>CM076980.1:13938921-14518921 GCA_039105355.1 Benthosema pterotum | reverse complement strand
CTGGCAGGCACACATAATAATAAATAGTAATAAAGCAAAAAAGCAGAACAAAGGGCACTGGTAAAAAATGAATACAAGACAGTTACACAGGCCTGGGAGTGGTTTGGAAAAAAAGAGAGCTGAAGCCACTTAAAGAGAATTCAAGGAGGAAGACGGTCATCTCAACTGTCTGGGCACCTAGGCTGCTAAGCCAGTCTGATGGTGTGCCGCAAGTTTGACTCCTGAGCCCACCAAACTTTGCCGCATGTCACTCTCTCTCCCCCTTTGCTGTCTGACTACTATTCCCTATTAATAAAGACATAAAAAGCCCCCAAATCAAATGTTTCAAAATAATTCAAGAGAGAATTAGGGACCATCCAGAGCCTCGACAAACACAAAATTACTGTATATACAGGTATGGGAGTCACACGAATGCACTGGATGTTGTTTTGATGTCAAGCCTACAAGCTTGAACATGAACTTTTTTATTGTTTGAATTGATATGTGTTTTCATGTTTGACGACTTTGTTTTTTGTGTAGAGCGCAGAATTGAATGTAAAATCCCATATCAACTACCAGTAGATAGTAGTGTATAATAGTGGTCCCTGGAAACCGTTGCTCTGCAGGAAAACATAAATCGAAGTTGAGATGCTGTTTTTGGGCTGAGGGAATGTTTATGGATCCACTGAGTGTGGCAAGTAAACATTGTAGAAGGAACCTCACACTTGTAATGTAAAACCTAAGGTTCAAGATTATGCACCTTATTGTTACATCTTGTTTACAGATACTTATTTACTTTGTTTGGCTTATACAATGCTGCATACAGTAGACTCATTTCAAAACAACAAAGACATCTGATAAAGAGTGTGAATAAAAGAAATAAAGAAAAGACCAATAACCTTAAAAGTGTAGCAGCACGATGTTGGGACGTTAACATATTATCATTCGCGTAAATGTGGAAAGTAGCTAATATCCAAATAATGTACTTCAGCTCCACTACATTTATTTCAAAACGTACTATATTTTCATTATATTATAAAATCTACATCAAACTCTTCAGCCATACATTTTGTCCATATGCTATATCCAGGTGCATTGTGAGTTTCTATTGTGATCTGCTTTTTTAAACATTATTTGAAATTATTATTTTCACGTTTGGTACTTATGTTACATTTTGATCTTATTATATTTTGTACATTTACTCAAGGGCAGGAAATTCCTCGCAATGATATTGTTTTGGCACTTCAATTATGTTTTTACTTGATTATATTTTGAACTTTTACTCAATTGCATTTTGAATTCTGGACTTTTAATTGTAACATTCTATTTGTATATTGCAGTATTGAGTCTTGCAGGTTGTCTGCTGCAGTCTTTGTTCCTCTCAGTAGGACACTTTTACATGATATAATATCATGTTTGATCCAATATAGTCCATGATGAGCTTTTACCCTGTTGCTGCTCGACAAATTGTCATGACATTTGGTGCCCTCCACTGGATGTGAAGTGCATACCCACACACATACACACATGCACAAGGTTTACCATCATGAGAGATATGATTTATTTAAGGCCAAATTCAATATGATTCGCTCTGACAGAGCTTGTGGTGTACAGATTTTATTCCATCAACCTGCAAGGTGAGCTAACTGTGATGGGGGAAAAAAATACATTTCTGATGGCCCAGTCAGGTTTGATTCTATGCACAGAATAGCATGTTTTATAGTCTTGGCATTTTGACATTTTAAAATGTTATTGTGTCATGATCACAATTCACAAGTAGTGAACAGGAGTGCATGGGAAATACAGTTTCTAGCTAATGTGTCAATGTAATCTCCACTTTTCATCCCATACGTGCCAATTAGAGTTGATTCACCTACATCATCATTTGAGATTGATTTAGGGTGTCAAATCAACTTATATTGCGATTCTTAATTATGCTATGATTCATTTTTTTTATTATACTAGTACTAGTTCAAAGCAGTTCTAAACAATATGGACTATGAATAGTTAAATCATACACTTCAATGCCAGATAAGCCTAAGTCAGTCTTTCTGACGCAAATTAACAAATAAATATTTAAAAACTTTCCTGTACTAGAGTCTACTAGAATCACTCCGCCCCTCTCTACCAACGACCTGCTCTTCTTGAATCTCCTTTCTCTCCTGAGTCTTTCTGCCTCCTTCTCTGTCTGTCTCTCGGTCTGTCCTCTCTCCTGTGGGTCTCCTCGCCTTCCCCTATTCATAATCATGCATTAATCATAGCCCCACAGTGGCTTCCACTTTCATTTTGGCCCGCAGCCCCGTAAGTGAGCCTCACCAGGGTGAGCCCCGTTCCTGCCACGGGAGGCATATGAGCCGATAGTGATACATGTCAGTCTCCATGGTGATAGACATGTTCTGCATGCTGATTTTCAAATGGGACTCTCACTCCCTGCCTGGCCGTGTGTACGGCAGGCTCTCTCTCAGCAGGGGTTAGGATTGTTGGGTGGTTGCCATAATGGAACAAGCTCGTTAATCCATGCTGTAGTGTACCTGATTGAGGCACTTATTGAGCCATGACTGACTCTATTGATCTAATGTGCATCACATGGCTGTTCTGGCCAGGTCCATGTGTGTGTATAAATAAATCACATTTACCCAGTCCCCCGAGAAACAACAAGAAAAGAAAACATTGGGGAATGATGCACATTTTTAAATATATTTTTCAAAAATATCTAGAACAGTGGATGTACTACTAACACTACTTACAATTCACTTACATGATACATCGCTCTATAGAGGTAAAATGAATTAACTGTGTAGGGTACTACTGCGGCAATGGGACGCAGGTGGACAGGGCTGCATTCTTCTTTGCTCAAAGGGCAGCATCCTAATAAATCTCCATCAACATCGAAGGATGTTTTCTACACGAGCTGACAGGCAAAGACATATACCTTCTCTGCCCTGCCATAGAAAGGAGAGAGTAAGTGCGCAGCAAAGAGCAAGAGGGAGATTAGAGAAACAGAGGGGGGAAGAGGTGGGAAGAGAAAGAGAGAGACGCCATCCATCGACACTAAACTAAAAAATATGGCCTCTGCTTTTTGACTGACAAGTAATGTGTGAAGCTATATAAGTGATTAATAATAATGAAGCATTGCCTACTGCATTGGGAAGCAATGAGCCCACAGGATTTTCCATTTCTGTCACACTGAGCACACCACTCACCATAACCCAAGGGGTTTTGAAAGCAGAGCTGTGCAGACATGAATTTTTAACGTTTAACAACTTTTTACATTTTTGTGACAAATTAAGTCACAATGAATGAAATGATAACATATCTCAACACTGACGAAAGACAATGCTGTCAGATATGGCTTCTGTCATGACATTTAATAACCAATTATTCCCTCCCCAATCAGTCTTGTCCAATAGGCACGTTAGAAGAGGAAAGCTTGACCAGGAAAGCTTGACCTGCATAGCAATGCTAAACTATTTGGATTGCCATTGGACAGTGACTAAACCGTTCCCCAAAGGGTGTTTTTTGGGTGGGAAGGGCTAATTTAGTTTATTGCAACCATAGGTCACATTAACTATGATATGAAACCTGCATCTCCTGTTAGTCACGCATCTCCTTCTTTACATTAGTCACAACTTATGGTCACGCCTCACGACATCACACCTTCCCCATATGTCCGTCCTGTTTTGACATTCCATATGTTGATCTGACCTCATCAAACCCTGATTAATTACAAGAAATTTGACGCCAAAATGCGAAAGTGCCAGCACTTGCCCAGCAGTCTGCCATCAACCCACAAGTGCAACCTTGCATAACCTTGCCGCTTCTCA
The DNA here is from genome assembly GCA_039105355.1 of Benthosema pterotum. NCBI lineage: Eukaryota > Metazoa > Chordata > Actinopteri > Myctophiformes > Myctophidae > Benthosema > Benthosema pterotum. The sequence goes on along the minus strand of CM076980.1, from coordinate 14,515,118 downwards.
CTTTCAGGCCGTCTTATCGGTTTAAGAACGCTTATGACAGGGGTGCCCAAAAGGTACTAGATTGTGATATACCAACAGATCACATAGACACATGCAGGTAGATCACATGACATGTCTCTAAATATACAGTCCATCACTTGAATTAAGGTGACTTGATTGACTGACATCAAAAGGGCCTGTCAGCTGAAATCTACAATCCAATATTCCATTCACACACACATAGACACAGAGTCAGGCCTGTCAAAATGTCAGTCTGGCTTATTAGTCAAGCAACACCAACGTCACGATTCCATTTTCACCCTATTATTCTATGCAACATCAGTGCCATTATTCCAATTTTCAGCAATGGGATAACATTTTTTGGTGGTAGATCTCATTTAGCTTGGCATTTTGAAAGTAACTGCCAAGTCAAAAAAGTGTGGGTCGTCCCTGGCTTATGCGTGTTGTCATCCTTTCCATACTTGCTTCTGTCAGCCTTTGTCCTAATGCACTGAAAGCTGTCTGTCACCACGTTGATAGATCAAACAATAACACTTTCATCTTAGCAGTGCACTCAGGCGGTCCGTCACAATAACATTCATCACAGCAGCGTCAGAGTGGATTATAGATTATATGTAAATGAAGCACAAATCAACATGTCACTCTGACATCCTATGTCACACCCCTGCCTCTTTTAATCAATTAGATAACTCAACAAGGTGTTTATCCTCCATAATTCCTGCAGAAAGCTAGAGGACATTACACGCTGCATCCCACTGACATTGCACCACATTGTGGAGCTGCACTTTATGCTCTATATATCCTTTGTGCGACGCATCCTTGACAACCGCAGTTAACCACTTCTTGTGGGAACTGCCTTGATCAGACAGGTCCATAATAGCGGTCAAGTAACAACCTAACACAGATGGTTATGGGGTCGTTCGTTCTGAGGGATGGACACAGACTCCATGGCCATTAATCTGCAGCTAACCACTGTAACTCACTAGTCAATCTGTGGGTCAAAGGTGGAGCCAGAGCAAAATGTTCTGTAGTGCACTCCTACCCTGGCTCTATTCATCTGGGAACACACTCTGTCTCTCAGGGGTCCATTTTGTCCCCTATAAGTTGACGTTGGGAAACAATGTTTTATCTTCACTGTACGACTGTGTTAAGAAGAACAGGGGTTTTCAACTGGTGGTCCGGTTAAAGACCCCTGCTCTTGATGACCAAATGGACGCTGGCGGGTGCATTTGGTCATTTTGATCTGCATGTTTGCCTGTTTTGTTTCCCAAATCCAGCCTGGAATTGTGGATAAAAGCAAAATAAATCTTTAGTATTGGGGTCTGCGGGGCTAAAAATGTCCTCAAAGGGTGGTCCATGGCTCAAATGCTGAGTAAATAGTGGGCCCTGGTGTCAAAAAGGTTGAAAACCCATGTTAAGAGGATTGTTATTAACCATTTTCTCCTTCATGCTCAATAAAAGAATACTATGTTGAAAGTGATTACTTACTGTAGTTCACCATTGTGCATAGAAAACTAACCTCCTTTGTTTAGCTTAAGTGCTCTGCTTCAGGAAAAAAGTAGGCTACCATACAGTACAGTAGGTTACATTTCTCAACAATATCTGCTGGTTTGTCCGCAGCTAAGTTTATTTATTTATTATTTTTTAGTTGCCGGTTTCCTTGGACTGTCTGTTTTTGGTGTTAAAGTCCGTCAGCTGCTGAATGGAGTCATGGCCCAACTTAAAAATATAAAGCCAATACCTTTATTCTTCAAGAATTGTCAAAAAAACATTTCCATAAAAAGTTAGATTATTATGCATTGTGAACTTTGATCTTTGACAAAGTTGAGAGAAAAATAATTAAGCCCTGTCTTCACCACTAGCTGCAAAGGTCAAACCAAGTGCTAGAATGTAAATTTCTAACTGGAGCCACAAACCACCAAGAAACAAGGATCCTGGAATCAATTATCCAAGATCATGTAATTAAATAGAGATGGACCTTTGGTTTCACATGATTGCCATGGTTCTACAAAGTACAAAAAAGAAAAAAGAAAAGAAAAAGTCTTTCCAGGATCTTTAAACTTGTTTTAACACAATATCTGCCTTTAGCCAAATAATTTCCATTAATTCTAGATCTACATTTATAATAATTGTGTGAATCTCTGCCAATAATAATGCTTATTAGACGCTGCACATCTTACTTGCACAGAAAGCAAACGCAACTTGTAAATTGCAATGCCTGAACCTAACCTTAACCGTGAACCTAATCTTACTGAAGTATGCCTTAACCATAAACCTAACCTCACAAAAATATGCCTTAACCATAAACTCAAGCAAATATGGAGTCTGACCATATATGGAGTTCTTTATCAGGAATTTCCGAATATGGAGTCAGGCAGCTTGTGTTTTGCACCAGCCATTCCGAAATATGGAGTGTGTGGTGCACGCACGCACGCACGCACACACACGCACACGCACACGCACACGCACACGCACACACACACACACACACACACACACACACACACACACACACACACACACACACACACACACACACGCACACACACACTAATAGTAAATGATAACAGTTAGTACACAGTATGTTGGCCCTCTAGTACTATATGCAGTATTCAAACTCATCCCTTATTTCTCAAATAGGCCTACACACCTGTAAAGTTTTTTGACTGCATGTATGACACTAAACACATTGACAAATTTGATCACAAACAAATAGCCTACCACAGAGACTCACAAGGTGGAAACAGCACATTATAAAATATTGATTACTTTGTCTGATATGGTTGTGAGAGAATAAGACAAAGCGCTTTCATATGCAATGGCTTGGTATTCTGCCTTCTGTGCCATTTCTTCAAAATGTTTTAAATGCATGTTGAAGATACATAATTTAATTGATTACATTATGTTACAGGAGAGGTTTAAATGGATGCCTATTATTATGGATACAAGGGCTAATAAAAAGGGTTAAATTGCAAATGATACAGTTTGGGACAACAGTACTGTATGTTAATACGCAAAAAAAAGTGTACACCGACCATAGCAGGCAAAGTACCATATATTTGCTTGCGTGTTTGTTGGAGAACGAGTTTGTGCCAGAGAGATTGTGTGTGTCATCAGTGGCAAGAGTGGGCGGACAGAAGCTGGAAATCTGCAGATGACAGTTGTGAATAAAGGTTTTCTAATGATCATCTGGGAGCATTCCCCTGTCACTTTCCCTCTCACACACTCGCAGTCTCCCACATAATATTATACTCTCAGTGTGCCTGTGCCACCACCGAAACCACCACCGTTAACACTTGCACACTCTCTCCACAGTAAATCAAAATCCTCACATTGCATCGCAGCTTCCCATACCTCTCCAGTTGGAGCTGCTTTGGGGACACGACGCAGTGGCACCTCCGGTGTCGTCATATGGATGATAATGTATGGACTATGTTATGCCACTTGTACAGCAATAAGTATACAGTAGATGCCCTGCTGGGTGTGTGCCTGTGAACCGACTGTCTAACAAGATGTGTTCGAAGCAGCTTGGCATACATTACCATAACCGGCACCTCATCACTGAGCTGTCACTCACAACTGGACAGGGCTGGAGTGTTGCACCCCGGAGGCTCAGGACCAATTCCTGGTGCAGCAAGACCTATCTTTGTATCATTATTTTTTTGTGCTTTTCTCCAATCTCCTTCTCTATTCCCCCACTCTTTCAACTTCATCTTCTCCACAATACCTTCAGACTGATTAATCTCATCTCCCCACGAATAAATTAACTACGCCATTCATTATTAACGGGTGGGGACAGTCTCAACATGCATATAGCCTACAAATGGCATCATAGCCACTGTGGATTTCCCTCAAACCCAAACCTGAAAGCTCAATAATTACCCTCCCTTTGCATAGATTAGCCACGGCGAGGTCAATGGTTATCCACTTCACTGGGCTCCTTTGTGGCGCCTCTGAGCTTTTGAGGTTTTGTCTGTGGGAGTACAGTAGGTTTCTGCGCTGTAGCTAGATCTCTGGGGCGTTTTATTGAATGAAGTAGATGCAGATCTAGAGCATATAGCAGGCAGCAGCAGGAGTGATGTAAAGGTTGTTCAAAGATCATCCACGGCCGACTTCACCTCCATCTGCATCTCCGCTGATGTGTTATCTGAGAAGCCTGTGGCGAAAGTGAGGCAAGCTGATTCAGATATTTTAAAGCAGGGTGCTATATGGCACTTCAGGCGAGGACAGGGTTGGTGAAGGCAGCAGTAGTATACTGTAGCATTGTTAATGCTCTCACCTGAATATTCTACCACAACAGAACTACAAGCTGCAGTCATACCTAGATAACAATTATATTCTATTTTAATATAATTGTATTAAATGACAACATGTGTTACCTCGGATTAAAAATCCCTGTGATCATAAAAACAACAATAGTCAAGGAATGCAAGCACCTTGGGCAAGGGGAAATACATTCCACTGTGGCAAATGTACTGTATATTTAAAATCCACAAGGACAGCAGCATTTCCTCTTCCCAAGGGAAACTCTCTTCACTCTCTTCTTCTTCAAAAGAAAAAACACACTTACTTCTTCAAAAGGTACAGTGACACCACCACCAGAGAGGAGCCAGATCGACCACTGTCAGCGTCAGTTGAGCCTCATGTCACTGTTGTAAATCATTAGTCTCACCATGCCCCAGGAATGGGCAATAGGGGGGAAAGAGACAGGCAGAAAGTGAGAGAGACAGTTCAAGACTTCGAAGATGGAACCCAGTCCACTCCAGGTGGTGCATAAACAACATGTGCCTCTGTCAAAATGACTGATGTTGCCATCCAAGCACAGCATCAATCTCGCCTGATGCTTCAGCATCGACTGGTGATGTCTGCCAGTTGGGAGAACTTCAGCAGGAGTATCGCCAGGAGCTATATCAGCTTGGAACAGAAAAAAAGAAGAAAAACAACCTTCTCACATGACTAAACACTGAGTACAATTTTCAACTCCAGGGAAAAGTTTACAGGAGTTTTGTTTGTTTGTGCTTTACTGTCCTTTAGGTGTAAATAAATGCTCCTTTCATACAGCAGAAAATTAATCAATATCAATAGAAATTCAGGAATACACAAAGTTTAATGGCAATATAATCTTAGAAATAAAATAAAAATAAGATGTGTATGTGGTTTACAGTGTTTCTAATCACTCACATTTAAAAATGCATTTACAGACAGGCTTGAAAAGACCTTCTCTCAGTGATCACACTGAGAGAAGGTCTTGTGTGTATAATATACTGTATATATATACACACCACACATTGTATATGAGTAGAGTATGTTCAGGGACTGGATTATCATAATTATGTCCTAATACGTTCTTAATCTGCTTATACAGTATGAAGGGAGAAAACTAAACATCTTACAAGTTAATTTTCACACTCATACTGCAAGCAGAATTAAAATGATTTTGTTGTGTAGTGTTAAGTAACAGTATGTACATACAGTATGCATCTTTCACATTCCAAAATATGCATTGTACAGCATTCAACCCTTACATAATCGGATACCATTTTCTTAGTCATAATGAAAAATCTTAAAACAAAGATATTCATTTCCCTGTGGAATAACTGCCAAGCTCTTTCTAAGAAAGTTAAATTAAACTGCCATTGACACATGATTATATTTGGGGTTGTTTTTTTTATGTATTATACATTTAAGATACATTTTATAATACATTTTATGTATTATACATTTGGACATTTGGACATAAGACATTTGGATTTAATTTCATTGCTTACCATAGTCGGAGCGAGTCTGGTTAAGTATGGCCATTTACATGATGTTAAAGAACCAATTTCATACACAAGAACATTTGATACAGGGGTTTCTGTAATATTTCCCTGTATATAGTTCCAATTTTCATTTTTGTTATATCTTTGAAAAAGATATAACTAAACAACTACAGGGCTCCGCGCATCTGTACGACTGGGTTACTGTAATTTGAAGGCAGACTTCTAAAACCCCAGATGACTATCTGCAGTTGAAAATGAATCAGCAGATGTTCTACACAAGTACAGAATGAATCCTGTAGGAAGACTGGTATTTACACATTTATGAAGGCAGCCTTGCACAGAGTTAGACTGCAGGCCATTGGGAAGTCCAGCCAATTGGTTCACCGAAGAGAAGAAAAAGAGAATCTGAGAAACCTTACCAGGGAAGTCGGAACTGTGCATAGCAATGGACACAATAAGCTTCTGCGGATTCTCATGCAGCTAACATCTCATTCAGCATCGAATACACTGCAGTGCTACCTTTACTGTTCTCAGGGGTGCTAAAACATAATTTCTCCCAAAGAAGGCCTTGCTGTGCATCAACAACTTTCAAACGTTGCCCTGGATACTGGTCGGTTTATACGGTTAGTGAGTCTGTTTTATCTCTTCCCCAGGTGAATAAGGAATTACGGTACAGTATGGTAAGCAGTTTCATTATTTTGCCTTACCGCTTGGCTTTCTTAGTGCCAGAGCCTATTGAGACTTGTTTTCCTTCTTTTGCCTTTAAACTGTGATGCTAGTATCTTACCGGTAGATGCTAGAGAAATGTTGTCTGCGTCACTCATTTCGATCTGCACGACACAAATCGTCTTCAGTAGTCACTGAAGACTCCAAAAGCTTAAAACTTTTAACTTGTACAAAAGCATAATTTATTCAGCCCATCATACGGTGCTGGTCCATGTAAGGGATAACATGTTATCTCTTAAGACAGACTCAAGAGTTCTGAGCTACTGGTATATCTGTCCACAACTCCTATTACAAGGTGTGGAGTTGTTGATGTTATTAGGAATGTAAACAAAGGAGCACTGAGAGAAGAGGGGCTGAAGGAGAGTCAGTGGGCCAACATCCTGTCTCCATGGGGAATTCCACAACCCCCCCAAAAACAGCAGCAAAATCTATAGTCTATTGACTAAGGCCTAGATTTTCGTCACCACTAAACCCCTTATCCCTTAACTTTTTTGCCACACTAAACACTACACTAAAAAAAAAAAAGAATAAAATGAAAAAAAAATGTTGAGATTACGTGATTCAAACATGGACATTGGCTCCACCTGAATGATTTGCTTTGGCAGCACTAGATCCAATCCCATTGGGGGAGGGGCAAGTTGAACGTGATTGGATCTAGTGCTGCAAAAGCAATCATTCAGGTGGAACCAATGGCATGTTTGAATCACGTAATCTCAACGATTCTTTTTTTCCCTTCAGTGTAGTAGTTAAATGGCCAGTCTACAAGCTCACAATGTGTCAATAGATTGTTAAACTATTTATTTTTTCAAAATAAAAAAGGCAAAGAAGTTAGGGGCTTAGCGTGTGAAGAAAGTGGGACCCTAGAGCTTTGACAAACTGTATACTGTACAGTATATTACATACTGTATACAGTATACTGTATCTTCTATGTATTGTATAATGTGTATACACCAGGCATACAGAACACCAGTGTTCCCTCTAGGGTATGTTTCAGCTTGCCTGTGTGTTTATGTTTGTCAGTCCAGGTCTATGAGTGGAGGGCAGAATCGCTTCCAAGGTCTACTGGAGGCAGAATGCATGAAAGTCTGAAGGTGAGAGAGCACTCTCTCTGAGTATTACCTGCACATAGACAGATGGACACATACACAGACAGGAGACATGGGGATACCAATGGCAGACATAACCTATTCTCCTATCTTAGAGATTACGGTACTTACAGTGGGGGATATTTACAGAGATGAGGGCTTCTGCAGAGCCATGGTTCTCAAAGTAGGGTCTGGCATGCATAGCCTGGAGATGGGGGCCTGGGTGTATGTATTATTATTACAAATGTTTGTATTATTATATATTTGTATTATTTTGTGCTCCAATTATGTTTTGTCAAATTGAAAAGTGTACTGTACTTTGCACATTCAAAAGGTGCAAGGATGAGGGGGTAGCAAGAGGCTTGTCCTGGGCAAAAAAGGTTTTAGAACCCTTGGTATACAGAATTAGATTCATCATGTTACTCCTTTTATATTTACTGTACAGACAGTGGAGATTGACTCTAAAAGTTAGTAAGAGTTCCATGGCCATATTCCCTCTCACTACACCCACTTCACTGCACAATTCAGGGGCACATGGCATAGCTTTGAGACCAATAGTTTATCTTACAGCCCACAGACCCCAGGAATTATAGCGGAACATTCTGGACCTGACCAGGTTTCAACTAGAAGTGTTGGCCAACATATTGCTGCCCTGCAGAAATCCTGATTCTGTTTGTATTTACGCAAAATGCTGTATGGATTATTAGGGATATTGGTAAATAACACTACACAGTAATATTGTATGCATGTTTAAAACATTACACAGAACACCCCCCCCCCCCCCCCCCCCAGAGAAAATAAAATCTTTTTCATGTTGGCTAAATAAATATATAATCATTTGGGGGATCATATATATACACAACGTATAATAATTTGGGGATCATTGACAAGAAACAAAGAAAGGTTTTAAAAAATATAGGTACAGGGTTGCTAAACCGTGTTTTCTCTTCATCCTTTTCATACAAGTGAAATAGATCTATACTATATGGTAAATAATTTATGTTTCAAAGTAGTATACAGTTATGCTTGTGCTTATTCGTCAGCTCTCATATACACCCTTGGGATAATATGGCAGTTGACCAATAAGTGCAAGCTAATGCTGTATCTTCAGGCACAAAAAGAGCGACCATTATGGTTCACAGAATGACTGCCTAATGGAATGGTCAGCCATGTTTTCACTTGTGTCCTTCTCCTGTGGGACAGTTAGTTGGTGCAGTTCCTTGTTGACAATGTTACCTCCTGAGCAGTATTGGGCTTAGCAGTGGCCGGGTGGTAGTCAGAATGTTCCTGGTTCAATCCACTGCGTTTCGTCGCTGCATTAACTGTCCATGAAAAGACACTAAACCCCTGACTGTTCTTGATGAGCAGTTTTGTAGCTTGCAAAGTTGCTTGTCCTACAGTATAGCACGTAAAGGGAAGCAGTGTTCCTCTATTGCGAGGTATGTGAATGGGTGAATGTGAAGTAGGCATCTGGCCGACTTGAAAAAGCGAAAGATGAATCCAGGCCATTTACTATCTCAAATATAGAGTTGATCAAAAGCAAATTTCCTGTTGGTTTTGTGGATAAACAAGTGCTTTCATTATGTGATAAACAAAATTATCTTAATTATTGTGGGGTTATGAGGGCAATAAATGCCCAGGTACAGTAGCCCTCAACTTTATTCCATCATCAGGGCTCCCAAGTTAACCAAAAGTAAAATAAGAAACAATATGGGAGTTAGAAAGACAGAGTGATGTGTGTTTGTCTTTCGGTAAAGGGGGTGGGAGGGTATGCGGACATCCAGAAAAAAGGATATGGACAATGTAGTACATAGTTGGACGTGTTTCTCACAATTTTGCGAGTGCATGTGCTTATCAAAAGGTGAAGGCGTACACAACGCCCACCACCACAATGTTTCCAATGGTGGCAATGATAGCGATCCAGAGCCAAATGGCGTCATTGGACATGCCTTGCTGTTCATCCTGCTGTCCTTGTGCCGACGTGGCGGAGGCCACGGCATGGACGCTGGCTGACGAGTTGAAGAGTGAGTGTTCGCCGCTGTAGTCATCGTTGGGGGAGGAGTCCATGAAGGCTCCCGTCATCATCGGGATCTAGGAGGAGTGGGGAATGAGAGAGAGAGATAGAAGGGTGGAGAAGGGTAGAGAGTACAAATTAATTTAATAGCATCAGCATAGGATCAACTTCTGGTCAGGTCACACCGAAGAATATAAAAAGTTAAGGTGTCAAGTTAGGTGTACAGTTTGCACTTTACTGGTCTGCTGCACTATTGTTTGTCTCATCCATATATTGTCTCGACTTTGTCTTATTGCACTGTCTATTGTCTTGACTATTGTCTTATTGCACTGTCTTGTCTTATTGCACTGTGGAAAATGGAAACGCTATTTCATCCCTGTATATGTCCTGACATACACTGGAGTGACAAATAAAAAACCTTGAACCTTGAACCTTGAAAAATGGTACCCAATGCCCCCATTTGGCTCTCTGCAAAATACTGTCCAGAGGGTGTACTACAGTACACCAAGCTGCCTCATGCTACACATAAAGGAGATAGGCCCTTGCAAATGGGTCACATAAGGCCACTTACTATGCCACCTAGTGGCACATGGGATTTGTCCAACTGCAAATGTGTTAGTTAAACAGAATGTAAAGGCTCACAGCACACAGGTTCCGTCCTCACAACTACTTCATTACTTTCCTCACTGCCCGGCCTTCAAAGAAACACAGACAAAATCTTATTACGGTATTATTATTTCGTAAGCTTGGACTGGCGGCAGTGACTCAGGGGTAGAGTGGCCAGTGGCCAGTTGCAAGCAGTTCCTATAGCTTGATCCTTAACTCCAGAGTTAGTGTCAAAGTTTCCTTGAACAAGTCACTGAACCCCTTATTGCTTCCAATGTGCAGGTTGGTGCCTTGCATGGTTTCCTCTGGCATTAGTATGCGTGTGTGTGAATGGGCGAATATAATGCAAAAGTTAAGGGCACCAGTACTTTACTCATCAAAAAGGAGGTTTATGCCACGTGTCAACTAAATTGCTCACTTTTAAGATATCGCTCTCAATCAAGACGAGTACATTAGTAGCAATAAGATGCCTAAGGGCAAGGATACGTGGACAACTGTATGCATCCACATTGTTGACAGCAGAAGCAGAGGGCTATAGCGATCACTGCCGATAAGGCATGGTGGGGTTCAGATCAACATGGAATTAAGTCTGTACTGGCCATATAAGAAGTCTTGGAACGGTATCAGTCAAAAGGGAGACATCGAAAAAGTAAGGATGAAAGGGGAAGTATCAACATATGGAATATATCGATATGTGGAGATCTAAGGGTTTGTCTTGCTTAAAATGCTTATTCATTTTAGTCACATTTTAGTCATTTCTATTCTTCATAGTTTTGGTCTAGTTTCAACAAAAGGCTATTTTTTATCAGCGTCCTGACAAAAGAGGCGCTGCCTCTTCATTTTAGTTATAATAGTTAGCCTTGATGAAAACAACACTGATTCATTGTAGAGGAAATGAGCAGCATCAATGCTTAGTATACAACCAAGGAAAGGTTGCACACCCCACCCTCTCTACATTTCCGTTTTGTGTTAGTGTTCGTGTGCTTTTGTTCGGGAACTAGGGCTTGATTAACATGGAATGAATATTTCACATGTGGCCCTTGCAAATGGGTCACATGAGGCCACTTACTATGCCACCTAGTGGCACATGGGATTTGTCCAACTGCAAATGTGTTAGTTAAACAGAATGTAAAGGCTCACAGCACACAGGTTCCGTCCTCACAACTACTTCATTACTTTCCTCACTGCCCGGCCTTCAAAGAAACACAGACAAAATCTTATTACGGTATTATTATTTCGTAAGCTTGGACTGGCGGCAGTGACTCAGGGGTAGAGTGGCCAGTGGCCAGTTGCAAGCAGTTCCTATAGCTTGATCCTTAACTCCACCAGAGTTAGTGTCAAAGTTTCCTTGAACAAGTCACTGAACCCCTTATTGCTTCCAATGTGCAGGTTGGTGCCTTGCATGGTTTCCTCTGGCATTAGTATGCGTGTGTGTGAATGGGCGAATATAATGCAAAAGTTAAGGGCACCAGTACTTTACTCATCAAAAAGGAGGTTTATGCCACGTGTCAACTAAATTGCTCACTTTTAAGATATCGCTCTCAATCAAGACGAGTACATTAGTAGCAATAAGATGCCTAAGGGCAAGGATACGTGGACAACTGTATGCATCCACATTGTTGACAGCAGAAGCAGAGGGCTATAGCGATCACTGCCGATAAGGCATGGTGGGGTTCAGATCAACATGGAATTAAGTCTGTACTGGCCATATAAGAAGTCTTGGAACGGTATCAGTCAAAAGGGAGACATCGAAAAAGTAAGGATGAAAGGGGAAGTATCAACATATGGAATATATCGATATGTGGAGATCTAAGGGTTTGTCTTGCTTAAAATGCTTATTCATTTTAGTCACATTTTAGTTATTTCTATTCTTCATGGTTTTGGTCTAGTTTCAACAAAAGGCTATTTTTTATCAGCGTCCTGACAAAAGAGGCGCTGCCTCTTCATTTTAGTTATAATAGTTAGCCTTGATGAAAACAACACTGATTCATTGTAGAGGAAATGAGCAGCATCAATGCTTAGTATACAACCAAGGAAAGGTTGCACACCCCACCCTCTCTACATTTCCGTTTTGTGTTAGTGTTCGTGTGCTTTTGTTCGGGAACTAGGGCTTGATTAACATGGAATGAATATTTCACATGTGGCAGGGGAAAGTGATTTATCGCTTGGGACAATTAGAGTCATGCAAACCTTGGTTGGCCATCAGAGCAGAAACAACTAAATGCACTCTTCTTTAGAGAGAGAGTTTGTGTGTGTGTGTGTGTGTGTGTGTGTGTGTGTGTGTGTGTGTGTGTGTGTGTGTGTGTGTGTGTGTGTGTGTGTGTAAGCGGGACACGCGTTTGTGCTTGCGTGCGCACGCACATGCTTGAGTGCACGCACATCTCTGTTGGTTGAGTGTGTGTGTCACTGTCACTGTGTGTGTCCACTGTATGAGAGTAGGCAGCTACAGGGTGTTGAGAACCCATCGCCACACTAGGATGATAAAAACTAGCTAGGTCTTCTTTCTCTTGCTAAAAGTACAGCGAAGGGATCATACACAGAAACTTTCTCCTGCGCTAGCCTGCGCTCCTTTGCTCACCACCCCTCTCCGTTTTACGCTCTCAAATATATAGGCCATGCACGTACACAACTTAATTGACCCCCGTGGGCCCCCACAAACGTGTGCACATGTTACCCAAAGCTCAGCAAAAAAGTGAAAGTGTGCAAACATGCAGCATAATGATGTGATATAGGAGACAGGGGAAATGGGTCTTTTGCGCATGCAAGGCATCACATCTCCCTCCCGCAGTGTCTCCTCAATTAGGCTATTAAGACATACGTATGTGGGATGTCTTGACATATTAACATCATGGTTAAAATGGAGTTTTAAGTTATATTGGGTCTGTATAGGAAGGATGCGGATGCGCTGAAATGAACATCAAACATCTAAATACTGAATGTAGTAACTTATAAAGTGTCTGGTGTGTTCTGGTGTGAGACTGAGTGAGTAGACCATAACACGAGCCAAAGTTTTTTTGAAAGTAGAATATCCCTTTATCCCTTCTACATGGCTATTGACTGTAGCAATAATATATCTATATATTTTTAAGAACAGAAATACTAAAGTAGTTATTTTTTGGAAACATGAGCTTGTTGAATTATGATTAATTATTATGATTATTTGTTATAGATGCCACATTTTCTACATTTCACCCTGAGGTCCCCCTCCCTTCAATGCAGTTTGTATTGCCGCAGGTTGTCTTTATTCTAATGTGGGTAGCTCCAAAACTCAGGCGTATCAACCAAAGTGATTGGAGGAGAGTGGAAAAGGGGAGGGGAGGAGAGAAGGAGAAATAGATTACCTATGGGATTACATGTAGAAGGTGCACCATGAGTGATGTAAAACACATGCATGAGTATCAGAATACTATTAAAAGAAAATAATGTGGGAAAAAAAAGTTTGGAGCTACCAAAATGCCTGCATTAGAATAAAGACAACCTGCACGAATGTAAACTGTTGAAAGTGACGGGGACCTCAAGGGGGAAATGTAGAAAAAGGGGCATCTATGACAAAGGGGCATCTATGACAATAATCAAGTGCAATATACAGTATATAATGTCACAGCAATCAAGGTAGATGGATGCCAAATGTTTTGGTGTGGAATTCTCCTTTTAAAAAAAGTGAACTTTCCCAAGATTGCTTTAGAATATACTGTATGCTCTGAGGCTAGTTGAGAGGGAAGTAATTGAGCTTCATCTCAACATGTGAACAATGCTTTCCCACTCGCAAGGTCGGATTAGAGTTGTATTGAGTTCTAAACAGGGTCCTTTATCTCCATCATCATCATCATCAGCCGTGCTCGAATAGGCCGGTGGGGAACGTACCGCTCATTCAGTACGTGGCACAGCCTAGCGCATTTCACTACACCTCACATGCTTTTTCTCTTCCCAGGCAGGTGGATGTATTCTGTGGTTTAAACCAATCACTGCTGTTCCTTGAGCAGTGACAGATGAAGGGTGCCAGCAAGCTATGGATTCATGACATTAATAGGTGACGAGAGTTATTAGAAAATATTCATCAGATGATAAATACTTTCCCCTTTGCTCTGCACACTGCTCTCCAAAGACTGACTTACATATTATTATTCACAACACATTCTTACTAGTGATCTTCTGCTAATGAAAAAGCACTGTGTGAAATCATGCCTTACCATTATGGAATTCAGATGGATTTCTGATTGGATGAAGTATGTGAACCCACACAGGCCATCCTGCTATCTAATACGCTCACTAAATAGCAGGGAAATGTTGCACTGGGGATAGACTTTGAAACCAGGTCAGAGCTGAGTCTAAAGTGCAATCGCTGATAGACTCTTCCTCGTAATATACCATTGTGGACGGATCACAACAGATTTTAGGGAACACCCCCAGGAGGTGATTTACTGATTAAATCTGTATCAGACATATACCCAACATCGTAGAATAAAATACACTATGCTTATATGCAGATCAAGTTAACATGGAGAAAAGCTGCAAAGTGACAACAAAGCTGAATCTGACTCTCCTGACATCTGCAATCGTGTGGAAATTGGTGTCAACTTGGTGCATCAGTTCCTTTAGAACAGTATTTTTCAACCTTTTTGATACCAGCGCCCACCATTTATTCAGCATTTGGGCCACGGGCCACCATTTGAGGACATTTTAGCCCCACTGACCCCAAAAAGAAACAAAAACATTTTGCTATTGGCCACAATTCCAGGCTGGATCTTCTAGTTGTGCAGACTACTGAAGCTAATTAGGCGAATTAAGAAGCTGAATATTTTAACTCTTGAGAGTGTACCAGATTTACATCTGCTTGACCAACTTAGCTGGGGACCACCTGGAACCCTCTCAAGGGTTGAAAACCACCACTTTAGAACCAACCAACTGGCTGACAAGACAACCTCCAGACATTCTTGTTCTTCAAAGACTGTTCTCGGCTACATTTTCTAGACATGCACAATCCTACTTAATATTAAATATCAATTAAATATGTATTTCACCTACAGTATATATATATTCCTATTATTATAATACCATGATTGGAATCACCTCTCTAAGCAATCAACCAAGTATACAGCTCCCTGCATGTGCTGGGGCACATGAGGTTATCCCAGTGAGCGGTTAAGCATTCATGGGATGGAAGGAAACAGAAACCCTGAGGTGGGGCATTCCAAGCACTTAAGCAGACAATGATGGCCTCATTGCTCATTTAGTGGAGCGGTTTAGCTCTCTTATTAGGGCAGATTGTTCACTTTTTGAGAAAAGCGTGAAAATTGGTACACGCATAGCCAAAGACATTTAAAAAATATTTGGATGTGGAGGCATCTTGAATTCCAAGATGGCGGCCCCAGAATCCAAGATGTCTGCCCAGAAATGTGGTTTTTCCTTCATAACTTGAAATGCATTGATTTTACGCCCATAGATGTATTGAACGTTAATACAAAGTTGGCCATTACGGAAGATTTGGTACCAAGTACGTGTCTGTATCTCCTACGGTTCTTGAGATACAGCATATAGGTACTTTCACAGATCGAGGAGAGCAAGACATTTGTAACATTGATTCTTAAGTCAATCAAATGGTCATACAGACATGAAAATTGGTACACACACTCTGCAAACCCCACTATTTCTAAAAGTACTGCATGCCCTGCAAAATTCCAAGATGGCAGCCCCCAAAATCCAAGATGTCTGTCCAAAAATGTGGTTTTTCCTTCATAACTCGAAATACGAAGATCTTAAGCCCCATAGATGTATTGAACGTTAATATAAAGTTGGGCATTACGGACATTTTGATACCAAGTACAGCTCCCTGCATGTGCTGGGGCACATGAGGTTATCCCAGTGAGCGGTTAAGCATTCATGGGATGGAAGGAAACAGAAACCCTGAGGTGGGGCATTCCAAGCACTTAAGCAGACAATGATGGCCTCATTGCTCATTGCCTCATCTCCAGCATTACCGTCAGGAGACCGATGCCTGGCTTCAGACACGCATGGATGAGTAGGGGTTACAATAACACCATACAACTTATCAAAGTTTCCTGGAAACCGTGCTGTAGCTTCCAACTTCACTGACCACTAGTGAAAGTTTAAGTCAGAGACCATACTACGCATACACACATAATACACATGCAGTATACAAAATACAGCAGACAGTGGTTTTCAACCAGTGGTCCAGGGACCACCAGTGATCCTTTAGAGCACATATGTCAAAGTCAAGGCCCGCGGGCCAGATCCGGCCCGCGAAATGATTTAATCCCCAGGCTTGTAGAGCAAAAAAGTCTGAGTCTATAAAAAAAAGTAAGTCTCTAGCACATTCCTATCAAAAGTTATGATCGTTTAAAGAAATGCTTTTGAGCTCTCTTCTGAATGGCATGGAATGCATGATGTCCAGCAGGGGAATCGTTTTACCAGGCTAGGCTGCTGGCGCTGCAAAGTGAGAACTATACTTCAGCAGTACATGGGTGCGTAACCGAGAACTATACTTCAGCAGTACAAGGGTGTATAACCGAGAACTATACTTCAGCAGTACAAGGGTGTATAACCGAGAACTATACTTCAGCAGTACAAGGGTGGATAAGCGAGAACATAGTTAACTACACATACTTACTTAAATTTAGTATTTGAAATTTAAATGCTATTTTCGTATGGTTTATTGATGCTCTGTAAATAAAAATCTTTCATAGGAAATGTCTTACAAGGCTACAAGTATAAAACCAATAATGAAAGTCATTAATATATATTAATAGCTATTCTTAATAATAAATATGACTTGTGTGATATACTGTAGTGTAGAAGTAACGGCTGTGTACGTAAACATGCGTGTGCCGTGCATGCTTGCGGTCTGCGACTGGTTGCACCGCGGTGCTCCGGCCCCCATGAAGTCTCATTAAGTCCAATGTGGCCCCCACCCCAAATGACTTTGACACCACTGCTTTAGAGGGTTCTAGTCCCCAGCTAAGTTGGCTAACCAGATGAATAGTTGATTAACCAGATGTAACTCTTGAAAGCATAAAAATAAAACCAACCCTGAATAGTTGATTAACCAGATGTAACTCTTGAAAGTGTAAAAATGAAACCAACCCTCAAGAGTTAAACTATTTATCATCTGAAATTCTGAATTAGGCCACGTCTACACATCTAGAGAGAAAATAAATTTAAAAAATAAAGTCATTTTGATCTGCATGTTTGACTGTTTTGTTTCTCAAATCCAGCCAGGAATTGTGGACAAAAGCAAAAGAAATATTTAGTTTTAGGGGTCTGTGGGGCTAAAATGTCCTCAAACGGTGGTCTGTGGCTCAAATGCTGAATAAATAGTGGGCCCTGGTATCAAAAAGGTTGAAAACCCCTGCAATACAGTATTAGTGTATGTCCATTATGGCCAATGTTTCTCCGTCTATGGTCATGTCCAAAATAATAAGATCATGGACACAAGTGGCTGAAATTAGTTTTCTCAGAAGGGTGGCTGGCAACTCCCCCGTAGTGCTTAGTGACAGGGTGGAAAAGTTCAGTAAATGGTGCATTTATATGCCACTTCACCGATTCACACGGCTGCTGATACTGGGATCACACCTGGAGCAATTTTTGGGGTTAGGATAGTTCAACATGCAGACAGGAGGAGCCGGAATTCGAACCGCCGACCCACAGATCATTGGACGACCTGCTCTACCTTCTGAGCCACAGTCGCCACAGTCATGTGTGATTCGGTGGGAAAGACTCTAGAGGTGCTGCCCGCTCACTTAAGGTGCAGAGCACTTTTTAAGGTAGGCCATGAACACAGTGTGACACAGTTCTGCCAGTAAAGGTGAAATCACGATTTTCGATTCTCATTTTTGTACATTGTCCAAATTCTGAAACCTCAATTTCGATTCGATTTCGAGGAATTGTGAAGCCCTAGCCTAGGGATTCCCCAGGAATAAGTAGATAATGTCTAAGTGCTCTCTGCTGGAACTGTGGCCCCTGCGACTGGAGTCCAGATAAGCATTTGAAGATGGATGGATCATTCTTCTTCCAATTTAAAAGCCTGAGCCTGAACAACTTTCGGGACATTCTTCACGCCTACTTGATCTTGAGTAATGTACGTGCTATACTGATGCACCCCAAAATATGGTGAAAGTGGGAAAATAGTGAAGCGAAGTTTATGCCACTGTACAATGCCACCTGCTCTGCTTTCATGCTTTTGATTTATTGCCCCAGCTGTATCTCCTGGCACCATGCCAGCTAAAGCTGGTGATTACAGTAACTGAAATAGAATGGACTGTAATTGCCTCCGGTGGGAATGTTGCCACCAGTAAGTGCTCTGTGAAATAGCTCCAAAACAAACAAACAATAAATTGGACTGAAACTGTGAGGGGAAACACATACAAAACAACGTCGCTACCCACAGTAGCACTTAATAGTGAGGGGAAAAAAACGATCAGAAAGAAAAAAACAATTGTTTCAAAGTACTTGAGAGTGAGCGATGTGATGCATATCACCATGTACACCTTAAAGGACAACTTTAGTATAGTTTCAGTATAGCAAACCTGAACCAAGGTTCATGTTTTAGGTTGTTATTATTATACAAAGTAAAAGATGGTGTTCATTTCTTTTCATTTGCTGCTTTCTGTAGTTTAGGGATTTTAGCTGTCTTTGACAGGGGGTGAAGGAATTACATCTCAATACAAAACTGACAGCTGCCTGCGTCAACCTAACATATTAAGCCTATGACACACAGTGTGTCTTTCCCGCAGTATAGCCTCCTTCACATTCAGTAGATCTTGTGATCTTTTGTGGCTAGATGCAATTTATCTAAAATTAAAGAAAGCAGCAAATGAAAATAAAATGACGCTTATCTTGTCTAATAACAACCTAAAACATGAACCTTGGTTGATAAAAACAAAAATAAATTTGTCGTTTAAAAGGAGCATTCAGTGATTTGGGTGATTTGGAAAACCTTGCCCCCTCCCAGTAACTACATGTGCACATGCACATTTCATTTCATTTCATCACCTTTATTTATACTCGGAAATACAATTGAGGGCATTTTCAATGCAGCCGAGGTTACAGTACACAGAAATAGTCCAAATACAAACAGTTAATATACATATAACAAGACTAGAAAGTCAGTAAAAAGCGCAACCAGTCAAAAATAAAATAAATTAATTAAAACACAAACAGTCAGTATAAAATATGTTCTGGAGCAATCGAATTGCAATTGAATTGACCGAGAGGTGGCAGTGAGGTCAACTATAGAGAATGTTGGAGATCATTCCATGACGTTGTTCCACTGACGTAAGTGCCATCCATTGGTACTAGCATGGAGGAAATATACGTAGGGAGACGGCCAGCTAGGGCTTTATATAAAAATAAATGCCAGTGTTGATCACGTCGTACAGTTAAAGATGATAAACCTGAATTTGCGTATAGTGCACAGTGGTGTGTACCATAGCTATCACCTGTAATCCACCGCAAGGCAGAGTGATAGACAGTATCAAGCTGCTTTAAAAATGAAGGAGCAGCAGATCTATAAATAACGTCCCCATAGTCCAGTACCGAGAGAAATGTGGTCTCGATAACTGCCTTCTTGCAAGAATTTGGAAAACAAAGTTTATTACTATACAGGAAACCTAGCTTATGTCTTCACTTATATGGAATTTAAAAGAAAGTTTATTGTCAAGAAAAATGCTCTACAGGGGAGTGCAACAGAACAACAGCACACATGCCCCCCACTTGATCCTGATAGGAGGAAGGCTCTTCTCCCAAGGCCCAAACTGACCTATGGTTCTTTGACCCCAGCGCCTCACTGGGGACAGGGAGGACCACTCTATAGTAGATCCTCAAATACTATGATTATTCATGGCAGGAAAAAGATTTAAAAAAAAGTATACACAAAGTGTCAAAATTATATTTTTATGTGGCCACACTGCCACCAGTTAATTAACTATGACTTGTTTGCCTGGTGGTCTACTACAGTGGGTTTAAACAGGTGGTCTGAGGACCACCAGTGGTTCTTGAGAAGGTTCCAGGTGGTACCCAGGCTAAATGATGGAAAGTTGGTTAACCAGATGTAACTCTAGAGAATATAAAAATGAAACCAAATGGACCCTTGCGGGTCCATTTGGTTTCATTTTCACACTCAAGAGTTATAAATATTCATCATCTGAATTAGCACCACTTAATTAAGAAGTTTACACTGTTTTCTTGGCAAAATACAGACTGGAATTGTGGACAAAACCAAAAGAATGTTTAAGGAGATGTTTAAGGATAATCCCCAGTCAGGCAAAAAAAAAAAAAAAAAAAAAAAAAAGACAAAGTAACTACAGTGCTCGTTCAACACAATTGAGGCCAATACATCATAACTACAGATTTAGCCTCTGCCGTACATACTGTAGCATATTGACCTAGTCTTGCTGTAAATCTGACAGGAGAATTCCATCCAGACGTTTTACACAGGCTTGCTCAACCAGAGAGAACAGGTAAGACCTACAGTCTCCAGCTTGGTTTCTGCCGCCCAGATTTACAGCCAACACCTTCATTGATTTTTGTGTACTCCCTCAGCTGCCCAGCAGCATTTTCTAGTAAATCTTATAACTCAATAGAACAAGTGTAACCCAAGTGATCCTCACTTACAAATCTGAGTCAGTCTATCGGCTCAATAGGATTTCTTCGACACAGGAAGAAAAGCTGGATAGGCAGACTAAAAGTTTGTGTGGCTGTACCCTTACAACAGTGTTACAGTTTAATGCACTAGCAAGGTGTATTATACAGCAAGCAGTGAGAGAGGAAAACGCTTTAGAAACACTCTTAAGGAAAAGCTGAATGGGTTGAAGCCAAATAATAGCCACTAATAATTAGGCTGGGTTCAATGCAGAGGACACATTCCATGATTGTGCAAAAATGCAGTGATAAGAAATACTCCCCTTTCCCCTCACCCATCTGCCATGAATGTTTTAAAATTGTAGTCAAACCAAACGTTATTATTTTTTTGCAAGATGAGTTCAACTGTCAGAGCATCTTTTAGGTCAGATCATATACGAGAGAGTGTCTCTCTCCTGTTGTTGAGTGAATAAAGTCAGTGTATTAGAGAATGATTGTGCGTGTGCAAGTGTTTTAGAGATATCATGGGGGTGTGAGTCTGAGATGAAGACATACAGTAGGAAGAAATTAAGAAACCAAGACAGACAGCTCTGGGATAGTCTTGCCTTCGCGTTTTAATCCTGACTCTATGACGGTGCTGCGCAATACAGGTTATCAACTAAAATTGGCATTACTTTTGGTTTGCACTCTGCAGTTAGAAATATAATTACGCACATGTAATTCCATAGATAGATAGCTTTCTAAAGTTTCAGGAAAAAATCTTTTCCTGTTCAACATAGATCCATTCATTATTCACGGGAGCACATATTTTAATAATGCATAAACTGGATTCAATGTGCAGCATGTGTTTTAAAGTATAGTTTACACCCACCAACACATCACACTAAAGCCTTTGGGGCTATTGCCTGGAGTGCAATATTGCTATTTTTGTTCCTTACTTATGCATTTCACATTATGAGTAATTTTTGATTAAATCACACCCGATGTAAACACATGGCATCTCTTTCATGCTTACTGTAAAGCTTGCAAAGGTCATAAGTATTTACAGTTCGCCTTGGTTAAGCATTCAGGATGTGTCAAGTCCGGGAGGCATTCTGCATGGTCCAGTGGGCAAAAACACGTCATTCCTGAGAGCATTCATTCAATGCTTAATTTTAAGGTTATTAACTATTCTATACTATACTATAACTGGTCTAGTTTGGACCAGATTTACTGAGAATGCGGAGATAAAATTACTACTCAATTCAAACTCTTTGCTATTAAAAAGCAATGATCAAGGCGTGCAATTCACACTTGTTCAATTTGTTTCCTGTAGTAGTGCCTGCCATTAATTACCAGAAGATAAAGACGAGATTGACAATCAAATCACGTTGTAATAGAGCTTCCACAAGCATAGCAGATCATTACAAACAGTAGACAGGTCTCTACCGTTAGTTTGTTTGAAAAATAGATCTCATCCTCATCATTATCATTCTTTGTGTGTGTGAGTGTGTGTGTATCCGTGATAATGTGTTTGTTGACCGTAAAAGAAATCGGCACCCAATCAAATCTATGGTCTCATATTATCGCAGGAAAGTGCTTAGCAACAATTTGGTTTTTACTTGACAAACCCGAGAGTGACTGATAGAGACACACTTTTCAATTCTGGAACCCAGGATTGCACATGGATTACATAATCGAGGTCACGACACCAGAATGTTCTACTCAATCCACTCAATCCACATACACTTATGCGCACCTAGCAACCATCTCCTTATACCAATAGTGTTATTTGCACTAATTCTGCTACATTTAAAGGGACCGGGATTGACACTATAGATGCTGAAAATGTGTCTGCAAAAATGGAAACTTGCACAGGTATACATAAAATACCCTAAGCATTACAGTATGTGTCATTCGGAAAGCTTTCCCCAAGTCATTTGCAATAAGACTGGATGGATAAGAAGAAAATCACCCAAGGCTCACTTCATTTATCTATTGCTGGTGTCAGCCACCCACCCGTACATAGCCCTATACCCTACATCCACGCCCGCTCCTTCACTCTGCGGTACAGAGGCATTTCAGGGGCGGAGGTGGAAGCCCATAATTGAATCTCCACTCCAAGTAAGAACTCAGAGCTATTTCTCAAACCAATGCTAAGCACATACTCAGAGCAAGCAGAGAAACACCAAACTACTTTGATCATTTGTAAGCTGCAAAGCGGAAGGCAATAATATGTCTGATAGATTAAAAAAAAGTGTCTGCAAATATCAAAGGCATGAGGATGATGAATTACTTCTCCTCTAGGGCTACTGTAGTCATGTGATTCATGGTGTCATTCTGTCCTCCTCCTCATGTGTGTGTACATCCTTCACTTTGTTGCCATAACCATTGAGTCTGTTTATACTCCGGAAAAATTAAGACCATCGTCATGCGTGTTCATAAAATTAAATTAAGACTGGAATTTTGTGTCAGAGTCATAATTTCTAACCATACAGTATACACTGAATATAGGTATAATAATGTAATAATGTACAAGTTCACAGTGTGTTGTAATACTAGCATGACATAAATCAGATGGGTTCAGGTCAGGATTTGAAAAGCTATACCCAGATGCCATTTAAGTGTCAATATAGGGACAGGAAAGGATTGTGACATTTAAAATAAAGTGTTTGTAATTGTTCTTATTTTTTAGGTTTTCGAGCTCAATTGAACCTTTAAAAAAAAATTGAACTTTTCTCATTCCGTAGATGTTCTGTGGTCTGAGTTTTACTGGCCCAAATAAGTGCTCTAATTTTCCTGCTTTTAGTTATGTCACAGCCATATGTCAATGGGATTTGCTAGCAGATGCCACTGTTTTGCCTGTTTTCAGGTGACAGTACTTAATTAGACCCCTTTGTGTGTTTATTTTATGTGCAATGATGTCTTCCCTTTGCATTTAAGTTTCTTCCTGGGGGCTGAAAGTTTCCAGTCAAACGTGCCAATGAAAAAAAAACATACATCATACATAATCCCCTCTCTAGCTCCCCCTTTATCATACAACTAAAGCTGGGGGTGTGGCTTCAGTTCAGGTGGATAACGAAGCAAACCAGGCATACTTATTGAACTGATGGGGCAGCCCACATAAAAACACATTATAACAAATACTGTCACATGTACGTGCGCCATGTGCGCACGTACATGTGGCGCACATAAGTGCGGGGGGACATCGCATGCGACCGCATGAGTGCCGTTATATTGCCCCTACACTAGCATTAACAATTGTACAAATAACTGCCAAGCTAGTTAATCTCTTCAGTTGCCACACTATCACTCGTCTTTTACTTTCGAGCGACGTGCGGGGGCTGGCAGCATGCCAGCCACAGCTGCTGCGTGCAGAGCAGTGCAGAGCCGAGAGCCTGGAGAGGCTGCTAATTGCTGCGTTAACACAAGAGCCATCTAGTAGAAGAGTTGGGACATTGCGGGGTCATAGAGTGAAGCGCCCGAGCGCCTGAAAGAGGGACAAACTGGAATTGTCTCTCTTTGTCACAGCGCAAATAAGAGTCATTTTAAAATGTATTGTACAGTAGCGTATTGTACAGTATTGTACAATACGCTAAGTACTGTACAGTAGCGACCAAAGTATTGTACAGTAGCGAGCAAAGTCTATGTAATGGTTATGTTGTACCATTACCAAAACAAAGATAAAATAAAGGGATTTAAGATCAGAATATGCATTTATTGTTATGCAAATTAACCACAAAACTGATAACAATGTTTTCAACATGTTTTCAGTGGGTGGGCCAGCTCTTTATTTAGGTGGGCTACAAAGTGACTACAAAGATGACATTGTGATAGTCTCGAATACAGGAGAGGACAAAGGAACTACTACTGGCAGTAGAAATGGAGTGCAGCGAGATTGGCCTCCAGCTGAATGACAAAAAAACAAAAGTATTGGCAGTTAACACAGAAGACAAAACAATTGCCACTGCTGAGAGCCTGTGCTTATCTTGGAAGATTTATCAAAGACTTGTCCTGGTGTCTGGACCGCTTTTACAGAATAGGATCTGAACGTCTGGAGGGCATTTATTTGGAATGCCCTTTGTGGGATAATCAATACTGCACAGAATTGTTGACAAAATGTTATCCGACGATAACAAAATATTCTTGGGCAATATACCGGTATTACCGTTTATCGCGATATTGGAAATCAATACCGAGTAATATTGTTGGGTCTGTGAAAAATATCGAATACCGAATATCGTCAAATACCGACATTATACTGTATTCTATTAAAATATGAGCAATGAGACTTAATTGTAACTATACAAACAATTTTCATGTTACACACATGCCTAAACTAGCCCTTATTTGGGCTAGGCTTTTTGGAAACAATGTATTTCCAACTCCAGTTTTTCCCAATTTAGGCTGCTTTAACAGCAGAGCGCTCAGTTTTTGACCCCTCAAAGTCGCAAATTCTGAGAACTAGGTGACTGGTGGAGCGTTCCAACTCTGATTGCCGTCAATACCGGTAATATCGAATATCGAGCTAATTAAGACATTATCAATACCGATATTAAAAAATCAATACCGCCCAAGACTACCGACGATAACAAAATATTCTTCAGTTTGGGGTCTGAGATGCCAAATCTCATGAAATGCTGGTCCATTGCTCAAATGCAAATATAAAATATATATAATGGGGCTTGATATGAAAAATGTTGAAAACCACTGAAAAGGTTTCAAAAACATCCATTGCATGGTCTTGACAAGGGCTGATTGAATCATGATGACATCTTAAAAAAAAAACGTTAATCCTCACACTCACAACACAACAGGATTAAGTATCCTTGATGGAGTCTAGATAAGAATGCTACGAATGGCGTAGTGTGATATAGACGGACAACATCAGAATGTGGTGCTCTGCGCGGGACCTATGGGTCACAGACAAAGTCAGAGAGAGAATGATGAGGCTGGCAGGGCAGTGTGTCAGGCACCGCCGGAACAAGCAGGAAGCAGATTGACACAGTGTGACGCAGTGACAAGCATTATCAAGGCGGGGGATGAAAATTTACTGTATGGTTACTGTAGAAGAATGACCACAAGTGAAAGTATCACCAAGAATCATATACTGTTTAGTACACGAACTACGAAAGGATGTCCACAGCAATAATGATGGCAGTGATTCTCCGCATTTTTAATCAGGAGCTGCAAAATCAACTTGCGACTGAGGCAGATGGCCACGGCAGATCTAGTAAATGAGTCGTGGCTGATACTAAAGGAGTCGCCAGCCGATAACCATCAGAGCAACCATTACTATCAACTCATTTATCATTAGCCACGGCTGATGGACAATCTGCGGCTGCGGCCGTCTGCATCGGTCACGAATAGACCTTTTGATAAGCCCCTCCCCAAACTACTAAAGTCCAGCTAAGCATAACATGTGATAGACAAAGCTCTCCACCAATAGCTTTCCAATATGATTTGTCTACTGTTTGTAATGGTTCCTATATGATTTTAAAACATTGTTTTAAAAAATAAATGTCACACACATTTTTCCACTGCAAAGGGCATGCCTTTTTGATGGATTTGAAAGAGATTTTGAAGGTAAATACTGGTTCCAAAAATGAACCAGTATTTACTGTGTAAAGTCCATGATATTTACATTGGAATGAATAAGCCCGGATGGAAAGTGTCAATGGTGGACAAGAGATCACTCATCTATGGACCTTCCTTCCCTTGCCATCCTGCCTCGGATGCTATTGCAATCATAACAGCAAAATAGCTCTACAGAGCCTAATCGCATATTATCTACTGTCTAAGGGCACTCTGTTGGCGTATGTGACTGAGAGACATCGAACAGATATTCAGAGATATAGACAGATGAAAGAAATGTCTTTTCTGCTCACTTGCACACATACAGTACATATTTCTGTAAAGTTTGTAATCGTAGTAGAGCAAATTACTATAGAGATGATGTTTTCAGTTAGCTATCCTATGAATGGCGGTAAACAATCCTTTGAAAATGGCTAGACTTAACCAAGCCAACCTAAACATTATGCCACTTTTCAAATGACTAGAGCCGTCTGTTTGTGTATTTATTTTTGGTTCGTCAAAACGTTCTCATATTGTTCTTTGCCGCTGCAGTATAATTGCTTTAACATCTAATTATTGTACCCACCTCTACACAATAGAGCGAGAGCTGAATGACTTTCGTTTCTGATTGCGTTTTACAATTAATTCTGAAAAGGTATCAAAATGAAAGACCGTTCTTTGTTCAATGCCAAATCTACTTTTAATAACAGCAGCACAAGAAAAAACGTCTTCTGAAATATTCTCCCTCTCACTCTCACGGTATTCTGTTGCAATACATGTCTATAATCAAGGCACTCTGTTTCACTGTGCTGTACTTTATCTTATCTGTCGTACAGATTTATTGAAGCAACATGCTTATAAAACTACATACTGTGAGCGAATAAATGTGGTGGGGACAATGATAACAGGAATTCGCTGATGGTGAAAATGTTCCTTGCCACCTGCTGGGTGATGAACACACAGGTTTCGGCTGCAGGAGCGGATAGAACATTTCCCAATTGGGGGGGTGGGGGGGTGTTGAATGGCATGGGGGCGCCTTCCCACCGCACATATACCATTTTTGGTTACAGGACTTATATTAGGCAAGTACCGGTAAAGCATCAACAATAACATCAGTTGTTGAAGTTGCAACAGGCACACAGCATGCATAAAGCTAAAGCTCTGACTTAGAGTTTTCGGTTTTCAATTATGAAATGCTGTTGGTTTAGTGGTGACACAGCTGTAGTTAGTTAGTAGCAGACAGAAGTAGGGTTTCAAATCATTTTAAATCTAAGCACTTTAATTTGAAATATCTTGGGTTGTTTTGCATGCCATCATGTTTGGTGGGGCAGACTGGGTATTTAGGGGGGCATTGCCCTCCCCCATGCCCATGCCTACATGTAGATTGGAGGCGTGATGTGTTCACTCTAAATGCGTAGCTCCACACAGTGCATTAACTTGCCACCAACGTAACAACACAATCGCTGTTCAATTAAATTATTATGTCACTGCATATAGTCGTCTAGCTATAATGCTGTAGGTTGACATCAACATTTATGAATGGTTATGCATTCTTCCTATGGGAGCCATGAATTTATCATGG
The DNA here is from genome assembly GCA_039105355.1 of Benthosema pterotum. Taxonomy (NCBI): domain Eukaryota; kingdom Metazoa; phylum Chordata; class Actinopteri; order Myctophiformes; family Myctophidae; genus Benthosema; species Benthosema pterotum. The sequence continues at coordinate 14,487,194 of CM076980.1, read as the reverse complement.
GTGCTCTACCGCATGTTGTGTTGTTGACCTATTTACAGCTCCTTGCAGTAGCATGGCTGAGAAACAGGGAGCGTATAGGTACAGTAGGGGATAACCATTGATGATTTGTGTGTGTGTGTGTGTGTGTTTGCTAGTGTCTTTGGGGAAGTGGCATGTGGATCCTGTAGTATGCCTCGTCAATATCAAAAGGCAAACTATACAATTCTCAGATACAAATACAGAAACATAACAGAATCTTCCACAGAGTACAAAGCCCTGATGCTTGCATTCAAAGTCAGGCTGTTGAAAATAACGATTTGAGTAGTTACATTAATTTTGTTGATTAATCCGATTAAAGGTAGGGGAAGTGATTTCACTTTTGTCAGATATCACCCCAATTTTTTTTTTTTTCTGTTAAAATGCTCTATTATAAGGTGTGGAAACCACATATGGAGTTTCCCCCTCCCCCACGTTAGCAGAGGAGCTAATAAAAGTTCCCCAGGTCACCACAATTCTCCTCCAATCAGGAGAGAGCAGCAGGTTCACATAGTGTAGCTACTTTTGGGGGGCCCTAGTGCACCAGGCTGGTACTACACCATGAATTTCAAATCACTTCCCCTACCTTTAAACATTTTAACAAAATTCTCATGTGTACACAGACCCAACCCACTGCACATTTTGTCATTGAAGAAAATGGGTAGAGCACGGTTTTACAGCTATAGCTGTGTATCTCCCTGTAACCAGAGCCATAGAGTATAGCTGGAAGGATCTACAAGCAATGAAGGCTTGTAGATCACCTATTTTGATAAATATTTAAGAAACAGATCTTTTTTTTTTTTTTACCAGATTAATTTTCTTTTTTAAATGTACAAATCCTGTATAGGAAAACATGGCATATTCTGGACATAGTTCAAATGGTGATTAATCACCATTAAATTAATTTTGAAGCTGCGATTAATTGTTTTAATCATTCAACAACCCTAATTCAAAGCAACCAAAGGTATGGCACCCTACAAACCCTCCCAGATGCTCAGATCAGCCACCCGACACAGACAAGCCTCGTTTAAAAAACACCTGGACAATGCTCCACCAAAATATGGATTCAATCAGAACTGCAGTTTCACTCCCAATCATCCGCAGCAATCTGAAAATGCATCTCTTCAGATTGCATCTTAGCCCATAGCACTTGCAGTAGTACTTGCCCTAGCCTTGACCCCCTATAGGCTATTATACTGTTGTTTTTTTATTTAGACTTAGATTTAGTCATGTAGACATGTCATGTACAGTAAATCCAGCACTATATAGCCTGGCTATATATACTCTTACTGTTAGGTTCTTAGTTTATGTAGGATTCACATTAACCAATCTGTATATGTACAGTATATGATGTATTGCTATGCTTTTTCTTTTGTTCATTCCTTAATGTAAGTCACTCTGGTTTTAATTAAGAACGTCTGCTAAATGCTTAAATTGAAAAGATCTTGTAAAGCCTTCAATTATTTTGCAGACTATGCTTTTTGTTTATTTTTCATTTGTAGTGGCTATATGCTGCCTATTGTGTCCATGACTCACTGAGTGGACGTGCTGTTTCTCACAATTTAACATGGATATATCAAACAGAACGAGGCAGACAGGACACAGCACTCATGTAACTTTGTACTGCATACCCGTGCGTACGTTTGTGTAGTCTAAACAGTATAAGGGAAACAGTAAGACATCTTAAAGCACAGCTGAAATTCTTTTACAGAGAACTAAAAACTTAGTGTATTGAATAAAAAAGACACCCTGTGTGAATGCAAGACAGCCAGCATACAGTACAGCGAATACGTACCATGCATATTGCATGCCACAGTGTTGTGATCATGTTGTATCGTCACACTACAGGTTGCAGAAAGCTCTGCAGAACTGCAATTCCATATTGTATTTCAATGTTTAAAAAGAAAAGAAAACCTGATGAAAAACTCAAACTAACATGTTGTTTCACCGCTGCACTTCTCTATAAATAGCTTAAGGGTGGAATAGAGAGAGGGGAAATGAGGAAAGGGACAGGGGGAGAGAAATCAGGTGAAAAAAAATGTAGATGAATTTTAATAGAAACTAGGCCAGAGAGCGAGATAAATGTGCATTGACAACATGCTGCACATTGTGCTCAGGGACCAGACATTGACGGAGGGAGTTGAATGCAACATTATCATACAGCCACACAGGCTCCAAGCCTCAGCATATAGGCGTGTTGAATTGGTGCAAAAATTCTTGTAAATCTCTTAAATAAAATGGAATTATATGCAGAGCCATCTTATCTTCAGAACTGGTATACAAATATAAATTTGTGCAAAACCAACAACAAAACATGGAAACGTATTTCCATATGTACCGTATCAACATGAACTATGAATATTTAAGATTTTTTTGGTCTATAAAATGCATATTTGTGAAAATGTGATCAGATGTGAGGAGGCGGAAACGCTTTGCGTTTTGAAGAGCACACTGGCCTTGTTGTAACAACGGACTTATTACTAGTGCTCTTGAATTACTAGTGCTCTTCAATGATTACAAATTTTAATCAGATTAATCACAAAAATATTCAAAATTAAATTAATCATGACCATTTATTTTATTATTATTTAATATCTATTTGACCTTTCTCCAAAATATGCAATGTTTTCCTGTACAGGATTTTAATAATCTTGGAAGAAAAAAAGTTTGTTTATGTTTTAAATATATCAAAATAGGTGATCTACAAGCCCCTGGTGGCTTCATGCTTGTTCCCATTCTCAATATAAGTATGTAGAAGAGCCTCCATTGGACTGGCCCCATGAAATGAATGGAATGTTTACACAGATTACAGCAATGATCAGATGAGCTGTGTTTGAGTAATTTGACTTTCGATTTTATATAGCGTATCATTTTCTAATAACTTGCAGCTATTAAGCATTTGGCTAACATTCACCACCATCCTGTGCTTTTCACAAGTCGTGATGGCTAAAGGCAATGTTGGAAGTGCAAAATGACTAATATTCATCAGAGAAGCAATTATGCCAAGAATAATGCCTCAAGTAATGCTAAAAAGGTGATGCTACCAAAAAATTCTCAGCATGTAGCAGTGCATTATTTATTCTGAACATCATAGGTGCAGTAATATGAGATGCATCATGCGGTGAGGTGGTTTGGGAGACCAACAGGAGCACTGATAATATTACTTCATTCCTCCCTGTCACAGCCCATTAAATCGGTCTTCCCTCTCCCTGGGACTTTGATTCAATATGCAATCACTCACTGGCATGTGAAAATATTTGGAGATGTTGTTGACTGCCAAGCATATGTTGTAACAAACAACATATAGGCTTCAATCGTATGCGTTTCTCCTTCAACTAGAACTTAGATGCAAGGCTCTTCTTAATCTTGACCCCTGCGGCATGAGTGATCTGTGTGAAATACAGACACACCATTACCTACAGTATGGTTACTGGATTGCTAGCATACAGAAGATAATGATTGCCCACTTTGAGAGGAAATATCTAAACTGGCTACCATCTCATTATTCTGACCAACTCCTGTGTTTGTGATTGTTCTGTGCCTTATATAGACCTACGATCATTGACAGGCAGGCTGATAAACACTAAGCTGCTCATAATTGCCAAAAAAATGAAAGAACATCAGCAAACAACAGATTGGACGTAGACTGAAAGCAGGATTCTTGCAGCTCTGCTAAGCTGTGATCTGTACCATTAGATCGTAAAGTAGCCAATTATGCAGATATTAAATGCAACTTTTCTGAATTATAACTCTTATAATTATAACTCTTCTAATGTGAGGCATTTCTATCTTCAATGCCATTTTAAAGACAGATAATGTCTCCACCCATAGGCAGGGGTTGACACTAAGGTCTCGGAGGCACTTGCCTATCGGGCAAGTGCAAGTCAGGTTCTACTTGCCCTCCGCTCATGGTCACTTGCCCCCCAAAAATATATTGTAAATTTTGCAGATGTAACTCTTGAGAACGTAAAAATGAAACCAAATGGACCCTTGCGGGCCCATTTGGTTTCATTTTTACACTCTCAAGAGTTAAAATTCATCATCTGAATTAGCCCAGGTCTACACAACTAGAGAATGTAGAAGATTAGGTCATTTTGAGGTGTAGGTTAATTTGCCTGTTTTGTTTCCCAAATCCAGCCTGGAATTGTGGATGGCTAGAAAGCAGGGAAAGACACAGAGGCAGAGTGCAATGACTGCCTTCAAGACAAATTTATCTTGTGTTGTGTTATAGTGCACTAAGTTGCACACTTGCCCGATGGGGCAACCAGGTAGCAGTCTTCACTTGCCCGACCATTTTTTTTACTTGCCCCGGGCAAGTGTTAGTGTCAAGCCCTGCATAGGGAACATGGATTTGCAGAGAGGCTATGCTAGAGCTTGCAAATAAGTAATACTTGTTATGGAATTTTAAATCGGGTTACGTTATTTCGACCCTCTCTAGGGGTCATCCTCAGACTATATTGTTGCTTTCAGATTATACAATTTAACCTACTGTACAGTAGAAGTTGTAGATAAAAATACAGTACATGCAGATAATCCTTTGGATCACTTTCACAGTATTTTTTTCTGGACGAAAGAAATATTAGCAGCCAAGAAAAATCTGCATAAGAAAGAAGAATACTTCATACACCGTTTAATAGCTCCGATGTAGTTTTTTTCAGGATAGGCGGGATGACAACGTTTCGGCCCCTTGTGGGTATGGAATACCCATACCTGACGAAGACCCACAAGGGGCCGGAACAAGGGGCCGCCTATCCTGAATAAACTACATGAGAGCTATTAAACAGTGTGCAAACTATTCTTCTTTCTTTTTCACATTTCATTTTAGTTTTTGAGTTCAGCACCTTCTATAGCACCTTCTAAGTCTTTCTATAGATGTGCGTACTCTCCTTTTGTTTCAGTCAAGAAAAATCTACATGCCATTTGGAACACAATCATTCACTTGCCCCTGGAAAGTTGACTCATAATTAAGTATACAAGACTATCTATTCATGCTTAAAATGGCTATCATGGTAGAACCTAAACCTGTTTTACGTACTTTTTCCTATTCACAATGTTAGCATAAATGTGATTTCAAGTATAACGTGGTCACTGGTTGCCCCATGAGGGCCACGGATGTTACAATCCTCCTTCAGTGTCTGTATCTTACCTGTATCTTCCATATTGTTCAATAAGAAGCATTTTTAATCTGATTGGTGGCCATTTTATCATAGACTTATGTATCGGCATGCACCAACAGATAGGGCTGCATAGCTGAAAGCATAAGGCAAAAAACTAATCATGAAACATTATTGAACAATAGAGAAGATATTGGTAATTGCCCCAAGCAGACCTGAACATTTGACATTGCATGCATAAAACATTCAGGCCAGGCCCTGATACACTAGCAATATTTTGATCAATATCAACTAGCAATGTCAACATCAACGAGGCATCATGATGAGACACATGGCAACAGGTAACACCTCCCATTAAAAAGGGGAATTCCACCCATTTTCATTTTTTTCCTGAGAGTGTACAAATATGAACCAAATGTTCTGTTCATTGCATGCGTCAAGTTGCGCCAGCACCACAAGATCATTGATCCATTTTCCTGTTTAGTGAATTCTAAATCTTTTTTAGAGACAAGTTTAATGATCATATCTACAGGCCAGTGCTGGGCCATCTTCAGCAGTCAAGTCAAACAAGTATTATTTCTGGTCAAGTGGAAGGATCTGTGCCTGTGATCTGGCAAGCCATGTCACCTACTTTTAAATTAATACTATTTTAAAGCAGGTGCATTTGAAACCCAACACCCCAATGTTTATTCCGAGTTGGGATAACTCAGAACTTTCTCCCAAACTCCATCCAGCAGCATCTATATTTATGCACTAATGACAACGCGTGTGTACTACTGTATGTACTGTATATAAATTTAGTTTGTTATTTTTTATCCAATTCAGAGTTATTGAGCACCCTTTATGTCTGTGTGTTGGGTTTTGAAAATACCGACTAGCATAAGGCACTTTGGACAGTTCCTTGGTATTGTCGAATCTGGTAAAGTATCTTGCAGGCCAATATTAAACATTTGCTTGAAAAATGAACCACTCATGAAATTGTGAAATTATTTCCATGTTTGTACACAAGGTTTAGTATGTGTATGCTAGCAATCCATGAAACCTCACACACGCACATGCCCTGCCCGCACACACTCACATTATGTAATCACTTAATTGATCAACACAAACGAGAGTTGCTTATACAATCTGGTCTATTTTTTTCTTCTCAAAACTATCACAATACTTATAATAATGACAAATGAAAGCAACTGCCCCGAAAGCATTGAAAACACTATGGGACATAACTTCCATGACACTTAAAAGGCACTACAGAAAAGACTGTAGTGCCATTATTACACCCCTTAAATGAGACCAGCAGCTTTATATATAAAAAAGACAGTCAATCTCAGCATGAAGAATGTGCATCGAGATAACATGATTATGTAATGCCTTTTAGCCAGTATGGAACAGAATGAGCATTGGCTAGATAAATGGGCTAGTGGTTCCTGCCATTTTAAAGCATGTTTAATAGGAAAATAACGGCTCTGTGAACTGTTGAACTTTAATTTTCTTATCTTCTTACCAGGAGTATTGTGCCAAATAAATCTCGCTCTCTTACAGTTAATGCATTTCCAACCATTGCCTTTTGTTCATTACATATGTCTTTCCCAGGTCTAACATTTCTTATCCGTCAAACAGAGTCAACCCGCAGGATGCAGTGTGAATGGAAGGAGGTATCACATTGTAGCTATTCTTTCAATATTGTCTCGTCTGAATAAAATGTACTAGGCAAATGTAATGGGGAGATGTTTGTGACTTTGTGAACTGTGATACAATAAATCCGAGAGCAAACCCTTTTGGGCACATGTAATTCACCTCTATAAGTCAACCACTTCCTCAATCCTATCTTCATTCCTTCTATTGTCTGTTCTCTTAAATGAGATGGATGAAACTCCTTAAGAAGAGAAGAAAGCGATGGACGTTCCAGTGAGGTATTGGTTCCAAAACCAGAACAATAAATCATAAGCAAACCACAATAAAAACACACCATGGCTTGAATATTGTGTGATTGACGGCTGACTATGCAAGTGTTTGTGTGTGTGTGTGTGTGTGTGTGTGTGTGTGTGTGTGTGTGTGTGTGTGTGTGTGTGCGCACACGCACGTCACTAGACAGTCAGCAAAGATGACGAATGGGGCGAGGCCACTTGCAGTCCTGGATAGACAGGGCCTTTAGGGGATGCTGCTCTATGTGACAGATCTGTCAATTGAAGCATGGCTGAAGCAGGCAACAGAACCAGGACAAGGCTGGATCTCTGTCTCACCATACCTACTAAATTAAGGGGTGAACACTTCGGGAATCACAGTGCTTATAAGATTTGGTGAAGAGAAGGAAAAAAAGAGTGGACATGAGCCCGACGTCAATTATTTGTCGACAACAATACAGTTCAACACAGACTCGCTGCAGGGCAAAGCAGGTGTCTGTCTGCAGGGAAACAGCTGCAGCATCAAAGTAGAAGTGAAGTATTGTTGATTTTTGGCTAAAAAGTTGACTATACCTTTAACTCTTCTTCTAATCTCAATCACTTATGACCCTCCACCTACTGCATGTTGTTTTACTCGGTTCCATAGATAGATATTGTGAAAATCACGATACTATAGAGATGCGCAGTGACGTCACCGCCCCGGTTCCGGAAGTCTTTTCCCCATTCATTTTTCTCATAGACTTTTCGAAAATAATTTATATCAAGACGATTACGCCGCGGCCAAAGCCAACTCAGGTCGTGACAAATCATGACAACAAACACAATATCGTCATATAATATATAATTGGGAAGAAGTAGAAAACGGCATGATACAAGACTTTTTGTTTCGTTTTTCATCTTAGAAATTATTTTATTGTCCCAAAAGTTTGTGTGTGTCATCATGATTCGTCACGACTCGAGTTGGCTGTGTCCGCGGCGTAATCGTCTTGATATAAATTATTTTCGAAAAGTCTATGAGAAAAATGAATTGGGAAAAGACTTCCGGAACCGGGGCGGTGACGTCACTGCGCATCTCTATAAGCCAAGGATTCAAATAGGGGGAAAACTATAACATTTCATGTTGTCACTTTGGGGCAACAGAGTGCGTCACTGCTCTCAACTTAATATTCGGCAGCTGCATTGTGATTCTGTCCTATTAATCCATGTTTCGTAATGCTTGAGGACGCCACTTTAGAACTAATGAAGTATGCACTTTTCATTTGTAACCAGTGAGGCATTGCTGCCATATGCAAATCATTCGGGACACACAGAAGCTCACATTGTTAGATCTATTTAGCTACTTTGACTTTCTTATTAGACAAAACTGCCTCAACAACAGGAAAGGAATGAATGCAGGCAGGAAAAGAACTAGGCCATTTAAGTTCTGGGAACAGCGACAATTTGGGACATTCCCAGAATGTTTACCAGGAAAACTAACTACAGTTAAGTTGTTCCTTTCAAGATGCCTAATTCTGTCAATTGAATCAGGCATTGACTTACCTATTTTTGCATATTGTACGTTCCCTTAACTCGAAGGACACTATTGTGTTCCCGGTCTCCATTCAACAGTACAGAATTAACAAATCTCTAACTATTACTGTAAAAGTTGGCCTCATCAAAAACTTTTATTCTTGGTTCAGAATAGAGGAGTTATGTTGTTATCTGTCATATTTTAGAGACAAAGTGACGGCAAAGGTCCAGTGCTTTTTCACTTTGCAGGCAGTAGAGCAACACTGAGATGGATGGACATTGAAACACCCACTGTGAAGTCAATCTTCAAGACTCCGGGGACTTTTGCCTGACTTCCTTCATGGCGGTTATTAAAAAAGGTGACTCACAAGCCATTACGTTAATCCAAGATCTTTTAAATTGGGCTCCACTTTTGTGAAAGAATGAAATTCATGATGTGAAGGCAGTCATGTGAATATACTATAAATGCCAAAAGGAATTTTAGCAGAATAAGAGACAAGAGACAATTGTAATTTTGTCGATGTGGAAAAGTGGCTCTAGACCCACCAGCCCAAATTGGAGCCAGAAAGTCATTTGGCTGAAAATGGCCACAGCACTTGCACACATTTAGCAGGAGTTGTTTTCTGAGAAAAAAAAATGATGCTTGGAATGGATCTGAATCCATCATGAAAACCCCCTAGTTAGACACATCACATGCTACATAAAGCACAATGAAATTTTGCATGTTTTGCCTTCTAGTGGTTAGTGAATGGCCGACTTTGACCCGTTTTTATGAGGTTTCCCACGGGTGTTGAATTAACATTTTAGTAGTTCTGCCGCCCTACACGTCGTTAGATACTACTAGAAACACTCAGTAATTCTGAATTACTCACTTAATTCCCAACTTTCCCTAACTACTGCCCTACCGCCCAACCTGGAATATTTAGCAAAGTGAACCTTAATACATGTCATATACTGTACAGTAACTCATCAATCCAGGTGTAGAAGTCAGTAGTCGATTCAATTAACACCGTTTCTCATCAGCCTAAAAACACTCTCAACAACTACAAGGGTAAAATGGGTACAATATTGATCTTTTTAACCCGTTTTTTTTTTTTTTCTTTCTTTTTTTTCTTTCTAACAACCACAGAAAGCAACACTATACACATTCCCAACTTGCCTTTTTCTGCAGCAATTGAGAAACAGGTCAAGCTGGAGATTGAAATTCATTTTGGCTTCTAAATGGCACTCTGTAGCTTGGAAAATGTCACAACGTGGAAGTACACAGATGGCAGAGGAGGAGCTGGATGGCATTGGCACTACATAACACAAAAAACAGGCCAGAAACTGAAGGGTGCATGCATATGTTGCCCAAATTCCCAAAAGCCACCTCTAGACAACTCTGTGAAAGCATTCAGGGATATGAGAACAAACTATTTGCTCCAAGAAAATGCAAAATGATCATCCTAAAGTCTGAGCATGTTTACATATCCATATACATTAGGCTACCCAGATGTATATGATGACAAATAACTTCTTATGGTAATATTGGTAGTATATCCACCATTATGCTACTAGAACATTAGCCCTATTATTAGTAGGCTAGTGGTGGTAATTATTTTTGTTTTTTGCCATTATTGATAGATTCACGTTCACGTGAAGACGGGACAGGAGGGGGAGGGAGACATGCAGACTCGAACACGCGACGCGCTGTTAGGTGAATGCCCACATCCACATGTGGCATGCGACCCCCAGACCACCATGCTTTTCTCGTTCCATTTAATTCTCAAGAGTTGCCTACTTTTCAGACAAAAACGAAACGAACACGTCAAATATAAAAACAAATGAACAGCAGCTCAATCGCATGCTGCGTGTCACAGCAGGTGTGTGTCCAAGATTAGGGACTGTAGTAAAACTACTAAACTATAGACAGTAAAAAGCCAGACCAGTGGTTTTCAACCAGTGGTCTCCAGCTAAATGATATAGTTGGGAACCAACTGCACTAATGCATTGACTCAACAACAATCACGAATTATCAAGGGATTGGCATCAGCTGGTCAGACAACGCGCATACAGGTGCCTCGACAACAACAGGAACTTGTTGACGCGCCACGCCTTAATTCGTGTTTTATGGGCAAAAAAATTGAGGAAAGAACATAGAAAAGCCTTGCTTACCTGCGCAGCCATGAATGACAGATCCATACTGTTGCTTCGTTCAACCCAAGGCACCCCAGAACATAATGGGTGAAACGCTTTATCTCATTTGGATGGATGGAACCCGCCCTGCGTTTTGTTTTGCTTTTCCCCCTCAGTAAGTTCGGACAGACTTTAAGTAATGGACATGTTGAAGAAAAGGAGGCGGTGGCTGTGTTTTCCCCACAGCCAAGCCAACGGAGAAATAACAGAAGTCAGCGGAGGAGGAGAGGAGGCACTGAGGGATGCTCTGGTACAGTTAAAATGCACATGAATTTATGGACGACGAGCGAGAACTAAGTCAGTCTCTCTCTCTCTCTCTCTCTCTCTCTCTCTCTCTCTCTCTCTCTCTCTCTCTCTCTCTCTCTTTCTCTCTCTCTCTCTCTCTCTCTCCGCTCGCGCGCGGCGCGCTCTCTTCCTTGACGCGCACGCAATAACGCCCGCACACACGCAACCCCCCCCCCCCCCAGTCAGGCTCAGCACGTTCTCAAACTTTATTGTTGTTTTGAGAATCACTGCATTTCCTCTGCTGCATGTACAGTATGTGATCTGAATCAAAATCCTGTTTAAGCTTTTCAAAAAAAACAACAACATAAATCTACTGTATCACATTAATTAATTAATTAATTAATTAACTAATTAAAAGGTCAAAGACACATCAACCATCAGAACCGATTTGGGTTCACCGCTGTAGAAAATTGTCTATTACCTCCATTGAAACGATAACCTTAAATGGTACCAAAATTGTAAACTCATCCCCAGTAAGACAAATGCAAGAATCGCCTCACCCCAGTGTGTGGTCTTTGGAAAATATGTAGGTTCTACCAGCTTGTTTTTGGGTGAGCCTGCCGGTACCTTGGATGTGCGATTGTGTGTGTAGCAGTGGCTACAGCCTCTGTCGAGATGGACTCCAAAGTCTAGTATCTACCCTTTGGTCTGGTGGTTAAGATGTTGGACTTTCACACACGCAACCTGAGTTTGAATGCCGGGTGTTACAGTGGTGCTGTGACCCGGACCGGCGGTTTCCCCGTGGGAAGAGGTCAAAAGGGAGGTGAGTCTAGCAGAGTGGCTACAGCCTCTGTCGTGAAGATGACCTCCAAAGTATAGCATACTACCCCCGGACTCAAGGGATGTTCCCTTAATATGTTGGACTTTCACACATGGGGACCCAAGTGCGAATCCTGGGCGTTACATGCACACTCAAAGAATTTGGAGACTTTGAGTCATAGTATAAAATAAAACATTAATGAGCACTCTCTGGTACCTCTGGTACTTTTAATTCATGATGGCACAGACAGCATGCAGGGACATGTACCTGTATGTGCATGTTTTCGGTACCAAGCCTTCCTCAGTATGTACACTGTAAGTTATGTATGGGCAAGGTGTGAGCTCCTATGACGGTTAAAACACAGACACATACACACACACACACACACACGACACACACACACACACACACACACACACACACACACACACACACACACACACACACACACACACACACACACACACACACTCCCGGCATACAAAATATTATGCACAAAATAAAAGGAATACCGGTAAATGGCAAGTGGCAAAGTAGGAAACTGTGTTTCTGGGTATAGTGCTGTGCCTGTAAATAGCATGCATGTTTTTACTGTAATGGGACCTGAAAGTAAGTGCAGAAGGCTAAGTAAAATTGGAACTAAGAGTGTAAAAAGTGGCCAGGAGTCAAATGAATACTCAAATTGCATTTTACTGTGTAGTCTTGCCTGCAGGTGCCGGTGAATGTTATCTTGTCAGTCAGGCCTGTATATGTGGACCTTCTTTACACCGTCTGTCTGGATTGTTAAAGGGAACACTCTGGATTTACAGTTGTATTTGACACGCACACCTGCACACACAAACAGGCTCAATTTGTTGCAATAGCTCAGAGGTTTTCAACAGGTGGTTCGGGACCACCAGTGGTCCCCGAGAGGATGGAAGGTGGTCCCTAGGCTAACTGATGGAAAGTTGGTTATGTAACTCTTTGAGAGCGTAAACATGAAACCAAATGGACCCTTGACTTGTAGCCCAAGTCTACACAACTAGAGAATGTAGAAGATTAATGCTCACATATGATCTGTATGTTTGACTGTTTTCTTTTGTTCTTCTATGAAATCCGGTCTGGAATTGTGGACAAAAGCAAAAGAAATCTTTAGTTTTAGAGAACCATTCCGAATAAATAGTGGGCCCTGGTATGAAAAAAGTTGTCCAATCTCATTTAAGATGTCATGTACAACAATCTTACTTGGGGCTTCTTCACGATTTGGTCTTTACGGATATTTCTTTAACAGTAAATGCTGGATTTATAACTTAGATTGTGTATTATATTTGTAAATGTCACACATGTCACACACACCACACACCTATTAGTGGAAGAAACCATGCAAGGCACCAACAAGCACATTGGGAGCATTTCGATGTTCAATGTCTTTCTCAAGGTTTCTTTGCCATTGAAATAAATCTGGGTTTCGGAGACTAGTGGCTACTTTAGTGGCTAATCCTTTAGCTTTGGCACAGCTGCATCTTAGTGATGTGATGTCTGCTTCCCTAAGATTAGACACCTTTCCTTTTGTTTGTGGTTTGGTTTATGTTTGAACTCTAAACATAGTCCTTTTTGTCTTTATAGGAGGGAATCTTCACGGTCTGGTTGTGTGTTATCTTTCATTTCAAAATTAGTTGTACACCAGTGGAATAACAATTTGTCACTACCATGGCAAGATGCTTTTTGCAATCAAATTGCAGCAATTTAAGCTTGTTATGGCTGTAGCATTTTCTATAATAATTAGCATTTGTGAAGTTATACCCATATGGAAAAAAACGGAGATAAGATCCATAGATTTTTTTTTTTATTTTTTTTGTGGCTTGTATCATGAAAGGTGCCAGAGTTCGCATATACCGTATATTTTTTCCATATGGGTAATCACGCCACATGCACGGCTGCACGCACACACATGCACACATCTGCGCACGTATGCAGTGTGTTTGAAGGCCAAGTGCATGTCACTCTTAAAAATAGTATTTTTTTTTATTCTTTTTGTTCTAATGTGATGGACAGACGGGGGAAATGATATGAGTACAGTACAGGCATGGTGTATACTGTACCAAATATAGCCACACACACACACACACACACACACACACACACACACACACACACACACACACATACACACACACACACACACCTGTGTTTTTTTTTTTTCCAACTTTGCCTACTCGCTATGCAGAATGTCTTAGTTACTGTGCAGTAGCTGCATAGTTAACAAGGCAGGTTATTCATAATTAATGCTCTGCTGATATAGAGATGCATCACATACATACACTTTATGTTTGACCACAAGTGATATGCAAGGATACACTTGAGTGTTACATTGCTTTTCACACCATGAGAGGACTTGTACAGGATACCAGATAAACAAGTGAAACTGATTAAGCGATGAAAGAAAAAAAAAGGCAAAACATTGGACTTGAAACTCTGTACATGATGAATTGAAAATGGAGACCCCTAATGTAAGAATCGTAATGCCTTTTCTGGTTTTATTATCACGGCAGTTTTTGTACTTTGGTTGAACTTTACCCATTCAACAAACTCTTAATATAATCAAAGTGAAAAATAATATATTTTTAAGAAAATGCCCCTATCTGTGGGGTTGAGATCAGACTGTGACTTGTTTTAGTATTGCTGCTCTGTTTTGTATTATTTATTATCTTCTATACGACTGCCAATGGCACTTTTTGTTCAATACTGCTAGTGTGTTCTGTGTACTCTGTATTTCCAAAAGTTGCTATGTATTATGCTGCACTTTTGCCCAAGACAAATTTCCCTTTGGGGACAATAAAGTATATCTTATCTTATGTTATCTTATCTCATCTGTCTCAGTTTTTTTTTTTTTTTTTTCTTTTTCTTTTTCGTATGAGTATGAGTATGGCTAAATACAGTACTTGCCTTTTACAGAGGAGACAAAACATGTCTCTTTTGAATCTTTTGAGACTGATAACCAGAACAATTAACAGAAATGCTCACCAAAAAAAACGGAATACAGGTAGTATGCCTTTAAGCAACAGTGAATGGAGATTATTTGTGAACACATCTGGTCCAGCTTAATGAATCTCTCTCTCTTTTATTACAGCCAAAATTGCTGTGTCTCTGGTGGCATTGTTTTGGTGATTGGTGCTGTTATTGCCCAGTCAGATGCGATAGAGAATATTGGCACCAGATGCATGAGGTACCTGCTGCAGTGAATGAAGATGCAGTCTATGCCCAGAGGTCTGTGAGTGTGTGCATGCCTGTGTAGTGTGTACACGTACAATATTAGTTATTTTTTATATTTCTTTTATTAATCGTTGTTGTACTTTTTATGTAGAGGACTTCAACTGCATGTTTCTTATATCTGAAAGGCACGCACACGCACACGCACACGCACACGCACACGCACACGCACACACACACACACAGTTCTCCAATTCACTTTCATCTTGCCGCAGAGGGCACACCACACTGTTGCGCCAATGTGTGAATATTGTAGAAGTTTCTACAGCAAATGAAAGTCAAAGACACATTTGATCCATGGTATTTGTTTCTTTCTTCAGTCAGTTTGGACCTTTCATAGACATTTGAGGTAGCGTTTGTATATCTACCAATGCAATACTACTCAAATACTCAAATTAGATTCAATTTGATTAAATATTTGCGTATAGTTGATCCCAAATGCTGGTTGCATTGCAGCTTCCTATCATGTAACAAGTCGCAAATTTCATTTTCGCATACAGTACATACGTACACGTATTTGACAAATGGAAGACAGTAGCAAAGCCTAAAAATGTCACGGCTATCTATAGCGTACAGTACACTCACTCATACTGGGTACAGTAGCTATGATCAATCTTGCTGCACAGTATGTGACTGACAGCGAGGCAGTAGGCAACCTTCAATTTGTTCACTGCTTCACACCAGATTGTGTTGCTCCTAATGCATTCTTGATTTCACACTCAGTTGGGCTGTGTGTGACACACACACACACACACATATTATGTGTGTGTGCGCGTGTGTTAGTGTGTGTTTCCCGTGATGCTTTACTCCTGGGATTGCCTCGTTGCTGTGACCTACAGGATGCTGTTTTCTTCTGTCATGAGTGCTATTAGCCAAGAGTCGCATCACCTCACAGGTCAAGGGCCGCGTTGCCATTGCACGCACTCCACTCAAGGACGATGCGTTATTTATCTCGCTGATCAAATCTACCAGGGAATGTGCACTTGTTTTTTTTAGATTAGAAATCCATTTGTGGTTCAATTTCCTTTACTGCGTTTGTTGTACACTGTACTGTGACATAAACCTTATGGATAACAATATTGTGCCGGTCAAGGTCAATCTGCAACAAACAAGGGATCAGATACTACAGGTTTTATCTTCAATATAATTGGTAGCATGGCATGTGACCGTTTAAACATTATTTCATATGACACATAAAGTTGCAATCCTTATAGATGTACCCATGTTCTTCCTGGGATTCAAACACAAGGTTTCCTGCATGGGAGACAAAATGTCAACCTATGATTCAAGATGGAACATAATATTGTAAGGAGATTATACTATGTTTTGAGTTTTCAGGCAATACTACCACTATCCAGTGTCCACCAGGGTGCACATTCACCCTATTCAACAGAAGAGCAGGTAAACCAAAGCAGATTGGTTCACAGATTGATTATAGGCTACCATCCATTTAACGTAATTCAGTCAGTTAATATCCCTGTTGAACATTTGACTCAAAGTGCAAATTTAGGTGTAAAATAGGCCTACAACCTATTTTAGGCAATACATTTGTTGCAGACCGTAGCTCATGAAAAGGACACTATAAGATTAAGACAAGACCTAGCTGAACCAAATGGAAAAGAATGAAAAATGCTTTTCACAAAACCTCATACCGTAACTCCGTCGGATCCTCAAACTGTCTACTAACACGACTAAACCCACCACTGTGACAGCAAGATGATCAACAGTATAGAATGAGGTGGGCTTATATCAGCTGCCAAATTGGTAAGCTGCCTGACACGTCACGTATCGATAGTTACACAACCCATATTGTAGTGGTGCGTGTGCATGTAAGGTGCAATCCGCGCCAGATGCTGCTAGCACGCCACTGTGTGAATGATTATTTGACAATACTATTATTCCACTAGTCAATACTAAGCCATAAAAATACATTGCTTTATAGAAAAAATGTGTTACACCATCATCTTAAATTCATGCGGAGGCAAACCACCATAACATTGTGTGTTCTTTCATCTTCAGCACAGAACACCGTACGGTATGTCTTGCGGAGCATGCAAACAAGTCCCTTTTCATCCAAGACGGTGTCACCTCTATGAAATATGTACCATAGGAATCACACACTCACAACATAATCTATGAAGGTATATATGCTGTATCCTTGTTATCTACTGCATGCGTTGACCACACTCCACACATCATGTATACATACATACAATACAGCTTTGGTGATACTTATGTTGGAACAATAATAAAATTAACAAAATTCATTTTACAATATTCATTTTGCAATGTGCATGCATTGATTTGCTGCTACTACTACTACTACTACTATTAATAATAGCAATAAAAAGGGCTATTTTTTATAATGCTTTTTTGGTTTTATGCTGTGATATTGACAATTTTACATCTAAAAAAAATCACAATGCTTTGATATTCACTCCACTCAGACATACAACAAACAAGCTCAAGGAAGGATGTTACAATGCCTGAAAAAAGCTCTTTCATGTGCATGAAAATTACATGTACAATAATGTTATTGTTATTGTACTACAAGGCCTAAACACTATTTGTTTGTATTCTAAAACTACGGTTTAGTACTTTTGATACTGTTGCTGACATTGTTGGAAATAGGGACGCAAATTATCAATTAATTCCTTAACGATTCATTGATATGTTTTGGTAAGGTTATCAATCAGTTAGTAATCGGTTAGTTGATAAGCAGCGTTTTTGTAAATGCAGCTGGTCAATCTTAATTTCCTTCAATGTCTAACATAAACATCGACATGTTGATACAGTATATAGGAATAATACAAAAGGCATATTACAGTATATTCCTTATTCAAATGTATATTTGACCATTGACGATACATGGCCAGACACTGACATTGTTGTGCCACACGCGCACAAAGACAGCATTACAATTCACAGAAAACCACCTAGTGATTAAACTGATTAATTTCTAACTATTAACAACTAACGATTATTTTTTATCAATTGATTAATTGATCATTGATTAATCATTAACATCCCAAGTTGGGAAGATGTAATCACTGCTTCTTTGTTTGACACCTTTAGAAAGTGTTTGGGTTATGTTTGAATTCTAAATAGGGCCTATTCTGTCTGTCTTTATACAGTACCTGTAGGTAAGAATGAGAATGAAGAGTTAGGTTGCTTTGTTAGGCATGTCACATTTTGTGTTGTCTTTTGAACAGTTTAATTCCAAAGTTAGATTCACTTTAGATCAGTGTTGTCATTGCAACCACTCCATCAAATTTCACAATTTCAGAGACCAAACTCATCACCGTTTAGGGTAATTTGTATTAGATTGATAAATTGAACCCTACTTCTATAATACACACATTCACAGTGAGTGAATGGTGATGTCTGTTTGCATGACATTATATGGCCTTTTCTTTGTTGTTGAAAGGCAGGGAGGTAGTCCCGATCAAAGCAGGGCCAGTTGTGCTTGCTTCATCATCTTGCTACAAGTCATGGGTCACTGCAGAGACAGGGAGAGTTTATCCCTCGGGGTCACAGAAATCCCCATATGAGTTAATAGAAATAGCTTTTTCTGGCTGTCCGTGTCTGATTGTCAGGTCTGTTGACACCCCGGAGGTCCCGAACAGCGCGTCAGATTTGGGTTTGTACTCCTTCCCTTGGCATAAACCATAAACGGCACCCATCTCTTGCAGTCATAATACGAGTCATAATATACAAACTGCCAACATGCATCTGCAATCCCCTGCCATCACCAGAGGCAAATGACCTCACCTTTCACTTCTTGTTCTCAACATCCACTCCTCTTCCAACTTGCATCATACAGTATATTCAGAGTGCTGACTCCCAACAAAGCAATGTCTGTCTCTGTGCACGGCACGTATCAGGGAGACATTAGGCGAGGTTATGGCTTCTGCAGCAAGCATTGATGGGCCATACAGAATGTCACAAGGCATCGAGGGAGCATTCGCAGCGGAGAGATGACAGGTGAGGCGCCCACGCACAAACCAATGCCCTTTGAAAGTAATTTGTAGGTCGCTGTGAAACTTTTGTCAAAGATGAAAGCTTTTCATAAATGGCATGCTAGAACTGGTTAAGTACAATTCTTCATGATCTGACATGCCATTGTTTGGGACTAGCACCAGGGAAATTAAATCTGACAGCAAAAGCTTTTTTTCTGAAAAGCTTTAACGCCCCAGATTTGTATATGCCTCGTCTACACTTAAATAATGTCCATGACATTAATGGCACATTCATGCCGAGAGGTTGTTATTAGCGCTAAGGATTTCAGTGCCCATGCAGGATGTTCATTTCACGATCTAAATGTGAAATTCCTTTTGTATTAAACCCTCCTGGTTAAACTCGTCACTGTCAGGTGAAAAGTGCTGTGTTGTTCATTGTTCCAGGGGGCATTTGCATAATGATTGAATCGAGGGGGAAGATGAAAAAAAAAAAAAGAATTGTCCACATGTTCCATGTGCACATGCTGAGCACATGTAGCCTACTGTATGTGCCCCATGATGCCCACAGTACTGATTTTGGTGACACACTAACCCTCTAGCGCCACCCTTTGGCCAACAGGGTGGCCGCCAAACCAGCATAGGCCTATTACCATATTACCTTTACCATAACCATATTTCATATTCCATCCTAATTGGCTATATTTGACTTTCAAAGTTTGCAAGATTGGTCTGGTTAGAACAAAATGCATCAAATGATGAACACAGCAGGCAATTTATGTGAAATCTTTAATACACTTTCCTACTAGGCTGAGGGGTATATCTATACGGTATATTCCACTGTTTTTACACTGAACTGCTATAGCGCCACCAAAAGGCAGGGTTTTCATACCCTCCCTAGAGGACAAGACTTTGACCTGTATTTTTCAAATGTGTTTTTATAGCGCCACCATAGCGCCATCAAGACAGATATGTCAGATATTTCATATTCCATCGTAATTATCTAAATTTGGCTTTCCTACTTTGCAGGATTGGTCTGTTTTGTAAAAAAAAAAAAAAGAAAGAAAGAAAAAAAAGCATCAAATCATGAACGCAGCTTGCAATTTATGTGAAATCTCTAACATACTTTCCTACTAGGCGGACAAATATAACCACACCCTCTTTACATTGGCCTGTTATAGCGCCACCAACAGGTGGATCATGCAATTACCATCAAAGGCATACGATGAAATGGCACCCATTTCATATAGCGCCACCAGGAGTCCACAACCTGACTTGGTGGAGATCTTATATTATAGTTTTTATAGTTTGTTATTCAAAGCTTCAGTGATTAAACCTGTCAATTTATCAATTCATCAATAGTATAAAGATAATACACACACACACACACACACACACACACACACACACACACACACACACACACACACACACACACAAAGAGCGGAAACCCCCCGGAACCCCCTCCTTCCTCCCCTCTTTTTAGCTCCTCATGTGCAAGATTGAGTAGCCGTGTAATTGCTTCATATTTAATATGAGGAACATGAGGCTGGGTGGATGAGAGACTGCCACAGATGAGCAGAGTGGTTGCGTGTGTCCGATACCGGTACGCTTGCTTTTATCCTCGCTGCGCTGTTTCCGGTATGCATTTCTCGTGTTTGCTGCAGTGGTGCATAAAACGTGTCACCAAATGAGTGTGGCCAAGCACTCTTGATGAACCTGCACTGTGTGCTGTGTGTTGGGGGTTGACTCGTGTAAAACACTTCCGACATAATCTCCTTCCGCCAGCCAAATGTAGTTTCCCTGAAAAAATAAGTTTGAACTTTTTTCTTTTTATAGATTGACGATACAATGTTTTTCCAGAATAATTTAAAGGGGTATTCCACTTTCAAAAAAAAAAAAAAAAAAAAAAAAAAAACTTGGTCATTTTATGGTCTACTCAGTCTCATGTGAACACACCCAGACAGTTTATAAGTTACTCCATTCAGTATTTAGATATTTGATGTTCATTTTAGCGCCTCCAGCTCCCTCCTATACAAACCCATTGTAACTTAAAACTCTATTTTAACCATGACAGATTATTCGATGACAAACCATCTTTTTTCTGGTGACTGATATTGTCCTCCTAATACGTGAGAGGGCCGTGGAATTTCATTTACAGTTTTCATTTATTTTAAAAAAATTGTTTTGGAAAATGTAGCCGCATCCATTTTTGAATAAAAACAATAAAACAATATTTCAAAAATAAATGAAAACTGTAAATGGAATTCCACGGCCCTCTCACGTATTAGGAGGACAATATCAGTCACCAGAAAAAAAAAAGATTGGTTGTTTTCGAAAATGGGTTTGTATAGGAAGGAGCTGGATGCGCTAAAATGAACATCAAATATCTAAATACTGGAGTAACTTATAAATAAAATGACCAAAAGTTTTTTTTTTTTTTTTTTTAAGTGGAATACCCCTTTAAGTCCTTGCTACTGAAATACTGATTTTGTGTTCTCTGTTGGTAGCCTATGCTGCTAAACTGGCTGTGGATAAGGATCTGATCAGTCCAGCTGGAAGGCCTAATCTAGAAGTCCAGATGAATGGTAAGTGTTCTCTAAAAGGCTGTCAGTCTTTATTAAACGGCAGCACACTGAAAAGGTCATCAACCCTGTATGTTCACATGCACGCATGTGTATGCATGCACACATACACCCCATGGTTACATTTAGGAGAGCAGTGAGGTGAGAGAAGATGGGGGGAGCTAATGTCACCCATTGGAGTTACTGACCTCAGTGATCACCAGTGTTGGGGAGTAACGAATTTTAGATTACATATTACTGTGATATTATTACTTTTGCTCCAAAAAGTAAAGTAACGAGATTACTCTGCAAAAATGGGTAATAAGTAATGCATTACTTTGCAAGTAACGCAAGTTACTTGTTTAAAATGAGCTTGTTGTTGCATGAAAAAATAGAACAGATTCACAAGCTATCGACAGGTACTGTAACAATAGAGATGTGCACTAGATTGTAGATCCAGTTCACACGCTGCATCCTGCGCATAGTTATGTACACTACAAGCAGTTTGTGGGATTGGAGACTATTATTATTCCAATAAATTGGATTCAGTTCTAAAAAGAGCTCGCTAAACAGATTATGTTGTACATCTCTATTTTTTCAAAGGTGGGAGTTGAGAACTTGGGAAAGTAATAACGTAATATGTAATATATTACTCTTCGATTTCAGTCTCCCACTCCCCACTTTTTTACTTTTGTTTCTCCATGACACAAAGGCAAACACCAAACATCCCAAAAGAAAGACGAGAGCCCCCATCCTCAAGTGTGTCACCGTGATACTTTTTACTCTTTTGTTATTCACAGTTGAATATACTGTAGCTTGTGTATGTGGGTGAGTGCACATCTAAATCACCTTGACTTCATTTATATAAAAAAAAAAGTAAATTAAAAAGTATTAAAATCAATATTTCAAAAAGCCCAGAACTTTAAAAGCTGAACACGTCAAACATGTCTTGTGGAGAAATGGTTTGAGATACAAAGTGGCCACCATAATAAAAAATAAAAACAATCCAACATAACACGAGTGTGCACTAATTAAATGGGATGAATTATGAATGCATACAGTAAGAAAAGACTCAATATATTAGTCACTCATTCCCAGAGGGTCATATGTTTTAGACCCTGCTAATGGATTAATGTTCTAGTCTGGTTTGTCAGTAGAATCTAATTAGCGGACACATTGAAAGCCCACGCTCCTAAAGGTCTTATTTTATGTCTTTGCCATATTATAACTGTCCTTTAGGCAATTGAGGGCAGCTATTACAGAGTCTATTTAGAGTCAAATACTAATTGTCAGTTCAGTTCAGTTCAGTAAGTCTGTTTTTGATTTGGTTTTATACTCTCATTAACCTCTGCAAATGTGCAAATGTAAAGCAATTGCTTTGATTGCTGCAACCTATGACGCATTGTCAATCTCAATTATAGTCAAATACTGTGTTATTTATCCTTCTAAAATGGTTAGACCCGATACTTGATTCTGATTGGCTTGTTTCCATTGTAAATCTCACAATAATCCCCACCCTCAGTCTCTTTATATAATTCCCAGATGGGTTACATTGATCCTGCTGCTCAGTAGTTGAAATGGGAAAGGGGAGCACTTGATTGCCTTACAAACCCTGGGCGTACGGGTGTCTACACATTGCCTGTCCTCATATGACTGTAAATATGTGTGTTGTATAAAACACTGACACAACTTTGGGCAGTAATTTTTGGGCACTTTGGGCATTAATTTGTAGATTATTAAGGACTGAAAGGTGTACAAAATACACTCCCTTTTGTATTTCTTGGCATACAGTTTTTCTCTCGGCTAATCTATTGCATAATATCTGAATTCCAACAAAGAAAAACATGCTACAGTACAAGAATTAAAATGAGGATTAGAAAAAAAGAAGAAAAAAAAATGTAATTTGTTCATGCCATACCAGAACACAAAGATGATTGGTTGCATGGGTGAGTATGTTAGAACAATGGACAGAGCTCACCTGTCCAGCACTATTCGGCACCATGGACAGCTCACACTTAAATATAGTTCAGGACCATGGACAGAGATCATAGCATTATAAAGTGTGCTCTCGTATTAAGTGTATTATTGATTTGTTTGATGTATTGTTTTGTGTTATGGACTCTGCAACGAGATGCTGCATCTCAAGGGACTATCCGTTAAATGAAATTTTGATGATGATAAAGGATAGAAGGCGGAGTGCACAACACCCCTGCTACTAATTTATTTACTAATAGAACTTGCTCAGTGTTGTTAGAAGCACCCAGGAGAACACTATACTTCTGCATTTTTTTCCGGTTTGGACTCCAACATTTGGTGTAAAATGCAGAAGTGCACAACATCAAACCACAGTTGTACAGGGGTTCCCCCATCATAGACAGGCGTCCATGCTCGCCAGCCTTTCTGGGGGAACAGGACAGCACCTAGCGCCATCCATGCGGAAAGCCACATTTTGACCCGTCATTGTCATGAATACATTATGCTTCCAGTCGCTGTAGTTGAAAGTCTTCTTTCACTTCTATGATTTTGTAAATGATATGGTCCAATTCATTTTACTGGTGGTGCTATAGGCCAATGTGAAAGTTCCAATCTTTCTTTTGCCTTCAATAGCAAGTGGATCATAATTATTTTTTCCCCCAAAAAAATGGGTATTTATGCTATAACAGGCGAATGTGAAAAGTGTGCAGTTATTCCTAGTACGAAAGTGCATTAAACATTTCACATAAACTGCACACAGTTGTTAATGATTTGACACTCTGTCTCGTGCACATGACCTTAGAGATTCTGCATACCAATTTGCAGGATATAGAGAATCTACACGAGCAATATGAAATAATGTGTTTTACAAAGATCAGCCTCCTGGTGACGCTATAGCATGCCATTCTAGAAAACTTTGTCCGGAGGTTCATCGTTGCCATTGAAAGGGGGAGACAATGAAATAAGAGTGCTGGTTTTATTGATCTGTGTGACCAAACCAAGGCATCTCATTCTCAGAGGTATACCACAATACATTCCTCCTTGCCTGACCCTGGCTAGGCAGGGCTATTTTGATACAGCAAACTACACTTACTTGATCTTGGATTTTTTATTTTGTGACAGAATGCCTAAAAATAGTTCCAACTGTTACACCTGCACCTCTCCTGTTGTACCCCGGGTTTGAACCCAAATCAATTGTGCTATTGCTGGCCTTTATGCAGCCAAACACTTCCTGGTTGTGCTGGCAGTAAGGGATCCTTCCTGTCGGCAGACTCCCATTCACTGTGCATGTATTGGTTGTGATTTTGTATGAATAAAGTTCACTTCCTTAAACCACACTATTTCATTTGATAATACCATTTCCTAGTTCTTCATAGTTTGTTTTATTTGTGGTGTGCTATTGACATGATCACATGAGTTAGAAATGTCTAAAATCTTAAGTTAAAATCATGAGTACTTCATGGATTTCTCCAAGTGTTGCCATGTCCGCTTTTCATAAGCAACCTTTTTCAGTAAATCTGCTTGCAAGTAATGACAGTTTACTAGGTAGATTTTTAAGGCTTGTTCCATATCTGTGATTCTGCTCAAATGAACAATGAGTCAAAGAGCCCCCATGTTCCATGCATCTGTGCACACAGATCCCCATCTGTAATTTTTTTGTGCCAAGCCAGGTTTTTATTTTTCATCTGTATAAAACAAGAATTATTTTGGAAAATATCAAATCTATCAGATCACAGTGGCACACTTTGAGCTTTCAGATCTGCTATTCTCAAGTAGCTGCCAATATATAGTCTTAGAGTATAATGCATAGTATGTAATGTACAGTAGATGTATAGCTCATGATTGACTGATTGCTTATCTCTCTCACACAATCTGGCAACACCGGAGCAAGTGCATTGTTCCAGATTGTGTGAGAGAAATAAGCAACCATGGTCTATGACATGGGGTTTCAACTGATTGTGAACCAGGGACCACCAACCTGACTTAGAATCAACACGGGGACCACCACAGTTACCCTAAATCATTCAACCTAGAGAGAAAAGTTTTTTTTTTATTATTTCATTTCAGAGTTTCATAGAGAAATGAAATAAAAGAAAACTCATGAACTATATGCGAGTGCGGATATTTTCTCTCTACATTGATCTGCAAGAATCTGCACCCATCAGCCATTGAGAATACAAGTTGGACTCTGAGTAGAGTGCGCCTACCTAACGATATACAGTAGCCTAATGATAGTGTAGACATATGGCATTATTATTCCCACAGTGATGTAGGCTAATTATGATAAAATCAGGCAAACTTTCTTGAGATTCTAACACCCATTTCTGTGGATTTTCTTATCCTCAATCAGACTTTCAGTAACTGACAAGGTTGGCATGCTTACTGTACATTGCACAAAGCTTTAGTGTGCTGTTCTATGGAAGAAAAAATTGAATACCTTTTAGGACCACTAGTGGTCCATGGAACACCAATTGAAAATACCTGGACCTGGACTATGAAAACCAAATGAGCTACTATATTACTCTTTAAGACTTTCTTTAAGGCTCTTTAAGACAAGAACTTGAGATTTGTTTTTCATCTGGGGTTTGTGATCCAGGGACATGGGATCCTTTATGAAAATGTTTGAGGAGAATCACAGGTTTAAGCAACATTAGGGAACAGGCTTAAATAAAACATGCAGCTAGTAACTACCATTATTTTCAAGCAACTTTACTGAAAAAGGCTTGCTTATAAAAAGTGGATATGGCAACACATGGATAAATCCATGAAAAACTCCCGGTTTTAACTGAAGATTTTAGACATTTCTTACTCATGTGATCATGTCAATAGCACACCACAAATAATACAAACTATGAAGAACTAGGAAATGGTATTATCAAATGAAATAGTGTGGTTTAAGGAAGTGAACTTTATTCATACAAATTCACAACCAAAACATGCAAAGTGAATGGGAGTCTGCCGACAGGAAGGATCCCTTACTGCCAGCACAACCAGGAAGTGTTTGGCTGCATAAAGGCCATTGTGCTATTGCTGATATTTTTGCCCCCTACCTGCAGACTTGGGGAAGAAACTGAATCTAAATGTGTCAATAGAAGAGCAGGGAGACCAAACACTATTCCAAACCAATGGCCTTTAAGCCTTCTTCAGCCTTATTCAGGGAATGGAAGTGAATAACATACTCCTACCGACAGACTGGACAATATATAATTTTATTCACAAAATACAAAAAAACACCACTACATCTGAGTTCCTGATTATCCTGTTATTGCCTTCTGTCTTCACTAGAGGTCAGCAACTGACAAATGTTTGCAGTAACTTGTTGGAGTGCCTCACACCAGTGAAACAACACAACAGCATCCAATTTTAAGAACATAGAAGCAAACACATTGAAATCCCGAGTTTACTTAGTGTTAATCAAATGGACCATTTTGTTCCTTTTGTACACTCATTTTGATGCATTATGTTGCTCAGATAATAATCTGTCCTTCAGGATGGTATAACGTACAATACAATTACAATACAATACGATTGTGGCTTAGCTACACTACTGCATTAATTGAACACACATATTAAATTAGAAAAGTGCAACAGTATTCCAATAATGTGAATTGTTGAAATGATTCTACCCGGCAGAGGGCAATGTTCCACATACCATGGAGGCAGTGATCCTCTCTCCCTCTCTTGAAGCTTTCTTCAAACAGTTGATCTGTGGGATACTTTTTTGCCTCTCACAGTCACTTCAAAACAGACTTGTCTCTTGGGCTGTGAAATTACCCTGGCATCTCAAATCAAGTCAATCCCCACTGTTCCTTGGCAATCGGCTCCATGTGCTTGTTAGCCTGCCTATGCTTAAAGGACTTTTAAGAACATACAAGTGGGACTGCAGCCTATTGGGAGAGACAGTTTTATGTACCTTGTAGAGTACACCAGACAGACAGAATTTCTGCTGGGTTCCATGTAATGCACAGTCCAAGACAAAACCTAAAGTTTAACTAGCTTTGCGGGGTACACAATTACCATATTCTCCCGAATATAAGATGATTCAGACGACGATTACAGAATGTTGTCTAGTGTGGCGGGGACAGAGCCATGGAGAGAAGTGATTTAACCACATCTTCAAGTTGATGTTTAAAAGTACGATAATTGGGAGGCTCTGTTACTGTTCCCATAATGGGAGGCCCTGACAGAAAAGAAACACTACCTCTGATTGGTACAAATTCTTTCAGTGATGGAGCAGCAAGACTGTGTACTAAGAGACAAGCATCTGCAAACTGTTTATAACTATCAAAATCAAATAAGTTATATTTTTTAACTATGTGGCAGTCGTGGTAACGGTTGGCATTTGGACCCAGTTTTTTAGGGTCTGTTTATGGGTCTTGTCTGACAACTGAAAGGATGTACAACTTATCCAGTTTAGCTTAGACCTTGAAGCATTCAGTAAGGTTGATCCATCCAAATACACTTTACTTAACTAAAAATAGATCAAAGCTGGAGCAGTTTCTCCCTTGTTCGGTGAAGGCCATGTAATGTCAGTGGCTTTCTGTGGTGAAGACACTGAGCTGTTGTCACTGTCCCTTCCCTGTTGATTGTCTAGGCCTGACTGATGACAGACAATATGATTTAAGTGGTTGATATGATTATATGATTATATGATTTAAGTTGTTTTGAGCACTTAAAGGTAATAGAGGCAACTTTAGCCGTACAAACACTATGTTTGTAAACAGATTTGTTTAAAAATATATATAAAAAATATATAACTTAACCTCACCTCCACTATTGGCTCATTATGAAACCGCTGGAGACTGCTGCGCTGTGATTGGCTAAAACGCTGCCTCACCCCACACAACCCCACTCACCCTCACACATTAGCCCCCGCCTTCCCTGACTGTTTTGTTTTCATGATTTGTTGACAACAACAAAGTTCTGGACTGCAGGATGAAGCAAGCGTCTGTCAGGGAGCATGCAGCAGCTGCAGCATCAAAGTAGAAGCAACATGAAGGGGGAAAATGCAAAAAGAAAATAGAGCTATGTATCTATCTATTCATTTTTGGCTAACAAGTAGCTTATATTACCTTTAAGCTTGATTAATACAGTACGTGTAATGCGTTAGAATGGTGTTGCTAGGTGAAAATACAGGCTTGTGATATTGCATCCATGTCCATTGGAATTATGGAGTATTCTATTTTATGTATATAATTTTGGGGAGTCTTTATTGATCAGCCTGCACCTCAGTGCCACACAAAGGTAGCTCTTTGTTTTCATGCAGTTATCCTAGCATGACATGAATCATGGGAACAGAGGATATATAATATATTACATCACTGTACATCTTATACAATGGTCATCCATCAGTGGCTTCAACAACTGGGCAGATTGAAGTGCACTGAGGTGGTTCAGCCCTTGACAGCGCCTGCCTGTCTGGTCTGTTCTTCTTTTACTTAAACTTTAATCACTTGGCCAGAGAGTCATCCATAGTTTCAAATCAGTTTAAAAGTGGGAGGCATTGCAAGAGAACAAACCATTCTGCTGAGCTTATTCACTACATTATATCGAGCTAACTAGGATTGATTTTAGCAGAACTCCATTTCACACTTTCTGATGAGTGGCCCTATGACTCCGAAGTTGCTCTCCAGTGCAAAATAAAAAAGCAACAGGGATTTTAATTTAACTCTGCTTTCTTCCTATTTACAGTGAGTCCACTGCCGTGTCCCTCACCACAACAGTGAGGTGGGCAGGGGCCCTGTGGTTTGCTCCATATCGATCAAACTCAGCAGTCTTTGTTTAGGAAACAGTGATAGTTAGCCTACTGTTCGCTGAGTAGCCTGGCTGCAGCCTGAGACAGCACAGCTGTCCCTCTCTCTGCTTCGCCTGTACCCATTAAAAAACAACTTGCTGTGAGCTGTCCTTTCCTTTATTCCAGTGCAGGCTTTGGACTCCTTGAGTATAGATCTTCAACAACTGAATCTGTGTGTCCTGCATGAGTTTTTTGTGGCATTTTCGTCAACAACAACAAACATTAGACCTGAAGGTGGTGTAATGTTGGTGCACATTCTAATTGGTGTAATACGTTGTGTACATCCTTACACACCTGTGCTGCACCTGCTATTTACTTTACTGCTTGCTGACATCACAAAAATATCTAATAGCAATACAACTGATCCACTTCAAGCTTGCCAGGTGTTGCGACACTTATAAGCCTGTAGATCAGCTATTTTCTGTGCATGACATGGCACACAAGTATAAGCTAGGAATTATGTTCAGTGAACTGTGAAGCAGCTGGAACCGGCAAGAGAGAATCTTATCATCTAAGGCGTTCCAGTTGGCTAAGTTTATTTGGCATTTAGGAAGATCTGCCCAGATTAAAATGCAAAAGTTGAGTGATGAATGACAAGAGAAAACATTAATCACACCTCACCACCAATCCACCATAATTTACCTACGACAGTACCTCATTTTCAGTTATGCAAAGCCAGATCATGTTAACTTTGTTGAACTAATATTAATGTCAATTATGTTATTCCTGCATGGATCATCATGGGAATACTACAAGAATAAATTATGGATTTATATAGTGCCTTTATCCAAGGTGATAGAAAGATGTGCATCACATTCACCCATTCACACACCAAAGGTGGAAGAAACCATGCAAGGCACCAGTACACCAGCACATCAGCAGCAATTAGGGGTTCAGTGTCTTGCTTAAGGACACCTTTACACTAACCCTGGGGGAGCCCAGGTTCGAACCGGCAACCCTGCAGCAACTTTATCCCAGAGCCTCTGTCTCACAGTATAGTGGTACACAATATATAGAAGATGCTTAAGTTAAATGCAAAACTGAAGCTGAGGAAGTGTTTGCATCTTATGATGATATAATGATGGCCTACTTTCCAAGGCAATGTTGAGTACAAAGAATGTACTGTATCTCATAAAAGTGAAAAACCTTGGCTTGTGTTCTAAATGCAATATCAAACACTTTGAAGCAGCTACCTGCTTCTAATTACTTTCACTTCCTTCTTATATCCCCTATGTCTACATCTGTATGTGCTTTGTACTAGCAAGAGTCTCTTGATTTTCACCTGCATATACTATATATTTTTTAAATAGTAAACAACTGATGAAATGTATCTATCACAAACCTTTTTATTTGTGTTTTTTTTTTTAATCTGCATTTTGCTAAGAATGCACTTCTACAGACGACTTTAAAAATAAAGCCTGTACAAGGTACAGAAAATGTTTATTCATTTTGGTCATGAATTTAAATATGTGAAATGGTCTAGATAATTAATGTCAAATAAGGACAAAGTAGAATCCTCTCTCGAACTCCTCTTCAAAATATTCTGCCTGTGGTATGTCTATTAATCCTCTACACTTCTAGAATGACGCAATTTTCTCACCGAGGTGCCTCAAAGTTGATCTTAGGCAGCTTTCTTGGCCCGACAGGTTGATCTCCAGTATAACGTGGCTTTCAAAACATTTTGCATGCAAGACCGATTTGCAATCTCTTAAAGCTCAAGCTTAAATCTGACACTTTGACACTTTTCTCTCAAGTTGTACATTTATATCAGGATTTACCATCGGGGTTTCAGATGCAGTCCTGCCTGGATCACAGGATTTATTTCACCACATGAATGGATGTGACTCAAGCAGACAGAAGGCAGCTGGATATGTGCGCCCTGCGTGACAGGAAATCTATAGGAAGCGTCTATTGGGGAAATCCTCCCAGATGGCTAATTGAGGGAGGGCGGTGGGGAAGGAGGAGTCACCACCAGTCTAGACTCAGACTCCCTGGTGAACTCTGACATGGTTGACAGCAAGAGACCAGCAGGTTGACATAACAGCAGACCCACATGCATGCACTGTGTGTGTGTGTGTGTGTGTGTGTGTGTGTGTGTGTGTGTGTGTGTGTGTGTGTGTGTGTGTGTGTGTGTGTGTGTGTGTGTGTGTGTGTGTGTGTGTGTAGATTTGTGTGTGTAGATTTTCCCTTCTCTTTTCTGTTTCAAAGTTTGCAGTGTTCATACAGTAGGCTAGACAGCACAGACATAACTTACACAACAGGTGTTAGTATTATACCATAGTGCAAGCTCCATCAATTTTGTTATTTTCCATGATTTAGAGGGAAATCTACACATAATGTGGAGAAGAAGGTATACAATAAAGTACATTAGGTTAGACATACAGCAAATACAAAAAGGTACAAGGCTACAAAAAGTAGCAGCACAATGGCAGGGCCAAAGACCCTTACCAGTGGCGGGTCATGCCGAAATGACCCCCCCCCCCCCCCCCACACACACACACACACTGCCAGCCAGGCAATGCCGCAAAAGTGTGAAATAACCCCACAATTTCACCTTTCACACGAACGAAAGCAGACATAACATCATTAAAAGTGATAATAACGCACGCACACACACACACGCGTGCGCGCGCGCACACCCACAGGCCACAGCCTACTGTAGTTTAATCCCTCCCGAACAACAACAGCAGCAGCAAACAGATTGAGGTTAAACAACCAGTGACAGAACACCATCTCTGGCACCATGCATGTAATGTAATATAATAAATATATACTGTAAAGATTCCTTACCGTTGCTGCCAGTGTCTGGTCTGCAGGTTTCACCAAAATGAAGTAAGTCCTTCTCAAAAAAGTCTTTACTAGTTTGTAAATCCACCACCACGTCTGTTTCCTTCTACTCTGTTTCCTCTATTTACCATGTTTGTTTGTTTGTTTGTGAGTTAAATCTGTTCATTTAGCGAGATAATTCAACCCATAGTCATTTACATCCGTACATGGGAATTCAGAAACCACCGTCCTCATTGGACAATGTTTCTATTGTGTTTGAAAATCAAGGGACCACAACACAGCTTGCACACAACTTTCTATACTTTAACAAAACTCAGCGTGACATCATCAGAGGGACCTCAGGTTGTAGTAGTAGGCCTAGTAGACTAAAGTAATCGATCCCAGATAATCCCCACACATCAGAAAGGCAACAAAGCCATTATGTAACGAGCACAGCACAATCAAACAGCTGTCAGTGAGACAACAGTTTCCCCAAGCACCGGGATACGCTACAACATGATAACGTCATCTAAGGCCAGCTAGCAGGCTCTAGCAGGGTAAAGTAAATGCCCAGCAGGGCAAACTCAAAATCTGATTCATTAAAGGTGTAGGGGAAGTGATTTCACTTTTGTCAGATATCACCCACAATTTTTTTTTTCTGTTAAAATGCTCTATTATAAGGTGTGGAAACCAAATATGGAGTTTCCCCCTCCCCCACGTTAGCAGAGGAGCTAATAAAAGTTCCCCAGGTGGTGGCGAATTCTCCTCCAATCAGGATCGAGCAGCAGGTTCACATAGTGTAGCTACTGTTGGACGCCCCTAGTGCAATAGGCTGGTACTACACCATGAATTTCAAATCACTTACCCTACCTTTAAAGAAGCTGTCAATCTCTATATCGTCCCCATTGAATTCAGCAGGGAGGGGATGCAATGAGGATTGTGTGGGCCTCACTGTGGAGAAGTTTACCCAGAGACAACGGAAGGAAAAAATCTCAAATCCTGATGATAACAGCAAAATAAATACAGTATATTTGGGAAATTAAAGTATTTATTATAAAACTTTCTGCTCAGACAATATTACTAGGCAGTTGACTCACTCACTAGAGTGAACAGAACAGGTTGCAGAGAACATACAGGTTTTTTAGTTATACAAGGTGATGCCTGTTGGGAATGCATCCCCCTTCAATTATGCAACATGCCGGTACTCTATCGCACTTGTCAGAGTACTTCATGCAGCAGTAGCTTGGAGGGCATGATATCTCCCAAGCCAGCCAAAATGGCGTCATGAGGACATTATGTTGACGTCCTCCAGTGACTGATGACGTTCAGCACTAGGCCAGTTCACAGCCCTTATGGGGTTGATCTTTATGTCATTTCCAGGACTTCTTCAGTTGAAATAATAAAGCTTATTCTGGGCGAGGTCTGACTAGTTATGATTGATCTAAGCTGACCTGGTCTGACGCTCAATGAGTCCGAATGAGACCAGGCTGGTCTCATTCGGACTCTCTGATCCATCCAGGTACAGTATGTCCGTCTTAGTGGACAGATATTCATGTTGGTTGAAATCAGGTGATATTTTGGGCCGGATCTGAGTCTGACTAGTCTTGGTTTGACTTGGTCCGGCCCCAATTAAGATGCCACTCATTTAATTTGTCCAGGTCCTGACCGTGCTTGCTGGGCTGGTTCATTCGAGTCCCCAAAATCTCTCACAATTGGAAATGTCCCTTTCTGTGGCGCACGCAGAATGGCTTTCCCCCTGTCTGTTCACATTCCAAAATATAATAATAAGACTATGACTTGAAATAAAGAAGGATTCAATCCAGAGGTACTGGAAGACTTTGGGAGTTACTTAATCTGGCAGTTTGTGTGTCATAGAAGCCTGTGTACATTTACAGATTAATCCCATCTACCGAGAAGCAACAGTATTTCTTTATTCCAGCTAAATGGGAGTACAAAATTAGTGTGACACAGGATTGTTCTTATCAATGTTATTTCTCATATATATATACTGTATATATATATATATATATATATATATATATATATATATATATATATATATATATATATATATATATATATATATATATATATATATATATATATATATATATCTACAGTATATATAGTGAGTGTATAGTGAGACGATGACCGGTTATGATGGTGCCCTTGATTGGGCAATATTACACTTTTGGATTCATCTGCATCTTATTGGGATTAAAATAAGACAAATCTCTGTACTACTCAAAATGCTGCTTGCCTATCAGCATTAAATTCAAACGATCACTGTTGAGGTTTGGACAACCGTTGAATGGTAGCGACAACAGAATAGAATCAGCAGTGAGAATGAGTGAATTGAGAATGTCTTGTTGATTCGGTGCGGTTTGCATGGTGAATAGATCTATCAACTCCTGATGGTCTCAAAGAAACCATCACAAACCGGTGTCAGCTCGACTAGATGGAGATGGAATGTGTGTAAGGACAGTCCTGCTTGATTGAACCGTCCTGCTGCGGCATGCAGCAATCTCCCACACATTGTTCACTAAGGCATCTTTCAGCTTCAATAAGGGAATGATCCCAGGCTATGTTGGCTTCGGGAATCCAGGTGAGACAATAGCTTAGAGAAGGCTGCTAGGCTTGTGTGGGTTTTAAGCAGCTGCGCTTCCTCAAAGCAACACTGTTTTCTTGGTTCATTGCCTAATCCGATATATTCAGAAAATGTATTATTTCTCTCTCTCTCTCTCTCTCTCTCTCTCTCTCTCTCTCTCTCTCTCTCTCTCTCTCTCTCTCTCTCTCTCTCTCTCTCTCTCTCTCTCTCTCTCTCTCTCTCTCTCTCAATATTTTGCTCTCTATGCTGTCTGTCTCTCTCTCTGTCTGTCTTTGACTCTCTCTCCCCCAACAGGATTATTCCAGTCTGTTCCCAGTCACAGACCATTCTTAATGGAGATGGGGAATTATTCTGACACATATATGACCTAAATGATAACAAACGAAAAAGAGATGGAAGTATAAATAAACTTGTTAAGATTATTTGGTTTCTGCCTCTTTGTCCTGACAGCTTTATGCACCCCCACCTCTTAGTTATTTCTCCGTCTTTCAGATTGATTTAGAGCTAGACTGAGAAATTTGTCTCGTAGGCTGAAACGCTGCCGACTAACAAGTTATGTGTATTTTCTGCTTCCATTTCCAGGCCTCAGTCAGAGGTTTTCACTCTGCCTTTGAGCCAATAGACTTACTGTAGAAGAACCAACAGTTCTTCAAAGACTTCGCCTCACATTGAGTCTTTGACTTCCAGGTAAGAGCACTTCTGATGCTGTTCAACATTGTTTATCTTCGATTTTATGTGGGGAGTGTGTAGTGAAAGGATTTGAATCTGCAGTTTTCTTTACTGTAACTCAAGCAGCAGTACACCGTTTTGTCCATATAGTAGAATATCCAAAGAAGAAGCAATGTAATCCATGGTTCTAATCATTTTCCGAGGGTTTTGTTTTGGACATTTGGTTGTTTGACTTTTAACAAAGTGGTATTCCAGGCATGCCATATCAAAGTTAGAAAGAAACAACGGGAAAATTTTGATATTATATATATATATTCTTTTTTTTTTTTTACTTATCCTTGTTATTACCAACAAGAGACAACTCATAACTTCAAAGATATTTTCATACACATAACTGTACATACTGTAAATAAACCATATAAATAGTCCAAGTCACATTTGCTTTAGGAAATGCAAGTAAACAACAAACATAGTAATGGTTTTGTGATTATGAATACATTCTAAAAAAGTCCAGGTACTTCCTATTCTTTCTTCTGTCTTATTCTGTAAATAGAATATAAACATTTCACCATAGAAAAAACAAACAAACAAACAAACAAACAAACAAAAACAAAAAGCAGACTTTCCAACCATGCCATACCATATAATGTACAGTAGTCATAATTTTCATGATTGCCATTTTCTTGTACATTTTCCAGTCTTCTGGCTATAACATGGCAGATTTTATCTTGAAAGTGAGATAATATCAAAATATGATGAAGTCCATAGTCTGTGTTTTCCTTGTCTACATGAACTCTGGGTGAGATTGAGATGCTTTGATCTCAGGCACTTACTGAAATCGTGATGCTGTCCACTAAAATACACATTGAAAAATGTACTATTTCACACACACATACTATATTGTAGCCTGGTCTAATATTACTAACTATACATTCTTATTACATACCCAACCCAACCAATGGTTATTTCTCTATAACTCTGTTGATTTTTATCGTATTAGTGACCAATGTATCATAAATTGACCTTGATGCACTCTCTCCCATGCATGAAGCAACTAAGCAACAGGAATTGTGATCTTTACATTTTATATGTAATTATTTAATGCAAAGTTTATATACCGTACTGTAGCTGAGCAAGCTATTGAGAAATCAAGAATGCAGTGGCCAAAAAAGGAAAAAACAGCGCCCTTTGATGTTTTTTCCTTAAATTTGCCTTTGGAGGGGGCAATGCTGAACCAGGCCGGGTCAGGTGTTCGGACAGCACCATTCATGAATGAATGAATGAATGAATGAATGAATGAATGAATGAATGAATGAATGAATGAATGAATGAATAAATAAATAAATAAATAAACTGGAGGCCACCCATGGCCGGCCTTCGCCACCACACAACCCAATGATGTGTTTCACCCCAGTGAAAGTGTGGTCACTTTACTGTAACACAGGTATATACTGCTCAAACTTGAGGCCCAGGAGTCTAAAAAAGACAAGACTAGCACCACTAATGGGACAAAAAATAATAATAATTTGAAAATTAAAGAAGTGTGTGTATGTGTGGGTGTGTCACTGAAGCACTGCAGGGGATAGCATGCATGGGGTCACCAAATTCAGAAGGGTTCATCAGTCCTAGAATCTGCCTAGTAGGTAATGAGATGTTTAGTATGCCTGAGTAGAGGCAGGGTCATGGGGTCACTGAAATGGTCAAGTTCATCATCCCCTATGAATGCGGTCAGAAGGTATCGTGGCAATCAGCCCACATTAGAATTTATATATTTTGCCCAAGTTGACCTAAGGGTGGCGTTAAAGAAAAAGCCACAGTGTCAGGTTGATATTGAGTTGCACAGCTAATTCATATCCAGTAGCTTTCTTAGATGTCTTGTTCGGAAGTAAAGTGTTGGATCAACTTGAATGGAGTGAAACGTTGCTGTTTAAAGGAGAATTCGACACCAATACACAGTGGGCATTCATCTACCTTGATTCCTGTATACATAAAAGCCTTTGATTTTTATCATTGGGGCGGCAGTGGCTCAGGGGTAGAGTCACCGGATGGTAACCACAAAGTTGCCGGTTTGATCCTGAGCTCCCGCAGAGTTACTGTCGAAGTGTCCTTGAGCAAGACACTGAACCCCTAATTGCTCCTGATGTGCTAGTGTGCCATCAGTGTATGAATGTGTGTGTGAATGGGTGAATGTGATGCACAATCTATATAAAGCGCCTTGGATAAAGGTGCTATATAAATGCACCATTTACCATTCATCATTGATGTCCCCTTCTCTACATCTCATCCTGAGGTCGCCCTCAAAGTTCATTGTCACAGGTTGCTTCTATTCTAATTCAAGGTTCTTTATTTGTAACATAGGACATATACAGGGATGAAATAAGACAATAGTCAAAGACAATAGTCAAAGACAAACAAGGGAGGGAGGATAGGAGGAGGAATGGATTACCTCTGGGATTACATGTAAAGGCAGAGTGACGTAAAACTTGTGTGATATGTGTGAGTATCAGTATACTATTAACGCTACTGAAATACCCACATTAGAATAAAGACAACCTGCGGTATTGCAACCTGTGAAGTGGGGACGAGGACCTCAGGGGTAAATGTAGAGCAGGAGGCATCTATCTATGACTAGAATCAAGTACAGTATACAGGTATATGATGTCACAGGGATCAAGGTAGATTGATGCCCAGTATGTTTTGGTGTGATATTCTCCTTTAAGAGTGATGTAGTGTCGCTTTCATAATAACAGACAAAAACAAAGGAAACAAATTGGAATTGGAATCCTTCACGGAGGAACAATAACCTGAAATACCAATTCCCTCGTATTTAAGCAGCCTACAGTTTGGAATATTTCTAGTGTGAGGTAACTGAGGGTGGGAGGGCTGACTCAAAATGACGATCAATACCAGCCTCTGAAGTACTCCAGATTATATGTACATACAATTATATAGAGATTAAGGATGAACAGTAATAACACTTAATGTATTCATTTGTTAATGCATGTCGATCTATCCATGCAAAGTAATGATGACTGTGTTATTTTGCTAGGACCATTTAAGGGTCAACAACAATAACACTCAATGTAATGCATGTTGATCTATCCATGCAAATTAATAGCTGTGTTCTCTATTTCTATTAATGCTAACTCCTACTTCATAAAGCAAACTTTAGAAGCATTTGAACATCCTTCTTCTATTTCTTCTATTTGCTCCTATATGGTATTAAAGGCATTTTGTCCACTCTAAACTACGTTTGTATATTGATGACCCAAAGCAGACTAAAACACATTCACACCAAATCATCCACAGTGTCGGATGGTGCAGGGGTAGAGTACCTGCCCACCATTGCGGTGTCTAGGGGTTCCAATCCACTGTGGTGCATCAGGCTTGTCGAGCATCTATTCTATACAATTGGCCATGCCTGGGGGAGGGAAGTAGTGTCACTGCACCTACTCCTACAGGCTGGGCAGCACATATGGGATAAAGTGTTAAACAGGGAAAGAGTAGAACAGAAGCACTATGCCCTCCTGGTGGGTGCTCCTCACTGATAGGAGCCCACACATGGTATGGTACATTTGTAAATGGCAAGCTGTGGGAGGAATTCATTGGTACAGAGACTAATTTGGGAGGTTAAAATAAAGGCTAAATATATTTGGCAACTCTAAGAAGAAAACAAAAAAAAAACTTACCATTTGCCATGTAAATGTGAGTGCAAATCAGTTTTAAGATGAATACAGAATGGGTGAAAGAACACAGCCCCAAGTCTAGTACTATACTGTAACTAAACAGTAATCAATGCAATAATAGATTTATTTAACCAAACTAAATAACAAGATCCTATATCAT
Organism: Benthosema pterotum; assembly: GCA_039105355.1. NCBI lineage: Eukaryota > Metazoa > Chordata > Actinopteri > Myctophiformes > Myctophidae > Benthosema > Benthosema pterotum. The sequence continues at coordinate 14,448,006 of CM076980.1, read as the reverse complement.
ACCTCTTCCCATGTTATTGGGTCTTTTTTGTGACCCAATCTACCGTGATAAAGCATATTCCATTGGTTTGCTGTTATTCGACATTGTTGCAGGAATACAGTGTTTTCCCCATCACTTTCCAAAAGCTCTCTTGAACGATACCCTTTCTCTTACCTACAGGATTTGTTTAGCAAATTTCTAGCATTCTAACTGGGCATCCTACCTTAACTTCATGCATTTATGTACAACTCAAAAGTGACCACATATTTGGGATAGTTTCATCTCTAGACATGCGTCTACAGGTGTTGGGAGCCTGATATAGTCTCAACATAGTTTGTTTTCTGTGATGTAGGATACTTAACATATGGCATGGTTTGTGATTCCATTTACCACTCGGAAAGTCCATAGTCTTTGTAGGCAACATCTCTGATGATGGTACTGTTCAGTTGTACTGTAGGAATGATAGCAATGTCAGTGGGACTTACAACGTTGTGTAGATGTACACAAAAATGATGACCACTAAGTTAAGAATGGTCCCAATGATGCCCAACATGGCCAGGATGGACTCCTCCTTGCCTTCCTTGTCTTGGATTCCCTTTTCCTCATCCCTCTGGACAGTGTTTACCATTTTCCCTGAAAATGTCTGCAGTTTTTGTCTTAGGCCGATCTACAGAGAGAGAGAGAGACCAAAAAAAGAGAAGTGACATTTGAAATCAGTTTAGACTTTGGTTTTCATCAGTATGTGCATTAATGTGTACCATTCCATCTTAATCGCAATCATGTGCAACCTAAAAAAAATACTAAGTTGATGTCTGCATTGTTTCTATGCTGCAGTTTTACCACAACAAAGGGGCAAGACGTTATTAAGATGTTATTGACGTCCCCGTGAAACTGAAATGGTGGGAATTTTATTATGAATCCCACATGAAACACTGGCTTGTGAAGTTTCTGAATCACCAGGCTATGGGGTTATTTGATCTGTGACTTCCGCCTCTGGAATGCACGTTATTGTTGTTTGTAAACAAAAGCGGTGTGGACTCTGTAGAGCAACCCCAGGGGATTATATCTAACCTACACAACCTATATACATATTTAATTGTGGTGATTAAGTTTAAACCGAGTGATACACTGTCTGGATATCATATTGTAGGGCGTTTAAAAAGACAGCTTGGAGGACAATGCAGTGATGCATGGGAATCCAACAGTGAGCTTAATTTCTATTGGCTTTTATTGGTGTGATAGTGGAGACATCATCATGCAGCACATCTTTGGCAAAATGGCATGAGCTTAAGTCTAGTCTAGTCTAACAAGAACAAGACAGACCAGCAGTGAAGTCAAACTCAAGCTTGATGTGCACTCACAGAATCATTCAGCTTTCTGTACTTTGATTTCTATGGGACCAGCGCATATCTGTGTGTGTACACGTCTGGGGGTGGTGTACAGTAATAGATGGATATACACAGTATGATTATTTTTCAGACAGAAACAGTAGCTTGTGCAGGTTGGTATTTACAGTATATACCAGAGACCACAGATTTGTGATTATTTCTTAAAGAGAATTTGTGAAATTATTCTGAACTCATTTGTATTGAAGGCTACAATTGTCATATACTGGCATGCATGTTGATACTGTGGTGTGTTGTAGAGCTGAGGCCCTACTTTATTAATTCCCTATAAAAATGTAACAATAAAATGTTATCTAGCCTACTTCCTCTCATCTCATCACAAAACCCCATCAAACACAAAGATAATATCACATTACTCTTGCCTGGTGATGAATCTAATTTCCCACAGCCGTTAGTGATAATTAGCATCTGTGACTATCAGGATTATTAAGGCACATTTTGCACGGCATTCAGTGTTGTTATTACACAGTAAAATCCTGAGAGTTAATGTAACTGTGAGAGTGTACAAATGGGATTATTGTAAATGACTTGCCTTTGTAACTCAGGGAGTTACAGAGAGTAACCAAATGGACACATACGGCCCATTTTGTTCCATTTGTACACTCATGTGCTCAGTGCTCAAAGTGCAGATGAAAAAAAGCGAACATTTCGATGAAAAGACCTTTGTCAGTGCTTATGACAAACACATAGTTAAAGACGGAGTGCCATGATTTTTTCCTACCCTAAAATATGATCATCAGGTATTAATGTTATATGAAAAGTACGTTTTTTGCAAAAAAGAAAAAAAAAAAAAAGTACAGTGTTTGTTTTCATTTTTATGATTCCACCCTACCAGTTCATTAAGTATGCCTGGTTTGCCTGGTGGGTGATAATGGGTGGAGATCCACCTGAGCTAAAGCCACACCCACTGCTTTAGTTGCATGATAAAGGGAGAGGAGTTAGGGGAGGAGCTGAGCACGTGATGTCACTATATTGAAGTTTTTTTCATTGGCACGTTTGACTGGAAAGGTTCAGCCCCCAGGAAGAAAGTGTAAATACAAAGGGAAGACATCATTGCACATAAAAAACACACCAAGGGGTGTGTTTTACATACTGTCACATTTACATACTGTCACCTCTTAAACATGTACAAAATTGGAAAAAATACAAAAATCATGGCATCTTCTCTTTAAGAGCAGTTTGTTTGCCATAACCAATGACAGATGTCTTTTCAGAGAGATAATAAGCCCCACGCAAACCCACAAGTTTATTTTTTGATGTTTTTTTCCTTCGTTCTTGACAGCACTCATTCGGGCACATCTATGGAAGTAACACGTCCGCATTTGCCCACCAAAATTTGGTGGTCAAATGTGAAAGTAGACCCTACTTCCGGCAGTTGTCTGGGTGCTTAAAAAACACAGAGCAACTTATTGAAATGAAGGGCAAGGGGATGGGGCTATCGCTCGAGTCCCCTCTCTATCCTTTTATTATGTTCGGACCACAACATCTGCTCTTTCAATCTGCACTTTGAGCACTGAGCACTCTGAAACAGGTCTAAAAGTTAAACTTTTTTTAGAGGTCTAATCTTAGATTAGATGTTGATTAGACGTCTAATTGACGACTGTGTTTATAGAGAAAAAGTGAGCCTGTCAATACTGAACAGCAATAAACCAGTAAGCACTATAATTAGATGACAGATTAAAATGTTGTTGTGCACAATAATGTCACTGTTTATATCGAACAGGACAAGGACCATTCATAATAGCATAGCATCCCATAATGGTGTCCATAGTGTGCAGGTCCAACATGATTCACTATGTTGTCAATGTTACCCCACACCAATATGCATTTTACATCCCCGGAGGGGGGTTATTTTTTTCGGTTCTTTCTTCACCTCAGATGTGTATCAATAGGCTTTGATTGCCTCTCCTGGGGAGTGCCATAAACAGGGCTTCCCTCACTCAGCCTCAATGGAACTCTTTTGTGTGTATTGTGCTGGATGCGCTCTCATGCATGAAGACGGCTGTTTGCTGCTGATACAAACAGCAATAGGCAGAAGCGTGGAGGGTGTATGTGTGTGTATGTGTGTGTGTGTGTGTGTGTGGGGGGGTGACATGCTCAGCCCCTCCCCTAACCCTCCCCCTTTATCATGCACCTAAAGCTGTGGGTGTGGCTTCAGTTCAGGTGGATCTCCACCCATCACCACCCACCAGGCAAACCAGGCGTACTTAATGAACTGGATGGGTGGAATCATAAAAATGACAGTTTAACAAACAACTGTACACTTTTTGGGGAAAAATCTTACTTTTCATATAACATTAATACCTGATGATCATGTTTTAAGGTAGAAAAAATCATGGGACTCTATCTTTAAAGGGGAAATAACATGAAATTCAACTTGCTCCCATGTGTGTTTTATATCCAAACAAATTTTCTAGTTTGAACATAGGGCTCCAATTTTGTTAGGGAAGAGGAAGAGGCGTTCCCATGCTAAAGTTGCTATTTTTGTTACCATCCTATTTCCCTTAAACACCTCCCTTAAAGCATTTTTAGCTTTCATCCAATCCGTGTTGGTCTTGCCATTGCCTTTAATTCATTCCATGTCTTTACCTGTTATGCCTACTGCTAAATGGTTCAAGTTATACTTAACGGCTGGCGCATGACTCTCCCCGCGGTTTTCTCTCTTTTTTTGTCTCCACATGCACAAAACCTGTCTTTTCAAAACAACATATCTCAGTCAATTCTGGAACATTTCTTACATTGAAAGTGCTGTGTGATTGGCAAACATCAATGCAATGTTGTGCTCTGTAATTCTTGTCCTTTAATACTTGCATATTGTATTAGACATTATTCAGAGCATTTAATGATATAAAGGCTCAGACAGATTCTATTAATCAAAGTCTTATTAAACTTTTTATCTGAATGTTAATATTTGTCAAGAGGTTGTCTTTTGGGAGTGTTTTCCTCATGAGGCCTCTAGAGAGACTGATGAACTAATAAAGCAAATCAAAAAAGAATGGTACAAACACAGATATCTTACTGATCTCTTAACTAAAATCCCTGACTAAACTAAACTTTCTTGACAAAATGCAAATGCTTGTCCAAATAGGGCTGTAAAATTAAACCGAGTTAACCAAGTTAATTCATTTGTGAAGTTAATTAGATTCAAATTCACATTTAATCCGTGCGCACACACACACACACACACACACACACACACACACACACACACACACACACACACACACACACACACACCTGCACTTAGTGCAGGTGAAAACCTTTAAAATATATATTTTTGATACCATACAACCATATTTGCTGTTAATTGCAGAGAGCTGTGTATTGTAGATCACTGACAGGCGCTGACAGTTATTTGACAGAAAAGCAAAAGTTTACATAATTAATAAAGGAATATTGCTGTGTTCAATTTCTCTAGTGCAGGCAGTGTGAATCTTAATCATAATGCTCCCTTTTCCATAAATAATACAATAAAAATAAACTTTTAGTTAGACTCCTGAGAGAAGTACAACACTATGACATCTTAGAGTGGGTAGAATACAGTATTCGACTAATATGTATATCATGTCGTGTCAACTGCAATCAAAACAGGCTATTAAATTTCAAACACAGCTTGGCAAAGACCTACCAGGAATGCCCTGGCTTTATTTGTTGTACCAATGTTATATTGATATCTAGCCTTAGATGACAATACAACACTGTGATGTTTACGTATGGTGCATTCACAAGACAGCATTTATATTAGCTATACATATTAAATATTTCATATTATGATACTAAATATTGAGGCATGCCCTAGACCACCATAACAAGTTATCTTAATCGCAACTGTTTACAGATATACTTTGTTTCATTGAACTCAATGGTGAAACCTTTTTTGTTTCTGTTTTCTGTTTCTGAAAGGCAATGCCCGTGAACCGTATAGTGCATAGCGGATGCATGACTACAACAGCACTGAGTTGACTCACCTTGCAAAGCATCAGGAGGAACATAGCATTGGACATGCTGGATGGGGATGCCGCTCCGTATTCGTGCACAGACATCCCTGGCAACTAAGGTAAAAGTCTGCCTTTCTCATCCTTTGGCTGTGGAGGGGCACAGGGTCCAGAGAGGGCTGGCTCGTCTCCCAGGCTATCCAATGTTGTGGGATGTCGTATCCTACGCCGTGGGAGGGTCTCCTCCCCGAATTTCATCTCACAAGTGGCTGAGTTCTAGCTGCCAACACTTTGTCCTTCTTCAGCTTCAGAGAGACATTCCTCCTCTTTCTTCTCGCCCACCCCTTGTTCTTCCTCTTCTCACCTCTCTCCTGCTGTCCTCACCTCTAAATCCTCTCCTCTCTGCTGTTTATCTTTGTGGACGGATGATGTCTAGTTGAACTCTGTAGTCAGTTGATGGGGAGAACAAACAGAGGTGTCTCATGCCTCCATTTCTGTTACCTTTTTTGCCTCACTTCCACAGAACTTGCAAAAAGGTATTTTCTACTTACTTGCAGACTAAGAAAGCATCTTCTTTCAGAGCGCAGTCCACACTGTCAAACTTATTTTTCTTTTTAAAAACAAAACGAACAAACCAAAAGGTAAAAAAAAAAAAACGTAAATCTGATGTCTCGGCTTATCAATTATTCAGAAAAAAGGAGAAGGAGAAGCCCTGCTGGAACCATATAGGCATACCTTTCCATGCGCTTCAGTGGCTGAGAGTATCTCCCTAACTAAATGAGCAGAGCGTGATTGTGGGGAAGCTATAAGAGGGGGGGGGGGGGGGTTGGGGCGGGAGGAAGGGAAGGGAGAGACTCGTAGTTCTACACTCGAAACGCAAGAGGTATCCCCTGCTCTCTCTCTCTCTCTCTCTCTCTCGTCTCTCTCTCTCCCTCTCATGTCTCTCTGTCTGGATCTCTCCGTCTCCCGCGCATATTAATACAGCTGTGGTTGCCAGGCAACCGACTCAGGGGAGTCACACAGCCTGACAACAAGAAGCATTTGTGACAGAGGCCGGATGAGGGGCCAGGGTCTCCTCAAGTGTTTTGTTTTGAGGTGTTTGTGTGTGTGGAAAAATATGCATACTTCCATCAAGAGTGTAGCATCTGTGTGTGTGTGTGTGTGTGTGTGTGTGTGTGTGTGTGTGTGTGTGTGTGTGTGTGTGTGTGTGTGTGTGCGTGTGCGTGCGTGCGTGCGTGCGTGCGTGCGTGCGTGCGTGCGTGCATGCATGCATGTGTGTGTACATTAGGCCTTTGTGTTCAGGTATAAGTATACAGTAGTGTCTGTCGGTCTGCTCTCTGTCACCTCTAGGCTTGTTTTCGCGAACAGATGTCCTACTTTTCAAGGTCCCTGCGTGTTGCCTTGCCAAGGGCTAGGCAATGCTGTTTTTTTTAAGGGGTAACAAGTTTGGCAATCCTCATCTGACCAGACGTAAGATAGGTACTTCTGATTTCGTGCCATGCCATGCATGTACTGTATACTTTCATAATGTCCAACTATTATTAGTCCCAACATTTAGCTTTCACTGATCTATACTGTAAGGCAGTTGTTAAGTGAGGCCTCAACCTGTGTACAACATTTATTTAAATAATACATTTGTCTATTTCACTATACAGCATCTATCATCTATCTATTTTTATATTATGTGTGAAATATATTTTTGCTAGACAGTTAATGAATCATTAATGATATTGCCATAGAATTGACTAATATTGCTATATGTTTGTTACACTTGAAATAGACTGGGAAAAAGTGTGCAAATTCCATACTGCTTTTTTTTCCTGTTACACCACTGTATTTCAGGAGATACTGCATGTGTATAGTCAGTCAACCATCTCATCCAGTCCTCCCCCTCTGATCCTCAGCCATACTGTAGTCAACCATCTCATCCTACTATCCTCTCCCTCTGATCCTCAGCCAGGGGGGAGGACACAAGCCTGCACTGCTCTGTGTTTTAGAAGTATAGTGGCAGCGTAGTAGTGTGTGTGTGTGTGTGTGTGTGTGTGAATCACAAAGCTGTATCCCCAAGTTCCTTGTGTATAAAGGAATGGGCAGTTTAATAATGTACTCAGCTGTCCATTCAGCATTCACATTACTAAACTTTGGTTGTTGTCTGGGGAGTGTTGGGAATAAAAGAGTGGAAAGACACTTGTTACAACAAGGGTTTGGCCCCTCACAGCTCCTCACTACATTTTGTGGACTGGACAAGAACATCTACTGAGTTGCAAACTAGTTGCATTTCTACTGGAAAATTTTGAAACTAGAAAGCTATGAAAAGTGATTCAGTGTTTATTTATTTATTTATTTTTTACCTTGAATTTCATTATGCTGGCATGGGTGTGGTCCATATAGGTGTGGTCAGTGTTGGTAATGGACATTTAGAATGTGAAACAGGCTAAACATCCTAAAATGGTTTAGACTTGATGTTTCTTTGCACATGAAATGACCTGGAATGGACAACAATGAAAATGTAAATGTAAAAGAAAATGTTCCCCTTCTTGACCCTGAAAATGCCAGCCTGTATAATTGTATTGCCTACTTTCAGTCGCTGTCTGTGTCAGATTGACAAGGTTGCACTAGTGCAGTCCATGTCAGTGTTTATAACAATTAGTCAGAATTGTTCCCGTCATCTGGTTACCAAATCACACAATACTCTCACCCCAACACAATCCTGCTTGGCCATGATTATCCATGCTCTAACATCATTTTCCCTTCAAGCAGGCTGCCATCAATCTCAGCACACTCCTGGGCGTTTTTCTTTTTTAGTCAGCTAAATTGCAGTCAATCAAACGATTTGTGTCTGTGCATGTTGACCAGGGTATGAACTTGCCTATATCGCCGTTACATATTATACCTTTGGCTCTAGGACTTACCTGGCTATAGCTGTCCCTTTGTTGAACTCGCAAATAAAGAGCTTTCCACAGCATGTGCTTGCAAGTGAATTCACCAGTATGTAAACATGGCCTGGGGTATTGTAGGGACCTCATTCCGTGTGAAGTCATAGAGGAGGATATGCCTGATTTGAAATGGTGAAAGTTGTACAAATGAATTAAAGCAAGAATACAGCTAGGCTACATATGCATTTAAGCACTGATGTGCATGGACGTTGTGGGACGATAACAATAATTAGCCAATATGAATATTTGTTTACACATATTTTTGTGCCATGGAGTGAAATAATGTGTAACCTTCAATGTAGAAATACAATTATGTTCCCAATGCAACCAACATAGGCACAAAGTGTATGCATCACAACAACAGTTACCGGCATAGCTGAATGTTAACTCAGCCGATATGCTTATATTGCTTGTGTCTCTATAGTTAGACAGTCCAAAAACAAAATGGCCTTGTTGGGAATTGGCATAGGATGGAGCCTTGCCTACAATTGCTCTGGGTGCTGTCGTTAAGTTGAGGTTCAAGGATAAAACTAATGGATTTGAAAGTTAGTCAGTCCTTAGACAACAGACTTCCTCAAACAATGGTGGAATTATTGATTCCAGTTTTATTCAGAGCATCCACTCCTCTGGTGTTTTTATTTGCACACGGCACACGCAACTTTTTCTTTCTAATTTGTCCTTCAGAGAACCCTGTCTAGATGCAACACTTTGCTGCCAGCTCATCTATTATTGAGGAAGCAGGAAGTTGTGGTTTACACAAACAGTGGTGCAAAACAAACACAGTGCTTGATACAACGGCTCCCTGCTAATGTCAAATAGCCAAACCCCTGATCATTTAATTGCAAACGTAGCACATACAGAGTAAGTAAAGCAAGGTTTTTCAACCTTTTTCATCCCAGGGCCCACCATTTATTCAGCATTTGAGACATTTTAGCCCCACAGATTCCCCAAACTAAAGATTAATTTTGCTTCTGTCCATGACCATTAATCTTCTAGTTGTGTAGATTAGGACTGATTCACATGATGAATATTTTAACTCTTGAGAGTGTAAAAATGAAACCAAATGGACCCGCAAGGGTCCATTTGGTTTCATTTTTACGTTCTCACGAGTTACATCTGGTTAAACAACTTAGCTGGGGACCACCTGGAACCCTCTCAGGGACCACTGGTGGTCCCCGGACCACCTGTTGAAAACCCCTGAAGTAAAGGAAAGAAAAAAAAAAAAACAGAAAGGAATCAGATCAAACCTGGGCGAGGCTTGCAACAAGCTAAATATATCCACAACATGTCCTGAAATCAGAATTAACCAAGGACCTCCGCAAATGACCAGTCTCTCAACACAAGCGATTTTCTGCCGCAGGAAAAGGATTTAAAGTTAAGTGGTATTTTAAGAAGGGTTGCCTGAGACCGGGGAGTATGAGAGTGTCACGGCTGCCATTAATCCTCATTAGAGGAGAACATGACAGGGAGCATATGGGTATCCTCCCGTCAGAGAGGAGCCTTCCAGAGACCCATGCAGCTGACTGCTCTGTACCAATGCCCTCTGTCACTGATAGAGATGCCAGGGCAAAGGAAATGGAGAGCTACAGTACATCACTGTGGATTCACTTTTTATTTGTTTGTTTCATTTTCTGTGGGGAAAGATGGATGAGTGGTGTACACAGAGAACGGACAATGCAAAAACACTCCTGTTGATGTTGTTCAGCCGGGAAGTTAACATACTGGTGTGTGTGTGTGTGTGTGTGTGTGTGTGTGTGCTGTGGAATGAATGGATACAGGTGGACCTGGCCTGCCGTCCCAGTAGAAATACGGGAAGGGCTGGGAGGGGTGAAGTATTGGGGTGAAAGGTCCATATCCATATCAGAGTGTTCCAATCACTCAGGATGGTTAGTCTGGTTAGTCTTGACTCGGTTGTGAGTCTTAGAGATGTCTAGATGGCGTGAAGTAACAATACACATTTTATTCAAAGGATCTTTGTGGATGAGCGAGCCCCCCTTCTCCCCCTGGTGGGTTTAAATAGGCCACAGTTCACCGTCAGGTGTGGCTGTCATGATGTCACGCTGTTGTAACGTTGCTATTGGCAACAATAACATGATTAAAACACCGTTTTACATACTAGGCCTGTTATAGCTGTAGATGTTATGATTCATGGTATAATTGCCAAATTTCAATTCCCAACATTAAGCTATATGTAAAAACCTTCTGTTTTTTATATTATGCACAGAGATACAGTGCAGTATGTTACAAATCTGCCCCACAGTACATCACAAAATGATTTAAAATTCTTGCTTACTGTAAATATTGATGAGAGTCTGCCCTGCGGAATTTCTTTAAAAATGTTATTTACCTTGTTAGACATGAGAGATTCTGTAAGCTACTTACTGTGTGTCATCGCATTGAGAAAATTCTTTGACACTGAAACTGTCTTTAAATAGAGAGAAGAGCTAAAAGGGTGTGAATACTAATGATGCCTTCAATACTTTCAAGATGTAGAGCATTTTTGGGTGCCTGAATGTGCTCCTACGTTTCAGTATGTGCCTTGGAAGAGCCTTTTGTAAGTTAGTAATGTATTGGGATATCTTTTAAAATGGTGTTTTAAACTTAGAAAAACACGGATAAACGTCAGGTGCCGTTCTGAATAATCTCTGCCCATACTCTGTTGCCCTATCTCTCGATCTCTTTATCTCTCTGTCTCTGTCTGTCTCGCTCTCTTTTATTCACACTGTCACTAAATGCCGCCCTCATATCCTCCCATCCTAATCTCAGACTCAACTACTTACATCAAAAGCCTGTCAGGCGGAGCACATGAAAGCCTGTTTTCTGAGAGCCTCTTGCCGTCTTGACTGGTACCCTCGACTTTCATTTTTCTATCCTCCTGCAAACACTGGCGACTGGAGAGGATGTAGCCCATCCCAAAACGTCCTCGGGTCAGCACATGTACACTTAAGACGGTCTAATCTCATGGAAATACATTCAAATGTATCCCCCACCCCACCTACTAGAAGCAGCATACAGTATGTGTGTGCATGTGTGTACTGTATGTGTATAGACGAACAGTATATATATTATATGTAATGAATGCAATTCTGAGGCACAAACAATGTCTCATCATCAATCGGGGGAATATTTCAAATAAAAAAGGAGGAAACAGTGAGACTTTGATGGTCGTTTGAAAAGCCCGTCTGTGTTTGCCAGCTGATCTAATGTGCATCTATATTAGAACTTCAATAAACACTGTAAACAACATTTCTCAACAGAATGACAATAGACGGCACAAGTAGATCCTAACCGTGAATAGTTTTCATTATTTTGCGGTGTGCGTTTGAGTGCTAGTGACAACATTGAAGAGATCAAAACATATTGCATTATGCCTTTTTTCCACCTATACGATACTGTATATCCTCCCCTGGCCCTCTGGTCTTTCTCCACAGCAGAAGTTACAGTCATTCACGCATTCGATTACTTCAACAGCAGTCACATCACTGTCAAAGTCCTCTATAAACTCCAGTCTGTTAAGAACTCTCCAGAACCAGCTCCTGCTCCAGACATCATCACATCAGCTCTCCAGGACCATCACTGGCTTCCAGCCAAACAATCTAGTTCAAGAATCTACTTCAAAATACCCCTCTCCACCTAAAAGGCCTTCAGCAACCTAGCCTTCCTTTCCAAACTCCTGCACTAGTGTGTCCACTCCATAAATATAAAAAATATATATGCTGCAGTTCATTGGAGCAACGTGCCTCCATTGAAGGCTGGAAGTCCAGCGGAAGTGTTGAAGGCATGCCGCGCCGCTGCACAAGTGACTTAACTCATGTGACTCGTCCGTGTCTCTCGCTGTCACTAAATGGACTACTTAGTTCCATTACACATGTGGAAGATTACTGTAACAACCTTAGGAAAATTGTGCTTTTAGTTTTCACATGCACGTCTATACAGTCCACTCTCGCTTCCTCAGGTTCGGTGTAGCCTGGCCTAACATGAAATCATTTTGGCCTAGAAGGGCCTCCCACTAACTAGTAGCCCACCGTGGTTAACAATTTATTCCAGGCTTTCCCTTTTCACGCAACTCAGAGGAAAATGAAAGCCTGGATGTCAAGGCTATGGTCGGGTGATACCAACCTCCTGGAAATCCCCCTGGAACCAGCACTGACCCTGCATGGATGATGATTTTCTTACCTGCTGCCCGCTTCATGTGGAACACATGAGGCCCACACTGGCCCACACACCCAAAATGTAATCCTGTTGTTGTTGTTTCTAAATACTCCAGGTATTTACAAACAACAACAACAGGATTACAAAGGTTCAAAACCTCCTCTTATAAGTCACAGACTACTCCACTCCCGATCACAGGGCGGGAGACCCAGAACCAGGTATATTGTCTGGTAAGTGTCCAGTTTGAGTGGACAATAATGGTCCGTGGTCAGATTAGTCAGTCAGTTTATTAACAGAGTATTGACATTTAGGTTAAAAACACATTTACATGTCTCAATACTTGGTTAGCGGTTTCTTCCTGAGGACCCTCTCTAAAACGAGTTGCTGCAACTCAAGGGAGTATCCTCTAGTGAAAAAAAAAATACTAGACCTTAAGGTTTACAGACATGTCTAACCTTAAGGTTTAGAGACATGGGGGGGTTTACATTTGAAGCCGCATGGGCTAATTGTACAAAATACAAACTAAAACGGTAGCAGCATAGAATCCAACACAGAAATAAAAAGGTAAAAAAGGTTAAAAAGAACAGCGGTTCACAGTATGGGACCCAAATCCTGTTAAGGTTGTCAGGACATCCAGAGTGAGGATTAAACTGTCAGTGCTTGGATGTGGTTAGGCCACCGTCTCGCCTACACACACACCAACACATTAACCAGCTTGTCGTGCTTGGTAGGTTTGATCGGCCAGCATATACGTCTCTATATTGTGGCAGGTCCACACACAAGGAGACACGTTAGTTGTGCACTGTTTGCTACAAGCACGACCACACGCCAAACAGCCTGACTGAAGACCGGAAACAGCCATAGGTGCAACACTGCCTATCGTCCTCTACCTGACACGCTACCTCATACGCTGAGGGGACACTACTGCTATAGAGAAGGGAGGCACTGGAGCAGCACAGACAGTTCAAGCCTTTTAATTTAAATACAGGGTGCAGGTACAAAAGTGACAATGTTTCGATGCTCCAGTGCCTCCCTTCTCTACTGCTACAAGTCCTGCTTCTGAGATGCACCAGACTGGCCTGCTATAGGCTTGAGGCGCGGTTGGAACTCCCTGTTGTTCACTTACTGCTATGTGTGTTAGTCTCTACTCTACGTCTCTCTGTCCGTCCCTGTGTATGCACAGGATTTCCCTTTCAGTATGGACAGCTTGTGCTGTGACCGGTAGTAAGTACACAACACAGGAATGTCAGAGTACTTTTAGTGCTTCACATTTTCAGAGCTTCTGTGCCCCAGACAGTATGACGGAAGCTTTTGAAAATTGTGGGAGGCACGTCTGGCCTGCGAGACTACTGCCATATTAATAAAAAACAATATTCATTAGGTCTATAACTTAGGTGATACAAATGTGGTTCTCGACCCCCAAAAAATGCTTTGTAAAATCAGTAATTTATGTTGAGCATATAACTAAGCATAAATTAGCCTCTTAGTGTTTCTCTTGGAGAGGTATTCTATTTCATACAATGCACACAAGTTACAGGCTTTGATGGAGTGACTGAATGTGCAGTAATAAATCATGTGCTACACACTGAAAGGATTCAGTCTTTTCCATTATCCTGTGTTTGTAATATGCATATTTAAACATCTAAATCCTAATTCACCAGGCAAACTGTCAAACCAGCTCTTGCTTAACTTTGAATGATTGATTGCATACTTTATTAGACAGAAATGCAAACAGCAACAGAGTACCTCCAAAATAGCCTTGCTGCCTTGCTGTCTTAAACATGTTTGAACTAAATGTATACTGTAGCCTACATACTGTAATTAGTCATGGAAATTAATTCAAATGAAATAATGAAATATTGGTATATATATATATATATATATATATATATATATATATATATATATATATATACACTCAACAAAAATATAAACGCAACACTTTTGTTTTTGCTCCCATTTTTCAGGGGATGGACTTAAAGCCCTAAAATTCATTCCAGATATACAATATAACCATTTCTCTCAAACACTGTTCACAAATCTGCCTAAATGTGTGATATTGAGCACTTATGCTTTGTTAAGATAATCCATCCCACCTCACAGGTGTGCCACATTAAGATGCAGATGTGACATCATGATTAGTGCACAGGTGTACCTCAGACTCTCCACAATAAAAAGACACCCTGAAATGTGCAATTTTCTTTTGCCTTATTGGGTGTATGGGCCTCCGAACCAGTCAGTATCTGGTGTGACCACCATTTGCCTCATGCAGTGCAACACATCTTCTTCGCATAGAGTTTATCAGATTGTCAATTGTGGCCTGTGGAATGTTGCTCCACTCCTCTTCAATGGCTATGTGAAGTTGCTGGATATTAGTGGGAACTGGTACACACTGTAAAAATGGTAATAACACAATATTACCACATTATTACCATTTCGACAGTGCATACCAGTTCCCACTAATATCCAGCAACTTCACATAGCCATTGAAGAGGAGTGGAGCAACATTCCACAGGCCACAATTGACAATCTGATAAACTCTATGCGAAGAAGATGTGTTGCACTGCATGAGGCAAATGGTGGTCACACCAGATACTGACTGGTTTGGAGGCCCATACACCCAATAAGGCAAAAGAAAATTGCACATTTCAGGGTGTCTTTTTATTGTGGAGAGTCTGAGGTACACCTGTGCACTAATCATGATGTCACATCTGCATCTTAATGTGGCACACCTGTGAGGTGGGATGGATTATCTTAACAAAGCATAAGTGCTCAATATCACACATTTAGGCAGATTTGTGAACAGTGTTTGAGAGAAATGGTTATATTGTATATCTGGAATGAATTTTAGGGCTTTAAGTCCATCCCCTGAAAAATGGGAGCAAAAACAAAAGTGTTGCGTTTATATTTTTGTTGAGTGTATATATATATATATATATATATATATATATATATATATATATATATATATATATATATATATATATATATATATATATATATATGAAAATCCTATTCAGAAAAGAAAAGCTATTCAGAAAAGTGAAAATCCTTCTGTAAATATTACTGGATATTGGCAATGCGCTGTTCACCATCTGCTGTTCATTGTTTTAAAACTGCTGGAACTTTGCTTAACTACTTGGCCACATATATTATGGATTATCTGTTACATTTTGATTCACAAAACAAGTGTGTATCGCCATGTGGGTGAATAGGCTATTGAAAGGCACACAGAGATTTAAAGAAAAAAAATGTTGATACATCTGTCTTTTCTGAAGGCCTGGCTGCCTAGTCTGCTTGATGAACGATCCATTTGCTGGGTGAAATTAACATATTGAACGTGGGGAATATCTAGCCAAGGGATTACACCATGATCCTAGACCTAGAATGGATCAGGAGATCTGGGGTATTAAAAAAGAAATAGGAAATCTGTCTGCTCCATTTTGCTGCGCTCATATCATGTGATTTAGGAAGTTTAACAATGGTACCGTATCAAGTAAACCAGGGTATATAACTCTCCTTGTATCTGCCTCTTTTATCATCATTTTATCACCCAGAGCGGGCGCTATAGTAAGGCAATCGGTGCGTGGTGCTCCGTGTTCGACGCTCGGTCCCACGGGATACCCCGATTAGCCGGTTTAGGTGATGACGTAATGAGGCGTAAGACCTTTATAGCTAATATGTCATTAGTATTAGCCCGCTCAGCTCACACACAAGTAGGCCATGGCCTACTTGTGTGCAACGCGCAAAAGTTTGACTCTGCCAAGTGCTGATCTACTGTATACTTTTGTTCAATATTAATTCTGCTGTTTTGATGTAATATCTTCCGATGGCCTATTCGTATATTGTATTGCACACATGAGTGACAACTTGGCTGTCAGTATTGAACTGTTTCTCTTATCATTGCCCACAATAATATGAGGACCACAAATCCGGTATATATAAAAATCCCCCAGCATTAAGATCTCAAGATAATAACCCAGACAGGAAATTATAAATTCTCCCCGACTGCTGATAAATTTCAATATCTTTGTTCATAATATATTTCTGTGATAGGCAAAAAGAGGAATCACCATTCATTGGTCGCTCAATGAGAGAAAAAAAAGGCTGATAAAGAACATGTCGGTTTTTAGATGATAAACTTGTTTAATTTCACTGTACTTGATGCGGTGCGGAGAATATGCATGAGTGAGTATCCATTATTAAAACAGCCCGTTGGAGTACCCTGGTGCAATAAGGAGAGGGGGTTCTCCATGTTAATCATATAGGCGTTCCCTGCTGCTGACTGTGCTTGTATCAAAAGTTGGAGGCAATGTTTAAGGTCTTATTTCATAATCATGTGCAGCGTTTGCATATATATATATATATATATATATATATATATATATATATATATATATATATATATATATATATATATATATATATATATATATATATATATATATATATATATATATATATATATATATATATTAGAGAGGGGGGTTGCTGTCGTTGCTATCTTGGGTTTCCCTTGTGTGTAGATTGGTCTAAGGAGTAAGGACATATAATAAGGACGTACAGCATGATGCTATATAATGCTTTACTCTTACAGTTCTAAAAGACTCCTGGATTTGTGTCACACTCGTACAAAACAAATTACCGGTCACACAGTACTGTTAATACCATAAAAGTCACATGATCAGTGACACTTTGATTGATTGAGTTATTTTAAGCAGAGCTATTAAAATGCATTGGTGCAACTTGTGCAAGATGCCCTCTCTGTGTGGCTTTGATATAACTGCTGAACTATAGGATACAGCTTTGCCACTTCAGCCCGTCTCAATGTAGGACATTACTTTTTCATTTGCTTCTTTCCCAGCATCTGTCTCAGTATAAACATGATACTTATCTGCTCTCCTTTATTTTCACAGATCCTGTGTAGTAATCATCTCATCTAGCATGCGATAAGCAGAATGCCCATGCAGTATGTATGTCTGAGCTCAGAGCTTATACATTATCTATAAGATTATATAAGATCTAAGAACTGAGCTGTGCTCAACATTTAAAATGTTTTGTTATGGTCGTCACATAATATGAACCCATCTTGTCAATAATAAGTATTCTCAAAACTACAATCTGGAAACAAGCTACTTAATTTTCGTACCCCACTATAAATGGAACGACTTGTTCACAAGTTTGTGTGAAGAAGAAAAAGAAAAAACAAGAAAAAACAAGCAACATATATATCAAAAGTTGATTTCCATAAGGAACATTAATGACAACATTAATGACATTCTTGGGACAGTTGGGAGTGGGACTTACGAATTGTAATTATTGACCATCAATGGGAAAAACATCAAGATATGTTGCAATTACAGTTCCCAGGAAATTAAGTTTAAGATTATACATAAATTACAAACTAGTAACTACAGCATATAAAAGGGGTTGGGAGTAAAGATAAAAACTGGTGGTTCATGTCTAAAATGTCTAAAAAGTAAAATGATCTGTTCGGAAATTCAAAAGTTCTGGGTGGTAGTTAAGAACCGAATTTTCACTATACCAGGACTTTTGCTGGACAGGATTGAGCTAGCTAGGTCCATTACAATGTATGTTGGGTTTACGCCCAGCCTCACCTGAATTATGTAAATTTAAGAGAATCCTAAGCATTCTATGGTATTGTGCAAGGTTATCAATATTACCCTGATTGATGATGGTGTACCTTCTGTTTCAAATTGGCTCCACAATGTTCTACAGCTGCTCCCACTAGAACGACTCACATATGTTCTCCATGGAGACATGGATGGGTTTTTCGTGGTCTGGGGCCCAGTTTTTGAAAATATGGGAGAGGAATATGCAGAAATACTTGCAGGTTAAGGAATTAAGGTATTGTCCTGTTAAATACAAAGGTCTTAGGGTTTTTTTTTATTTTGAAGTTATAAGAAGACGATGAAAGGACTTGTCCGTCTTTCCATGTCTGTTCGGGGCAATGCTAGTCTATCTATGTGTAAGTTATGCGTGCCACGGCACGTATCCATCTATAGAAAAATGAAAATAAAATAATTGAAAGAGAAGGCAAAACATGCAAAATTTCATCATGCTTTATGTAGCATGTGATATGTCTAACTAGGTTTTTTCATGATGCTGAATCCATTTTAATTTGTTTTTTTTATGAAGTTTCCATTGAATTTCTTTTAGTACATGTTATAGACACAATCAGAAACACACTGGTGAATACATTAGTAACAATTTAGTTCCCAGATATTCAACTTGCCCTAACTATATAATGTAAGTTTGCGTGAGTCTTGAAGCATCGCTACTCTGTATGCAGGAGGTATCATCATCAGCATATTTGGAGAATTCATTAGGATGCCTGGGCCACATTTTCTGCCAAAGCTCTGTCTAGTTTAATCTAAATAATTTATCAGATAACCACAGGAAGAATGTTTATTTGATTTCTATCTTCTTAGTTAAAGGGAGAATAACTTCAAATTCAGATTTTACTTTTTTGCATGTGTTTTGGGTTCTCCCATGTGTGTGCTTTTTGTAGGCCCTATATACCCCCCCAAATAACCAATTTTGGCTTTCATATCATATAGGAGCTTGGAATGGAGATTGCTCTCAGGAACAACTCATCTGATCTTGTCCCTGCGATGATGTCATAAATGCACCCTACTTTGTATAATTCCTCCTCTTCTTCAGTCTTGGTCTTGTTATGGACTTTTGCTCTCTTAAAGTTAGGTTTATGATTGGGAACACATGCACCCCATGGAGGCAAGTTTTAAGGAAGAAAATCCTAAAGACGTCAATGGAAAAGGAATAAAATATCTCACATTTACTTACTTACTTACTTATTGCCATATTGGTTGTTGATGGTATGCCAACTTTCATCAGTTGTCAAAAAAAATCCCCTAGGGTGGTTGAATAGAGACCAATGGCGATACCCATCTTTGGTTTCTATATAACCACCCTAGGGGTTTGTAAGGGTGTTAGACACTGTTACAAACACATTGGTGAAGAAAAATATTAAAAATGAAGATTGTATTAATATCGCCTGACTAGAAGGATTTATGACAATGAAAACATAGTTTTGATTAGTTTTCCATTCTTTTTTATGAATCTGATACATTTACTATACATTTGGTACTAAAGATACACAGTGGGTAGAGTAATCCAGGATAGGGAGACTAATATATCACTATCAGTAGTCTATTAATAGTCTTAAAATTAGACACATTGCATTTGCAGTTGGATATTGGTATTTAAAGTTGTTCTTAATAAAAATGTATCGTGAATTGCTATTGTCACTCCTCGTTAAACATCATTCCATTCAATGAATGGCTGACTATGAGCAAATCTTCATCCATTGGAGCCACAGCACAGGCTGTAACATGGTCTTGGAGCAGGTCCAAGGAGCTGAGGGAAGCATACGTCAATAACACTAAGCCAATTAAAATTACTCTTCATTTAAGCTGTGATCTCTATTGATTTACCTTTCGATTCTCATCCATCAAACTATTTGCCTTGAAGAGAATGAGGGCTAGACTGACTCAACTCAAGGCTGTTCACAGCTGTCTTGGTATATTATTACTGACATCCAACAGCTGTGATACATTTACCGGCCAAGTAGCCTATAATGAAGGAGAATTGTGAAGCATCCTGATATCGATAAAAAAAAATACAGAATTAATAAGTGGAACAAAAAAATGTATGTCGATTGGTCAATGTCAGCACGTTCCTATGCAAAAAAAGTTGCATGTTGAATTAAAGGTTTGAAGGTATTGAAAGGTTACCCATAATATATATCGTTGTCTCTATGCTTGAATTCTAGTGAGTTGTCAATCTTTGAAGTCTTCAAAGATTGACAACTCACTAGAATTCAAGCTAGAGACAACGATATAAATTGAAGAAACTACTCTTCCATTGATTTATTTGACATCAATGGGTCTCTTGTAAACCTGTTTGTTGGCGTGGTGTCCAAAAATATCTCAAGCTAGACCACTCTCTGAAGCTACGACCCCAAAGTCAGCTAAGATGTGCTTATAGCTGCCTTTGCCCAGGGGGTTTTGCATTTCTGCTTTGTTTGTTCTTTTCTTATGATCGTCCAGTGGCGGATGTAACATGTCCCATTTGGGGGGGGGGGGGGCAAGAGAACATGTTGGAGGGCCGGGGCAAGAGAAAATGGTATGGAGGCGGCTTCATCGCCCATGTTGCTTCACGCCACGGGCAATGAAGCCGCACCCATACCATTTTTGGTTACAGGACTTTTCTTAGGCAAGTATAAGCATCAATAATAACATCAGTTGTTGTTGAAGTTGCAACAGACACGCAGCATGCATAAAGCTAAAGGTCTGACTCAGAGAGTTTTCTGTTTTCAATGATGAAATGCTGTTGGTTTAGTGGTGCCAAAATTGTAGTTAGTAGCAGTAGTATAGTGCTTCAAATCATTTTAAATATAAGCACTTTAATTTGAAATATCTTGGGTTGTTTTGCATGGCATTGTGTTTGGGGGGGGGCAGACTGGGTATTTAGGGGGGCATTGCCCCCCCATGCCCATGCCTAGATCCGCCCCTGTGACCGTCCATCTCTCACCAAAAGGCACAAGGGGGTGGGGGGGCAGAGGGGCCAGTGAGTTGACGTGAATTTTAAATTAGTGAATAAAAGTGCACATGTATGCTTCCGTCATCTACACTGCTGCATTTTTTCATCTTTCTTTTTTCCCTCCTTTTGCTTACTTTGATTTAATACTGTCTGCTAAGCACACCTAAATGTTAATAATTCCAATGCTTAGAAATGCTACCTCTCTTGTTTTCTTGCAGACTCCAAGGCCTTGAATTCAGTGTCTTCCCTGTTGTGCGCAAAAACACACACACACACACACACACACACACACACACACACACACACACACACACACACACACACACACACACACACACACACACACACACACACACACACACACACACATGCAACTTTATGGTTCAGCAGCTTTGATTATAATTTGACCTCACCTGTTTGGTTGACTGCAGACTTTTAAGTGGACAGTAACCAATTTTCATTTTGAGATATACTGTAGGCTGGCCTGCATGGATGGTTCCTTTCCTAGCAGAACATGTTCTCTCTCTCTCTCTCTCTCTCTCTCTCTCTCTCTCTCTCTCTCTCTCTCTCTCTCTCTCTCTCTCTCTCTCTCTCTCTCTCTCTCTCTCAAAAAATAAATACTAAAATAAATAATATAAGAAAATAAATAGGCTACTATTGCATGAATGCATATATAACAGTAATATACCCTGATCAAAAGTCCCCACACGAAAAACCCAGAATATCACATTCAAATATGAAAAGGTTGGTATGTGGTCACTGGTGGTCACTGTGACTTTTGGGGAAAAAAGCATGAATAACTTGTATGTGAAATACAAGTTATTCATGCTTTTTCCCCAAATATCTAATTCTAAATATATCTGTGGTTAAACCCTCCATGCCCTCATAGTACATATGCGACTTGTTGACCCATTCAACTTGAATTTAATGAATTAAAGATGTGTTGTACGCTCGAGAGGCCTGTTACTGAGTTGTAATTGATTGTGCTATTGGTTTATTCATATTGAAGGTTCAAAGAATTACTGACAGAAATGAAGTATAGGTTATCACTTCATAGATGCTCAAACTCCTCTACACAACTAGTTCTGTAACTTGTTGTAGCCTGGGGCTCTAATATAATATATTGTGTAGAAGGCATATACAGTACCGTGCAGAATATATTTATATATACTGTATATGTGTATATATATATATTGCACGCATCTGCCTGGGTGACAGCAGACTGTGCCGAGCACTGGGACTTTGGAATGGGAGGTCAGTTCAACATATGGAATGATTTATGTACTGGCCATATATGGAGCATGTCTTCAGTCACAGTGCACAGGGTTTGATGCGGTCAGATTCAGAACAACATATGGAAAGTCAAAACAGATCCGCTCCATATTTGGGCATCTTCGGCGGGCAGAGGCTGTATTGAGTATACAGGGTTTTCTGAGGGCCCAGGTGGGGGACGGGCCTCAGCTGCAGCGACATTATCGTTTTGGGCACCGCTGCCCTATAACGGGTGTCAAGCTATAGGTCTCTGTCAGAGTTCTCTCTACCTGCTTGTTACCGTGGCACTGGCAGCCCAAATGTTCCCAGGCTGACACACTGTAGAAATGATTAAGTACTGTCCTGATGAAGTGTGATAGCGCTGATAATGTCACAGGCGTGACACGGGCTTGTCAGCATGAGGCAGCAAGGAGGAGGAGGAGCACATTGACATCTGGAAAGAGGATATTCTGCAAGGAGGGAAGCTTCGCCCCTACCACTCCCCTACTGGGCAGAGATTCTCTCTTTTTTTTTTTGCATGAGTTGGGCATTGTTATGTACAGCTTAGATGCTGTAGTGGTAGTTTTGTCAGAAAGACATTTTACAAATTGTATTTCTAATTCTATGAGAAATGCATGAATCAGGTTGTGATTCAGTCAAAAAGGCAGTTATCATATACTGACAATTCTGTCAGAAAGATACCTTTGGGTTGTGCAGGCCTCCCCCATGGTATATATGTCAGAAGGCACAGATGGCTTTCACTCCGCTGTGATATGGGGCGGACCACTGATAAAGATTGTATGATTGTATATTTTACACCAATATCAATATCAATTTAATCTTCAACATTGATGTCAAAATAAATAAATCCCACTATAATATTTATTTCGTCATCAATGTTGAAGATTAAATTAAACTGTGGAAATTTCAAATGTATTAGACTGGTCTTGCATGTTGTATGTAATATGTTTTTCTAATGATGTGATTGCGACCCTGAAGATGCTGTGATGCACAGTAAGCTAATGAATCAAATCAAATCAAGCCATTGCCTCTCTGAATGTAAGATGGACACCTTGGTTAATTATGTGTAGCCGTGGAATAATAAAATCCAGGTTAAACATGCAGAGCATGACTACGAGATGTTCACCTTTAAAAATGTTATTGGCGCACAATCACCTCTCGTGTAGACGCAGATTGAAGACGTCCTTTTGTGATGTTTAATCCATTTGTGGTCATAGAAAAGCTGGGGCAAGATATCATTTGATGAAAAACATGAAGGACATACAAAATTTCCCAGATGCATTGGTCCATTTGCTGAAATAAATTGAATTCATCTGAGCAACCCCAGAGGAGAAGAAAATTTGTGGATGAAAATCTTTTTTCTTTTAGCTATGCCATATCTCCGACAGGTATTATTTATTTATTCTAACACAACCAATATTTTAACATTTCTGGTCTTGAGTTCCATCTCCAACGTCTTTCTAAACCATTAAAGCCATAGCCCCCACCAGTGGTTCCTGAGAGGATTCCAGGTGGTCCCCAGCTAAATGATGGACATAGTTGGTAACCAAATGGACCCTTAAAGATCTGTAACTCTTGAGAGCGTTAAAATTAAACCAAATGGACCCTCACAGGTCCATTTGGTTTCATTTTACTCTCTCAAGAGTTAAATTATATTTGAACGTTTGAATTACCTACTTTTCAAGAATCTACACAATTAAAAAATATAGAAGAATTGGCTTTGTTGTTGTTATGGGATCTTGTCACAAGTGTGTTGTTTCTACAGCGGGTTGGCCGGGAACTACTTTCTTGTAGCTGCATATTTCTTTAGCTGGGTAACTTACAGATCACCTTGTGCTATACTGCCAATTATTTTAATTGGTACTTGTCAGATTTTTCATGTTGCCATAATTGTAACAGTTTTAGAAAAGCAATAAGCCACTTAAGCTTGCAGGTTAGCGTGGATTTTAACCCGGTGCCTATACGCCGCACCGGGGTAAAACCCACGGTAAACTGCTCCCTCTCTTGGCTTATTGCTTTAATTTATGCTGGTCAGTACCTTGCATGGTTTCCTCTGCCATTGGAGTGTGAATGGGAGAATGGGATCCACAATCTATGTAAACCGCCTTAGATAAAGGCGCAATGTAACAGTTACACACATTCACACCTGGGAGCTGCCCTGCTCACATACTGTACCTCTTTGGGTATGGAGCAGCTCCACTGGAGCAGTTAATGTATGCAATATGCTGAAGAACACATGATTATTTATGTGCTGCTGCTAACATGAATACAATTGATGTCAGAAGATGGATATATTGTTCACCGTCACTTCACTTCGACAAATAAACAGGAGGGGTCGGGATTCTAACCGCTGACCCACAGATCATTGGAAGGCCGGCTCTACCTCCTGCGCCACAGTTGTGTGCGTGTGTTTGTGTGTGTGCACGTGTGCGTTTGTGTGTGCGTGAACGCGTGTGCGCATGTGCACGTGTGTTTGCATGCCTGTGTACATTAAAACTACTGCCATGAAACAACTGCCCTTATCGTATTTCGATTTCATTTGGTATTGAAACATCAGCCTATAAGGCATATGGCAGAACATTCTACGACTATGTGTTGTTCTGGCTCTGAGTTTTGTTGTTGTTGAGCAGTTCGACCGGATGTTATGCAAATACATGTTTTATATGCTATGTATCACAATACGTTGCTGCATGAATAGTCACAACTTGATTATAAATGCTAAATGGTGTATTGCACCTTTATCCAAGGCACTTTTGTTGATTGTGCGTCACATTCACCCTTACACACACATTCAAACCATGCAAGGCACCAGCCAGCACATAAGGAACAATTATGGATTCACTGTCTTGCTCAAGGACACTTCAACAATAACTCCGAGGGAACCCGGAGTCAAACTGGCATACAGCCTCCATTACCCCTGAGCCAGCGCCGCCCCTATAGGCGTTGCCTTGCATTGTTTCATTAAGTTGAAGATTGCTGCTGTATAACAATCTTTACGCACCAGCAACTTGGCCTGTCAAGTGGACAAGGGTTGAGTGTGAACAGGGCCTTACGGAGCATTTTTTGGATCAGTTAAGAGAATGTCTAGTCGACCGATACCATTCATTTCCTACACACAGAAGATAATACGGCCTTGAGCTGGACGATGATAGATACAGCATTGCAATTTGATGGTCCATCCACTGACTCTGAATTTGCACAATGACGACTTGACTGCAACTTTATGGAAAACGAGGTCTGTCCAGCATACCAAAGTCAGGTCCTGGATCATGAAACCCAGATCAACTGGTCACACTGGGCTTTACAGGTCAAATGAAGATTCAGCATTCCCAATTTCTCATATGAAATGTCTTTCGTACTTTAAAGAAAGTGTACGGCCAGACCATCATGTTTTTCTCTCTATTGTTAAGGCCGGAGCACTGCACAGTCCAAAGCCCTATATTTACATTTCAATGATTATTATTATTATTCCCCCAGATAACACCCTCCAGCATCCGTGATGCACACAGTAGGAGCGTATATTTAGGATATACAGTATATATGGTATGCTATATTGGTATTTTCTTATTTGGTTTTATCTGTGCAAAGTGAACCTTCCTTTGATAGCATGTATCCATGGTGAGGCTTGTCATATTGAGATCATGCAGCAGCACCATCAAACAGCCATGACTATAACTCATGGTAACATGATCAACATGTATCTTAAGTTGATTTTAGGTTCATCCCTGGCCACCTTCACACATGACAATATTTTGAAGTAATATTCAAGCATAACGTTCTTGCAATCATATTATATTTAAAGTTTCTGCGTAAAAATAGGATTGTTAAAATGTTTGTTGATCTTTTTTGTTACCTTGCCTTGCAGTATATTGCCAACTGCCAAGTATACAGTGCATCCATCTCTCTTCATAATAACCACTGAGGTTAGAAAGCATATGGCATACAAACAGAGTGGCTGCTATGAGCAGATGTTATTGCTTAATTAAAATGCATTTGATCTTGAACGATTAGTAACGATCAGAGCATTTCCTTGTTTTGTGTCCTAATGATGGGGCTGCAGTGACAGCATGTTTACTCACCGTGGCTTTATGGGTGTTTAATGTGAGCACCATAACCGTTACAGATCACTGACCTCAGCACTGTAGCTCACTTTATGATATATACTGTACAGTACTACAAGAACATTAATGCGTTATTTTGGCAACATCATGTGTGTTTAACCCTCAACCTTATTTGTTTACCTATCACAATAGAAGTGAAAGGTAAATAAAGTATAAATGTGATCGATCACCTGCATGGGAAACAAAACATCTCCATCTCTGAGGAAGGTAGCGATCACCAAGAGATATATTTGGCTTATTCAGACATGTCATGACCCACATCTATTTAACCTTCGATCACACAAACCAATCATCAGTTTTGAGATATTGAAACTCAGGCCCCTTTCCCACCGTGAATGAGCCGGTTCAGTCCTTATTTTTACCCCAACCTAATACTGAATCAGTTTGGTTCCACTGACAACAAAGTCCTAAAAGTTCAGAAAATTGTTGGTGGTTGAAAATTGTTATGAGCGGGATACACTTAAGCAGGCTAAAAGAGTTGTCAGTGATGTTACATGGATTGTTAAATGGAGAGTTCGTACTTCTGCTTTCTGGACGAAGGTATAAATGACCAAATTGAAAGTCAGGTTTTAGAAAACATTTGTACCAGCATCGACTTAAAAAAATGAATGAGGCTCTGAAATAGCAGTAACTGTGAGTGGTTAGATCAAACTCAAGGCCCGGGTCCAAATCAGGCCTGTGGATGAATTATCTTCGGCCCGTGGAATGATATTGATCTTATTATTAGAACTGGCCCTTTGGTATATTGCACACACCATGATAAGAAATTAATCCAACTAATTGTTTTACTTTCACAACTCAATTGATGTACTTCTGAGTTTACTGTGAAAGCAGTGCTGGTTGGGATCATATAACAGGAAACTGACCATGATGGGTTTTCAGTTTTTAAAGCAGGCAGTTTCTTCTATGCATTTATCTTGCTATTAATGGAAATTGATTTTTGAAGGATTTTTATTTCATGTTTGCCTGCGACGCATTCGTAAACCGGTGCCCATATGTTGAAACACAATCCGGAGGCTCCGACTCTCAACTTGTAGCATTTTTCTCTATTTTGGGAGTATATTTGTGTATTTGAGTTTGACATCACTGCAGATTATCCACACTGTGTGTGCAATTGTTTAATGTTGTGCCTCCCCCTGTTATGTACTTTTGTTTGTCACTGATGTTTGACCTAGAACAAGTTATTTTGGTGTAAAGAGACCTCAGAGTCCAGCCCTTCTCTATGACAGAATGTGTGATATGTCAGCCAAAGCAGGGCAGTCCCATATTCACATCCTTTTAACCTTTGATCACACATGATCATGTGAGCTGCTGAAGTTCAGTCAGAGCCAAGTTCTTCTATATTCCCAGTTTTCCACCAGAGTTTTGTTTCTTTTTTTCCCCCCCACCTAATATTGAACCAGGCCAGTTCACTGATTCTACTCAAAATGAATTGGCTCAGAGTCAGGCCCCTAAAAGTTGGAACCATTATCAGAGCTGTTGCTGAATAAGGTTGTGAGCTTGTAGACTGGCCATTTAAACTATTGAAAAAATGTTCTTTTTTAATAGTTTAAAAAGGCAAGGAAGTTAAAGGATAAGGGGTTTAGCGGTGACGAAAATTGAGCCCCTAAAGTGTTGGGTGAGATTCCCAGGAGAAGAGTAGATAGAAACAACTTCAAGCTTGGTAATGACATCATTCATTACTAACTATCAGGACTCATTAAGGTATTCCTTAGTCAAACATTACATTCTTTATTATTAAAGGAGTCAATTATCTACTATACTGTACCAGCCAGTTTTAAACATCTGTATGGGGATCCATACACACCTTCTGGGTGAATGAAAAGAACACACTTTAAATTTTAATAAATGTTTTTTTTTCCTAGCCCTACCTCGACATCAAATGGGCTATTCATGGTTCTCTGCTTTTGCTCACAGATGAGCTAAAGGAGAGAACTGATAAACAGAGAAAGTGACCCTGCACTCCTTTTGTTTTCGGAATTCTCTTCTGATTGGGATGGTCATGTAGTTATTCATGGAAATGGGGGGAAAAAACTTTTTCCAAACACACAGATGATTAATCAGGTTAGCTCCCTGCTTCATCTAATCGAGCGTGGTGGTGCTGGTGCATGATAGACCAGCATACCCTTGGTAGCTTTGTTCCATACAGCTTTTTCGCTTTGCATTCTCACATTGTTTATACAGTAGCTTGATCTTAAAGGGGGTAGGGTGGGCGGGTAGAAAGGAAATGTCAGCCAGTGGAGAAACTGTAATGAAACCCACCGATAAAATGCACTGACAAGCAGCATTTGACCAGTTCAATGCACTCGGTTGAACAGGCCAAAACAAAGCTCGCAAACGCGAACAACTGTCCTTGGCCATGGTAGGGACTGAGCGGAGAGGTAACCCCAGACTCAGAAAGAGTGTAATGAGGTTTTTACAGCTCACAGGGAGGGAGTGGAGGAAAACAGTGGTCTGCTGCCCTCGCGGCTTGCGCTGGGGATCAATGGTCATTAATCTTTCCAGAGAGAGGCCTCGGTTGCACTTTTTTGGGGGTAGAAGGATTGCTGACCCAAGTACAGTACGTTTTCCTGGGTCCAACAAGCAAGGTTTTCTGTGTTTGGATGCTACAGCACTTCTGTTTTGTCTGCCTCCGAGCAGAGCGGGTCTGAGCTGGAGACTATGAACTTGTAAGAGATGTGTATCAATAAACAGAAGCTGCATTCTTGTCTGCGTTTTCATTTTAGCATTCAGAGGGAAATGACATCATCCATACCTCTTACCAGATACTTAAAATATTGGGTTGTTATGAACGCTGCAGCTCCAATGCTGTACAGGTAATAGAGGCAACTTTAAACAGTGTACAAACACTGTTTGTAAACAGGTTTGTTTAAAAACAGAATCGAACTCCACCTCACCTCCACTCTATTGGCCCATTATGAATCTGCTGGAGACTGTGGTGCTGTGATTGGATAAAAATTCTGCCTCACCCCACACAACCCCCCTCCCCCATCACAAATTAGCACCGGCTTCCTGAGCCAGACGAATGTTTTGTTTTCATGATTTGTTTTGACAACAACAAAGTTCTGGACCGTCTGCAGGACAAAGCAACAGAGGGTAACTAAAAAGGCAAAATTTAATATAGCTATATATCTGTTTTTATTTTTGGCTAAAAAGTTGCTTCTACCTTTAACAATTTGTATTCATGATCTGTCAGAGGGTAGTGGTCTCACTATACTGAAATATTGTCGTTTGTTTATTTTATTTTTCCCATCTTTTGTGATGTAATATTCATACGTCGTCATTTAAGATCTTGTGGTTACAAGTCAAGGTTGAAGCATTAATTAAATGCAAAACATATTGAAATGGTAATATTTTTCTGGCAGGCATAATTATGACATAATATAATCTTCCCTAGGGGCTTAATTATATTGCCAATAAACCAAGTGGGCAGGGAAGGACATACCTCTGCCATGTCCAAGGTAACTTTCAGTATATGTTGAGGTTGTGAAATTTTGTGGCGTGAAAATGGGCTTAAAGCACTTAATAAACATGCACACCTAGGCTCAGATAGCCCACACACACAGTGAAGGCACCTAATGTAATGCTACAAAGCATTAAAAAGTGTACTTACTGTGTGTACAATTATTCACTGTTGTGTAGGTGAATTTGGCTAAGCTTTTGATTACAAAAATATAACCCCCTTAGTTCAAGACAGCTTAGCTTGAATAACTAAATGTCATGTGACATTAGCATCCTTGTGTCTGTCCTGCACTGTGCAGTTCTCTGTTTGGTTGCCACACAGACACCAACAGACAAGGTCTTGGGCTTACACCGCTACTACAGCCACACATACCGGTAAAACATCAAAGACAATAGGCCTAAATAACAGAAATACAACATTACACAAACGTACAGTACACAGTGTTTTTACTTAATGCAAACCTTTCACTACTGTTTAGTGTTTATAGCCTCGTTCAACATTTGAGTTGACGCTGCCACAAATTACTTTTTAAACCTGATGTACTTCCACTTTGGTTCTTTGTACCTTCTCACGGAGGGCAGAAGTACTGTCCATTTTAACAACATCATTGACAATCTCTTGAGCCAGTTTTAGTGCAGTTTGCACATAAATAGACTGCAGAGGGGAGTTGTCCAACTCCTATGGTCTTTACCTGCAGTCAGCATCACAGTTTGGACCTCAGTTGCACTGAGAGATTGCCGAACCAAACTGTGATGCCAAATCACACACAGAGATGGTCCTCTCGAGTAATAGGACAATCTAGGACAATCTACTAGTAAAAGAGGATGGCATTTACAATTAAGAAGAAGCTAAAACACATTTAAAGGAGAATTCCACACCAAAACACATTTGCATTTAATGTTTGAAGGAATGGCTGCCATTTTTGCACAAAATACCATAAATCACAAAGGCTGCGTCTGATTATGGTGAAACTGTTATACATCTCAACATGGTCAAGTGATCAAGATGGATCCATTCAATATTTCATATTTCATCCTGTTTGGTGAATTACAGACATTGATGGCCCACAATAACCTGCCTGACCTGGTGAAGACATCTGCTTTTATAGTTAAAACCTTTGTATTATTGATGTCCTCTCACCAATCCCACACATTTTTTAACTTTTATTCTTTGTCTCAATCATCATTTCCCCAACAATGTTGTTAAATGTGGACCAGGCTGCAGTTAAATACTCTTGCATCTATTTTGACACCATGGCAGATGGTGTGCCCAGTTCTCAAACAAAGCTGACGTTATTGAAAACTGCTTTATAAAAAGGGAGCGTGGAGCCCACATAGCCCATGCCTGTAGCGAAAAAAAAGTGAAATGTGTTTATAAAGGGACAAAAAAGCTTTGAAGTTTACAAGGGGGAGGGGGCGTTGCGACAGAGAGCTGCTATAAAGAACTGAGGAAAATTCTCAGGTTGGAAACAAAAACATATAGAACTCTTCTCCTGAATCTAGGTTAAGCTGGTGAGGGTTTTCTCTGTGCCTTCATTTTGTTCCAGGGGTCCTTGAGGTGTTTCCATGAGGTCTCCAGCTAAATGACTGATAGTTAAGAACCACTTGGACCCTATGATCTGTATTGTAATTCTACAATAAGTGTATAAATGGTTCAATAATTGTACACTCTCGGACTTAAATGGTGTTGCTATTGTGGCGTTTTGCTTGTGACCCATCATGGTACGTGCATTAACCGGGCAACCAGACACGCTGCAAGACTGAAGACACCCTTGGCAGTGAGACAGCCCCATTGTTCCCAACGTCGTCGTAGGGACGGGGACCTCATGGTGAAATGTAGAAAATGGGACATCTGTGACAAAAATCAAGGACATTATGTATCATGTCACAGGAATCAAGGTAGATTGAGGTCCAATGTGTTTTGGTGTGGAATTGTCCTTTGTGCCGACGGATGGACCAGGACATGTCTATGGAATAGAGTTGGAAGCAGGACCGTATCCCCAAGGAAATTACGTATCTACATTAGCGTTGCTAAATGAAAACAGTAAATAAAAATCCAAGGTTCCCTCACATATTAGGAGGATAATACCAGTCAGCAGTGACTGATATCCTATAATGAGTATAGGAAGGGGGCAGGGCAGCTAAAACGAATACTGAATCGAGTAACTTATGAACTGCCTGGGGTGTTCACCTGAGCCTGAGTACATTATAAAAATGACCAAAAGTTTTTTTTTTTTTTTTTTTTTAAATATCACTTTAGGTCGCCCTGAATTAAGAGCTTCCACTAAAGGCCTACATTTTAAATTGTAATGTAAGGTCATTTAGGTCAACCTGGAGTTTGAGATCAGTCAGAGCATTGCGGGCAGTCTGGATGGAGCCAAGGAGGACAAGAGACTGCTCTGCATGGAATCACAATGAGGACTGGAAGATTAGACGTTTCTCCATGGAGTCTGTACGTTTCTCCACAGTGGGTCCAGGGACCCCCATGCAGGGGTCCTTGAGGGAGTTCCAGGGGCTCCCCAGCTAAATGATATAAAAATGCCATTAAATGGGGGCCTGTAGACTAATATGCATTTAAAACTGGGGGTCCAAACTCTATATGGTAGATCAATTTGATCTGTTATGCCAGCCTGATGCTGGAATGGAAAGGAACTGGTTGGAGTTGTAACGTGTTCTATGTCCAACTGGATTTATCTATTCTATCTATTCTAGTTTTGAAGATACACTCTCTGCTCAGCAAAAGTAACACAGGTCCAAAACATGCTTATACGTTTCACTGTGACAAGGGACAGTTTGGGAGAGTATTCTCTGAGAATGCCTGGACACCTGTAAATTCAGACATCATGCTTCACACCGTTTGGCCCAAACTGCGCCTGGTAACCCGGACACGTTCAGAAATACCGCTGTACAGTATGGAGTTGTCGCTGAGGCATCGCGAAAGTGCCAGCATTCCCTGAGTTTTTTGGAAGCGTGACCTTGGCAGTCCTGTACACTACACCTACCTCCTTTCATTCCTTCCTCTCTCCCTCCATGTCTGTTTGGCAGATATGTCTGCCTGGCAGAAATGCCAGTTTTTCACATTGGAATGCTATGCATGCATCGTGACTGAAACTCAGAAGGGCTCATCATCTCCCAGGTGGCACTTGGAAGGAATCCTCTCTTACTTGTAAACTTTGTTTCAACATGGTGGTAATCCTGCTCCCGAAGAGATAAAGTAGACCTTTGAGTTCACACCATTTCTTATGAGAGTGTGCAGCGTAGCAGCATTAAATAGAAAACTCTGTATCTCTGGGCCCTATACTATACAGAGAGATACAGTTTTCTATATAATGTCTGAAAAAGAAAAGACACATCAGAGCTCTCCAGGACAGACATGACAGCGCTGGACAGAGCTGTTCTTTTCTTTTCACGTTAGCCTCATCGCATGCCTCTTGAGCAGACCTGGAACAGAGCTGTTGTTGATCCATTTGACAACACATGCGTTCATCGCTCCACGTTTGAAAGGCCCTTACATCTGACCCCAAACCCTTAGATCTCCATAGCCTATATGGAGCCATGGCCTGTTCTAACATTCCATATGTTGATCCTTCCCCATTATCTATCCTTCCTCAACAGTGACACGGTTTTGCCTAACACCTGTCCATTTAAAGTAAAGGTGGCCCTAACCCAAAGTTATTAGTGCAGCCATGCCCGGCAGCCCGTGAAAGATGGAGTTGTCAACAGGCTCAAAAATGAAGTTCATACGCTAGGCCTAGGGCCATGCCGCAAAAATCCAAAAAGTCCATGAGTTACATGCTAAAACTATTTTTTTTTTAATGTACAGGTGTATTTTTTGTAACACAGACCATGACACTAGTCGAAATGAAGTAAACAACACAATAAAAAGCCACATTTCCTTCTATATAAGGCCAAAGGATCAGTGAGCACAAACATTGTGATCAATATGAGGTTACAAAGCGAGTCTTCATTCACAAGCTGTGAAGAGAACATTATAACACACAAATACTGTATTTCCTGTTCCAGTAGGGCAATATTCATTATCTTTCCAGTAAAAAGCTGTGCTCATATGTCTGCAGGTGGTAAATGCGACAATGTGTTTGTTTGGACACAGACCGTTATTGTTCAGAACAGGTATAAACTCTGGCTGTGGCCAGAGTTACTGCCAGAAAGATTGAGTAGAAGGAGAGTTGGTCGCTACTTCTGTAAGTACACAGATAAATGTTAATACACGGTTGCTATGGGATTTGTTCACTGTAAAGCGTTGCTATGTGTAGTTTTAAGAGTTAGTATATTTTGTTTGGTCATGCGTAGTCTCTTAAAACCTGTATTATTGAAGCCAAATAAGCCAGCATGCTAATAGCATACAGTATGTTACCTGGCCTGTCAGCCTATCTTAGTCTTGGCTAGCTTAGCCCATCTTGTGATGCGACTTTAGTTTTGTTTCTAAAATTTGGTCTTGTTTCTGAAGCGCGCGTAGTTGTTTATTTGGTCTTGTCTACAATATAAGAGGGCCTAAAGCCCCTATTTCATTGAAAATGAAATAGCACATCTACAAACTCAAAGTGCATGTGCTTATAGATCTGTTATAGTCAGTCAGATTAAACAATTGCCGTTCTGTTTTTGCATGGATTGTCAAAAGTCAATAAAACTGATTTATACCCATATAAGGAAATCTCTGTATTTGTCAGTACTTGACCTGTTAATGCCCATACACTGAGATACCTGATATCAGTATGCCCATGTGGAAATCTGTTATCATCAGTATGCCCATATAAGGAGATCTCTGTATCTCTGCCATATTAACTGGACAAGTGTGACATCATAACGTGATGTCATAGTGAGTCAGCACCATATAGCATATAAAAGCCACGTACATCCATATACCACTGCAGAAGATTTTTATCTGAATCTACACCTCTTGATATTCACCGGTATTTCACGTCTTTCTTTTAGCATCATGCCAGCAAACTGGGGAATCGTTTCCAAGTTACTGGAAGGTGCCGATGCTGACACCCCGTTAATCGGGACGATCTGGCTGTTTCTCCTCTTCGGACGCATCATGGTGCATGGCTTTGCAGCCGACGATGTGTTCAACGACGAGGCGCGTTTCCGCTGTAGAACGGATGTGGTCGATTGCACGCAGCGGTGTTTCGATGACGCCTTCCCGTTCTCACCCGGCCGCCTGTGGACGCTACAGCTCATCTGTGTGGCGTTGCCTGCCCTGGTCTACATCGGTTTTGTGATGCACGTCACCCACAAGGAGAAGAAGATGAGGGACCAAGAGGACAAGCTGAGGGAGCAGCTGAGGAAAGCGCAGGCTGAGTGCAAGCTGAGGCAGCAGGAGAAGAGGCTACGAGAACAACTGGACAACCCATCACCCACTATAGACACCAGCAAGGAGAAGCTGAGGGAACAGCTGCATGACATGCAGGATGAGCTCAAGCAGAGGAAACAGCTGGATAACCTGTTACGGCTGCTCAGAAGACCCCGGTTCACTGATAAGAACGGCAATGTGAAGATCCAGGGAAAGGTGCTGTTCACCTATCTGACCTCACTGCTGCTGAGGATCCTTTTGGAGGTGGTAACCATCTATATACAGTACCACCTGTATGGTGGCCAGGGCGAGTCCTACCTCAACATGTTTTTGCTGGATTACAAGTACAGATGCAACCCAAGGAATGACCAAAGCCATCAATGCCAGGCACCAGTGGACTGCTACATGCCCCGACCCACAGAGAAGACCTGGACCCTCAGGTACATGGGGGCTCTGGCTGGCGCCTCTGTGCTGCTCAGTGTGGTCGACATGCTGTACCAGATCTTCAAGAGCTGCTTCAAGAGCTGTAAGAGACGCAGCAATGACATGGAGGCGATGGAGACAGCGGCGGAGGAGGACCTGGACAGCCCACCAGGCAGCAATGCTCCCAGCTACAACGTGGCCATGATGGAGAACAGGGACCACAGCATCATCTTACACATGGAGAACATGCAGCAGAGGAGTAGCATCTCTGGAGGTCTGGATGGAGACGGAGGAGCAGCAGCAACAACTCTGACTCATCACGAGCCGCAACCCAGCTACTACTGCTAGGTACCGGCACGGACTGGCCATAGAGGGCATAGCGGGCATTTGCCCGGTGGCCTGCAAGGCTTTCTGGCCTGCTGGCCACCTGGCCACGACGTGAAATATAATAATTATAATTTACACAACATTGTAGTAGGCGAATGATGGTATATAAGCGGCTTATATAAGCCTAATGTGTTAGTATAGTCTGTTGTAGATGCTAAAATGCTGCTATCTATGCGTTTTTGACCCACCAAAAGCCCCAAAATTTTCCAGCCGCCCGGCTTTGCCGGGCGGCTGGAGGTGTCGTCACCGGGCAGCTGGGAGGTGGCCTGGTCTAAGTACAAAATGCCCGGCCTGAAAAAATGTCCCAGTCCAGCCCTGACTGCTAGATACCGGTATAAGCCCAGAGTCATAAAAGTATACAATACAAAGTATACATAGTTCCATATAGGCTATAAAAAAGATCCCCTGAAGAGGTCGTAGAATCTCTTAATCACTCTGGACACTCTGACCAAACCTTCTAATGACAACACACAGAGTTCAACCGTAAACATAGTGGACTGTGTTAATTCACTTTGTGGACCGTGTCTCTTTATGGACAGTGTGGACAATGAAACAACAATATGCAGAGTTTCAATCCATAAAAAAACAGCCTGACAATAATTACTGAACTGTGTTCTCTTTTCTTGTACTATAGGATTTCTGTGTTTTTGTCTTGTCAGTGCAACCGTGTCAGTCGGCTCCCAGACAACATGCCTCGTCGATGAGAACGGCTAGTAAGCAGCCCTCCTGGGAATTATCGCTTGATAGTGGTTGAAGCAGGTGCTCCAACCCCATGAAGACAAGAATCTTGTTAGATTTTGCTGATTCTGAAAGACATTTAATTATATTTTTGAATGCTATCTGACATGCCCTTACCTTTAAGTGTGGTTGATATATATAAAAAAAAAAGGTTAAACTGCTGTAGGCTATTCTCTTGTGGTTTGTACTGTACTGGGCACTTTAAGGTATTGCCAACACTCCCTTTTGTTTTACGTTAATGCTCTGAAATAAGTCCTGGGGGTCATCTGTGTTGTTTGGCTTCTGATGTGAAACATAGCACCCCTGCTCGAACATCCCACGAGAGAGGCCTCTGAGAGGAAAGGGATATTATACATTTTCAATTACAGACAGAGGCCCTGTTGGCCCACTTATGCCAAACCTCTAGGAGCAAAATTAATGACGGAGAAATTAAGCTCTCGACTAGGACTACATGATGAGGATAAGTAAACAGGCTCCTTGTTATTGCACGAACCGAGTCTTGCCCTGTGGCTAGTTTGGGTGATTTAATATTTAATGCTCTTCTCTGACTCCTGGAGCTAAACTGGCTCACTCACTATACAGCAGCAAAAGTGCCTGGTTTATATTTATCAAATCAAAGCAATGTTGTTTGTAACTAGAGCCATTTAATTACTGTGTTTCTTGCCATGCAGTAGTTATAGCGATGAGGATGAACAGCTTTATTTCATGCAAACTATATGAAGGGTCTGTCCACTATTTTATAGATTCTTATTTTCAACTATGGTGCAATGCTAGGGGGGGCAACCAGGCTTGGATAACACTGACCACGGCCAGTTAATCTCAGTAGAAAACAATGAATCATTGTGGATCTGTCCATTTTAATGCATGGGATAGAATGAATGGGCATGGCCATTTTTTTCAAAATGGCCATGCCCATTTTGTCCCAAATGAAATGCAACAATCGACGATCGGAAAACAATATGGCAAACCAAAGTCACCACACTAGACACTAGTAGGAGACTGCTGTTGCTAGGGAAGGTTTTATCATAGGTCATGCTGACCATGCAGGCATCCATGACCTCATGTCACACCCCTGTCTCAGTACAGGAGAGGGTAGAACATCAAAGATGGCAAGGCACGCAGTTGGGCAAAGTTTTAACAATGATTTATTTTCCCCAGCTGACAAAATGTGACAATGTACAAAAGAGACCAAAATCTGAAAATAAAGTATAAAAAATGGCCTATATATATTCACTTCCACATTATTTACGCAACAAACTAAATTAACCATTTTAATCAAGTATTTATAACCAGTCATTTTAAACCAATTATATGTAACCACGATATCATTAAATATTACTGGTATTAAACATTTAAATATATTATAAATATTTATTTAATTTATTTAAGTCAGGCCCCTTTCAATAAGTTCAGGATAATAAAGGAGGCCTTTTAATAAACTAAAAAATTTAAACATGTTTTTTAAACATTTTAAACAAAAGAAAAGAACGTGATAAACATACTATACTACAGACCACTGATGCATTGTTAACCATGAAGAGATATAGACATACATATAGATATATAAATCAAACACACCTCCTCAGAGAGTTAGACACCCCTCAAAACAACCTGGACAGCAGCAGACAGAAACTGCAACTGCCATTTCTGCCCAACCTATATAGACACTCTGGCCCCACCCATATAACAGGACCACATGGAGAGGGGTGTTAGAGTAGCTCAAACAAGTCACAATAGCTCTGAACAACATTCACACAATTTTGTTCTGCAAGCTTGTAGATTGTTCATTTCAGTTAGTGTTTTCGTCTTTACAAAGTCTTTTCAGAGTTCATCTGTGGTTCAATATTCCTCCATGTAAGAAATGATCCTCCCTTTAGTTGGACTAACCCAAATTGGCCCAATTGTTCACCCTTCATAAGTGCACATAGCCCGTTAAATCTTGCATGGGCTGGAATATGGTGAGAGCTGGTTGTGGTCTTGAATAAAACTTGTTCATTGCAGTTTGGGTGTTTGTTGTTTGTCTGTGTATTGCGTTTTAAAGGTGAAGTGACAGGGGGTGGGTCACACTGTCACACCCAGTGTTGGTCTATATTACTTAGGAAAGTAACTTCTTTACTTTACTCGTTACCCCTTTGCAAAGTAATATCATTACTTTACTTATTACTGGATTTGAAGAGTAATATATTACATATTACGTTATTACTTTCCCAAGTTCTCAACACCGCTTTTGAAAAAATAGAGAAGTACAACATAATCCGTTTATTACACAATAAAGCAGCAAGCGATTTGTAGTGTACATAACTGCGCAGGATGCAGCATGTGGACTGGATCTACAATCTACTGCACATCTCTGTTGTTACAGTACCTGTCAATAGCTTGTACATCTGTTCTATTTTTGCATGCAACAACAAGCTCATTTTAAAAAAGTAACTTGGCGTTACTTGTAAAGTAATGCGTTACTTATTACCCATTTTTGCAGAGTAATCTCGTTACTTTACTTTTTGGAGCAAAAGTAATAATATTACAGTAATATGTAATCTAAAATTAGTTACTGCCCAACACTGTCACACCCATAGAGAAATAAAATATAAAGTGATAGCCCCGCCCCCTTGACGTTCATTTCAATACAAGTTGCTCAGTGGCGTATTGAAGCACCTGGAATACTGCCGGAAATAGGATCTATTTTGCACTTCCGGAAGTGGCGTAAATGTTGAGGTGTTTTCTCCATGAACATGCACAGGAACGAGTGCCCAATGTTAAACTCCAGGAGCACGGGGTTTCCTAGTCATGAATCCACGGACTGCCTGCAGTTCACACTCTAACCACTACGCTTCCTGGGTCACCACTGACGACTGACGTCAATGTGCTAGACCAACCAGAACTACTGAATACTCTGTGTTCACACTCAGTTTCATTCAAGGCCTTCTATAAAATGCAATACTGTTTGGATCTTGTAATATCTTTATCCGGTTTACTCTCAGCCTGGGTGGACCCTTGCCTCATGTCACTCATTCCCTAACACTTGTGTGCGCCGGTCTCTCTATGCCATGCCAGGTGTTGATGGTCGTTTCGAAATGTAAACCTCCGGGGACTCCCCGGGGACCCCAGGAGTTGCACCACTGACTTTACGCGGGTTTATGTGTGTGTTTTTTAAATGGCAAGTTGAAAGAGTTAGGTGTACCTTATTATACCTAAATTCTTATTTATACCTAAATTCTGTCAAGAGTGAATCAGTCAAGTTAACCCATGCCCTCCCACCCAACCCCACTGAGCTTGTGGATCGGTCATTGTCAGTGCTTGGTCAATTAGCGCACAATGTAAGCACTCAAACAGAGAGTACACACACCACATGACCAATACAGACAAGTTTATGTCCACGGCTGATGATCTCTCATGCACAGAG
Organism: Benthosema pterotum; assembly: GCA_039105355.1. NCBI lineage: Eukaryota > Metazoa > Chordata > Actinopteri > Myctophiformes > Myctophidae > Benthosema > Benthosema pterotum. The sequence continues at coordinate 14,407,895 of CM076980.1, read as the reverse complement.
ATTTGTGTTGGCCCGTAATACAGGAAAAGGTCAACCTACGATAGGTCCAAGCCGGCATGCTTCTCAATGGCTGCCGTGACCTTCTCCAAGCTGTGGCATTCTGGGTAGTGGGCGATCATTATGATATGCTACGTAATTGAAACACATCGTGTTGCGATTAGCAGAGGTTTATTTGTGAGTGACTATGATGAGAAAAGGTCAGGCCATAGACTGGTTTATTCATTTTGACCTGACACTGTTAATGCTGTAGCTAACTATGAATGTATATATCTGTGCATGGCATAAACAATCTGTCTCATAAGGCCTTGGAAATTGCTTTAATCAAATGCCAAAACCAAACAACCATACAGCACTCAAACTCGCTTCACAAAAGCTTAGAGGATAAATAATGACAGTACTCAAAAGAGAACACTCTTCTCAAATGCTTTTACCTTTCCTATTTCAGGTAATTGTACCAAATTAGGGGTCAAATGACACTGTGCTTGTAGTGAAGCATTCAGTCATAAAGTAAAATCTGTATGTTTTCCCCAGTATTGGCCATATTTTACGTCAAAGTAGTTTTTTTTAGAGGCAAGACATCGAGAAGAGATGGTGTGTGTGTGTGTGTGTGTGTGTGTGTGTGTGTGTGTGTGTGTGTGTGTGTGTGTGTGTGTGTGTGTGTATGTGTGTGTGTGCGCATGTGCGTGTGAGCGTGCACACAAGGCCCTCATCCATGCATTTCTTCCCATCACATTGCTTTATTTATTGCTTGTTTTATTAACTTTATTTCATAATGGAAGTCAATGGCAGTCAGATCAAGTTTGAAAAAACTAAAATTGAGTTATACACAATGTGATGGATACATGTGTGATTGACCACATGAAGTCTGCAAATGGGAGAGATGTTATTCTTGTTTTTGCTTGCGCTTGTTTTGATGGGTTTAATGTTATAAATCCTATAGTAGTGGCCTCTATGTTCATCTGTCCGAATTATAAGTGGGTTATAATAGAGTATCTGAGCATCGCTTATCAGAAAACAAACAAAATATGTGAATAGATATACATTTTGGTTTGTTACCTGTCCTGAGCCAAAGTCCTGCGAGGTTGTGAATCACAGCATTTGATATATCAGATGATCTTGACACTAAGCGTGAAGCCCAATTGATGCTTTGCTACACAACCAGTCTCGCACATCGAAAATACCCATCGCAATGTAACTTGTTGTGAACTTGTAGATCTGCCATGTTCTATGCGTGACACAGTTGTTCCACTTTAGTATGAATCAGGGCTTAATTGTCCTGCTCCACTGGTGAAATGTCACCTTGTCTGCTTCCATCCCAGGTGGGCCACTCCATCAACCAATAAATGTCACTGCTCCTTTCTAGGCCACAAACTACTGTAACCTTATATGACACGACACACATAAAAGCCAGTGGATATCACACACCTCACATTGTGGATTTCATTGTAATTACTTGCACTTATCTGTATTACAGAGGAATTAACAATTAAGGTTTAGTAGGGCAGTGTATCGACATTGTTGCTTATAATTTGCTCCTATCAATATTTCATATAGGTTTAATGTTGTCAATTAATTTGATTCTCTCAACCTTCTTGTTTTTTTTTTTTTAGATTGAAGAGAGTGAAGAGGGACAGGGGGCGATAGAAGGGGAGATGCACAAAATAGGCATTCTCTGGATGAAATAAATGATGCACAAGCTACGTAATGTGACCTGTTTCCTTCCACACTGAGACAAACTGTCTGCAATGCTTGACTGTTTAGGCTTGAATTTCAGTCAACAACAATTACAGAGGACGCATCTCCTTGATATGGAAATAACACTGATGTCAGCTGCAAGCTAGAGCCCAATTCATACTCACAATACAAATCATAGCCTGAAAATCAGCTCTTGTTGACAAGTAACACCATCATGTGATGGCATATGAATTAAGCTTTAAGAAGGGATGGCATTTCTGGGCTCTTGACTGAGTTTATTCTCTGCATGAATACACTGACAGCAAAGGGCTGTTACAATTCAATGCTCTCTGAATCCTATCCGAAGATGTCATTTACACATTGCTTGTGCCATGTGATATAAAAACATTGTTTTTGTATTGTATTGGGTTATGTTTTATATACAAGGTATAGCATAGCATCACCTTTAGTTCTGTTTTATTTAATAGGAGAGGGAGTCATTTTCCACAGTAAACCTTTTTCTTTAAGAGGAAAGCAAAAAAGAATTTGAATGATAGTAGGTATATAAATAACAGTGACAGCTACATTAAGTGACAAAAAAGATGCAGTGGACAAGCAATAGCATATCCTTGGCTGAGCATCCATAGCTATTAAAATAATCCACAGTAAGCCAAAATGGTAATTTCCAGCAATACTACTAAAGTGATCCATTGGCCCTCAGCATGGAGCAAAAAGGTATAGATGACAGTATCGATAATTGAGGGAAACCCATTAATCTTCCAAGAATTACATACATTTTTTATCACCTAATGTTATTTCTCACAGGTGTTTCTTATCTTGCTCATAGAGAGATTCGTGAGAAATTGTTTATTTCCACAGTTGGGATGTGATTGACTTAACCTTAAGCTTCATAAATGTGCATGTCAGACTTGATTAGATGCTTAGGTCATTCAGGGATCCAAAGAAAGCATGAGGTCAGATCTCGGATGAGATGTGCAGCTCTAGTGAACAACAGTGCTGACATTAATGATACAAAGCCTGCAGACCTGGTTGTTGCTAGCAGGCAACATTAAGGGTGCGCCAATTACGAATAAGCTGATCAGTCACATCACTGATCACAGCTTATCCGTTTTTTTGTGCTCCCGCCACCACCCCAGCATCCACTCATGGTTTCTACATGATTATGGGTGTCTATCATTCCCTTTGTCCGTTTGGCAAATGACATTTCACACTTAGGGCATTAATGAAACGAGACATGCAAAAATGCTTATAAATATTTATATTTATGCTCATTCCAAGAGTTTTCTCACTGAAATGTGATGTCTGAGAAGATTGTCTCTGTGTCAACGATTTGTCATGTTTAAAAACATTTGGGATGAAGACCTAAGCAGACATGATTAGAGATAAAGGGCTCAATTTTCGTTACCGCTAAATCCCTTATCCCTTAACTTCTTTGCCTTTTTAAACTATTAAAAAAACATTTTTTTAGTAGTTCAAATGGCCAGTCTACAAGCTCACATGTTAATACACTGACATGTTGAAATATTCCAAAAAGTTTTTCAAAATAGTAAAAACGAAATAAGGGATTTGGGATAAGGGGTTTAGCATGTAACGAAAATGGAGCCCATAGAATCATGAATCTGCTGTTTTTCTCTCTGTTTTCTCTCTCTGACTTTGTTTATCAACGAAGACAGTTGATGATCTAATACTGTACCACATCTGAAATAGTGTTACATTTACTGTGAATGTGTCCATTTTTTACACTATACATATTATGCAGTATGCATCCTGGAGCATACATTATACATCATGCTTTCCTGACAATTTATTGCATACCAAGAATATTTTTTCTGACTGCATGGTGTGTGAATTGAGCATACTGTACCCTCACAGACTTGCTGTCTCTTGCAGCCTGTCTACTAACACAGCAGTATGAGTGCATTAATGAGAGGCCCAGTATTGATTTCCTATGAACACACTCCAGTGCTTTGTTGCATTTCCTTAACCTTGACATGCAGTCACCTGAGGTTGCCTATTCCATTTCTGCTATGTTGTTACTGTTTGTGTGCGTACGTGGGTGCATGTGTGTGTGCGTGGGTGGGTGTGCGTGCGTGTGCGTATTTTCTTGCAACTTGGCATCTGATGCTCCTTCCTCAAATATGTTTAACCCTATATACTTATGCTACATACAGTAGTTGACAGGACCCCCCCGCCTTGTTTAAAATATACACGTTCGCTGTGTACTCGCTTATCCAATCAGCAAGACTTTACTTGGTTTGAAGAGACACAAAAAAGCTCCAAGCAGTTTTACATTTTCCTGTGACAGCTCGGTGCCTGTCACATCTCAATAACTCAGTCCGGCAGAGGCGGTTGAGGATGAGCATGACATCCCAGGTGCAGATCAGCTATCGTGGGTCTGTGTTTTCATGCTGTGTTTTGAAGCTCATCTGGGCTCAGCACTCTTCGTAAGTCAAAGCGGAGCCACAAGCAGTACCAGGCCCGTCGCTGAGCTGCAGGATGGAAGTGTTCTGTTTAACAGGCGGAACATTTTTACTTCTGTCAATATGGGGAGGGAGGGGGTTCCAGAGCACTGGTTCCTAAACTTTTTCAGCTTGAGGGACCCAAACAAAATGCATGACTTATCTTATAAATAGCTAATCTAAATATAGCCAATATAGCCAAAATAATCAATCAATAATCAAGTAACCAAAACTGATACTAGTTTTATATTACGACTGTCAAAAATAACAAGTTAAAGGTAGGGGAAGTGATTTCACTTTTGTCAGATATCACCCAAAAAATATTTTTTTTCTGTTAAAATGCTCTATTATAACGTGTGGAAACCACATATGGAGTTTCCCCCTCCCCCACGTTAGCAGAGGAGCTAATAAAAGTTCCCCAGGTCACCACAATTCTCCTCCAATCAGGAGAGAGCAGCAGGTTCACATAGTGTAGCTACTTTTGGGGGCCCCTAGTGCACCAGGCTGGTACTACACCATGAATTTCAAATCACTTCCCCTACCTTTAATGCCATTTATTAATTGTCTTGATTAATCTGATTAAAATGTTTAACGCAATTAATGCAATGAATAAAAACATCGGTAGGGCGTGATTTTACGGAGACATATGCTGTAGCTGAGTATCCCTCTGTAACCAGAGCCATTATAGCTCGAGGTATCTACAAGCAGATCACCTATTTTGATAAATATTTACAAAAAAAGTTCAAATCCTGCACATGGAAAACATGGCATATTTTGGACATAATTCGAATGGTGATTAATCACGATTACATTTGCATGATTTACATTATACAATTTTGAAGCTGTGATTAATCTGATTAAAGTTTTTTTTTTTAAACAACCATATTTTATATACATATATTTATATACAAATATTTATGTACAAAAATATATTGCTCCTTTCAGACAGATGTTTTGAATGTTTGAAGGTTGCCAAAGGGAAAGGTTCTTATCTCCATGATGTACAAGTGTGGGGGGTTTGGGGGACTGCATGCTAGGCTGGACAGGGCTGTGGGGATGCATCCCTCCTCCCCAGCCCCACCGCCCAAACTTGGTCCACGTAAAGGAGAGAGGTGCTGGGAGCCTAAATAATTCAGTCTGGTCCAATGAGTTCTGGCTGTCAAGTTGAACAACAGGGGTATGTACTCCCTGTAAGACAGCGAGAGAAGAAGAAAGCGCTTCACATTGACAGAGAGGCTATTTGAAAAAGCTACGTTCTCTTCGCCATGTTAGAAAGCATATCTGAAATTTGTCTGAATTATTGTAATCGCATACTGTTAAAGTGTGCCATTCAGACACCTTTATTTAGGAAGGTTTCTCTCATATTTCCAGATCTTTAGACAAGACGGTGTGAAGAATTGCTGAAACGTCAATCCTTCCCCCTTTAAGGCTTTGATCAGCATAATGTGCCATATGTCAGCATGTGTTTGCTGCATTCCTATTGCTAGTTAACTTTTACAATCCCCATTTGAACGACAGGGGAAGTGCATACGTCCTCACAAAAATTGTTGAGGAAATCTCTTTTTTTCCTGTCATGGACTTTGTGCCGTGTCTGCCAGATGCAAGAGAATAGATGTGGATGCCGACGTGCTCATAAATCTTACAAACACTGAGCTAACGTGTTTCTAGACTTGCTTACCCAGTGTAATTTGTCAAGAATGGGTGAGTCTATTCCACACAGATTACACCCTTCTGCTTCACTAGCCACTAAACCCAATACCACTTAAGCCATATTTACTTTTGTGTATGACAAACACGTCGCAACACAATACATTGTGAGCTTATAGATTCTATTCTGAATTATATTTACAAAGGTTTATAATATTTTTTATTCAAAAACAATAATCAAAACCATACACAACAGATCACTCTCCCCCACAATGAGAAATTGATCCAACAAAAAGCAAGCATGCAAAATTAAACAATTGGCAAATGCATACCAAAGCATAATAGGATAATACAAATTATAAAATTAACATTATACTGCTCACCTGAAATTATAGTTATTTCTTCTTAGGTGCTGCAATAACAGATGAATAATATAAGACACCAAGAAGGGTGTCGATTCGGATACAACCAGAAAGAATATCCAGTACATGTGTTGTATCAGGAAATATTCTATGCAGTTTGATCTTTTGGCATTATAATATGTATTGGTTCAGTTGCATTAATACCTGCAAACCATCACACCAGACGCCACTGTCTATCTCAATACCCCTTGCTTTCATGCTTGTTCTACAGTAGATAGAAAAATGGCCACAAGATCTAACACATTTCCTCGTTTCTATGTTTATTATTTTATTCATGGTTGTGATTAGAACGAAGTGATGTTCTGGCAAATTGATTTTTGATATGTTAACATTTTGAAAATGAATGTATAAGAGTACAGGATTACATGTAGTTTGGTTAACTACACACAAGATGAAGACAGATACTAGCCGATATCAAACCTGTAAAGCAATCTTTGAATGCTAATCGGACTAAAAGAGTTGATAACAAAGTGAAATGATATTGTTTTTGCTCAACAAAGAGATTTTATACACTATATGAAACAATTCCAGTGAAAAGAAACCAACACCAAGTCAAAGATCCAGTGCGAGAACATGATATTCCAATTTCCATTTATGGTTGAGAGGAGTTTCAGTGAACAACACTGCTTCCTGACTGTAAAATTGTAACCATGTAACCACCTATAATTATCACAAACATTGCCGGCAGCATTCTTCTGACCTTAAATTAGTATGAGATCACCAGGAGCTGTTGCCCTGTTAGCCCTGAATGCCCCACTTAAAGGAACACTTTGTCTAAACACAGTATACTGTATGTACAGTGCGCGCACGCACGCACACGCGCGCACACACACACACACACACACACACACACACACACACACACACACACACACACACACACACACACACACACACACACACACACACAGAAAACATATCAAGTGGATTACAAATTTAGGAGTGAAGACAAGGAAAAGAATGACTGTGCAGTGCCAGGTCTTATTGAAGCCACAAATTGCAATGAAGTTTCTTAATGGTATGTTAATAAAGGGAAACACTTAGTCCTCAGTGCTGCTGTAATCACATTGCAGTTGCTTCTTTCCCAAGAGTACCAAGAGTCAAAATTGCAAATACAATTACCTCACCGGAGACAGGGTGAATATCACAAAACTACTTCACTGACTATACTATATATATTATGTAGATATATTATATAGATATTATGGTGGGCCGTGCCAAAATGAACCATGCAGTCCTGCAGAAGACAAGTGGTCATGGACCCATACACACACACACACACACACACACACACACACACACACACACACACACACACACACACACACACACACACACACACACACACACACACACACACACACACACACACACACAAATAATTAAGTAAGAGTGATAATAAGAAACTAAACCACACAGACGGCCCTCATTGGACAATATTATGTTTCCCCAAGCACTGGGATACGCTACAACATGTTAACGCCATCAAAGGCCAGCTATGAGGCTCTGGCCTATCATTGTATAGGGGCTCTGGCAGGCTAAAGTAAAAAAAAAATCTGATTGGCTAAAGAAGCTGTCAATCTCCATAATCGCTCCCATTCAATTCAGCAAGCAGGGGATGCAATGAGGATTCTGCAGGCCTCACTGAGGAGAAGTTTACCCCGAGACAACAGAAGAAAGAAATCTCATTGGTTTCTAAAAACAAGCGCTGTTGTAGCTCCACGGAGAATGGAAGCAGAGCTTCCAGACTGTCTGAGAGAGAGACAGTGGTATGATAGCAAAATAAATGCAATACTTGGGAAATATAAATATTTATTATAAAATAAAACTTTATGCGCCAGGCAAGTGCAGGGCATGCAGTGCTGGCCTTTTAGTATCTATTATACTTCAGTAGCTAAAGTATAATATAGGCTATAATCGATAAATACGACCTACACGCCAGGTGGGAGAGGGACCATTGACTACGCTCGCATATTCGTGTTGCCCGGGGCAGAGAACCCATACCCACCGCTGCCAACAATGTAGCTGGCCGGGAAGCGAACCCCGGAACCTTGTATGCCAGTACATAAGCTGTATACCAGTACGTTACCAGTCACATTGAGCCATGGGCCCAATGGGTAACTGTGTTACTACCGGTAGTACCGGTAGTAACGCAGCCAGCTATAGCATACACTATAAGACAGACTCTCACAGGTAAGCTAATTAAAAGTCTTCAAAAGATACTGATCTTCTTTATGTTTTCATTGTCATCTATCTGAAAGTCACGTAGGAATAAGCTTAATAATAAGTCCCTTAACTAAAGTGAGTAGCAGAAAAACAGGTCTCAGCCCTGTAGTAGGCTATTTTAGGAAACATTTTACCTGAATACTGAAAGTTATTATGTAAAACTGTCAAGATTCTCACTACGAGAACTCCCCCGGTCACAACTCCAGAGAGACCTCCAATGTTCTTGTACCCCCCAAATTCGACGCAAACATGGGCATGCATGCAGTAGGAACATGATCCTGACTTTGAAAGTGTGTTTTGTTATGGCAATGAAGTTCCTTTGATTGGAAAAACCTAAAATCCAAGTTTATCTAGATGATAAATGCAGTCAGTTATCATACAACAACAACAACAACAACAACAACAACTATATCTCTGTCGGATCAGATCGAATCTGGACTATTATCGAAACAGCTTGTCGTCCAAACCCTTTCCAATTCAGTTACATAAAAACCACACACTGTAAGAATCATATTTTCAGATCGGCTGAGGCCAAGACAAGACAAATGATATTGTCAGCCATCAGCAGTCCCATTATATAAAATGGGGCAGGGACATCCATATGGCTCCTTTACTGTCATTTTATACTACACGTTTGTTTTACTACAATATATATGGCATACCTGCAAGTTGGCTGACATGGATATTACAGTGAATGCAGTAGAAAATCAAGGAGAACTCCCTACAAAGTTATTTCCACATAGCCCACAAACTGTACTGTGTTCCCAGGATCATGGATTGCAGGGGCGGATGTAACATGTCCCATTTGGGGGGGCAAGAGAACATGTTGGAGGGGCAAGAGAAAATGCACCCATACCATTTTCAGTTACCGGACTTTTATTACGCAATTAAGCATAGATAATAACATCAGTTGTTGTTGAAGTTGCAACAGACACGCAGCATGCATAAAGCTAAAGGTCTGACTCAGAGTTTTCTGTTTTCAATGATGAAATGCTGTTGGTTTAGTGGTGATACAGCTGTAGTTAGTACTGTATATGATTGAATATAAGCAGTAACGATATAATGATCACAGTAGTTCATGTCTTCATGGCTTGTAGCTTGCAGCACCCATTTTCTGCCTGCTTTGAATCCAGGAGTCTGAGGTCACACAATCTCATTAGTTAACCACCCTCCAGGATATACTTACCCTGGCCTGAACTACACCAAACCAAACCCATTCCCAGTGGTGTAAAACATACTCACATTTTTCATTGATCGAAAATCGATTGAATCGAAATACTAGTAAGCAAAAGTCAGGAATTAAAAATGTGAGTCCAAACATATGAATATAAAGATGTACCTAACCAAATGTAAAAGTAGTCATTTTTCAGTCTAATGTTTTAAAAATAGCCAGTGAGCTTGAAGATTGGCAATTTCCGAATGGCCGAACTGTAGTGTAGGCTAGGGCTGAAGTGGTGAATGTTTTTTGGAAGTCTTCACTAGGAACTAACTGACTGTAGTGTAGTGTAGTATAAAATTATTGGAAATTGCAGTACAAAATTGTGTTTAAGTAAATGTAGTTAATTACTTCCCAACACTGCCCATGCTTATACCATACCATACCCATATCCTAATGCATACAATTTATTTTAACATCATACCTGTATAAAATCAGAGCTGTGCTGCTATGACTGTCTGTAACACAATACATACAGTAGGTACAGGACATAAGCGCATGGGTATGATACCACTATGTTATAAACATGGGCCAGAAAACCCTGGGAAGAAGGTTTCTACGCACACCTCTCAATTGTCATAAGTCATAAACACCCTTAAAATGTTTTTTTCCAGAACTTTCTGCAGCATACCATCATTAATGCACAAAGATCAAGAAGCCAAGCTAAGGCTCATGAGAATCCCAGGGATGTTTGAGAAGCAGAGTTTACTGTGGAATTACCTCTGCATATTCATACCACGTCAATATTGGATCCACAACTTGTTTGGAGGCACTGCTTCACATCAACTTGCTATAATCGACATGACACACTGTTTGCCACAACAGCGAGGGACTCCAAATGGTGAAGACGAACAAGGGAGGGACATTTACCACCACTATTCCTAGTGCCTGAGAGCAAATGGATTAAAAATGAGTCAATGTCATGACTTGACTGGACTGGACTGACTATGACAAATTAACAGTTTTTACCATGAAGCTGCCACTTCAGTGTTGCCTTGCTAGTGTTTTTTTGTCTTGTGTCTTTCTTCTTGATGATATTGCTGTATGTTATGGCTGTACTAAATGGAATGTCATTGTATGTTTCTTACAGTGACAATAAAGATCTTATATTATGTAATAGTGCGACCATAGCACTGTACCATAGCACTGTATACAGCTATACAGCACTGTATAGCTGTAGTGTGTAAAACATATAGGCCAGATGATGGCAAATACGTTGTAATAACCAATCAATTGATCTAAAATAATAATAATAAAGTGAATGCATACCTTGGACAGAACTAAATTGAAATTAAAGTTGAGTGGAACACAATATTCTCAAATTGAGTTTAACCAAAACCTCCTTTTCTGACAAACAAGCCGTTCGGTTCCTCTCTCATTGCAAGCCTCTTACCTGCTATGTAATTAAGAGGTGAGCAGGTGATGATATTGAGTGCAGAGGGACTGTATTCTGAGAGGCAGTCATTTTTTCCTGTTATGTAGCCTTTTGACAAACATGGGCAGGGATTATTAACTACAGGCCAAGTTTGGAATTACTAGTACTGTACAATATAACACAGGTGCATCTTTGTATGAAATATGAATCTCCCCATTTTCAGTATCATATTGTTATAATATGGCAGAATTGTATTCTACTCACTTTGGTGAGCTAGCCTTGTGGGACAGGGCGACAGCAAACTCAGCAGGCGCACCGAAGATGACTTGAGTAGAGGGAATGCAGTGTCTTGCTTCAAGCCGGTCGGATAGGGGCTTATCTTAGCTCCAATACATATAGGATAATAAAACAGAGGAGGACAGACATATATGAGGATAAAAGGGACACAGACAGAGAGACAAACAGATGGGTACAACAGGTAGTCTAGCAATGGGTATTGCATAACTGGTTGGGGCCTGCAGATAATTGACAATAATTCTGTTGTATAATAGTGTTCTGTGCAATATGAGGTTATGCCTGTTTTACTTGATATAACACTGAAAGAGCTGATAGAATACAATTCTCTCACCTGACCTAGACAATCATGAAGTTTAGTTCCTTGAATTCTGGTTCCCTCTACTGGTGGCAATCATCTTATCACCTTTTCTCTAAGCCAGAGCAACATGTGAGGCCTCATTTCTTCGAAAAAGGTTAGGAGTGAATTAAGGTCAAGATAGCATTTATATACAGTAGCCTTCTACCACCAACGCGTTCTGTTTTGTAAAGACAAATAGAAGTCTTTAATGGACACTTTAAAAGACACATATAGGTCACAAGTGTGTCTCTGTGACGTACATTCAACGTCATCATTGCATCAAGCGTTAATTCACATGTGGTAATCTAACAGATGGATAGGGACGGCTCAAAGATAAATGGGGCTGCCTGTGACTGTTTTACTGCAGTTGAACTCTTCTTGGCTGCATTGGATGTTACCCTGACAACCTTATGTCACTGTGTCACTGAGAGTTACAATATGCCCCTCTTTCAGCTTTGCTCATCTGTTCAACAGATTACGTCTGCACAAAGTCTTAGAGGCCCTTCTGTTTGATTGCAAAGAAATATGTCCAGAAAACTGCAACCCTATAACCTTCGTTCTGTAAATTCTGTCTCCGAAAACGTCACTGGAGATGGGGGTGTTGAACTTAAACAAAAATCTATTTCAAGTGTATCATAGGCTTAAGTCAAAGTGAGAATAAAATTACACCACAAAAGTGTGTGCGTGTGTGCATGCGTGTGTGTGTGTGTGTGTGTGTGTGTGTGTGTGTGTGTGTGTGTGTGTGTGTGTGTGTGTGTGTGTGTGTGTGTGTGTGCATGTGCCACATAATTGGAGGGTTTGGGTCAAGTTTTAAGATTTATCTGGTTATGCATTTTTTACTGGTTGCGCAGGAATTATGAATTCCTCTAGTTTTTAGAATTTATTTTACTATATTTTTTTCTGCACTAGATATTGTATTCTTTTATGAATGTGTGCTGTCTTTAAACTCTTGCAAAAAGGATAATTGAATATGCAGGAATATTGTCAGCAATGACCCTAGCTCAACCGAGAATAAGAATGATGACTCGATCAACTCTCCCAATCAGGAGAACAGAAGGAGTTGATTGACTATATTATACATTACATTGTACATTATACTTTGTTATATGTTATATAGGTAGGTAACTATCGCATCTATTTATAATTCAAGCTATAGCGTTCACATTTGGTCAAAACAAAATGGCGAAACTATGCAGAGGAAATCTGTAAGACTTCTACAGAAAAATAACTGGACAAGCCTACCCAGCCCTCCGTGCAAAGGGAGAAGGAATATTCTTGAAGTTGGGAGAACACATAGAAACCACAGTTATGCAGCCAAATGGGCTGTGGGCTCCCTCCCTCCTCCCAGCTGCGGAGACACCCCCTCATCTGGAAGCCGTTGAGTTGTTGTCCAGATGTTGCAGAGTCCACCTCCTCTATGGCTTTCTATCTGAGAATAGCAGAGACACAAAACACAAACATGGCCAACAGCATTCAACAACATAGAGAATGTCTTGATCTTGTCTTAAAAAATAAAAGGGAAGTCAAAAGTTTTGGACATGTAGACCAGTCGAAGTGGGTGCTGTGACACAATCTCAGGGATGCCACAAATTACTTTCCTATTTGCAATTTATCACTTCAGTTAATGATGCATTGTGAGCCTGTAGATCGGTGTTGTTGGTGATGAACTGCAGGTTGAAAAGGGCCTCAGCTCTGAAGTATCTGCACCTGACTTGCTAATAACCAACTATCTTTACACCTGGGAAAAACTGAAAGTGTTTTCTTTGGATCTAATATAGTAAGCCCAGTAAGGCAAATAGTTTCACGGTTAGAGTAGGTGACAACATTATCATATGGAAAGAAGAAATTACCTAACTAGGCTCCATCCTGGAGGCAAATCTTTCCATTGATAAAATGGCCACCAACATAATCGAAAAGGTCAAGCAAAGAACTAGTTTCCTATAGGATCTCCTCGCTGGTCAACAAAAACACCTATAAGAGCCCTAGTACAGGTGTCTTTGACGATGCCTGCACCTCTTGGTTAATTAAAAAAAAGTGTTTGAGAACCACTGATGTAGACTGCTGTTTTTACATGATTGTGAAGCATTTACTTGGACGTTAGCTGCCTAAACGCCAGGTGTCTTTGACTTGGTTTACGTCCAGGGAGACCAGGGAGAGCAGCAGCTGCACAGCTGTGGCACACAGTCTCTCTCTCTCACACACACACACACACACACACACACACACACACACACACACACACACACACACACACACACACACACACACACACACACACACACACACACACACACATGCACAGACAAAGAAGAAGGGAGATAAAGAGACAGGCAAAACGTAATGAAAGATGGCAAACAACTTCTTCAGCGGGGTTGACTTGAGGTTGTAGCTGGACGCCCCTGGCAGAGAGATGCCCCTGCTGCTGGGTCTTTTGTGCATGCAAGTGGTCCAAACAAAAGCTTACAGAGGGATGGATCTCTGGGAAGCTCAAGCTGTTGGAATGGAATGCCCCTGTTCTTGTGTCAGTGTGGCTTTTGCTTTTCCAACACTGGGGCTGCAGTACTGGGGTGGTAAGTGTGTGTGTGTGATCTCAAATGGAACACAACCACCCTAAAGACTAATCATAGTGCCAATGAAGCCCTTTGAATTGAATGTGTGTGTGTGTGTGTGTGTGTGTGTGTGTGTGTGTGTGTGTGTGTGTGTGTGTGTGAGAGAGAGAGAGAGAGAGAGAGGGGGGGGGGGCTCACAGACGAGCAAATGGTTGCTGATGACGTGATGGTGGAGATTAATCAAACGGATTGTTTGCTGTTTGACACTGTCACTAGCCTGCTCGGACATTCGACTAGAAGTTACCACTTTCCTTAATATGCCTGATGGGCATTGGACAGATTAGGTTATGGATAGGCCTGCAAATGTTTCCCTCGTGCAAGGCTCTTAGAAGTTAGTGGTTGTTTCCCGTTCAATAGAAATAATCGAAACGCCGTGGGAGTTTCTTTCGTCTATAAACTTGATGGAGAACTTAGAAGGCGGAGTTTTCTCCTCAGTGTCTGAGCCTGCAGTGTTATGTAACGGACACAGCTCGTCTCCTCTCTTTTCTTTGGCCAACTGTTGCAGCTCCAGTGGACCGTTGCTGATGCACTGCGCTCGATCCTAAGATGATAAAGTTAGGGTCCGTCTCTTCTTAAACTTTTTTCTGTCTTTTAATCTTTCCCCGAGACTTAGCCTACCAATAAAAGCAGGCCTAATCGTCCATGAGATCAGGCTGTCCTATCCCAGAGGAATTAGCCTACATGACAGGAGGAGGACGTCTGGATATCCTGCAATTTTGTTTTTGCTCTGGGAATTCCGTTTATTAAACCTTTTCAAAAGCTGGCCAAAGCTGACCTCCTCAAGTGAAGTTAGTGAATGCCAGCCCAGGCGCATCCCCACTGTGGAAACGAAAGCAGTTAATTCAGTTAATTTTCAACCTTGGCAGTTGACTGTGGTGGTGGGAGGGTGAGCGAATCTGGAAATGGAGCATCTCCTCCCATGAAGTTGTGTGCTGTGTGTTTGCTCCCTCGGGCTTTACTGTATGTAGGCTTAATATCATGATGTACCGTTATGTGTAGGGCAGGCTAGCCATGGGGAGCGGGACGAGCAGAGGGAAGAGGGTGGCTCCTGCGTGTGTCAGTGAGATAGACGTACCCAAAAGAGATGGCAAACTGGAGAGCCATTATTCTTTCAGGTCATTGAAAATACCCAACTTTGTCAAAGTGACCAACAACAACAACAACGCGCTGCAGACGGACCGCCACAGTGAAGGATGCGGCTCTGAAAGCTCTGCGGAGGAGGACGGTGACATTACGCACCGGGTTCTGACTCATTACGACGAGGACTTTGCTCAAAGGAAAAGCATCCCCAGGAAATCTTATATTCGAGCAAAAACATACGGTTTGTGTAACTTTAGACGGGTCCACGTCGACGTTGGTGACTTTAATTCAAGTCGCCACGTTTTGCCAACAACAGAGTCGTGCGAAGAGCCACGTGGCCCAGATGTGGATGTAAACAAGAAGAGCAATGGGCTGTTGAGCAACTTCAAAAAGCACACACCTGCCTTCCAGAATGTAAGATTATAGTCGTCTTATTTGCTTATAGCCAACGTTTGAATAGCTTTTTTTTTTTTTTTTATATATATACCTTTAAGACGCCTTTTACTTGTGTAAAAATATGTCAATTATTGAGAACACTAATATAATTGTGTTCATTACCTGTTCAACTTCTGGCAGGGTTCCCCAACAAAAGGTGTTTGTTGTCTGGAATCTTCTCTTCCCATATCAGAAAAACACTCGTAAGTACTGATCATGCGCACAAGCCCATGAATCATTTTTTACCTTGAAAGAATGGCCTATAGATAAAAAATAAATATATAAAAATACTAGTAGGCCTTTAGCTTAATTGGTTCAAGTAGGCAAATAACCTTCGCCCCATGAAGTTGAAACCTCTTTATGCTCCCCAGATCTCTTCACAACTCCCTCACCGTGCCTGTAGGCCTACTGTTCGATGGATCAGAAGAGGAGCTGATGGATACTATTGAGAGAGAGTTTAGTTGACCCTCAACCTCCCAGTGGGTGAAGGGAGGGTGGGCGACCTTGAACTTTGCCTTGCCCTTAAAGGACAACTTTGTTTGTAGGTTATAGGCTACAGAAAGTAAAAGATGAGTGTCTTTTTATTTTATTTGTTTACATACATATATTTATTATTATTAATAATAAATACAATAATCCTATTAGACCACAAAAGATAGTCGTGAAGGCCTCCTCATCCACACAGAAGCTACACTGTGTCATCAAGGCTCTGGCAGTTTGTCACATTCAGATCCAGTGATCTTTTGTGGCTAGATGTAATTTTCTGGGGTTTATTATGAATCTAAGTCAGGGGTGGCCAACCCGTGGCTCGCGAGCCGCATGCGGCTCTTCAGCTGGTTACATGTGGCTCTTAAGGGGCTTCCACATGAAACCATCAAAAACCTTTTTATACCAGGACCCACCATTTATTCAGAATTTGAGCCATGGGCTACCATTTGATGACATTTTAACTCCACAGACCCCAAAGCTAAAGATTTTCTTTACTTTTGTCAACAATTCTAGCCTGGATTTCAGAGAAAACAAAACAGTCAAACATACAGATCAAAATGACCATTAATCTTCTACATTCTCGGGCTAATTCACATGATGAATATTTTAACTCTTGAGAGTGTAAACATGAAACCAAATGGACCCGCAAGGGTCCATTTGGTTTCATGTTTACGCTCTCAAAGAGTTACATCTGGTTAACCAACTTTCCATCATTTAGCCTGGGGACCACCTGGAATCCTCTTTGATGTGGCTCTTTGCAGTAACACAATGAAAAACGTGGCTCTTAGTCTGTGACCGGTTGGCCACCCCTGCTGTAGTAGATTAAAAAACTAAAAAGATGTATACATCTGCAGGTGTATGTCACTGACCACACTCCCTTAATGTGCTGTTATAAAGTAACATATTAGCTGCTTCACTTTCCCTTCTCCGTTAATGAGTAATATAATGTAGATTGTTTTAGTTAAGATCTCTTTTTTTTCTCTTGTGAGGCAACCCATGCAGTTTTTTCCCCCATAATCCAATACAATAGCAATTCATGAGTAGTTTTTATACTATATGATAAATTAATTTGAATTGGGCTCTGGTTTTATTAAGATACCATTCCAAGACTGTTTCCCAACATTTCTTTGTATATTTGTGCCATTTCCATTTTCTAAGAAGGAGCCACTTTGAAAAGGTATGCGAGTTGGGACTGTGTACTTAAGGTTCATTTCCTGAGCACAGTTCCTGTTCTCCAATCTCCACCCTTTAGAAGGAATGCATGGCAATGGGGATATTCGAAGGGGCTTATTGAGGCCCCTTAGTTGGCAGCTGCCTTTCTGCTGATGAACACAAGTTTCAGGAAGCTACATATGCAATGCAAAGGCCTACCGCCACCTAGTGGTGGTTTTGAAGAATAAGACCAGCAGCATGAGTGAAAACTTTTGCAGTATGTTGTTTCCATGCTCAGTGTAATTATATATTGTATAAAGTTTATACAACATATAATTACACTGAGCATGAAAACAACCATTTAGGAACAGTTTATACTATAAACGGTTCTTGAAGGCATGCATGATGGAAGAGGTGGAAGTGTGTGTGTGTGTGTGTGTGTGTGTGTGTGTGTGTGCACGCGCGTGCCAATATAGCATTTGAGACATTTAGTATTTATAAGTAGTCAGTAATTTTATAAGACAAAAGACAACCTTTCTGCTGTGCCATTTATTTAACACAGTCAGTACACTTTTTTCCCCAGCAGGAAATATAGTATTTAGTGTAAAATGTGTGTAAAATGATAAAGTATAGGCATATCCAAGTACCTAGTATTTTTCATAATATGTTTCAAAACTAAAAATGCTTCCACTAAACCTGATTGGTAAGATCAAGGTTGAGGGGAGGAAAAGCGCTTAAATAATGATAATAATAATCAATAAATAAAAACCTCCATTTCCCAAAATTGTAAGGAAAGTTTTAAGAAGTGTAGCAGACTAATGTTGTTTCCTCTTCAAATGTCGATAGTAAGACATTCTCTGCTGCACTGATTGCAGCAGCACAGGTGGCAGGAGTGGGAGATGTTTGTGAAGTGTCTTGTTGACATTCACATTCTTTGCAATGTAATCCTCACAGAGCCTGATTAAGAAAAAGGAAAATTAAAATATTACAACATATGAAGTTGTCAGTGGCACAATGGTAGCTGAATGAATAGTTTTTTTTTCTCAACACATTTGAATTTCTGATATATCATTTGTTTTGTATTTATGATTATGTGAATCATAGGTTTCTTTTACCTGAAGAGGGAATAAGGTTGTGTCTGGAAAACAAGTGCATCATTGCAGTGACCCTGAAGAGAAAAATACATTAAACCTATTTAATAACGTTTTTCTATACAAGTCAAGCAACATGACATGAACATGATTTTAGCAGATTTGCATCTGCATTTGAAGGAAATACCCAAAGCACTAAATTAAGTGAACTTTGTTCTTATACATATTTGTGAAAGTATTTGTAATTTATGCTGGACTTAAAGTTCATTGTTTATTTCAAGTGTTTTCCATTTCACATAATTTGACAATTTCATAATTCTTAATTTGGACTATGCTGCTATCAGTGTAATTGAATGGAAAGATTTTCAATTGTTCTAAAGTCTGAGATTAAAACAATTCAGTCAGTTGTGTATCCATTTGTTTATGTACATGTTATGTCAATGGGTTTCAGCCTCAGAATACCTACAGTGTCAACAAGCAGGATGTAGTCACAACTTCCTCCAAAGACAATCACATCAGAGTCTTTGCCTGGACATGCAGTGTGCCACAACCTTACATAGGAAAATACAATTAAGACAGTATAAACATTCTCCCAATATATTTGTTCACAACAGATCACCATAACTTGGACAATAATGCCAATTGAACAATATTTCCAGCTGAACATAGTCCAATTCATGACAGCATTTCAGCTGATGAATATTACCTTGGTTTGTTCTCATACGGATGGTCAATCTCTCTCCATTTCTTTGTTTCAACATCAAGCAACCAGGCATCACCTGGAAGGGGTTGTTTTTTATTGAATAAAAAAAAATATACCATCAAAGTCATTGAAATACCAGACCATAAAGGACATACAGTATATACTGTCATAATTAATTCATGTCTTACTCATTGGTTTGCAATCAACACTCAGTCCACCAAACAGGAACAAGACACTGTCTGAAACTGCTGTGAGAGTATGCCATGATCTGCCCAAGGGAATGATGGGAAGGGTGGAGACTGGAACACTGATGGAACAAGATTTAATAATAAATATTGAATGCAAATTTTAATGTCAAATATTTGCACTTTAGGGAACACATGCTTTTGAGTATGTTATGTTTGTGCTTTATCGTTTTGACATACTTATGTAAATTATATATGTCCATGTATAAGCATTTTTGTTAATAAAAAATCGATCAATCAGTCAGCCAACCAACTGCTCAGTCAGTCGTCTTTTTTCAGTCAAATTGTGCACATTTTATACTGTTATCTCTGTTATGTCAGTTAATACGGCTGTGTGAACTGCCCACTCTAAAGAGTATGTCATTTGATGATGTTTATTGCACTACTGACTCACATTTCTGACCATGTCCACGATTGAAGATCTAGACAGTGAACATCATTTGTCCTGGTTTCCTACATAAAACAAAAGAAGTTATTAACTTCACTCAGCTTTATGATCAAAACCTGCCACTTTAGAAAACTGACATGCAGTAGTGTTGAGATGGATGTAGAATTCTCACCATAACTCGGCCTCCAAACACATATCCTCTGTGACACAGCGTTGCACTGGCATGGGCTGCCCTAGGGGCAGGAGCACGACCCTGTGCACAGAAAATATCACTTCAACACGAGAAACAACAGCACCACAGTGCTGTTTAAAATCCTCAAGTTACTACAGTTGGACTAGGCTTACAAACACAAGGGCAGATATGACTGAAACAATTACTGTGTAGAATAACAGACCCACACAGGTTTGTGGCTCACTCCAACTGGCTTGTGATGGGTCAAAAATATGGACCTCATTGTTCCATCCCCAGAAGACATCTTCACCCTGAAAATCATCAACATTCTCAGCACAAACCAGAGTGGTCTTTTCTGTATAAAGACAGAACTACCATCGTTAAAAAATAAAGACTAAAATAATAACAACAATACCCAAGAGGCCTCATCCACAATGAAGCTTCTGGTGCTGCTGTCAATGTCGCTCAGTAGTTTGCGGCCGTACCCTCCAAAGTACATGATCCTGCAGATTTATTAAGGGGCCATTTTAACAATTAACCGTGGTGGCTGTAGAAGTCAATAGTTCCAGGTAACGGAATCATTGGCATTTGCATAAAATGAGTGTACTGTTTCATAATTAGTCTACCTTCGCTAAGAGAAGTAGTACATTTCCCATGTTCGTACCTGCCATTATAGACCCAGCAGGACAGTTTGTCTCGAGGAGAAGGCGGAGAACCCTTGTTGGGTGTGACTTTCTTCCAGGCATATTTACCATCCACAAGGTTGACACAATATATCTAGTTACAAATACACACAAATAACACTGGTCATAAGAGCACTTAACTTCATACATCTGAGTTTAAAAAAAGAAATGCAGCATTTGATGTTACATTATATTTCATAGTTCATACACTGTAGTGTATAGTAATTACCTATTAATAATTAAAAACACATAGTCAATCACCTTTTCATTTCCTAAGAACTCATGCTAACCTGATTGGTCTGTCCATCGTCATCACAACCTCCAAATATGTACATATATCCGTTCAAGTAGCAGCCACAAGTCCCAGACATTGAAGGTGGCACTTCTCCTGTCATGCTGAACATCTCCCTTCACAGACCAAAGGTGGAGGAGAGGTGTGGTCCTTCATCAGAACATACTGTGTATAACTGTATATCAATTTTTATAATTACATACAGTATATACTGTATATAATTTATTTTCTTATATTATTATTTTTTTTACACAAACAAAATAATTTGATTTGAAATTAATTCACACTCTTACCATATACCTTGGTGTAAGTCATATACCCAGATTTCATCACTGGGTAGAAAAACCTCATCGTCTCCAATTGACTGTCAATTGATTACACTGTTGTTATTTATTGTTTGATGTAATGCAGACAAAAGTGTATGTACTGTATGTGTAAGTGTGTGTGTGTGTGTGTGTGTGTAACCTAGGATGATGGTGGATTTCATCTTCTTACCACGTATCCGCCCCACACATATAACCGATTGCCTTCTACGACCGCCGTGTGGCCACTTCGCTCCTGGGCAACCAGCTCCGCGCAGTGCCTCCGTTGTGCGGACTCCGAATCCACATCCAGATCCATGGATGTAGAGCGCTACAAAACAAAACAGCAATGTATAACAACGCTAGAAACTAGTCGTAGACTAGATGAATGAATCAATTTAGGACTCTTGGATACAACATACTCCAGAGTCCAGAGAGACATGGTCAATAAATCAATTGTATTGCATGATCTCCACACACTGGGCAAGAGCTACACTGTAGAAGCTATCAGTAGAAGTTGCTTGATTCGTGGAAGTACCACCAAATCTGGGGAAAGTACATTTGACTGATGTTCCGACTGACATTTCCGCTGACTATTTGCCTTAAACCCTATCCAGACATGGCCTGAGTACAGCTTGTGTTTTCGGCTCTGTTGTGACGTCACATCCTGCTTTTTTGACTGGTAGAGGATGCAAAGAGGAAGCTTGGCTCGGCTTGTATTTTCAACAAGGGCAAGCTTCCCGGAAGACCTTGATGCCACTGAAAATACAAGCCGAGCCAAACATAGCACTCTACATGAACTCACGATAGCCCTGCAATGTATTGGCGGTGGTAAGCCGAAGCCTACTGGCCACTGTGCCAAACTTCATCTTTCAGTCACCACCAGTTGAAAACAGCCGAACAGAAAACACAAGCAGTACTTGTGGTGTATTTTCTCTCATCTCAGGTTTCCGTGGACATTCACCTAATTTCTTCATGTAGTCACCTTATTGAAATGAGTAGAGTAGATCCATCGTTCCTTTTTAATGATCCACTTAACTTTGTACATTACAAATATCAGCATTCACAATTCCTTAATACAGCAGGTGGAGGCAAGAGCATCCCCAGATAACCTTCACTTTTAGTACTGCCCTCTCAATAGTGTTCTCCCAATACTGTCCTCCTTCTCTTAAACCCTTTCTACATATATTCTCAAACATACAATGAGTGTGTCTTGGTTCACTCCTTGAAAGGTGCTGTGAGTGCTTGTGTCACTGTCAATCACCCAAGCACTCTACATGAACTCACAATAGCCCTGCAATGTATTGGCTGCGGTAAGGCGAAGCCTACCGACTACTGTGGTCAGATTCAATGACTCATGGAATCTATTTTGGCAAAGTCTAATTCTTTTGGCTACAATTAGACTCTGCTTGAACATCAAAATAGTTGAAGATCTATCCCTGCAATCAGTAGTAGTCGGTTTGTCAGAATGGCATATTTAGAAGACATAAACTATCCAAAACTCCTTATATGAACTAAATGACTTTTTCATGAGGTTTGAATGTGATACTTCTCAGGGTTGTCTTGATGTCATTAATTCCCTTGATTTACCATGTAATGCTGATAACAGGTTGGTCCTAGACCGTGAGACTGTATGCAGAGTTTTCAGAACCATCAAGACTAACAAAGCAACCGGGCCTGATGATATGCAAGCGTCCTTGTTGAAAATGTGTGCAGTAGAATTATCGCCGGCATGGCACATGCTGTTTCAATTGTCTCTGGACTCACACACAGTGCTAGTGATCTGGAAAAAATCACTCCTTGTTCCAGTGCCAAAAGTATCTTGCCCATCTGAGAACAACAACTACAGGCCTGTCGCCATTACATCTAATGTAGTTAAAGCACTGGAAAGGATCCTGGTGGAGTCAGTACGGAGGGACGTAGAGCCCAGTCTGGACCAGTACCAATTTGCGTATGCTAGAAACCGAGGCACCTGCGATGCTATTTCTACTGTTACACATTTCACACTGAAGCATTTGGAGAATAAATATGCCTATGCTAGAGCATTGTTCATTGATTTTAGCTCTGCGTTTAATTCTATCCACCCAGACATACTGTTAAGGAAGTTGTCAGGACTGGGTGCAAACCCGTTTGCCATTAAATGGTACTGTTCTTTCTTGTTGAATAGACAGTCAGGTTCAACAGTGTAGTGTCTGAGGAGGCACTGAGTAGTACAGGGGTTCCACAGGGAACGGTGAGCTCCTCCTTCCTTTTTACCCTGTACACTAACGACTGTGTGAGCTCTTGTCCTAACCAGTATGTGATCAAGTTTTCTGATGACACAGTCATTTTAAGCCTGCTATCAAGCAACTCTAGCCTGCTCAGCCATACAGCTGGAGTGAGTGAAGTTGTTGACTGGTGTGATCGGAACTACATGATTATTAATACAAAGAAAACGGAGGAGGTTGTCATTGACCCCAGGTCCATCGGCGATCACACTGTACTGAGCGTCAATAACAACATCATCAAACAGGTCCCCTCTTATAAATACCTTGGTGTGCATATTGACGAGGACATGAGCTGGAGAACACATGTTGCTTCTTGTTGCGCTAAGATACATCAGCGCTTACACTTTCTTCGTAGACTCAGACTGTTTGGAGTCAGTTTAAATATTATGTTGATTTTCTACAGGGCAAGCATAGAGTCAATCCTGAGATATGGGATAGCTAACTGGTTTGGTAACCTAACTGTCAAACATAAATCTCAGATTGAGAGACTTATTACGATGGCTGGAAAGATCATGGGCTTGTCTAGCCCCCCGATCACCCCAAAAGCCATCTTTGATCAAGCTATACTCAGACAGGCTCAAAGCATTGTCTCTGACCCATTACATGTTCTCAACTTCGAGTATGTGACAATGCGAACAGGCAGGAGATATAGAGCTCCACCGTTGAGGTATAACATAAGGTATAGTTGGTATAGTTGAGGTATAACATAAGGTATATAAGGTATAACAGGTATAGACGCTCTTTTGTACCTCTCTCTATTAAGCTCCTCAATGGCGAGAGTATTTAGCCCCTACCGTGGTCTATGTGTGTAACTGTTTATGTCTACTGTCATGTGTCTGTTTGTAACTGTATGCAGCCCTGGTCTCTGACCCCAAGACAAATCTCTCCCACGGGAGACTAATAAAGCAAACCTTGAACCTTGAACTATACTCATGTCAAGTCTGGATACACCCTTAGGTTGTGACAGGCTTTATGGTCTCCATAGGGTGGTTCTGATGTACATCCCACTATGAGGCGCAGAGGGATTACATTCAACTCACTTGCCTTGGAACGTCTTGGGATCCCTCGAGAGGAAGTCTCTAATGTTGCTATGGAGAGGGAAGTCCGGAGCTCTCTGGTCAAACTGCTGATGTGACCCGACTACGGATAAGCGGTTGAAGAAAAATGGAAGGATGGTTATGGAATGTTTAGCAGCTCCAAAAGTGTTTTTTGAAATACGTATAAGTACGTATAAGTATGACAACATAGTCCAGTAGATGCACTTTGATTGACCATTGTACAGTGGGGTTAATAATAGTCTGTGTTTTTATTTTACAAAAACATTAGCAATCTAGCTTTATATATTACATATATATTGTCACTATATTACAGATAGTGAAATACAAAACATACTCACATTATAAATCAAGTTCAGAGTTGCTCATCTACTCTATTCTTCACCTATACGATGCGGACATTTACGAAAACAACATAATAACAACATGCGCCATGAGGAATTTGACAAGAGGAACATGTTTTGACAGTCTCCAGTGTTACACCAAACTTCGTGTCCTATCGAATGTTGTCATACCTCATACTTTACTGTTTTGCAAACGTGAGAGTATGGGAAATGACTTTTGTACACGCAAGGGTTGTATAATATGTCAATGGGCTTATCTTTGTAACATACACTCACCTGATGGAAAATGTTAAATGTTAAACGGTCTTATTTTTTATTTTATTTATTTTTTGCTTTTCAAGGCCGACACAGAATTCGATAGATCACCGATGTCGGCTGTACTGTAGGGGGAGGGGTCTTTTTTTTCCCAGCGCTTAGAATAGTTGGGATATTGAGGGGTCAGAACCTGTCTCAGCGCTCGACCGCTGTTCATGCAGTCTGGATATGAACAAACTGCAGAGTTGGAACTTGGAAATGGAGTGTTTTCAACAAGGGCGTCTCAAATAAGAGCTATTTTAGGCATGGGTGCAAAAATATCAACTGCCTTAAAATATTGGTCTAGCCCCGATGTCCCCTCAAGTCCCTACTATTACATACTGTAAAGGCTTGAGGCAACATCGGGGCTACCACTGGACTGGCCCCATGAAGTGAACGGAGTTTTCGTAATTCTGTCTATACTCTAAGCTGGGGCTCCGTTTTGTGCCCCAGAACCAGAAGTGATGTAATACAGGCGGAAGTTGACATTTAGCGCCAAACCTTGAGTGTTTACTGTTGTTGTTGTCGGCTCATGTCAGTACTGTAGTAGTCATGGATGTTCGCAAAATAAAGACAAAAGTTTCCACTGGCTTCAAGATGCGAGGACTTATCCTTCGACCGTATGTATCTGCAATGGTCATAACGACTGCACTCGTAAACTGGTTGTGTGTGTACTGTGGACTGAGTTGTGCTCTGAATTCGCACAGACACAGTAATATAGTTGTAGTGGGAAGTAATGGGCACATAATCACTGTGGACACATCCTACTCACTAAGGACTTAAACTTTCATTCTTTAGATCTTGTTATTGGGAAGTTCGATGTCTATTCTTTGTCTAGGGCTTATCTGACAAGGACTACTATCAGTTTCTTTTCTATCTGAATCTCGCCCATGTAAAGAAAGGTGCCACATTTAAACAGGCCTTAACATCTGAGCTTTTCTGACATTTCCAAAGAGGCTGATGCAATGTGACATAACTCTGATCATAAAATGTTGTACATTCTCCAACTGTATATACGTTCCCCATTTCCAACTGTTTTTTATTGTGTTATATTTGTAACACTTGCTTTAGGCCAATAAAGGTCCGTTGGATTCAATTGACTAAATGTCAAAAAGTCAGGTGAATAGGACTAAATCTAATAATTTGTTCATAAACCTGTCTTGTTTATATGCTCATGATGGCTAATAACCACTATTTATGGCAACACTAGGCGTTACATCTAACATGTTTTGGTCAGTTTACTTTCAGATCATTTAACCAGAGAAACAGCAGTTAATTGTGACCAAATATAGCTAATATTGTATTGTTTGTTTTGTGTGCATAATGTTAATGCCAATGTTGTTTTTTACGTTGCAGTGAAGCCAGCAGGTACCTTGTAGAGGTGCTGGAATCTGTCAGTGCCATTGAACTGGATGATATAATTGAGAGGGTTTTGGATGCAGTAGAAAAACAGCCTTGTAAGTTAAATCAGTTTACTTTGGCAAAATGATTAGTTTCAGGCTTCAGCAGTTGCTTTTTGTTCATCTCTGTGTGCATGTGTGTGCTTGCTTGCTGTGCTGTTTATCT
Organism: Benthosema pterotum; assembly: GCA_039105355.1. NCBI lineage: Eukaryota > Metazoa > Chordata > Actinopteri > Myctophiformes > Myctophidae > Benthosema > Benthosema pterotum. Next base: position 14,381,054 of record CM076980.1, on the reverse strand, counting down.
AAGTACTGGTTTCAACTAAATGAAGAACCTTGTCTTCCATCAGTGTCCTCCAATATGATAGAGCTGTCTATCATGGAAACTGCTGTCCAGGACTGCAGTCAGTCGTGTGATGAAGGAATGTAGGTTCTGTTTCTATTCCTTCCCTTTTGACAATGAATGCTTTCTTGATTAAAGATCTGATTAATTGTGATGTGTTTTTTACGAGAAAACAATGCCACGTTGCATTGGCACAACAATACTTGAGAATGCAGTGGTAATACTTATTCTTTGTATAGTTTTCACGTTATGCTTTTTTGTAGCAAGTGGAGAATTATATCAACTTAATTGATCCTACACTCATCTGTCATGTGTTTGATCATCAATTTGATAGCTACTGTAATCCACCCATACTTTGACATCGGTTATGATTATAGTAATTATTATATCTTGTACCAATAATAACAAAACAATTGTACTTGTTAATTTGGTTGAATGACTATTTTGCAGGGATAATGTTTTCAACATCATTGGAGCTTTTGATGTACCCAGATATATCTACAATTCAGAGAGGAAGAAGTTTGTACCGTAAGTCAAAGTTTCTATATCCAATCCATCCTTTGTTTGATAATTTTACGCGCCTGAAGTCATGCTGTTATGGCAAAACCGTTGCTAATTACTCATTGGTCTATCCTAGTATTAATATGACGAGCCACCCAACTCCCAGTCTGTGTGGTGTAGCCAGAGACAAGGCTGAAGTCTTCAGGGAACGTTACACACTCCTACAACAGGTCAGTCGGATCTATTTCAGGACGCGTTTGACAGTTGTATTAATGGTTTATGGCCAAATCAAAGTCCTGTATCATTGTAGAGGTTCTGTGTATAGTAGAATTTTAAGAGGTTGTTGTTTTTTTTTCCTCTGTAGAGAACACATCGACATGAGCTGTTCACCCCCCCTGCGATAGGCGCTGCTGTGGATGAGGGCAGAAATAAGTTTCAGGTATCTGTAATCGCATCACTGCTATGAAATCTGCTACCATTGCTTCAGCATGATGTAGTCAACAATACTGTACATCATGCAGTATTTGAAAATTTGTGCTGATTTTCTTTCATGTAAGAATAATGAATGTACAATGTAATTTTGATATTCATTACTTCTAGCTGAAAACGGTTGAAGCGCTCCTGGGTAGCACTGCTAAAGTTGGAGAGGTGATCGTATTGGGAATGATCACACAACTGAAAGAGGTAGCTTGCTGTAGTTTATTATGAAGCACATACACAGAATGTTGACTCGAAACATTTCAAAATGTTTTCAACCACTATAATTATAGCTTCATATGTGCAATTTCAATATTATGTGTAATTTGTGTGTCTTGTTCTTTATTCTAGGGTAAATTCTACCTAGAGGACCCAACAGGAACAGTACAGTTGGATATGTCCAAGGGAATATCCTTTAATTGTATTTGATGACAACATTGATGTCAATTATATTATAATATTAGGGAACAGTCTGACCAATATAATTTAGTCAAATGATGAGATATTGCATTGTTATTTGAATGGATTTATGTTGAGTATGAAGATACTGTATATACCTTAACTGTGCTCTCACCAGTTCCATAATGGCCTATACACAGAGTCTTGCTTTGTTCTGGCAGAAGGTAAGAGAAAATACAGGCATAATATCAAGGACATGCTATATAATTTCTATCAAACTGAGTATTATGCATTGTGATGTTGAGCCTTGTCCTCTCCTGTAGGCTGGTACGAGGACTCTGTGTTCCATATCAATGCTTTTGGGTTCCCACCGACAGAGCCATCTGAAAATACAAGGTCAGAATCTCCAAAGAAAGAGTGCTGATTCGGGTTGATATGCGGAAGAAGAGGAACTAAGAATCAGTTCCATCATATTATTTCAGGAACCAGGTTTTAGCTGATTAGATATAGCTGAGGACTTAATGTCTGCTATACAACTACAAAACTGGTGGTACTGAAACTTTGTACTTTTAACAAGGGTGACCATAACCATGAAATGGTTCCATTTGTACACGCTCAGTGTTACAGATCTGTTACAGACCATTTGGAAGGAATCTAACCATTTATAGGGAATAAGTAATCCATCTTGAAGTTACTTTTAAAGCTGAAATTGTGCTAGCATGTTATTTAAAACAATATATAACTAATACATCTGCAGTGGTTGGAGGTGGAATTCCTACTCTTTCAATAAGAACTACAGACCCTTATGTTACTTAGGAGACATACCAGATCACCTAGTGCACTCACCTGAAGCTCATTAGTCATGAGCACAATAGCACCTGGCCAAGTGAGCATTTCATTTTGCAGGGGTGTATTTTATTATCCTGCGTTCGAATCTCAGGCAGGAAATTTAATGTAATGCAATAACACAATCTGCATTAAAACATGTTTTTTCTAGGGCATACTATGGCAACATCAACTTCTTTGGTGGTCCATCCACGACATCCGTCAAAGCATCTGCCAAGCTGAAGCAGTTGGAGGAGGAGAATGAGGACGCCATGTTTGTAGTTCTCTCAGATGTGTGGTTGGACAGTGTTGAGGTGATGGAGAAGATCCACATCATGTTCTCAGGTCTGATATTGACTCAGATTTTCACTATCGCTTAAATGTTTCTGCATTTGCATTCTGAACAATTTGGCAATTTTGCACCTTATGCTGACAACATGGCAAACCTCAGCTAAACTGCAAGGCATAGTAAAATGATCTGTCCGTTAATAATGCATGAAGCAAATTAACCTCACCCACTGGACACCAACCTGAGCTAATGGTCTATGATGAGTTTTCTCTAATCATATAATAATACCTCAGATTTATAGAGCACGTCCAAGTCCAAAGACACTTAACATATCTCATGTTGTCTATTTGACACACACATTTTAAAAAAAAGAGAAAAGAGAGAAAAGGTGCATTTATAAATAATGTACTCTAAGGCTACTGTGTTGAAGGGCTTCTCAGAATCACCCCCGAGATGAGCATTTCCCTTTCCCTGATTCTATGTCTACATTTGCTCGCAGCCTCACACCGCTGAACCAGGAAATGGGTTTACATAAAAATTTGTTTATGCTTATTTATTGAAATTAAAAATCCTGGGAGTCCCATGGGTGGGGTAAATTTGTATTTGTCAATCACAGTTTACAAACTTCAATGACTGTTTTCACTGTGTTGTACAATATTATATAATAATGTTTTCCATATCATAGTCACTTTAAATCTAATACAACAGCTATCTGATTTTTGTCTGGTTTAGGCTATGCTGCGATGCCTCCTACCTGTTTCATCTTCTGCGGAAATTTTTCTTCTGCTCCCTATGGGAAAACACAGATAAAGTCACTCAAAGGTGAGACCAAAGGTCATACTCATCAAGACCTGAGGCCAATTATGCCTCCTAGTTAGTTCTCACAATGTCAAGAACACAGCTATCTTAAATGACAGATGCTTTCCAGGTTGTTTAAAATTGTTTTCTGAGATAAATTATGGGCTACTGTATATTGTCATATGCTGAAATGACATTGCTTGCATCTTTTAGAGTCCTTGAAAGCCCTCGCTGATGCCATATGTGCGTACCCTGCCATTCATTCCAGGTAAAGTAGCTATTGTGGTCTTTCTCTGTTTTGTCCTGTTGAATTGCATTTTTTTGCTATTCAAGTTCAAGATATATGATGAAGATGTGAGCATAGAAGCAGATAATGTCCTGAAAATAGTGGCATTGTATTAACCCAACACATTTTTCATCTTACAGTAGTCGCTTTGTGTTTGTACCTGGTCCTGAAGACCCTGGTCCTAGCACCATCCTTCCCAGGTTAGTATTATTTAAGAGAAAGACAGTTGTGTCAATCATTGAATCGTTTGAATAAATATTAATTTGTGTTATTTTTCCTACTCAGACCACCCTTGGCAGACCATATCACTGAGGAGTTCAGGGAGAGGGTACCCTTCTCAGTGTTTACTACCAACCCATGCAGGTGAATATGGGGAATTTAGAAATATGTATGATATAGGCCTTATGGGGCATAGCATAATGTGCATGTACGTTGTATTTACTTCCTGAATATGGCCCTTAATTTTGAATCATTATCTTCGGACCAGAATCCAATACTGCAGCCAGGAGATTGTCATTATCAGAGAGGACCTAGTCAACAAGATGTGCAGGAACTGTGTGCGGTTGCCCAGTACCAATCTTGACATCCCAAATCATGTGAGTTTTTGGCTCAAAGTGTGCAAAGATTGGTTGGCAAACTACAGTATTATATGTATATTTTTATGCATACTTTTTTAACCTTTTATTGTCTACTTGCATCGTTCTTGGATACATAACCGTGGCATTACAACATTTCTTAAAAACCTGTTGGAAAACTTCTCATGAACTTGATTGTGACTCTTGTTGTCCTGGTCTGTTTAGAATTGTTTTGATTAATCCAAATTCCAATCATACTTTTAATCTACTGAATATTGTGTCCCCATTTTCTCCAGTTTGTGAAGACCATCCTGTCTCAAGGTCACCTGACTCCTCTTCCTCTCTATGTCAGTCCTGTGTTCTGGGCCTATGATTATGCCTTACGTGTCTACCCTGTCCCCGATGTCATCATCTTTGCAGACAAATATGATCCATTCAGCATTACCAATACAGACTGTCTCTGCATGAACCCGGTATATATCTGCATTTATATATATATATTTTTTTAATTGGTGCTAGTAATATTGTGAGTGTGTACATACTGTAGTTAGGACACTGCTGGTACACATGAAGTGACCAATAACCATTGTCAATATGTTGTCCATTATTACAATAGGGCTCATTCCCAAAAAGTGGCTTCACCTTTAAAGTGTACTACCCATCCAACAGAACTGTTGAAGACAGGTGGGATATTTTTCTTGTTTTATTGTTCGATTTACTCAAGTTACTTGATAAATACAGAAAAAAATATAGAAATAATGGTTGTGTCCTTTTGTCTTTACAGCAAACTTCAAGGACTCTAAAGGCGATATTGATTTGAAAATGGATCTGTTGTGGAACAACAACGTTGTTTAAGTGGTTCTAAACCACTGGCTTATTTTATTTTGTATCTACCATTTATATTATGAACAATAAAGGTTCACATTGTTATTATATTGCTGTCGTAATTTTATTTTAGTATTTGTCAAATGTATACATATCCACTGTGTATAAACAGAAAGGTGTACTCTAAGATTAAATACTCTTTCCTGCCTTATTTCTACCATTAAGAAAAAAGAGAACAGTCCTCTCACTTTAGGTTGAGGTCGCTCAAACTCAGAGCTTCTTAATACACATTTGAAAAGCAGGAGTTAAACTATTAATCTAGTTGTGATCTTCATAAATAGAGATCCAGGTGATGTTATTAGTCGGCTCCATATGTGGAGATCCATGTGTTGTACCAACTTGGTACATTTACAATGAGAATTTTGTGTTGTGGCAACCTCTGGTTATGAGGCTGTCACAATATGGACATGTTTCTCTTATTGGCAAAAAAAGGGTATGGCCAGTCCAGGGTTTAAGGCCATATACTGTATAGCGTATCTTGAGTGTAGAGGGTTTAATGTAATATGGAAAGTCACAAGGTGTGACAGACTGAACCCTCAAGAGTGCATGCATCACAAGGCGTGATCTTCATACACGAAGACAGCCGTGCACAGGCTTTGCATGCAGGTTTTCATAGACCTATGGTTACAAACACACTGTACAGTAGAATATAATAATAAACTTTATAGAGCACATTTCATGACACAAGTGCAGCTCAAAGTGCTTTACAGAGAAAAAATAAAGAAACTTTCACACATGTAAAAGTATAAAAAGTGAAGTACAAAAACAAATATATCAGATAGCATAAAATAATGTGTAAAAACAGCAAGATATAAAATAAGTAGACAAAACAAAAAAGGTCCCAAGATGCAAAAAAGAAAATAGGTTCTGAGTTGTGTTTTGAAACTCAGTGTCTCTAGATGGCGCTGGTGCTACTTACCTATGCATCTTTCCTAAAGGCCTTTTCACCCATTTCACCCCCCAACTCCCCTTGGCATCAGCATAAAAAGTAACCAAAATAAACAATTTGGCCGGAATGGAATGGTCCTGAGGGTTTTCATCCTTCAATCCCAGACCAGACCAGCCCCTCTCTCATTGTTGTAAGAAATTACTGAACTGACCGAAGATAGCCGATCTCCAAGCTCACAGAGCGTCGCACTCACGACGCTCTGTGAGCTTGGAGATCGGCGCGCGACACCGTCGCGTGACGGAGCGTAAATCAAGCATGACGTCACCTTGGGAAAACCTGATCGGCAGGAAGATGCAGAGTAGGTAAAGGTGATCTGCTCCTCCCGTCCCAACCGCAACTCAAGTCTTGCTTACTACTTTACTTTGTTTCTCGATCGTTCACCATATCATGTGAGTACAATTGAATTCACAATAACAACTGTTGTGTGTCTACTAATATTAGATGTAAGAAAGAAAAAAACTTTCTAAGTTAATCTGATTGTCTGATATTTGCTTCTTTCTTTTCACGAACAAGGGGTTAACCAAAAACAGGCGGAAATTCAGTTCCTTTGCGCATTGTTTTGCTGTTTTTCTTTTTATGACCTGTAGTACCTCATGTAAAGTTTTGTGTCTAGAAAAGCTGTAGATGCAGCTTTATTATGAACGAATGCCCATTTAAACGACTTACAGATTGTCGGAGGAGTAAAGGGAAATAAGGATAGCATAAGCATACAGCCTAATAATGCAAATACAAACTTAAGCGAACACTTCTGTTTAGGGTGCGCCCAAATTCCACCAGCAGCAGCAGGATTCAGGAAGTATTGATGGCCCTTTTGTTGTAGGTTAAGTGTTTTAATCTTAGAGTATAAATGGTTTTAATGCTTCGGCCAGAAACTTATTCTAATACAACTTGTTTTGATCTAATGGGTGGGCCTTGGTGCGTGTGCTGTTGGCCTGTTGCGTGTCCTCCATTGTAGAGTGTGTGCACGTGGATATGTTGTCACCGGTGTGGACCATTTTTCAAACTCACCCAAATCACTGAATGCTCCTTTAAAGGGGAACTCCACCCATTTTAATACCGGTATCATGCGGTATGTCATTAATATACTGTAGAGATGTTGTGTGGACATGATAAAAAGTTCCCCCAATTCTGTATTTCCTACAAATTGAGGTCGGAAAAAATCATTAACATGGTGAAATACATCTGATGACATCATCAAGATGTATTTCACCATGTTAATGATTTTTCTTTCAGACCCCTTTTTCCTGGGAGGGTACAAAGTGGGTCCATTTGGCTCACATTTGTATCCTCTTTTTTTTGAACATTTTGAAAATGAGTGGAATTCCCCTTTAAGAAAAAAATAAATAAATATGTAATAACTGCTCATGAAATGATTCATCTTACACGCAGAACCGTCGGAATGGCTAGAGATGAGGATGAGAAGGCGTACCCCAACAGGCCTGACAACACAGCCTTCACCCAGCAGAGGCTACCGGCTTGGCAGCCTATGCTGTCTGCTGGGATTGTAATCCCAGGGTTTGTCCTCATTGGCCTGGCCTTCATCGGAATTGGTGTCGCACTCTTTGTTACCTCGCAGAACATCCAAGTGTTGGAGGTATGTCTGAGTCTGTGCTAAATACACAGTAAACACAGTACTGTTGCCATATACACATGAATTTCACTTGGTGTAACCTACTACAAACTCAAGGACACTTCAGGGTCCATTTCCATCAATGCTAAACCCCTTATCCCTAAACTTCTTTGTCTTTTTGTTTTATTTATTTATTTATTTTTTACTGTTTTCTTTTTTGTTTTGTTTTTTTGTTTTTTTTTTTTTTTGGGGGGGGGGGGGGGGGGGGGTGCCGTTGTAGATTGACTAGTTGATTGACTAGTTGGGACTATTCAAAATGTTTTTTTTATGGTAAAGAGCCAAAGAGGTTTAGTGATAAAGGATATTAGCAGTGATGAAAATGGAGCCCTTTGTCCCTGAAAGGAGGCAGGAGGAGACAGGGGATCTAAGTCCATTAGGATTTATGGATGCTGGTTGCCACATCCCAGGTGTTTAACAAATGAGTTAACTAGTTATGTACAGTATGTTTCTTAACAACATTGATGTGATGCTTAAATTTCCCTGGAACTTGACATTTGTCAGTTGGTGAGGGGTTTGTCACTGATAGTATCGCATGTTTTGTAGTTGCAGAGTGTGAAGTGTCAGTAACACAACTCCACACAATGAAGTTCGGACTTGTATGTATCAATATTTAATGGAAAACTTTCCGGGTTACCTTCTTTTCACAGAAAGATTACACTGGAGTAGAGACAGACTCACCATGCTTTAAGTGCTCAGACTCGGATGTCACAAACTGTCAGTGCACATTGGAATTCACTCTGGACAAGTTATTTGAGGTGGATATGGAGTTTAGCACACACAGAAGTTTATTTTAAAGTTAAGTAAAGCATCATTGCTCTAACTTGTTTGTATCATCCACAGGGCCCAGTTTTCTTTTATTATGGTCTAAACAACTACTTCCAGAACTACAGGAGATATGGTGTGTCTAGAGATGATGATCAGCTCTCTGGAGATCTTGCTGCCTTTAAGGTACAGAAAGCTAGGGCAGGGAATTTTCAATTCATCGATTAAGCCCACAGTACCACAAAACTACAAATATAAATTCAATTGTCTTTGCTGATGCATATTCGATAGATAGATCTATGAAAAACATCAGTGCACAATACGTTGTATATTCTATTTTGTTCCCCTGCAACTGTGTTTCCTGTTCCTTTTACAGTCTCCCAGTGAAGACTGTTCTCCCTTTGAGTACGATTCAAACAAGAAGCCAATTGTACCCTGTGGAGCAGTAGCAAACAGCATGTTCAATGGTATGTAATAGATGCCAAACTATATGTAAATCTTAAATTATAGTATCATTATGTACACTGCTTTAAACTAATTATGATCTAACATGTTTTTTTTATTCTCCCAATGTAGACACCTTCAGGCTTTTCCAGATAATGGCGAATGGGAAAAAGAAGGAGGTGCCTTTTGATGGAAAAGGGATCGCTTGGTGGACGGATTACAACATAAAATACAGAAATCCATCTGTCACACCTCTAAAGGATGCATTCAATGGTATTTTTATATTTATCACTCTGCAGGTATTTTGTGACTGAACATGTGACACTGTGTATGTTACTCTTGTACATTAAGAGTATGACAAGAGTGCAAGCAAATATTTTCAGATGCGTGATATAAGGGCGAGTCATTACTACTTTTAAAAATACTTAGGTGTAGACTGTTTTTACAGCATATTTGTACAACTGACTGTCTTCGTCTAGGTCTCCCTTGTAAAAAAAAAAAAATCTTAATCTCAATGGGTTAATTTTGTAAGTTGTAGTATACTGTTGTGCGGCAGTGAGTTGATCCACAAAATGTTGGGAAACTGAACAAACAATCTGTTTGTTCAACATCCAGTCTCAATGAGAAAGCACATGTTTTGTTGTTTTTGTATAGACATCACATAACTAATGAAAACTAATTCACAGGTACTGTGAAGCCTATAGGTTGGTCCAAACCAGCTTATGAGCTAGATCCTAGTGATCCAGCAAACAACGGATTTATCAATCAGGATTTCCTGGTCTGGATGAGGAGAGCAGCACTGCCAGACTTCAGAAAACTGTACCGTCGTATCACAGAAGGGGACTACGAAAAGGGTCTGCCACGAGGAAACTACTCCCTTGACATTACTTACAGTATCCTTTTAAGTTACAAATCTAGAGAACATGAGAAAGTATCAACTTAATAACTATTAAAACATGTACAGTAGGGGTGTCCAGTAAAACCTTCATCATGCAGAAGCATCAGTGCTCGCAGGTCACAGACACCCACTGTCAGAGGGGGTTGTCAGTGACTGGGATTGCAGAACATATAGAAACCTCATTGGCTGTCGCAGTTCACTGGAACAGCATGTATCACAGACTCCATATTTAGGGTGACAAACTGCCACTCATTGGTGAATCACAACCAGTGTTGAGCAGTAACAAATTACATGCTGGATAACATTATTACCTTTTCCATCAAACGTAGTGTAATGATCTTACACTGCCAAAAATTTCGCCAAAACACGCCCATTACTTATTACAAATGAGCTTGTATTGGTTATTATTATTATTACAAATAAGCAGAATGTACTTATATAAAACTGTTTTTAATATTGTTTTAAGCATTCTTCCTGTCTTGGGAAAGATGCCATGATTGTCTAGTGGTCACTGATTTCCAGCTTGGCGCCTGCAGCTGGACGCACCAGAGTTGAGGGGGCATCTACCTTTCTAATATCTATGTTGCAGTGCACACTAATCAAAAATGATTTAATTAACTATTACTGAGAACAAACAAACACACAAACAAACATACTGTAGGTTAATAGATGGATTCAATAATGCATGTCAGTGTCCAGAGATCTTGATAATACCGATTCCTTACATTGGCTGTTTCATGTTACAACACCATATACCAGTAATTGTTTGTCTGGGGCCTAGTCTAACTGGTTATACCAGATGGGCGTGGCTCTCAATTTCACTTGGCAGACAATTGAAAACAAAGGCATTGATAGTCATCTGTAGGACAATGTCAAAACAAATATCTTGATTTGAGCCATGCAAATAATATAATGATGCACGGTTGATTTGTTCCTACGTCAGGAGGCCTTGTGTATATCACTGAGTTTCTCCAAATGTATGTCTCATTTCCCATTTGTCTCATTCTCCTTTTGATTCTTTATAAACCCTTAACTGAAATTCCAGATTATCCTGTGCTGAGCTTTGATGGAAGGAAGAAAGTAGTGTTCAGCAATGTGTCCTGGATGGGTGGCAAGAACCAGTTCCTAGGCATTGCTTATCTTGTCATTGGCTCCCTGTGTGTGGTCATGTCTATAGTCATGCTCATTGTCTATGCCAAGTTCAAGTTCCCTGATGAAGAATGATCACCTACAGTTCTGGACCACAGGTGACTGGTTTGAAGATGTTGAAACCTCAAATGAATGACAATATGTTTTATCACAAGACTGCTACACATAGGAAAAAAACACCTGCTTCGACCGTTATCAAGCGATAATTTCCAGGAGGCTGCTTATTAGCCGATCTTCTCGACCAGACATGATGTCTGGGAGCCGACTGACAAAAGACGAAAACCCGGAAATCTTCAATCAGCATGGCCGGTTGGTCGCCTTGGTTTAAGCACTGTGTCAGCATGGCTACGTGCTTGTGGTTATGGTTAGTGTTAGAGGAGGCTAGTATATTGACCAAAACGACTTCAATAAACTGAACGTGTGTTCAAACTGACTGCAATGCGACATGCTCGTGGTCGTTGGGCAGGGCTGAGGACGCTTATCAACTCAGTCGGCTGGCAGCATGTCACAAGACGGGACAACATCAACATAATAAGCAACCTACTGGGGAATATTCGCTTGATTTTTGGGAGAATCTGCTGAAAGACAATTTACATACAGATTATTTTATAACTGTTTGCAAAAATGCACAAAATAATCTGTCACATAATAATAGTCTGAATTTACTATGGGAAAAAAAGAACAACGGCAGTGAATACCAAGTATATTTGTTATCCCAAACTGTGGATATGTCAATTTGTACTGAATTGTACTCATCAGCCTCTTGTTTACTCACTGTTAAGCAGTACTATAAATGTGTTTAGATGAAACCTTATGTTTGAGTAGTGCTTCAAACTGCTTTAAAATTGAATGATAGGAAGATCAATAGATAACAATTGATTAAAATCAATTGTTGGTTTTGGTATAGAGAGGAAGGATATCGGTTTGTTTATACTGTACAATAGAATATGACAAATGAAGGCAATTAATGTAATGTGTTTGTGGTTAAGTATAATGTCTGCAGGGTAAAAACACAGGGTAGGATAGATGATACAACTTGTTTAGTCAGTGTTTCATGTTTGTACCTTTTGGAAATGTACAACATCAATCATTGATAGTCTCTTAAGTCGTTGAAGCTTGAAGATGCTATTAAAGCCATATTTCACCATTTTCAATATTTCTGTAATTAGTAAAATACGCTGTTCTATCTCAGGGATAATACTGGTAATGAATAGCCTATGTATGGTGAACAAAAATGTATTTATTGCTCCTGTTAATGCTTTTAATTGTGGCCACACTTTAAATGTTCTCCTTTCCATGGCATATATTTTGAATAAAAAACACAAAACCCCACATATTTTCTTTTTGAGTTTTGGGTACTTAACAACTGAGTTCAAGCAATGTTTCTACTTCCGAATGATTGTTGACTTTAAAAGGACGGGAATCCATATTTGGATCCTGTACAGTATGTACAGTATTCAAATATTCAATTTATTATGCTGATATATGAATATTTAAAGTTTTTCAAAAACCTTAGGTTAGGCCTAAATGGGTTAAATTGTAGCTTAGATACCAATTTAAATGTTTAAATGCTTTGTTAAGTTATTCAGTGATTTCACTCAATTTATATGTCAAATGTATTTTTTAATAGTCCTGTCTACTATAGAAGGTGCTAACCATATAAGGAGTTGCTCTCTGTCCCCTATGAGTTTCTGGGGTCAAAATATAACAAAACAAACAGAAAAAAAGTTTGGTTTTGGTGGTGGGTGAGAAAGCCTTCATCCAATCAGGATGCCTCCAGGTTATGCTTTTAATTGTGGCCCACTTTAAATGTTCTAATTTCCATGACATATATTTTGAATCAAAAATCACAAAACCTCATGATGTGCATGTGCTGTTAGACTGTTAAATAAACTGTCCCCTTGTGTGCACATCTTGTTACCAGGCGGGCCTGGTAACAAGATCAAATCATTTAATTCACTTTTAATGATTCATAAAGAATTAAATTGAGCCTGAGGGAGGGAAGTAGACCCATCATAGCAGTCACAGACTAAATGATTGTTATATAGGCTTACCGGTATTATACTAAAATATATCTAATTGTTACCTGTATATATTTATCTGTGATTTTCATTGTATCATAAGGAGGAGGTCTCTGGATATGATCAAAGCCAACTCCCTTGGTCCCCCTGTCAGATGTATCATGGTACAACAGTTACTAGACCGCTACACTGCATTGTGGGTATAGTAGTTGTTTCTCCAACGCAGACCACACGCGTCTGCCTCCTTTCCACGACAAGTACCACAATCCTTTGCACGATTACGTCTGGCTGACTCTGGGGCTGCGGCTCTTTGACAGCTCCCCTCCCTGCATCATTTCAGTGTGTGTGCGTATGTGATTGGTGGTAGGCCAGATGCGATAGTCCGGTCCACGCATACAGCCTTGTTTCTTTTTCTTTGTTCAGTGTGATCAAATCAAGTCCACCGGCCCGCGAGTTGTTGGCTCGCGTCTTCAGGAGAGATGTCTGACGGCGGAGGCGGGGAAGACAACTCCGGCACCATGGAGGTGTCGGCGGTTCAGACGGTGGCCGACGCCGCGGTGCTGCAGAAGCACATTCGCAAACTGGTGCCGTTGCTCCTGGAAGATGGCGGCGAGGCCCCGGCCTCCCTGGAAACCGCCCTGGAAGAGAAGAGCTCCGTGGAGCAGATGAGGAAGTTCCTCTCCGATCCTCAAGTTCACACCATCCTAGTGGAGAGAAGCTGCCTCAAAGGTTTTTTAGGCACATTTATTATGCATCCATAGTCTCTAGTCTCAATCGACCCTGCTCAGCAGTGGTCTCGCGGAAAATATACCAGATCTACAAGCTCACACCGTGTTCCTGTGTGAGGCGTTGTGAGCATATAGATCTGCTATTGTCCACTCCAGGAAACACCCAAACCCCAATCTCATCCAATTGTGTGAATTGACTCTCTGGCTAGTGGCTACAACGCTGTATCACTTTACTAGCCTGAGCCTCCTAGGCAATCTAGGTTAGGGTTTTGTTACTGTATGTTAACTATAGAGACTTGATATCAAGGAAAAGATGTCAACACTAGCGTCATTTATAATGGGTGCGTGGGTGCGTGGCACCCATGGGCCCCATCGCCACTCTAGGGGGGCCCCGAGGCCCAAACAGACTTTTTTCCTTCTCCTTTTATTAAAATATATCTTGTCGCGTGGGGCCCACGCGAGCAGCATACGGGAGATGAGCTAATGTCACTTTACTTTCATCTAAAAAACAGCAACCTTACAGTCAGACGTACAAAGATGGCTAGTGTCAAAGCTGCGACATTGAGGCGTCAGAAACTAAGCGCTCGAGAGCTGTTTGTGCAGCATGTTGGTCCCTATTTATTGTCCCGATCCTCAATAGAAGTCCAGGTAACACTTTCTATGATCCCTACTTTATAATGCATTATGAGAGCATTTATAGTGCATTATAAATGCATTCATAATGCCTCATAACTACACTCATAAACAGACATAATGCTTTGTGATGCACTATATCAGTAGTCATGAAACATTATAATGTCACTGTCATAATGAATTATAACAGCTTAAATTCCAAGGATTCTATGGATGTTCTTGAATACTTATGAAGACCACATCTATAATGCATGATGAGGGTTTATAATGCACTCTTGACTGACTGCTTATAATAGCTTATGAAAACCTACACATGCAGTTCATGTGAAATGTAGTAATGACTTATGGCATGCTATAATGGCCCATTCATTATCATGAGTTATCATTGCATGGGTTAAGTAAAGTGACACACATGTATGCATTTATAATAGTCTGGGCAGGATTGAAAGAAATGTGCTTATTTAAAGTGCTGAAGGCAAATCGTGTTAATTTATGGCATACATGCTTTCTAGGGGTATTAAGGCATGCTGAATCCAAATTTGCTGTATGCCAAGCTCAAAAATGGCTGCTAAGGCCTCAAAATGGACCATTTAAAGATGGCGGCCACCACTATGCTATAACATAGTAAAACGCCTATATTTTTTAACAAAATAAGGTTATAAATGGACTGAAGTATCAATTTTTATGTTTTCATATATGGGGAATTCGATTTAAAATTCTGATTTGAAATCAAGTGTGAGGAAAATGCTTAAAATTTATAAATATTGTAAAAATTGTCATTGGCGAATATTTTTCCAACCACCTTTATCTAATGATTGTTCCCAATAGTGTGTGTGTGTGTGTGTGTGTGTGTGTGTGTGTGTGTGTGTGTGTGTGTGTGTGTGTGTGTGTGTGTGTGTGTGTGTGTGTGTGTGTTTGTGTGTGCTTTAAAATATTATTACTGCATGCCTGTGGTATAAACTGATGGCTTAATTCAAATCAACCTCAAATGGCTTGCCGCTTCTCTCAGAATCTCCCAGGCCCTTATTGAGGGCTACCACATACACCCTGTACACTTAACATATGCCCCATGATTAACATATGCAAAGAATTACACATTTCTAGACAAATAGAAAAGGTCAAATGGTATGTTAATGATTGGGTGGACCCCTAATGATTTTTCCCCCAGAGATGGCAGCTATAGATGTATTAAACGCAAATCCTTCAGTTCTATAAAACTAAACTTGGTGTCATTGGAATGTGCAGTGTTATGATTAAATCTATCCAGTACTATCCAGTAGTTTATTACTGATACATCTTGGACAATAGATTCACCAAAATCTATTGTACAAGATTGATGAGAAGGTGTACACTTTTAGAAAGCTGCTGCTTTCTAAAAGCAGCATCTTTCTAAAAGGGACTGAGATATTAACCATCACAGAGCTCTGAATAGGCTTTTGCAGCAGAAATAATTATTGCAGGACGTTCCTGTTCATGAGATCTGCACTGCTCCTGGTCACTGAAGTCACTGACTTCCCCTCTCTTCCATGTGCCAACAGGATGTGAATAGGCATTTTTGGAGTTAAAGAGATCCCTGACTAATAAGACATATATGGAATATATGGATGAACATGCTCATGTGACATCATCATCCTGCGACAGGAGCACCTCCGGTCGCAGTGAAAGATTCTCTATTTATGAAAGAAATAAAGTATTGAAGCTGTTTTTATTTGCATGTTTTAGTTATAGAAGGCAAGTATAGTGTTTAAGGCATATTTGCTTTATTAGCATGTAGGGATCCTTTTAACACTGGATCTGACAGGCATCCTATACAGTATTTGCCCTCACCTTGGAGCCTGAGCAGATTAACTCTGTTGTCTAGTGACTCCTTTATCACTTCAGTTATCTTGATTCCCCATACATCTAGCCAGTTGTGCTTTCCACATTGGCATCTATCTTTAGCACATCCATGTGGTTGCAGTGGCTAGTCTCTTTCTCCTGTTGTGTCTGCATGGTTGTAACTAAATCTGACATTGCATGGATGATCTGCAACATATTCTCTGTGCTGTACCCCAAGGTCATTAGGGTTTGGGGTCCTGCAACATCATATACCTCACTCAGGTGACCCAGCCTGTGACCGAAGACCCAAATTACGTCCCAGTAACTACTGTACCCACAATCAGTCCCATTATAGTCAAATACAGGACCACACAGTCCACCACTCCTGAACTACTCTGCCGGGACTGAGAGGTCTAGCACATGGAAGGACTAAGCTCTGTCTGGGCCCATCCTACATCTCACTCCTCTCACCACGCCAACCCATACTGCACCCGGGTAACAGTCAATTGTCCAAGTTAGGTCAGAGTGCCTTCCTATCAGAGGTGGAGGTGCTCAAGATCAAAGCCATGACATAGTCATATACTCTGTGACTCTATGGCTTTAATTACTTAATGACAGAGGGTATGCACATGGCATCAGCATAATATCCAGAATGTGTGAACCTTGTGGGGAAAAACACTTACTGGCCTGACAGCTCACACCTCAAAAGAGAAATCTGATCTATCAATCTAATCTAAACAACATTAAACTCACTTTCTCAATTTGCCACTCACTTTCATGCATGTGTAGCAGTGCCTACAGCTTCTAATGGCCTCCAAATTCTAGTGTCTGCCCCCAGACCAAGGGGATGTACCTTTGGTCTGGTTAAGATGTTGGACTTTCATGTGGGAGACCAGAGTTCAAATCCTGGGGGTTACACATGCACATACCCTCAATTGCGGCTGAATGGTGAGGGCACTTACTCTGCAAACAGGCCACTCTCTCAAAAATGACAACATACAGTATAAGCACATTAAAATACATGAATAAAATAAAATAGACACATTTACCAGTTTGTCAATGTAGTGTCAAAAATTAAAGTACAACAAGACATTTTCATATTGCTTCTATCTTGGACATATGCAAATTAGGTGACCAGACACACCCAATCATTTCAAAATGTTTCTCATTGTCAAACATTCTGAAATGGACACCAGGTTTGTAGCTTATCCGGTTCAGAAGTTATAGCCAAAACAGTTTTCAGGTGGCAGCCCTATTGGATTTGGCCACTATGGTGACCCTTGAAGCTCACCAGCTCATGTGCCCTAGGTAAATCTTAACATGCCCTGAACTACACCTGGAACAACTGTGGTGCTTTTAGACTGATTAACGTGCAATATCCCTGGGAGGAATATTTCGATAGGGAAAGGGCCTGGAGTAAAGAGGCAATTATCACTATAAATTATTTTAAAGTGGTTTCTTCACAATATACCTTACATCTGAATATTTCATTGAATTCCCCATATGTGAAAACATAAATGAAGACATTTCAGTCCATTTATAACCATATTTTGTTAAAAATATAGGCGTTTTACTATGTTATAGCATAGTGGTGGCCGCCATCTTTAAATGGTCCATTTTGAGGCCTTAGCAGCCATTTTTGAGCTTGGCATACAGCAAATTTGGATTCAGCATGCCTTAATACCCCTAGAAAACCTGTATGCCATAAATTAACACGATTTGCCTTCAGGGTTCATATATTTGGTGAAATAACCTAGTCTATAATCATGCATAATTGATCATAAAACGTCATTGTTGGGGCTAAGTAAAGTGTGATTCATTTGCTTGCATTTAAAAGAATCTATGCTGCATTTGAGTGATTATTATGCAAGACAAATACAGTAAAATGTGTATGGTGGGAATTTATGGACAAGAGACCAAATACATTTGTCACATTTATTTTGACAATTTCAATTTGAAAATAGCTGGAAACACCAAGGCCAATTCAAAAATGGGTGGCAATCCCAAGTAGAAAAACAAAAAAACAAAAAACAAACAAACAACAAAGTTGTCATGAGGGGATAGCAGGTGGAAGAATACATTATCCGTCCCAGTTCTGCTCTTTGTAGAATTAACCTTAAAGCATGTTTGTTCCTTAACTAGTGTATGGAACAAACATAGAGAAGGACATTGGCCAGGTCTGCAGGTGCCCCATGCACAGGGTCAGGTTTTGTGTGTGCGTGTGTGTATGTGTGTTTCTACCTTGAACATTTGAATTTGAAAATAGCTGGAAACACCAAAATAGCTGGAAACACCAAGGCCAATTCAAAAATGGGTGGCAATCCAAAGTAGAAAAACAAACAAACAAACAAACAAACAAACAAACAACAAAACACACTACCCATAAAAGGACAACTTTGTTTTTTGTTTTTCAACCAAGGCCCATGTATTTTGAACTCTTGTAGCCAGTTAATTTATTAGGACTATAGTAGGTAATAAAAATCTCCATAATATAGTCTAAATCAGTAAAATATATATACCGTAGTTTAAAAACAGTAAAATTAAAAACGGCGAAAGGAAAAATTAACATGCATCTTTTCTCTAACGTACATAATTAGCCTTGGCTGAAAAACAAAAAGCAAAGTTGTCCTTTTATGGGTAGTGTGTTTTGTTGTTTGTTTGTTTTTTTCTGCTTGGGATTGCCACCCATTTTTGAATTGACCTTGGTGTTTCCAGCTATTTTCAAATTGAAATTGTCAAAATAAATGTGACAAATGTATTTGGTCTCTTGTCCATAAATTCCCACCATACACATTTTACTGTATTTGTCTTGCATAATAATCACTCAAGATGCAGCATAGATTCTTTTAAATGCAAGCAAATGAATCACACTTTACTTAGCCCCAACAATGACGCTTTATGATCAATTATGCATGATTATAAATGCATACATGTGTGTCACTTTACTTAACCCTTGCAATGATAACTCATGATAATGAATGGGCCATTATAGCATGCCATAAGTCATTACTACAGTTCACATGAACTGCATGTGTAGGTTTTCATAATCTATTATAAGCAGTCATTCAAGAGTGCATTATAAACCCTCATCATGCATTATAGATGTGGTCTTCATAAGTATTCAAGAACATCCATAGAATCCTTGGGATTTAAGCTGTTATAATTCATTATCACAGTGACATTATAATGTTTCATGACTACTGATATAGTGCATCACAAAGCATTATGTCTGTTTATGAGTGTAGTTATGAGGCATTATGAATGCATTTATAATGCACTATAAATGCTCTCATAATGCATTATAAAGTAGGGATCATAGAAAGTGTTACCGAAGTCCATGTAGAATGGCCGCCCTTGGACTGGCCACTTAAAGAGAACGGAGTTGTCGCTGCTGCTCGACTCTGTGCTTACCTTTTGAAAGTCCGCTGAGATTTTTTTGAGATTCCAATCTAAAAACTCTCAGGCCATTCTCACCCGATTTCAATAATTCCAAGTGTGGTCCAAGTATATCCAAGTATATTTTCAGTTGCTATATAGGTCATGCGTTTATAGTATGCATTTATCACACAAAAGGAGAGGGGAAATTTTCGCATTTTCTCCATGCACTCCATGTCTCTGTGCCCCGTGCCGTG
Source organism: Benthosema pterotum (assembly GCA_039105355.1). Taxonomy (NCBI): domain Eukaryota; kingdom Metazoa; phylum Chordata; class Actinopteri; order Myctophiformes; family Myctophidae; genus Benthosema; species Benthosema pterotum. The sequence continues at coordinate 14,361,319 of CM076980.1, read as the reverse complement.
CATATCGGGGATTCCCCGTTCTTATAATATGGAATATGACACAGCTGTGTATATGGAGCTAATTACATGATCTCAGTCTGTTTGCACAGTATAATCTATTTTACTCTAGGCCTATATATAATCAATTATATTTATAAAATATAATCTTAATATAATCAAGAGCTATTTATAAGTCCTCAATATAAAATCACAAAGAGATTAATATGCTTATCTTATGTGTTTATCATATATTTTAATTTAGCTTTAAAACATAGGTGACAGGAACTGTAACCAAATAACAATCCTACTGACTCTACTGATTAAAAAACAGCCACTGCAACCATATAATCTATGGTAGGATATGTTAATCACTTATCATGTGTGGCATAGCCCTAAATGTTAATATATTTTAGTTTTTTCTAGGGTGGGAAGTCTGTATTCATCTATCAAAAATAAATACATTTATCTAAATACATCTATTCATCTTCACCTGCTTATCCATAGCATGGTTGGCTGATTGGTAGACTCTTGTTATAATTTTCTGGCTATTAGTATTCAACCTTATAATGTAATGTTGCTTGTTGATTTTTATTAGTCAAGGTGGGATAGGACGAGAATATAGGCCGTAAAGAGAGCCTTCCCAAACGATCCAAATTATCTGACAAACACCTCTGCACGCGCATGTGTGAGCGCACGCTGAGAGGGCCCTTTTGATATCGGCACCCATGGCTGATGAACGCTAATGTCGCCACTGGATGTCAACAATGCAGCGAAATGTATTCTGCAGCCTTTGTTAAATTTAAGCCATCGGCATGGCTTCTTGCCCTCGGCGCACATCATGTGAAGCAGCAGCTTCTGTCAAAGAGCATATTGTTCTCGTTCTCTCTCCAGGTTAGGAGGTTCTGCTTAAAGGGGAAGTCCACACATTTTCAATATTCTAGTTGGTATACCATAGAGGTGCTGGGTGGACATGATTAAAAAAAGTTTCCCGATTCTGTATTCCCAAGAAATGGAGGTCTGAAGAAAACCCCTAACAAGGTGAAACATCTTGATGACATCATCAAGATGTATTTTCACCATGTTAATGGATTTATTTAGACGCTTCTTTTTTTCTGAGAGCGTACAAATGCAACCAAATGAACCCTAACAGGTTCATTTGGTTCCATTTGTACGCTCTCAGAAAGAAAAGGATGAAAATGGGTGGAATTCCCCTTTAACTATGATGAGAGTGGTGAACATTGATCCCTTGTTCTCCCTCACATGATAGGCAGTGGTGTGTGTATGTGTGAGTGAGTTGGATTCCCAACTTGTCTTGGAGAATAGCCTAACTAAAACAAACTGCACTGGATCTAAAATGCTGCAATGCAGACTAGAGCTCATACAGTAGATGGGTTTCTTTTCCCAGTGAGTGACCTCACTGTTTTTAGGAAGGGTGGGGAGCTGGATGGACGGAAGCAGAAATATCTATTTTGCACTGTCATCGTGCTCAGAGGAGCCCCAGTGGAAACGGTTTCTCTGTGTCTGACATTTAATGATTATTTATATCACACAGATGATACAGTGATTATATGCACTCAGTAGATCATATTTGAACTGAGGACCCTCATCCTGACAGCACTTGGAAAGTGTAAATGTAGGAGTTTAGGCATTACATTTAGTTTGACTGTCTCATCCACCGATAAGATATATATATTTGGAGAAAAGAAAAAACATTTACAAACTCAATGCCTCACCTCTTATATGGACAAGGACATGTTTTTATAGTATAGTTTTCTTGTACAACTCCCACACATTGTTTATCCCAATTAACTCATACAGGCATTTCATGAGCTCTGTATTGTGTATGGGGAAAAGAAAGATGTAAAACATTTGTGCTAAGCTGTCAAAAGCATAAACACAGTTGGTGAAAGCAGAAAATTCAATATCACATGCAGGGGTTGACACTAGGGCAGGTCTGAAGTCTACTTCCTGGTTGCTCGACAGCTCGACAGGCTTGGTAGTACACCAGTTGCTGCTCCCAAATGTTTGCTAGTAGTATGTTTCAACTAAGCCGACCAGGCTCGTCCTCAGACCTTTCTTTGGTTAGGCAGTGCCACAGTGTATATTGGTCTAATTGCCAGCCCATAGAACCCCATTGTGATCCCAGCCATGTACACCAAGGTTTTATGTATAGGAACTGCTGGACACTGACTTGCATATGGAATAATATGTGACTATCTAAAAGGTTAAGTTAATTCTTAAAAAGATAAAAAAGAGTGGCTGCACACATCGTTGGCCAAAGTGCAGATTTTTTTATTAGGATGCAGAGTGAGAAACCAAGAAGTGAGAAACCACAGGCAGATGCTACTGCAAAGAAGGCAAAATATTCACAATTTCAGCAGCCTTTATGTTGCACATGACATGTCAAACTAGTGGGGTTTGCACACAAAAAAACACTCCTTGGGCTAAATATGTACAGGCAGTCAGTTTTAGCCCAAGGTGTTTTTTGTGTGTAAAACAAATGCTTTTGTCCTGACAACTTAGCTTCCTTATTTCATTACAGCCTGGAGAAGGGATTTTCTGAAGGTACCACCAAACATTCATTCTCTATCTCTTTCTTTCTCTATCAGAGGATGTAGGTGATGAAGGAGAGGAGGAGAAGGAATGCATTTGTTACAACATCAACATTGACATCCACTATGGGCTCAAATCCAACAGGTAACTGACAAATCAAATGACTTCATATGAGAATGCCTCTATAAATCTTTGATTTGATATGAAATTGATTGGACAATGTCCCTTTCCTTGCATGAATTCTTCAATTCTTAAAGTGGGGGTGCCGTGATTTTTGTATTTTTTCCGATTTTGTACATGTTTAAGAGGTGACAGTATGTAAATAGACCCCTTTGTGTGTTTTTTTATGTGCAATGATGTCTTCCCTTTGTATTTAGGGTTTCTTCCTGGGGGCTGAACCTTTCCAGTCAAACGTGCCAATGAAAAAAACTTCAGTATAGTGACATCATGTGCTCAGCTCCTCCCATAACTCCTCCCCCTTTATCATGCAACTAAAGCTGTGGGTGTGGCTTCAGTTCAGCTGGATCTCCACCCATCACCACCCACCAGGCAAACCAGGCATACTTAATGAACTGGTGGAGTGGAATCATAAAAATGACAGTTTAACAAACACTGTACACTTTTGGGGAAAAAATCTTACTTTTCATATAACATTAATACCTGATGATCATGTTTTAGGGTAGAAAAAAATCACGGCACTCCATCTTTAACAAATCCTTCTATTATACTGTACCTTGTGGATGTTCACACGTCACTATTTCTGTCATTCAGCTTGGCCTTTATCAAGAGGACGGGTGTCATTGATGCAGACAAGCCAATTTCAACGCAGGTTCGTGTCCTGACCCTGAGCGAGGACTCTCCCTATGAGACGCTGCACTCTTTCATCAGCAATGCCGTCGCTCCTTTCTTCAAGTCCTACATTCGTGAGTCTGGCAAAGCTGATAGGTGAGACCTTGAGTTACGGTGTTTTATGAAATAATTATATTCAACTTTGATTTTATTCTGCCAGGTGCCAATTATTTTTTGTGTGACCAAAATGCCGGTAAATGCCACCTTAATTTATCTATACACAAACAGACAATTTGAAATTTACTGATTAGACCATAATGTATATGTCATATCTAATCTAACTATAATTCACTCAATGTCTGAAATGCTTTTGTCACTACTCAGTGGCTGTACCAGTTGCTCTGAACCTTCACAGAGGCATTGATCATAAAATACTAAAGAGGTCTTGCTATTGGCGAAGCCCTTTTTTCAATTTAACATATTAGCAGTTCAGAATTAATTCATTAATTAAAATTTCCCATCTTCCACTTACATGGTAAATGTGAAAAATGACATGTTTTTCTCTCATGAAACGAATGCAATCAATTATTACATCAGTCCATGGTGCCACTATAACTGCCCAATGGCAGCCCTGCCATTTTGACTCTTCAAAACACAGTTTTTGCTCTCCACCTACATGCTACGTGCTACATGCTGTATCCACACAGTTCACATTTTTCATACTGTATATTTGAATGGGTAAGGGCTAGTACTGTAGAAATAGTCCACTAAACCCATTATTTGATGAAGAAAACACTGATAATTGTCATTCCCATGAATTGTTTTATCCCTAAAATGAAAGGCATTATTGAATCCAGAGGTGTGAACTGAAGTGTAATGTCCATCCTTCCCTCTAGGGATGGGGATAAAATGGCTCCCAATGTTGAGAAGAAGATTGCTGAGCTGGAGATGGGCCTTCTACACCTGCAGCAGAACATTGAGATTCCAGAGATCACCCTGCAGATAAATCCAATCATCACTAACATTGCCAAGCAGTTCTACGAGCGTGGAGAGAAGCCCAAGGTCACTGACTTTGGTGACAAAGTTGAAGACCCCTCCTTCCTGAACCAGCTGCAGTCTGGAGTTAACCGCTGGATCAGGGAGATTCAGAAGGTGAGAAGAAACCGAGAAAGAGTGAAATTTGACATTAATCTGAAGAATGCTCCTCAATCAACATCAGCGTATCAATCTGAATACCGTGGCCCAGTAAAATCTGGTGAAATAAAATAAATAAATGTATTTTTTTTGTATAGAAGTGACAAGACAAGAAGAGAGTAAAGAGAAAGTGAGAAAAGAGGCTTGTCAATATGGGCCTATTTACTTTGCCACAAGTTGCTTAAAAATCCTTTACAAACTGACTTTGATGTAGATTTTGGTCAACCATCCCACTTTAGGAAATGCATCGATCAATATGTGCTTGAATTGATACAACTTAGAAGCGACTCAGTCATGTTCATCACAAGGTCTCCACTTGTCCTCTTCTCAGGTGACGAAGCTTGATCGTGACCCAGCCTCAGGCACAGCCCTGCAGGAAATAAGTTTCTGGCTGAACCTGGAGCGGGCCCTGAACAGGATCCAGGAGAAGAGGGAGAGCCCAGAGGTTCTGCTCACTTTGGACATCCTCAAGCATGGCAAACGTTTCCATGCTACTGTCAGCTTTGACACAGACACTGGTAAGATTCTGTCTATTGTAATGGGTGAAATGTATTTGAATGTTTGGTTGAGAAAGAGTCTTAAGCTGGAAGTCTACTTATTTGCACATGGATGTTGTGCACTAAAAATAGACATATCTACAAGCTCATAATGCATGGCAAAGATGAGGTTGTGCATGACTGGGTACCAAAATATATATTTTTAGGACTATGTGAACGATGCATTAATCATGAAATCGCTCTCCTAGGTCTGAAACAGGCTGTGGAGACCGTCAACGACTACAACCCTCTGATGAAGGACTTCCCTCTCAACGACCTGCTTTCGGCTACAGAGCTTGATAAAATCCGCCAAGCTCTTATGGCTATATTCACACACCTGAAAAAGATCCGAAACACCAAATATCCCATCCAGAGAGCCCTGAGGCTGGTGGAGGCCATCTCCAGGGACCTGAGCTCCCAGCTCCTCAAGGTGCTGGGCACCAGAAAACTCATGCACGTTGCCTACGAGGAGTTTGAGAAGGTAAGTGTGATTGGTTGACACACATTTGTTGTGAAATTGAAAATGATCCAATACAGGTGTATGTTGATGATAACTGCCCTGATAACTCTATATTTTTCCTATTTGTAGGTGATGGTGGCATGCTTTGAGGTGTTCCAAACCTGGGAGGATGAATATGAGAAGCTCCAGGTGCTTCTGAGGGACATTGTGAAGAGGAAGCGAGAGGAGAACCTGAAAATGGTGTGGCGCCTGAGCCCTGCCCATAGGAAACTGCAGTCACGTCTGGACCACATGAGACGTTTCAGAAGGCAGCACGAGCAGCTCAGGGCTGTCATCGTCCGTGTGCTCAGACCTCAGGTAGAGCACACTTCTTGGTTGTTCAACAAGATATCATCATTGACAGCAGTTGTCCAATGAATAATAAGCCATTACCTTTACACGTATGATTCTGTAAATCGACAATAAAGGATTATGGTGTTGTGGGTTCTTATTCACCATTTCTGCTCTGGTTCTAGGTTTCTGCTGTCCCTCAGCATGCCCCAGGAGAGACCGTGGAGCCCCAGGACATCAAGGTGGCTGAAGTCCTATTTGATGCAGCTGATGCCAATGCCATCGAGGAGGTCAACCTGGCATATGAGAACGTCAAAGAGGTTGACGGCCTGGACGTGTCCAAGGAGGGCATGGAAGCCTGGGAAGCTGCCATGAAACGCTACGATGAGCGCATCGACCGCGTGGAAACCCGCATCACCGCACGGCTCCGTGACCAGCTGGGAACCGCCAAGAACGCCAATGAGATGTTCCGCATCTTCTCCCGCTTCAATGCGCTGTTTGTGCGCCCCCACATTCGTGGCGCTATTCGAGAGTACCAGACGCAGCTCATCCAGCGCGTGAAAGACGACATCGAGTCTCTTCACGACAAGTTCAAGGTCCAATACCCTCAGAGCCAGGCTTGTAAGATGAGCCATGTACGTGACCTGCCACCTGTGTCTGGTTCCATCATCTGGGCCAAGCAAATTGACCGTCAGTTGACTGCTTACATGAAGAGGGTGGAGGATGTCTTGGGGAAAGGCTGGGAGAACCATGTGGAGGGGCTGAAGCTGAAGCAGGATGGAGACAGCTTCAGGGCCAAGCTCAACACCCAGGAGATCTTTGATGACTGGGCTCGTAAGGTATTGTTTAAGTTAATCATTCAGCTTGATACCTTTTTACTTTCTTGTCCTTGTGTGTTTTTTTTTTTTCTTATGTGCAATATTATTTATAGTTTTGGCTTTCGCACAAACCATTTTGTTTTCTACCTTCATTGTCTCTTGTCACTGTATTTAAACTGCATATTCCATTTTGTCAATCAGGTACAACAGCGTAACCTTGGTGTGTCTGGCCGCATCTTCACAATCGAGAACAGCCGTGCCCGCGGCCGCTCAGGAAACATGCTCAAGCTGAAGGTCAACTTCCTTCCAGAGATCATCACCCTTTCCAAGGAGGTCCGCAACCTCAAATGGCTGAGCTTCCGTGTTCCGCTGGCTATCGTCAACAAGGCTCACCAGGCTAACCAGCTCTATCCATTCGCCATCTCTCTGATTGAAAGCGTGCGCACCTATGAGCGCACGTGTGAGAAGGTGGAGGAGAGGTTTTCCATCTCTCTCCTGGTGGCTGGGCTGAAGAAGGAGGTTCAGGCTCTGGTTACTGAGGGCATTGCTCTGGTTTGGGAATCCTACAAGCTGGATCCATATGTCCAGAGGCTGGCCGAGACGGTCTTCAACTTCCAAGAGAAGGTTTGTGTAGAAACATAGCTTTGGTCAAATGTAGGGAATTTTATTTATGTCTGATTAGAACCTCGATCAAAGTATAAGACTAAAGTTTGTTAATTAATGTTAATTATTGGTGACCAGTAACATTTACAGGCAGTCAAGACTGATTAATTGCAATTTAAATTCCAAATGGAAATGGTTTTATTCATGATGTTTTATCTAAAGCAATCAAGATTGAAAAAGTGATGTCTTGTTTCAGGTGGATGACCTTCTGCTGATTGAGGAGAAGATCGATCTGGAGGTTCGCTCTCTGGATACTTGCATGTTTGACCACAAGACCTTCTCTGAGATCCTCAACCGTGTTCAGAAGGCTGTGGATGACCTCAACCTGCACTCCTACTCCAATCTGCCTATCTGGGTCAACAAACTTGACATTGAGGTCAGCCTGAAATTGATCAGCCTATGGTAGTGCATGCAAGGGATAAAATATTGTGGTACATAACGCTGCGCACTGAATGAACTCTTATCGACATGTCAAACAGAAGCATAATTATAATTACCTGGCGTAATTGCTTTCTCTGTAGATCGAGCGCATCCTGGGAGTACGCCTGCAGGCCGGCCTGAGGGCTTGGACCCAGGTCCTCCGGGGCCAGATGGAGGACAAGGCTGATGTGGATATGGACACTGAGGCTCCACAAGTCAGCCATAAACCTGGAGGAGAACCCAAGATCAAGGTAGCCTGAAGTGGACATCAGTTCAATCAAGTTTGTCTATTGTCAATAACCTCTAAATTATTAAAGATGTAAATGAATGTTTCCTCTACAATACCTATTCCAATAGCCAATAACTTGAGACATACAGTAACATAAACCTGCTGAAAACAATAACAGCCTTGTGGACGCTCCTGACTCCTATTGAATCACTCTTGTCTTCCAGAATGTTGTCCATGAGCTTAGGATCACCAACCAGGTGATCTACCTTAACCCGCCCATCGAGGACTGTCGCTACAAGCTCTATCAGGAGATGTTTGCCTGGAAGATGGTCATCCTCTCCCTACCCAGGATCCAGAGCCAGAGATACCAGGTTTGGGGACTTTGGGAACGATCAGCTCTTGAATTTGTCTGTCAAGTTCAATAAGGAAGGAGGGATCCAACTCCAATCCAATAAGATGCATAGATATACAGAATATTGAATTCCACGCAGTGGTGCATGGAATCAACAAAAATCTTTCCACCTCTTATTCGTCAGGTGGGAGTCCACTATGAGTTGTCAGAGGAGGAGAAGTTCTACAGGAACGCCCTGACCAGAATGCCTGATGGCCCTGCTGCCTTGGAGGAGGCCTACAACGCAGTGGAAGACAACGTTGGCGAGGTGGAGCAGTACGTCAAGGTAAGGAAACAAGTATTTTTCACGGCACAAGTTGTTGATGTCTGTCTTGTCTGTTTGGTTATCTTTTATAATATTTGTTCACACTATTTTTATGTGTCTTAATCCCTGGTTCATTCAATTGTGATGTTGTTCCTTATCAGTATTTTTTGTTTGTCACTACCAGGTGTGGCTGCAGTACCAGTGCTTGTGGGACATGCAGGCTGAGAACATCTACAACCGTCTTGGTGAAGACCTCACCAAGTGGCAGGCTCTGCTCGTCCAGATCCGCAAGGCCCGTGGAACCTTTGACAACGCAGAGACACGCAAGGAGTTTGGACCTGTGGTCATTGACTATGGCAAGGTAACAATTACTGGACTAGCAATGATGTTTTCAGTGTTGTATCACACATTCCTTAATGTGGCATTTTATTAAATGTTTGCTTTTTATACGTTATGCTCCTGACTACAGGTCCAGTCCAAGGTGAACTTAAAGTATGACTCCTGGCACAAAGAAGTGCTTAGCAAGTTTGGTCAGATGCTGGGCAACAACATGCAGGACTTCCACTCCCAGATCTCAAAGGTAATTTGGTTGTTGGATAAGATATGGAGAATCCTATCACATTCCTATTATTGGCAATTGACTGTAATAGTTCAAAGGTAATCAACAATGTATTTTACTCCTCCGTCTAGTCTCGTCAAGAACTGGAGCAGCACTCTGTGGACACAGCCAGCACCTCGGATGCTGTCACCTTCATAACATACGTCCAGACCCTCAAACGGAAGATCAAGCAGTTTGAGAAGAATGTGGATGTATGTGCAACTCATGCTTTCATACAGCAGCATACTTCTTGATAGATCAGGCTGGATCCTAAATATCCTTATGTCCTTCCCACAGTTGTTCCGCAATGGGCAGCGTCTGCTGGAGAAGCAGCGCTTCCAGTTCCCTCCATCATGGCTCTATATCGACAACATCGAGGGAGAATGGGGTGCCTTCAGTGACATCATGAAGCGCAAGGACACCGCCATCCAGCAGCAGGTGGCCAACCTGCAGATGAAGATCGTCCAGGAGGACCGGGCAGTCGAGAACCGCACCACTGATCTTCTCACAGACTGGGAGAAGACCAAACCAGTCGCTGTAAGACAAATAGACAAACCCAAATTGGTTTTAACATGCAGGCAAAAGGTTATTTCGAGGGATTGTGTTGTCTGTTGTCATGTTTAACTGACACTGTTCCAATAGGGGAGTCTGCGTCCAGAGGAAGCCCTCCAGTCTCTCACCATATATGAAGGCAAGTTTGGCCGACTCAAGGATGACCGGGAGAAGTGTGCCCGTGCCAAAGAGGCCCTGGAGCTCACCGACACCGGCCTACTCAGTGGCAGCGAGGAGAGGGTGCAGGTAATGCAGCACAAGAACTGTTAGCACAAGAACTGTTCCTGTATAACAAGAAAGTATTTATTGCCTAGCCTAGAACCATGTACAGTGTATGGCTATAGTACCAAGGTCTCTGTTGCTTCAACTTGTAGGTGGCGCTGGAGGAACTGCAGGACTTGAAGGGGGTGTGGTCAGAGCTGTCCAAGGTGTGGGAGCAGATTGACCAGGCCAAGGAGCAGCCATGGGTGTCAGTTCAGCCACGCAAGGTAACATGGACACAAGCATGCAGTATGGCGATCAGATCATTCAATCATTGGTATTATTTGACAAGTCTCAAAGTCTTTAAGACGAACACTGGTGATTTTCACCCAGACAATTATGTGGTAGGGTCTTTGTTTGGCATGTATGAAGCCATCAGCAATAATTAATTAATTTGGTTAATGTGTTCTGCATTTGTAGCTCCGTCAGAGTCTTGATGGCCTCCTGAACCAACTGAAGAACTTCCCTGCCAGACTACGACAGTACGCCTCCTATGAGTTTGTCCAGAGATTGCTCAAGGGATACATGAAGGTCAGGGTCGTCCGTACTTCCAACTAAGTCTGCTAATAGCAAAGTTAAAATGTTCTTGCTTTTTAAAACAAAGCCTTGGTTATAATACGGTATTACTTTTCTCAGATCAACATGCTGGTGATCGAGCTGAAATCGGAGGCCCTCAAGGACCGTCACTGGAAGCAGCTGATGAAGCGTTTGCATGTCAACTGGGTGCTTTCAGAACTGACCCTTGGCCAGATCTGGGATGTGGACCTGCAGAAGAACGAGATGGTTGTGAAGGATGTTCTCCTGGTGGCCCAGGGAGAGATGGCTCTGGAAGAGTTCCTCAAACAGGTGACAAGCAAAAGATCCCCTTAAATGTCATGCTTTTGTTGCAATGAAATGTTGCGAGTGGAAGTAATACTTTATCATGAATCCTGAGACCATGCATTACCCTGGGTAGTATGTAGGTATACGCCAGACAATACCCCTTTTCCTGGGACTTTAAGTTCCCCAGTTTTCACTACGGCAACCCGTACAGGAACTACGTCTGCTATGACGCAATCGCCGTAGCAGCCAAAATCATTAAGCACAGTACCCGTCGGCGACGGGTCCCCACCTCGTTTTGGTTCCCATGGTGACACCGATGAGGCGTCTATTCAGCACGTGTCAAACATAAACAGTAAACACAGACAACCATTGCTCGTTAGCTAACATGCTGTCCCTTGGGCTTGGGCATGGGCAGTATTGAAAAGAGCTGCTGAAGCTATTTGTGTTATCCTAAAACAGTATATGTTTAATAACATCATGTCAAATGGTATCAATGTTAACACACACTGCATATACACACTAAAGCTGTATAAAGCTCGGGATTCGAACCACTCGCTCGCTAAGGTCGCCACGCGAACGAATATTAATGATCCCGAACCATTTATTTATTTATTTAACTTTCCCCCATCTAGTAGTTCTGCGACATTGAGGGGTCAGAAACTCGCTGTGAAACGCGCTGTTACTGCAGTTGGAAATGCATTGTTTTCACTGAAGGTGTCCCATTCTCAATACAGGTTTATGTAGGCGATCCGCCATTAGACTAGCTCTAGGAAGTGAACAGAGTTTACGCAACTCCGTCTTGTGCGCACTGGCTGGTTAGTTTTATGGTTACCCGTCCACCTGACCAGCAGCAGCAGGCACTTAAGACTACATATACACGTAGTCTAATCTTGGCAAACAAATAATTAAACGAGCCGATGGACGGCATGTTTTGGCAATCAAAACAGTGTTACCCGTGGCTGTGTCGGATCGGTCTCATCAGAAAGGAGAGAAAGGAGAGCGGTGTCATGACTGGTGTATTCACTGATGTCAATCACACCTCAGGACAGTAGAAAACTTATCTACCGATGACAACATCCACGATTCTAATAGTTAGGGGCGTGGGGGGGGGGGGGGGGGGGGCGACTCAATGCAAAACTGATAACTATGTGTAGACAGAGAAAAAAACCTACACTAGTATTGCATTAGACAGATCATTGGTCTGAGAACATTGTGAGATCTTACTTTTGGGCAGTTTGTGGACCATTTTAGTGAATTTGTTTAGGCTACTAGGCTAGTGTGATTGGCAGAGCAGAGTTCATACATTCACACAACGCATCCAGGTTATACAGAGCAGCTCCTACTCGTGCGGTACTGGCGTTGTAGACACAACGTGAAAGCGCACCTTCTGCCGTTGTAGGAACGGCTGCGACGGCAGGCAGGTTTACACATCGAGCACTGATCCATTTCCGGTTACCGTAGCACAATGACGTAGCGCCCCTTTTCCTGCAACTTGAAGATGTCTAAAATGTTTGAATTATAGTCCTATGCCTCTCTCATCCCGGTTCACAGATCCGTGAAGTGTGGAACTCCTACGAACTGGACCTGGTAAATTATCAGAACAAGTGTCGTCTGATCAGAGGCTGGGACGACCTCTTCAACAAGGTCAAGGAACACATAAACAGCGTGTCTGCCATGAAGCTGTCTCCTTACTACAAGGTCAGTGCACCTACATACAGTATGCATAATAATGGCATTCTAAAATATGACAAAAAAAGATATGATACCAAACTCTGTTCTGTTTCTTGTCATGCCAGGTGTTTGAGGAGGATGCCCTAAGCTGGGAGGACAAACTGAACCGCATCATGGCTCTGTTTGACGTTTGGATTGATGTCCAGCGTCGTTGGGTCTACCTGGAAGGCATCTTCACTGGCAGTGCTGATATTAAACACTTGCTGCCTGTCGAGACTCAGAGGTTCTCGAGGTAATTGGATGAACCCAGGCTGCCTGGGACAGGCACACAATCCCTTAATTGTAAAACACGCCGTCTCTTAGCATAATTATTAACCCATTTATAACCTATGCCAAAAAAGGCTAAATCCTGACAATATTTTGGAGAAAAAAAATATGTTTCTATGTCAGTGGGGCCTCGACCTTTTTCAATTTTCTACAACTGTATAATTTATTCCCCACAGTATCAGCACAGAGTTCCTGGCACTGATGAAAAAGGTGACCAAGTCTCCTCTTGTGATGGATGTGCTGAACATCCAGGGGGTGCAGAGGTCCCTGGAGAGGCTGGCTGACCTGCTGGGCAAAATCCAGAAGGCTCTGGGAGAATACCTGGAGAGAGAGCGGTCCTCGTTCCCAAGGTAAGATGTCAGTCCTAGAGGAATATGAAGGAAGGTTCAGTAAATGCAATGAGCCTTGTGAAAGGCCTGGTATTTATCTGCATGTGCATCCTCATGAATCACTCTTGAGATTTTCAGTCCTATTGAAAAGATCCATCCATTCGACCTGAGCTCGATAAACATTGTTCATGGACAGGGCTGCCCACACTTTTTTGAATTGAGAGCTACTTTCAAAATGACCGGCTCAACAAGATCTACACATAAAAACATTCCATTTCAAGGCCCTCAGGAAAGTTGGTGGTGTTTAAAAATAATGCACTTAGAATGAAAAATGGAGGGGGGGGAATTGGAAGGTTTTCTTGTATATGCTACTACTGACGTTTGAAAACAGTATTTGGGGTTTGAGTTGACGGTTTGTGATGTTGAATATAGTCTCTTGCACCCAAAGCTGATAACTTTCACGTTTTTGTCTACAATTGGGGAAAGAGAACTGGCAAAATAACAATTATTCTACATTTTGTAATTGTGTGGACTCTTGAAATTATGTAATTCAGGCGTCTAAATATAATTTAACTCTTGAGAGTGTAAAATGAAAATGAAAGGAAATGAAAATGAAACCAACTGGACCCTTATGGGTCCATTTGGTTTCATTTTAACACTCTCAAGAGTTACAGATCTATACATTTTAGGGGACTGTCATGTGATCTACCTGCATGGCCTGTGTGATCTACTGGTAGATCACGATCTGCCTTTTGGGCACCCCTGTTCATGGACATCTCTTTCCCCCCAGGTTCTACTTTGTGGGAGATGAAGACCTGCTCGAGATCATCGGCAACAGCAAGAACGTGCCCAAACTGCAGAAGCATTTCAAGAAGATGTTTGCCGGCGTCCACAGCATCCTGCTCAATGAGGATAACACCGTGGTGCTGGGATTCTCTTCCCGCGAGGGTGAGGAGATCCTCTACAAGACTCCAGTCTCCCTCATTGAGCATCCCAAGATCAATGAGTGGCTGACGATGGTGGAGAAGGAGATGAGGGTGACGCTGGCCAAGCTGCTGGCCGAGGCCGTCACCGAGGTCACCACCTTCAACAAGGGCACCGCCGTCGACTTGAACCAGTACATTTCCTGGATCGATCGCTACCAGGTACGTAACCATCAACCATGCACAGACTACTTTGAAATTTATTTGATCCCTTCCTAGTAATTTGTTATACAGAGAGATGACTGGTGATGGAGCATTCTACTGTGCACAGAAATGCTCACGCACTCCAAAGTCTTGTTTGGTGGTGCAGGCCCACGGGAGAAAACTGTAGAAAAACTTCTTGGCAAAACAAGAAAGTGGCCGCACACACCGGTAGCCAAGTGCCAATATTTTTATTTAGGACATAGCAGGTTTAAGAATTCTAAAACCTGCTAGGTCTTAAATAAAAATATTGGCACTTTGGCTACAAGTGTGTGCGGCCACTCTCTTTTGATGCAGCATTCTAACCATTTTCAAATACCTGATGGAACAAAACCCAACAAAATAATATCTACACATATGGTCTGAGAACTATTTACTCACACATAGCATGTAACCGACATCTAATCTATGTAACAATATAACTTTCATATTCATATAAAGTTAGTTATGAACATCAATATTTCTGGGTAATTCCCTGCGTAGATAATTTTATGCTCGTCCCCAAATATCTTTTCAAATACTGACAACCTTCCACTACACTGCCTCTTCTCTCTCGACAGGCCCAGCTTGTGGTGCTGTCCACCCAGATTGCATGGTCTGAGAACATCGAGTCGGCCCTGACCACCATCTCCGGTGGTGGAGACATGAAGCCCATGCAGGATGTGCTCTCCAACGTGGAGGCAACCCTCAACATGCTGGCTGACACCGTGCTGATGGAACAGCCCCCTCTCCGCAGGAGGAAACTGGAGCACCTGGTCTGTAGATTGAGATTGACAGATTTCCTCTAAATTTATTTTGCACAGTTAAGTCATGAAATGACTGTCTCTCTCTCTCTCTCTCTCTCTCTCTCTCCCCCACACACAGATCACAGAGCTGGTGCATCAGCGTGACGTGACCAGGAGGCTGATCAAGATCAAAATCGACAATCCCAAGTCCTTCGAGTGGCTCAGCCAGATGCGCTTCTACTTTGACCCCAAGCAGACGGATGTCCTGCAGCAGCTGTCCATCCAGATGGCCAATGCCAAGTTCAACTACGGCTTCGAATACCTGGGCGTCCAGGACAAGCTGGTGCAGACTCCTTTGACCGACCGCTGCTACCTGACCATGACCCAGGCCCTGGAGGCTCGTCTCGGAGGATCACCATTTGGTACGTAGATGGAAACGTGAACACACACGCACGCACACACACACACACACACACACTAGTCGGTGCTTAACATTACTTTTAACCCCTTTCCTTCTTCCAGGTCCTGCTGGAACAGGAAAGACTGAGTCCGTGAAGGCTTTGGGCCACCAGCTGGGACGCTTTGTCTTGGTCTTCAACTGTGACGAGACCTTTGACTTCCAGGTACACACAGTTACCCGTATATTGATGTAGTGGGTTTATAGGCCAACCTGTGAAACATAAAGCCATGAGATGAACAGCGATGTGGCTGCACTGGACTATGTTCCGCTCCGTTGCTTTTTGTTTGTGCTTGTGTAACCTCCTGCTCTTCTTCCTCTTCAGGCCATGGGTCGTATCTTCGTGGGTCTCTGTCAGGTGGGAGCTTGGGGCTGCTTTGACGAGTTCAATCGTCTGGAGGAGAGGATGCTGTCTGCCGTCTCCCAGCAGGTCCAATACATCCAGGTGGCCTTGAAGGAGCACAGCAATGCCAACAGGGACAAGAGTACGTACCGAAATACAGGTTGCTTTGTGTACAAGAGCGCAAACTGGGGTGATGTTTGTGATCTTTAGAAATTACCTGGAATTAATTGAATCTTTCACTTATCACTTCACCTTTTTAATGAATTTTGTGGGCTTTGGGAATTTTGTGGGAGAAGGGAGACACATAGCAAAGTTCATCGGCGGACACTACTTACTGTGCTGGATTACCAGCCAAGGTGCTTTGGCCACTAAGCCGGTGCAGGCCGAAGCCTTCACCCTTTACTGGGGGAATACATCGATCCACCCCTCTAACCTATACCTTTTTTTTTTTAGCAAAGAGTCTCATCTGTTTTGGGTGTTTCCTTCCTAGGTGCTCCAATCACCACTGAGCTACTGAACAAGCAAGTGAAGGTGAGCCCAGACATGGCCATCTTCATCACCATGAATCCTGGCTACGCCGGGCGCTCCAACCTGCCCGATAACCTGAAGAAGCTGTTCCGCAGCTTGGCCATGACCAAACCCGACCGCCAGCTCATCGCCCAGGTCATGCTCTACTCTCAAGGCTTCCGCACGGCCGAGATCCTCGCCAAGAAAATTGTGCCCTTCTTCAAGTATGTACTTTGTAGCTCCTTCTAGTACAAGTAGTAAAATGTGTGGTCCTGTATAATGTTCCTGATTGTTGTATAATCTACAAGTGGAAACCCACCTAGAGCAACAAGAATGGATTTCTTCGAGCAAAATTCTTTGCGTTCTAAATGGTACTTCTCCCCTTCATTGTCTCAGGCTGTGCGACGAGCAGCTGTCATCCCAGAGTCACTACGACTTCGGTCTACGTGCTCTCAAGAGTGTGCTGATCAGCGCTGGCAACGTGAAGCGCGAGCGCATTCAGAAGATCAAGCGAGAGAAGCGTGAACGTGGGGAGGATGTCGACGAGAACGAGATCGCAGAGAATCTGCCTGAGCAGGAGGTAACAAAGAAAGTTATAATAATTATTTGCACGACACCCCCCCCTAACTTATCCTTTCGGATAAGTTAGCATGATGTACAAGGAAAAGTTGATGTCACATCGCACCGTCGTCTGTTTAGATTCTGATCCAGAGCGTCTGCGAGACCATGGTTCCCAAGCTGGTGGCCGAGGACATCCCCCTGCTGTTCAGCCTGCTGTCAGATGTCTTCCCTGGAATCCAGTACCAACGCGGTGAGATGACTGCCCTGAGAGAGGAGCTGAAGAAGGTCTGCGCAGAGATGTACCTCACCTATGGAGATGGTGATGATGTGGGCACGCTGTGGGTCGAGAAGGTATGTATGAAGCCTGTGATTTCTTGTATATTGGGTATCATTTGAATATTTAATATAAACTGTGTATAATATACAAACGATGCATGCTTTGTGTGTGTATTTCCCTCTTAATGTTATGACATTATCATTCTTGCATCTTCCAGGTGTTGCAGCTGTACCAGATCACCCAGATCAACCATGGTCTGATGATGGTGGGTCCTTCGGGCAGCGGCAAGACCATGGCCTGGAGGGTTCTGCTAAAGGCGCTGGAGAGACTGGAGGGACAAGAAGGCGTGGCCCATATAATCGACCCCAAGGCCATCATCAAGGATCACCTGTACGGAACCCTTGACCCCAACACCCGCGAATGGACCGATGGCTTGTTCACGCACATCCTCAGGAAGTGAGTTCTTGCCGGGGTTTTTTATCTACACTTAAGATAATCTTGTATGACAATTGTGGACCAGCAAGGAGGCGTGACATAGTAGAACTACTATCCATTAAGTTGTAACCTCCTTTCTTCTTTTATGTTCTACAACCCAGAATCATTGACAATGTGCGTGGCGAGCTGCACAAGCGCCAGTGGATCATCTTCGACGGTGATGTTGACCCAGAGTGGGTTGAGAATCTTAACTCTGTCCTGGATGACAACAAGCTGCTCACCCTGCCCAACGGAGAGCGTCTCAGCCTTCCGCCCAACGTAAGGAGATCCCAACTCCTCTCTTCATTCATTGATATTAGTAAATGTTGGTGTTGAGATCTTACTCCAAAAATGGGCACATTGATGGTGCTTGCATCATGTTTATTAAATGTTCTCTACTTCCTCTCGTCACAGGTACGCATCATGTTTGAGGTGCAGGACCTGAAGTACGCCACCCTGGCCACCGTGTCCCGCTGCGGCATGGTCTGGTTCAGCGAGGACGTCCTCAGCACCGACATGATCTTCAACCACTTCCTGGCTCGCCTTCGCAGCATCCCATTGGACGAGGGAGAGGACGAGGCTCAGCGCATGAGGAAAGGCACCGAGGATGAGGAGGAGACTGCATCACCTATGCTGCAGGTGCATTTCTGCTCCTACATTGTAACTTAAAAATATACCATAACAAATACAGATATGTATATTTTTTTAAAATATACTGTATTTAATGTTTTCCTTCAAGTTGACAACAAAAAACATGATGCACGCAAATTATGTATGCTAGATCAAAAGTGTTGGTAAGAGGGGGGTTCCAATGCGTTGCAAACAAGTGTTTTTAACCTGTTGGTTTTTCAGTATCTGTGTGGTTAGTTTACTAGCAGACCAGGAGGTTTGCTAGTAAACTAACCAGTATAATGACCAATGTCAATATACTGTACGCTCAGTGACTGATCGAGTCTAGGCGTTGACCCGAAGAGGATCTTGCTCCCATTAACCCTGTAAACACACTATACTCTCCTTGAAACCCTCCAGATCCAGCGAGATGCTGCAGCCATCCTCCAGCCTTACTTCACCTCCACAGGGCTGGTCATCAAGGCCCTGGAGCACGCCTCCAAGCTGGAGCACATCATGGACTTCACCCGACTGCGCTGCATGGGCTCACTGTTCTCCATGCTGCACCAGGCCTGCAGGAACGTCGCCCAGTACAACAACAACCACCCCGACTTCCCCATGCCCATCGACCAGCTGGAGAGATACATGCAGGTATGTTCTGGTTTTTGTTTTGTTTGTAAGTTATCAGATATAGCTTAGGGCTTTATGCTCTTTATATTAGTAGTGAAGAAATCAAGTGTTTTTTTACTGTTTTGATCTGATGCACCAAACCCACCAATAGAAATTGCTTGTATGTGCAAACCTAACTTACGTGGATTAACTTGAGTTCATAACTTTCTTTACTTCACTCTAAGGTTAACATACTGCATCGCTGTTTGGAAGTCTCCAAAGCCAGCAATGAAATGTAACTGTATCGTTGTATCCCTGCTACAGAGGTATCTGATCTACGCCGTGCTCTGGTCCTTCTCTGGCGATGGGCGGCTGAAGATAAGGGCGGAACTTGGAGAGTACATCCGTCGCATCACCACGGTGCCACTCCCCTCTGCTCCAAATGTTCCCATTATCGACTATGAGGTACGAAAGAACTCCAAATTGTATTCTACACTCCAAATTGTATTCTAAACTGTTACGAGGAGGTTACATTTGATTCTCTAAAATGTATTTTTAGAGATTCTTTTTTTTATATATTTTATTTATTCATTATTTTGATTTACTGTATCCCTCTGCTCCCAGGTCTGCATCTCTGGTGAGTGGCAGTCATGGCAGGGCAAGGTTCCCCAGATCGAGGTGGAGACCCACAAGGTGGCATCCCCAGACGTGGTGGTCCCCACACTGGACACTGTTCGCCACGAGGCCCTGCTCTACACCTGGCTGGCCGAGCACAAACCACTGGTGCTGTGTGGCCCACCAGGCTCTGGAAAGACCATGACCCTGTTCAGCGCTCTCAGGGCTCTGCCAGACATGGAGGTGAGAGGAAGACCGTTTGAGAGATGTTCAAATCAAGCTCATTTACCGGCTAGATTGTCTTTTCTTTTGACGTCTTTTATCATTTGGCCCTCAATGTTTTTGTTGTTCATATCACTGCTCTGCGCCCGTCCATATTGCTCCAGTTGCTGTGCAACCGAAATAAACCAAAGTGACAAGTCGGCACGCTTATGATTTTTTTAAAAAAAAAACATCATTTTTCCAGGCTGTGTTTTTGATCAAAATAAGATTGATTTGAGGCCCACAAAATGCATTTATTATTGCGGTTATACAATGTATGTTTTGAGTAAATTAACATTCATGGGATTGATTGATTGATAATTTTATTAGACAATAACAAATGTATATGCAGTACAAAAAAGGTACAGCTATACACAAGAATGGTCTAAAAGGAAAATCACATAAAAAAAGACCTTGTGGCCATTCCCATACGTTCATGAGAACATAACCATTACATCGTTACATAGCCTGTTGTACACTTCCTGTATTTCATTTGCGAATGTATGCCTGTTCTCGGTTGACTTACATTGTGCCAGTTCTCTAGTTTGAATGCAGTAGTAGTATTAATTTGCTGCCATCTAGTGGCTGTATTCATTCTATCATATGCAGCCCACTTTTCAGTCATGATTAACATTTTAAAATGATGTTGTGTCTTTACCAGGTTGTGGGTCTGAACTTCTCCAGCGCCACCACCCCAGAGTTGCTGCTGAAGACCTTTGACCACTACTGTGAGTACCGCCGTACGCCCAACGGTGTGGTCCTCGCTCCCATCCAGCTGGGCAAGTGGCTGGTGCTGTTCTGTGACGAGATCAATCTGCCCGACATGGATAAATACGGCACGCAGAGGGTCATCTCCTTCCTCAGACAGGTATACTGTCACACACAGTCCATAACAGTGTTTCTGTAATATTCTAATGCTAATCTCGCGTCTCCACCTACTGGTACAAGGGGGGAAAGTAAAAAAACAAAACAATCCTGATACTGTCCCAATATTAAGTACAGACATGACTCTGTTGCATTGGCACTGCATTGCTGTTATTTACTTATTTTTATTTGTGAATAGGTTCGGTGCCACATAGTTGTAGCCTGTTCATTGACTTTAGATATTACCAGATGTGTCAGACAGATCTCTGATGGCTAAATGTAACCGTTGTGTTTTCCCTGCAGATGGTCGAGCACGGCGGGTTCTACCGCACATCCGACCAGACTTGGGTCAAACTGGAAAGGATCCAGTTTGTTGGAGCCTGTAATCCTCCCACTGACCCTGGCAGGAAGCCCCTAACACACAGGTACATTCCTGCATTTAGTGCCAAACTGATATTTCTGAATACGAACGCCAAAAGATTCTTCATTTTACCAATAGGGTGAAACAAATCAGGTTTATCACTGAGCAGTGGGGTGTTTTGTTATATACAGGTTCCTTCGCCACGTTCCCGTGGTGTACGTGGACTACCCAGGTCCGGCATCTCTCACCCAGATCTACGGAACGTTCAACCGTGCCATGCTGCGTCTCATTCCAACCCTGCGCACCTACGCAGAACCACTTACCGCTGCAATGGTCGAGTTCTACTCTCTCTCTCAGGTAACACGCAACATGACTTGCATTGTCCTATTTGATTATGGTTAAGATAAATCAAACAAATCTATTGAATCTGTATATTGTTGTAGATGTTTGAAATCTCATCAGCCTCTTCTATGTCTTGCCTACAGGAGCGTTTCACCCAGGACACTCAGCCCCACTACATCTACTCCCCCAGAGAGATGACCCGCTGGGTCAGAGGCATCTTTGAGGCCCTGCGGCCCTTGGAAACCCTGCCTGTGGAGGGTCTCATCCGCGTCTGGGCTCACGAGGCTCTCCGCCTCTTCCAGGACAGGTGGGTGAAGGCGTGATTGGTTGGTATCATGGCTGTCATGAGGACTGACTGCTATTGACAGAATACAATATTATACTGTGAAAACCATGTTGGTTTGAAATATTGATAAGTCTTTCCTTAAATATTGTGAATGGGCTGAATTTGCCAACAATTGAATGTAATAATAACGTGGGTGCTGTAAATGTATCCAGACTGGTTGAGGATGAGGAGAGACGGTGGACGGATGAGAACATCGACACGGTGGCTCTGAAACACTTCCCCAACGTGGACAAAGACAAGGCACTCTGCAGACCCATCCTCTACAGCAACTGGCTGTCCAAGGTGAACTGCCCAATAACATTCCGAACAGAATGCCATTCAAAAGCAGAGCGTTTACTCTGAAGTTTAGTGTTGTGCACGTTTATATTTAGGGGCAGCAACAGTTAAACTAATCAAACTAATCAGTTTAATCGATAATAAAGAATAGTAAACAAGCTCACCATGCACCGTAAGCTTGTGCTGTAAGCCAACACCATGTGCTGTAAGCTTGTAGATTGTCTATTTATTGATTTGTTAAAGTAAAAACATCAAAAAGATGTGCTTCTTGATTATGTGATCAACTTAAAAAGTAAACAATGGAATAATCGCTAACCAGTTAATCGTTGCAGCACTAGTTATATATTATGTATGTTCCTGTGAATCACATTCTCACTAAGCATCTTCTCCCTGCAGGACTACATCCCAGTGGAGCAGGAGGAGTTGAGGGACTACGTGAAGGCCCGTCTAAAGGTCTTCTACGAAGAGGAGCTGGATGTGCCCCTCGTGCTGTTCAACGAGGTGCTCGACCATGTCCTCAGGATTGACCGGTGAGGAACTATTTCCAGCCTATGCTACTGTTTTTTTTCTAGTATGGTTTGAGTGTTGCTCTAACTGAATGACCTACCAAGAAGGTGACCCTAAAGTGCATTTCCTTTTTCTCCCCCCTCCTAGAATCTTCCGTCAGCCCCAGGGCCATCTGCTGCTGATCGGTGTGAGTGGAGCGGGAAAGACCACCCTGTCCCGTTTCGTAGCCTGGATGAATGGACTGAGCGTGTATCAGATCAAGGTTGGTATCTCTGCTGTTAGTTTTAGGCAGATAACCTGTACGTGTTTGATTCCTTCTATGGGCTGAGCAATCTGTGTGTGTGTTTAGGTGCACAGGAAGTACACAGGAGAGGACTTTGACGAGGACCTGCGCACAGTCCTGCGCCGCTCCGGTTGCAAGAACGAGAAGATTGCCTTCATCATGGACGAGTCCAACATGCTGGACTCTGGCTTCCTGGAGAGAATGAACACCTTGTTGGCCAACGGCGAGGTAACGTGGGGTCATTCTCAGCTTGTTGTTTTCACGTAGGCAAGACGTTGTTAAAATTGTATATTGCCTCAAAATATGGTTGATCTGTGATATCACACCGTTTGCTGCTTAATAATATATCTGTCACACATTAAACTAGGGGGGTTTATTCATACAAGACAAAACATGATAAGCGTGAATAGCCTTGTGATAGAAGAACCATACTGTGTGTGTGGTTAGTGGTGGTGCAGTGCTCCTTTTTGACGTGTGTGTGCATTCCTCAGGTGCCGGGTCTGTTTGAGGGAGACGAGTATGCCACCCTGATGACCCAGTGTAAGGAGGGGGCCCAGAAGGAGGGCCTGATGTTGGACACCCACGAGGAGCTGTACAAGTGGTTCACCAGCCAGGTCATCAGGAACCTCCACGTGGTCTTCACCATGAACCCCTCTTCAGAGGGCCTGAAGGACCGGGCTGCCACCTCACCTGCTCTCTTCAACAGGTACTCTCCATACATGCTATAAGCTACAAATGAATAAATGAACACAGACGTTCACATTGTATTCACTATGATTGGAGTCCTAAACTAAACTCTAAAAGATCTACTCAATCCTTTTTATTAATATATTTTCTCTGAAAAATATATGCCGCTATATCAGTCATGCTCAAACCTTTTCACGCAAAAGACCACCAGCACATGTATTTGGCTGGACTCCTGTCTCTCAATATTTTTTTTCCCTGCAGATCCACAGCAGCAAATCTTTGAGTTAAAAAATGTACATATATTCACAGATTTGCACATTTTCACGAATAAGTTCATAGAATGGCACTCTGAGCTTGTGTTGCTGCTATTTTCTTAATAGACAAAGTCATTTGATTCAAATGCATTCTCTCTCTCCCTGTGTACCAGGTGTGTGCTGAACTGGTTTGGTGACTGGTCAACCGAGGCCCTGTACCAGGTGGGCAAGGAGTTCACCATCAAGCTGGACCTGGAGAAACCCAACTGGAAGGTCCCAGATTACATGCCCATCATCTACGACAAAATGCCCCAGCCTCCCACTCACCGTGAGGCCATCGTCAATGGATGTGTCTTTGTACACCAGACACTGCACCAGGTTGGACTCTTTTCCATTTATTGGCAGGGCTGAGATAATGTTTGATGTAATGTGTAGTAAATATGTTTCATATCCTTATTTAGTTTTTGCGCTATTGTATTTTTTGCTGTGTAGAAGAAAACGTCAAATTTGCATGTATAATAGAACTATGATCACGTTTTTGTTAATATGCAGTCTACTGTACATGCGAAGTGTTCCCATAGCCTGATGTTGATCTCTTTTTAGGCAAACAACCGTTTGGCAAAGCGTGGCGGTCGCACCATGGCCATCACTCCTCGCCACTACCTAGACTTCATCAACCACTATGCCGACCTGTTCAATGAGAAACGCAGTGAGCTGGAGGAGCAGCAGATGCACCTCAACGTTGGTCTCCGCAAGATCAAGGAGACCGTCGATCAGGTAACACAGATCCTTGTGATAACAAAGAGAGTTGTTCAGCTCTCTCGTCTTGACCTCAAGTTCATTTCACTGTTTTGTGTGAACCAAGAAATGTTTGATCAGTGTTTATCTCTGTAGCGGTCGCCTTATACTTTAAGTGTTCCTCCTTCTCCAAAGGTGGAGGAGCTGCGTCGTGACCTCAGGATCAAGAGTGAGGAGCTGGAGGTGAAGAACCAAGCTGCCAATGAGAAGCTGAAGAAGATGGTCAAAGACCAGCAGGAGGCTGAAAAGAAAAAGGTAACCATTGAGTTTCACAACAAACTCGGATGTTACACAGTCATGCTTGAAAGTTAAAACGGTGAATGCTCAGGATTGTGTTGTAAATGGCTATTAAATAAATTATATAATAGAATTTGTTGTGTGTATATATTTTGTGTAACATTTGTTTGTCTCTGTGGTGATTTCAGGTGATGAGCCAGGAGATCCAGGAATCTGTGTACAAGCAGCAAGCAGTGATCAAGGACAAACAGTTGCGTGTCAAAGAAGATCTGGACCAAGTGGAGCCTGCTGTCATTGAGTCTCAGAACGGTATAGCTTACCTTTTCACAACATGGTTCTCTGTTCCCTCTGCTAAGTTCTGTCATTCATTGCAGCTTCCTCTCCTTTCTCCCTTTCGTGATAATATCCTCTATAGTTCAGACAAAGTTTAGACACTTTTTTTTTTCTTCTAATCACATTCCCTCCGTCTTGACGGCTCCTAAACCGAATCTGCCTCCGCTTGTTGTCAATAGCCGTTAAGTCCATTAAGAAGCAGCACCTGGTGGAGGTGCGTTCCATGGCCAATCCCCCGTCGGCCGTGAAGCTGGCCCTGGAGTCCATCTGTCTCCTCCTGGGAGAGAGCACCACGGACTGGAAGCAGATCCGTTCCATCATCATGAGGGAGAACTTCATCCCCACCATCGTCAACTTCTCTGCTGACGAGATCAGGTGAACAAGTCCTCAATACAGGGACTCACTAAAAGTGTTCTTTCTCTCTCCTTTCCTCCAAACACACACTTGGCCCTGCCTTTAGCGGTGAGCTCTATAAAGCGGCAACACCTGGTAGAAGTGCGGGCCATGACAAACCCACCGGCGGCGGTCAAGCTGACGCTGGAGTCTATCTGTCTGCTGCTGGGCGAGGAGACCAATGACTGGAAAAAGATTAGACAAGTTATTATTGGTGACAATTTCATCAGCAGCATAATCAACTTTTCCTCAGAGGAAATGAGGTACCGCGGCCGGTCGGACCGTCTCCACTTGCCTGTCTAGCTAGATTTCGAATGGACGCAGAGATAATTTTCTCAATCAGTACGCGAAGATCATTTTCTCAATCATTTGATCTGTGATTACTGCTTCAATGATGCCAATGGGTTTCTGGTTCGGGAACAATTTGGAAATTGGCATATGCCGACTATACCTGTGGCAATGATTTGTTGATAATTGTATTTATTGTGATTGTCTTTATGGGATTGGATAATCCTGTCCACACCAGCAACTGGCCAGGTATGACTTCTAGCCATGATTAGAAGATTTATCTTGAGTTTAATTTGAATTAATCCTCAAATCATATTGTTTTTTTTTTAAGAAAGGGGGGAAAATACAATCGCTCACCTACAGACATTCTCTTCTGGAGAAAGATATTTTCAACTGTTAATTACATTTTACAGCTACTATAATCTTGCTGACATCCAACATCACTTGTCTTAATTCCAGTGACTCAATCCGGGACAAGATGAAGAAGAACTACATGTCCAACCCAGGGTTCAACTATGAGCAGGTTAACAGGGCCTCTCTGGCTTGCGGCCCTATGGTTAAATGGGCCATTGCTCAGGTAAATGAGGCATGCGGTCACTGATGCATGATTTATGTGAATATCCAGGTGTATTATCCAAAAGTCCAGAATTCTTCCTAATGTATTTGGTCGTTGATGTTTAAACGGACACACCTGTTTGTGACAGACTCCTTCACTCTCTCCTAAGTCACCCTTCGCTCTCTCCCTACAGCTGAACTACGCTGACATGCTGAAGCGTGTGGAGCCACTGCGTAATGAGCTGCAGAAACTCGAGGACGACGCCAAGGACAACCAGACGCGGGCGGAGGAAGTGGAGCAGATGATCAGAGACCTGGAGTCCAGCATCGCTCGCTACAAGGAGGAGTACGCCGTCCTCATCTCAGAGGCTCAGGCCATCAAAGCTGACCTGGCTGCAGTCGAGGCCAAGGTGTGATCCTCATCCACGTTCACTTGAGCACTAGATTTACGTAATGGTCATAAAAACATGTACACCATTGGGAAAGTTATTATGGTGCGGCCACACGATTGAGGTGCATCACTGTTGCAAAGCTATGTATGTAATTATTCTTAGTAGTGCAATATGTATCTCTTGGGCTCAGCCACACATTGCTTGTCTAAAGCGAAAATCTGTCACGATAGATTCTTGAGTCTTTCCTCCTGGAGTCTTAAGTCTTTCCTTCCCTCATATCATTGTATCCAATGTCTGCGCCCTTGTACGTCCTGCCTGTGTACTGCTCTGCGATTACACCAAAAGGTCTTGTGTCCCTTGTTCGTACCTTTACGTCTGTGTTCTGTTCCCAGGTGAACCGCAGCACAGCTCTGCTCAAGAGCTTGTCAGCAGAGAGGGAGCGCTGGGAGCAGACCAGCGAGACCTTCAAGAACCAGATGTCCACCATTGCCGGGGACTGTCTGCTCTCTGCCGCCTTCATCGCCTACGCAGGTTACTTTGAACAGCAAATGAGGCAGAACCTGTTTACCACCTGGTCTCACCATCTGCAACAGGCCAACATCCAGGTACTTGTAACCTTTGTTTGCTAAACTGTGCATTGTGCAACATCAATTATTCATTGTTTTGGGAAAAAAAACAGGTATGATGATTTTTGTAGATCATCATGTTTGTGTAGATGCCAAGAGATGCTTTTGACCCAATTACAAATCAATATGGCCACCTCTGGCTCTTAATGAGAGGCCTAGATCTTTCTGCATGCCTAACAGCCTTTCTCCTCCATGTCACTGCTAGTTCCGTACGGATATCGCAAGAACTGAGTACCTGTCCAACGCCGACGAGAGACTCCGCTGGCAGGCCAACTCTCTCCCAGCTGATGACCTCTGCACTGAGAATGCCATCATGCTGAAGAGATTCAACAGGTCACTGTCTGTTCACTGTGAACAAAACAAAACACAAACACTACATTGAAAAATGGATCAATATGCTGGGTAACTTTTCTTTGATTTGAACACGGGTTGAGCCAACACTAACAGTCCTGCTCACCTCTCCAGGTACCCGCTGATCATCGATCCATCTGGCCAGGCCACCGAGTTCATCATGAACGAGTACAAGGACCGCAAGATCACCAGGACCAGCTTCCTGGACGACGCCTTCAGGAAGAACCTGGAGAGCGCCCTGCGTTTTGGAAACCCGCTGCTGGTCCAGGTAAAAAAAAAGACCCTTTGCCCTTGTGCTCGGCGCTTGACTCTTGCAGACATTTTTACTTGAGGGTTTTGACCAGCTGCCTGCTTGTTTTCATCCTGCGTTCACCGTTCTCGTCTCCCTCCTGGTGTTCTTCTCTTGTCCAGGACGTGGAGAGCTACGATCCGATCCTGAACCCGGTGCTGAACAGAGAGGTCCGCAGGACTGGAGGACGTGTCCTCATCACCCTGGGAGACCAGGACATCGACCTGTCGCCTTCCTTCGTCATCTTCCTCTCCACACGCGACCCAACGGTGAGTTGGATTTACCCTTTGGCTTTCCGTCTCCTTGTTATTAGCTGTTAGTTGACCATGAACTGCTCTGTCTACTAACTTTACTTGTACTTATTTATAAAACTTGGTTTTCTTTGTGTGTTTGTGTATGCGTGTATATGTTTTTGTTTTGTATTATTGCGTATATACAGTATGGTCATAAACGATTTTTAGGCCCTCAATATATGTCATACCACATCATCCATTCTTATAATGAAGATCAACATTTTAAAGGACCTAGTTCCAAATGCAGCATATACCTAGATGAAGCCTTTGCAGTTAACCTGTGGTTTACTTGGGTGTTCTATTTCATCCCTTCTGGGCACCAGAGGGCAGTGCTATAAGCACCGAATGAATAGTCCCATTGTGCATGCGTAACTTTTGTTCTATTTATTCCTTGCAGGTTGAGTTCCCTCCAGACCTGTGTTCTCGCGTGACGTTCGTCAACTTCACGGTGACCCGCAGCAGTCTGCAGAGCCAGTGTCTGAATGAGGTCCTCAAGGCTGAGAGACCTGATGTGGACGAGAAGCGCTCTGACCTCCTCAAGCTACAGGGTGAGACATCAACACTGCATCCATTGTTATAATGAAGAACAACATCTGTCATTCTACAGGACCTAGTTCCAAATACAGCAGCATATACAGCATAGACATACAGTACAAGCTGCCATCTGGTTCCCAAAGTGGGATCTGCCGACCGCTTATTGTACTTGAGGGGGTTAGCGGGTACCCAGCTAAATTATAATTGGGAACCAATTTCACTCCCATGGGTCTGTAACTCAGAGAATGTACACTCTCAGCGTTAAATTAAAAGCGTTTTTACAGTATAAGTCGTGGGAGCTTAAAGTCACGTCTGAGGACCTTGAAAATAATCTGGTACAGTACTGGGAGAGCTGTGTGAATCTTCTGTTATGGGGGTCCTTGGCGAATATTTTCTAAAGGGGGTCCACAGGCTAATCAATGTCAATCTTGGGGGGGTCCTTGACATGAAACGTTTTGGAACCACTGCGTTGCATGACGGAGTGCATGCGTTGTGTTTATCCTCAGGTGAATTCCAGCTGCGTCTTCGCCAGCTGGAGAAGTCTCTGCTACAGGCGCTCAATGAGGTCAAGGGTCGTATCCTGGACGACGACACCATCATCACCACCCTGGAGAACCTGAAGAAGGAGGCGGCCGAGGTGACCAGGAAGGTGGAGGAGACGGACATCGTGATGGCCGAGGTGGAGGCGGTGTCCCAGCAGTACCTGTCTCTGTCGTCAGCCTGCAGCAGCATCTACTTCACCATGGAGTCCCTCAACCAGGTCTGCACACAGGACTAGTTAATGCAACTCATGGATGTAATTGAGAATTTAATGATGTAGTCAATTAACAGTCTGTTTTGTCATGTCAGGTTAAATGTTTCCCATTTAACCTGACATGTTTGGGCCATGGCAGGCTCTTTTAACTATTTGTGCACTGGTGAAGTATAAGATAACATGCTCCTCAAATCAAAAGTTAAAAAAAGTATTAACACAAAGCCCACCGGGATGACTCCATTAATGAATTGTGCAGTGCCGAGATTTCCCCATTTTTCAACACAAAGCACTAAACATAACATCCGTATATCAAGCTAATAGCCTTCGAGTACAAACAACATATTTCTCTGCCTCTTCAGATGCACTTCCTGTACCAGTACTCTCTCCACTTCTTCCTGGACACGTACCACACAGTGCTGTATGAGAACGCAAACATCAAGGCCATCAGTGACCACACCCAGAGACTTGCCCTCATCACCAAGGACCTGTTCCAGGTATGTATTTAAATAAGGCGACTGATTCACCCTGTAATGGCTGGGGCCCCTGAAACCCTCTTGGGCTGGGGCCCAAGAGGGTTTCAGGGGGTTCCCTGTAGAATGAGGAATGGTTTATTAAACATTGCCCTGTTTATTTGTTGGCTATTCAAAAATCCTTATGAGCTTGTTGTTATGAGAACCTCTCTGAATACACTCTGAATATTTCTGTATAGGTGGCCTTTAACCGGGTGGCAAGAGGCATGCTACACCAGGACCACATCACGTTTGCCATGCTGTTGGCTAGGATCAACCTGAAGGGCATGACCAGGTAAATTGGATGCAAACACTGGCGTACTTCTCGCTTTTATCTTCCAACAGTTTTTGTTTTGATAATTTGTGCAAACTACTAAACTTTATTTCTCACCATTACATACTAAATCCACAGTGAGCCCTCGTACGACGCAGAGTTCAATCACTTCCTCCGTAGTAAGGAGATCGTGTTGACGGGCACACATGTGCCTAAAGTGAAGGATCTGACCACTGAGCAGTGTGAGGCCATGGTCCGCCTCAGCCGTGTGCCGGCCTTCAAAGACCTTGTGGAGAAGGTCCAGGCGGACGAGGTAAGGCTTATGCAGTATCGTTTTCTTGTAGATTGGTTCATTTTGGCAAGTACACTGTAACATGGACAAAGCCTTTGTGATCTCAGGGAAAGCCTTTATTTTCTTTGAATGTAAATGAATAGTGAGATTAATCGCCTCATGTTTGCATTGTGACTTCAGCAATTCTTCATGTGGATGGAGAGTAACACCCCTGAGCTGTCTGTTCCCTATTTGTGGTCCGAGGAGAAGCAATCCTGTGAGTAATCGCACAGCACATTCTCAGTGGGTCTGGACACAGAAATGATGCCTTTACTAGTTGTCAACGATGAGCGTTTCTAACCTGTGTGCCACTTCCTGCTTAGCTGCCATTGGCCAGGCGGTACACCAGCTGCTGCTGATCCACGCCTTCCGCCCAGACCGCCTGCTGGCCATGTCACACATCTTTGTGTCCAGGGTGCTTGGAGAGAGCTTCCTGACCGCCATCGATCAGCCCCTCGACCTGGCTAACATTGTGGACTATGAGGTTAGTGGAGATCATACGGTACATACGGTAGGTGCTGGAGTGGAGTGCTGAGTAATGCTGCATACTGGTACAACTTGTAAAGCTCCCATAACGGTGTGTCTTCAAAATACGCCTGTGAATCACGTTTTCACTAACATTTCCCTGTTGTACAATATTTTTTTTCCCTCTATTACCTGTGTAGGTGAAGCCCAGTACTCCAGTACTGATGTGCTCCGTGCCAGGCTACGATGCTAGCGGCCTGGTCCGAGATTTGGCAGCAGAACAGAACAAACACATCACTTCCATCTCTATTGGTAAATGGATATGTTGTACTGCTCATAAAATACATTCTTTGATTCTCCGTAAGGCTACATACAATTATTCTTTCTTTTCCTCTCTGTCCAAAGGTTCTGCCGAGGGCTTCAATAAGGCTGACCGAGACATCAACACCGCTGTGAAGTCTGGCAGGTGAGTAATGTTCACTATATGTGTGTCGGCTTACCCTGCATGTCCAGTCCTATCCTCACTGTTCTCCTCCTGCAGGTGGGTGATGTTGGAGAACGTCCACCTAGCCCCTGGCTGGTTGATGCAGTTGGAGAAGAAGCTCCACTCCATGCAGCCACATGCTAGCTTCAGGCTCTTCCTTACAATGGAGATCAATCCCAAGGTAAACCCGTGTCACTGTTGAATTGTGTTCAGTGACTATCAACAGTTACGAATTCATGAACATCCCCATATTTTGCCTTAACAGTCTCTTGAGTTTCACTTCTAATGCCTTTTTGCTTGTTCCTTCCAGGTGCCAGTGAACCTGCTGCGTGCCGGTAGGATCTTTGTGTTTGAACCTCCTCCAGGTGTAAAGGCTAACATGCTCAGGACTTTCAGCAACATTCCTGTGTCACGCATGTGCAAGGTAACAAAAAAACGACTGACACACTTAATTAACATCTAAAGTGATTAAAGTTCTCAGTACTGGGTACTGATTTCAGTCCTGAGGATTTCACAGGGGTCATTTAATTAGCTCAGTGCTTATTTGCAAAAGATCATTTTCAGTCTCAAGATATTTTTTTTACTTTAATCCCTGTTAACATCTAAAGTGATTGCCTCCGTTCAGTCCTATCATCCTCAATCGCCTCTCTTTCGCTCCTCTCCTTCCAGGCCCCCAATGAACGCGCACGCCTCTACTTCTTGCTGGCCTGGTTCCATGCTGTCATCCAGGAGCGCCTGCGCTACGCCCCACTGGGCTGGTCCAAGAAATACGAGTTTGGAGAGTCCGATCTGCGTTCTGCCTGCGACACTGTGGATACCTGGCTGGATGACACGGCTAAGGTCAGTCAGTGCCAGTCCAGCTAGGGACCTCCAAAAAACAAATATTTCATGACTTTTCAAAGAATAGCAGACCTACAAGCTTGTACCGCGTTCCATGCTATGAGCGTAGATCTGCAACAGCTAGAGTGGTTCAATGCTAATGTGTTCCAGGTCTTAAGTTAAAGACACTTGGCATTTACATTAACATTTCCTTCACTACACACAAACACACAGGGTCGTCAGAACATCTCTCCAGACAAGATCCCATGGGCGGCTCTGAAGACCCTGATGGCCCAGTCCATCTACGGTGGCCGCATCGACAACGAGTTTGACCAGCGGCTACTCAACACCTTCCTGGACCGCATCTTCACCACTGGCAGCTTTGACAGCGAGTTCAAACTGGCCTTCAAAGTGGACGGACACAAGGACATCAAGATGCCTGACGGCATCCGGTCAGTAGCTGCCTTTGACATATGGGGAATAAAAGGGGGTGGTAGTTAGATTATTAATTTTCTTGTATATCTGTATTTTCCGGGTTATAAAGCGCACCTGAATATAGGCCGCATCGGCCAAATTTAGCGAAAGAATCAATTGTGTACATATACAAGACGCACTGGCCTATTAGCCGCGGGTGTTTTAATGCTTAATTACCATATGTAAGGGTTCTTGCACAGATGAGATTGTCGGCAACGAAATGCTGTTTGAGAAGCATCCTTTTTATTATTTAAACGACTACAGAACTGCACGTGCTGTATGTAATTAACGCTAGAGCCATAGACCAAGGACGGATCTAGGCATAGACATGGGGGGGGGTGCCCTCTAGACGCCCTGACTGCCCCACCAAACATGACGGAATGCAAACAATGAAAACTTCAAAGATATTTCAAATCAAATGCTTATAGCGGTAGTTAAACATTGACTAACTACAATTTTGGCACCACTAAACCAACTGCCATTTTCGGCTGCACCCCCGATTGAGAAATATTACATCCAGGCCTGGCCAGTGGCCATAGAGTGTAGCCGGAGATGCGCAACTCCGATCACTTCATGAAACCAAATGAGCGCTTGCGGGTTCATTTGGTTCATGAAAAAAGGTAGCCTACCGTACATCTGGTTAACCAACTGTCCACCATTTAGCTGTGGACCACCAGGAATCCTCTCAATGTTTAAGACGCTCGACGAGGCGTCTTTATTGCCGCCTCCACGGACCCCCTCCTATTCCTGATCGCGCAGCTGCTGCTGCTGCTGCTGCTGCCGCCAGCCTTTCTAAACCCGTTCGTGGATGTTTTGACACTTTTCCACGCAGTCAGGATCCACTGGCAGACTTGAGAAAAAGTTGCTTTCAGCATGTTGCTCGCGCTCGCGCTGCCGCCGCGGTCCGCGGAGCTCATGGCGTCTCCGCCGCGCTGGCGTTCCTCGCGTTGGTACGCCGTCTAACCATTGATTCATTGATCCCAAGGCTACGTGCAGCAGATAGATTTCCTTATTTTTCAACCAGCTCGACTGACTTTAGCTGCGTTATATGTACTTCTTCGTTTGCTTGTAGTGTCTGTCTTAGCGAACTGCCTGTGCCCTGTCCCTCTACATTTCCTGCTCGGGCCGGCTTAAAGTTGGGGTGCATACCGTGCATTTAGACTTAGAACGCCCTATAGTGTTTGTTAGCCGTAAACATCCATACATTGGCCGCACCGCTGAATAAGCCGCAGGGTCCAAAGAACGGGGAAAAAGTCGCGGCTTATAGTCCGGCAATTACGGTATATTTGTGATATTATGTTTAAAAAAGGTACTTCCATGTGACTTGGCATAGTTTAGCAATAAAAACAAGGTAGTTAAATTACACCTTCATCAGTTGTTTCTAATTATGTTTTCCAGACGTGAGGAGTTCATGCACTGGGTGGAGATGCTTCCAGACACCCAGACCCCGTCTTGGCTCGGGTTGCCTAGCAACGCCGAGAGGGTCCTGCTCACCACATTTGGTATGCCTCCGTCAACTGCTGACGCTCTGGAAATCGTAGAACGTATAAGCATCACCACGTGACTCACCTGTTTGGTTTATTAGTGTGGCTCTTTCACAGGCATGGAGTGGATCCCTGCGGGAGCCAATTGTTGAATTCACAAATCTCATTTAATCTCTGTATTCCAGGGAAGGGAAGCAGTTGTGTTTTTATGTCTACTATGTCTAATACTCACATCGTGTTCTGCCACCAACTGTTCTTTTATCGAGATTCCGACTCCATCCATTCCTCTGGTTGACTCTCGTAGTCTCTCATAGCATCCCCTTCCATCAGAGTTTTACATAACAGACTCATACATACCGTGTGGAGGTGTTCTGTCCATAGGAAGAGTGTGCGGTGTGTCTCTCCTCACCCTCCAGCAGCTGTATTTCACATCCATCATGTCATTTTGCTCTGACACTGACCCCAGACAGGACGGCCAAATGCACGATCCCTGACCCCTTTAGTTATGCATCACATCACCTGTCTTTGGGAATGATTTGCATGCCTCCCAAGCATCCACCCACCCATTGGGTATCACCCCCACACGTCCTCAATCCTTGAGTTTCACTTTTTCTCAATCCCTGTTTTGGTGGTGTTTTGTCATAATGTCCATTATGTTTGAAATCTGCGTACTTCCAGTGTTTACCTGAGTTTACCTAAGTTATTTTGTGTTTGTGCCTGGAGCCATTTTTATCTGTGATCCCAATGCATGTGTTCCTAATTCCTTTTTTGTGACTGGCATTACTGCTTTCTTAGACACCTATTAACTGTCTAGAGGCAAAATGGCTTGTGTCTTTGTTCCACAATTAATTTATTTTTCCCCTACCTCCAACTGCCCCACCATGGGCTTGTCCACTGCCTCGCCTCCCCCACCTCCCTCCTTGTTCACTGGCTCCCTCTGCTGGGCTGGGCAGGCACTGACATGATGGGTAAGATGCTGAAAATGCAGATGTTGGAGGATGAGGATGACCTTGCCTACGAGACAGAGAAAAAGCAGCGCAGCACGTCCACGGCGGACGCCCAGCCAGCCTGGATGAGGGTCCTTCACACTACCGCCTGCAATTGGCTTCAGCTCATACCGCAAGCAGTCAACCCCCTCAAACGCACAGTGGAGAACATCAAGGTAACTGGAAGCATGGGAGACGGCTTGGCTTCCCCCACGTGCAAGCCTTGTTCACTTTCTATTTGTCAGTACAGATGTTGTTGTTTGGTGCATTTTACTGCAGAATATTTGTATAATATGCCAGCTTATTTCACACTCATCTCTGCTGTTGAGTGGTGGGTATTTTCAAGTTTTTAAGTTTATTTTCTACCCCAAACAAACTTGTGTCCACACACACGCTCTCCAGGATCCACTGTTCCGCTTCTTTGAACGTGAGGTGAAGATGGGGGCCAAGATGCTGCAGGACATCCGTCAGGATCTGTCGGATGTGGTAGCGGTGTGCGAGGGCAAGAAGAAACAGACTAATGACATACGCACACTCATCAATGACCTTGTTAAAGGTAAGATACATGTTTTACCGTTTATACTTTATTGAGTTTCGCTGGGTATATGAGGGGAAGAGGGGAAAACAATGTATGTTCCATTCAGATTTTTAATTTCAGCAACTACCTTGTGGTGTTTTATTTAGTGAAACCTGTCTTGTCTTCCAGGCATTCTCCCTCGCAGCTGGTGTCGCTACACCGTCCCTGCCACCATGACAGTGATTCTGTGGGTGGCAGACTTCAGTGAGAGAATCAAACAACTGCAGCAGATCTCCCAGGGAGCTGCCAGTGGGGGCGCTAAGGAACTTAAGGTACCGCCAGTCCTTTTATAAAATGTACATCATTATTGTATTCTATAGATGGCAATAGCATTTTACTTTTCGTTCAACGCTTTGCTTAAGCTATCATTTATGTGAGCTCATCATGTTTGCGTTCACACCCTCTCTTCGTCAGAACATCCACGTGTGCATCGGCAGCCTGTTTGTGCCTGAGGCCTACATCACCGCCACTCGCCAGTATGTTGCTCAGGCAAACAGCTGGTCTCTGGAAGAGCTGTGCCTGGAGGTCAATGTCACCACCGCCCAGGGCGCTGCACTGGATGCCTGCAGCTTCGGCATCAAAGGTCGGACAACCAGCATGTTTGTAGTACCCAGGAGGGAGTGAGGGGGATTAATGTTGATGGAACAGCAGGGTTGAATGGAGAGTGAAAACGGTTGACTGTGAATCACGGAAGGGAAAACGTCCTTAAGTTTCTAGTAGTGCACAGCAATAAGTTTATTAGTTTTATTATGCTAAACCACTACTGGCTGTCATCTACCTAGAAAGGTATGTCATCATGTCCTTTATGTAGATTTCCTGTTGCATTATCCTAATATACAATGTCTCTTCTAGGTCTGAAACTGCAAGGGGCTACTTGTACCAACAACAAGCTCTCCCTGTCCAACGCCATCTCAACTGAGCTGCCCCTCACTCAGCTGCGCTGGATCAAGCAAGCTAACGCTGAGAAGAGACACATGGTACCTAGCCAGAACTTATCGAATATCTTATTGGCTTGAATATAAGACTGTTTTTAAGTACATTTGGGGACTAGACTATGACATTGTGAGTGAGTCTTCAAAAATGGGGGTTATCTTATAATCGTAGTCGTCTTATATTGTTGCTGGGTGTAATTGAACCTAACAAAAATGAAAAATAAATTAAAATGTGTACAAAACCTTTAATAATTATCCAACTGGCACTAATGATGCCTATATAGGAATGCTGATGTGATTCAGCAATGCCAACCAAAAACTGAAAAGTTTAAAATGTTCTCTTCTCTGCAGGTGACTCTGCCGGTGTATCTGAACTTCACAAGGTCAGACCTCATCTTCACCGTGGACTTTGACATTGCTACCAAGGAGGACCCACACAACTTTTATGAGCGTGGTGTTGCTGTTCTGTGCAATGAGTAGATGGAAGCAAGTCTCATTTAGTCGTACTTAATGACCAATATTAGTTAGCCGTACTTTATGACCAATATTTAGCACCTATTAACCGTATTGTAGTCAAATCTAAATTGTGTGTTGTATTCCAAATTGTAATCATTTTTGGTAACAGCCGTGGAATTATAATTGTCATGCATCCATTTCTGTTTTGGGAAGTTGCTAGGAAGGTTTGAGGAATGTTAGTTGGAGGAACATGATACATGTTGAGCGAAGTCTGAGAAAGTAATGGAATGTTTTTATGAAAGAATCTGTATGTGATTTTATGATGGAACAATGGATAGATCAAAAATAAACTGCATAATTAATTTAAATGTCTTTTGGCTTTGGTCATTAAGGTTTCTTGGATGAAATAATTTGTGGTATGCCTATCTTTGTTTCGTTCGGATTTCCAATCCAGACAGATTCCTCTGGAATGTTGTCTATGAATCAGCCCAGAAGAAAATGTAATTTGGTTAATGTCTGCAAAAATATAGCTAGCAATAAAATATGCACCTGGAGTTTAGATGATCTTTAACATTACAAAGCAAGTTCTAAAGACATTACCTGAACTTTTCAATCCAAAGTTAAGTCAAACCAATCCAAGTTGAGCCAAAATGACACCTATTGAAAACAAAAGGTTTGATTGCACTTCGACTTTTTTGTTCATGAAGGGTGGCTCCTACTACTGATGACCCCCCCGTCCACTTAGGTTGCAACATATGAAATCAGCTGAGCATATCCTCCACTATGTGTGTGTGCGTGTGTTACTAGCTAATCTCCGGCACCATTATCCTGATCGATGCTAAACTTTGCACACACTCCCTGGAGGTCAACAATAAACATCTGTCCCACAGTGGCCCTGCCACCCTTAGACACCTTTTCTCAAATCCATACACATCTGCATCGATCTGCGTGTTGCACTCCTTGGAGGACAAAGATGAACCTTTGACCTGTATTTTCACTTCAGCTTTTATAGCACCACCAGGAGGCTTTGATTATTGTAAAACACATTTTTTCATATTACTCATCCAGATTGTCTAAAAATCCCACATTGTTACAGTATCTATAGGCTCATGTGCTCAAGATAGCTCTGCCCCAAATTTCATATTTTTAATTGGCTATAATTGACTTTCAACGTTTGCAAGATTGGCCAAGACCTGCTTTTTATAGCACCACCAGGAGGCAGACTTGTTTAAAAAGAAATTACTCCAAATTCTGTCCCTTAATCCTGGAAATTGTTACACAATGTTTCCATAGCCATGTGCTCAAGACTCAGCTTTTCATTGTCCCGTTATAACACCACCAGCAGGTGGATGAAGACCTGTGCCTTGAAGAGCACTTTTTCTATTTATCTATTTTTCTTTCCTATGAGTGATACAAGTTTTATGGTAATTTATTTAATTATGTTTACTATAGACCTACTGGAGTTTGACATTTTTGCCTGCCATAGGGTGTTGATGGGATGGTCAAGAAAAATGCCCAATACCCACAGCCGGTCAGCAAGTGGATTTATGAATGTATATTTTAGGCCAACGAAAATATCGAATTTCATACTTTAAACAAAAGAAGCCTGTTGGCTGCCCAACTACTATCCCTTGTGCTACTAGTTACTAGTTTACAGTTGAGTGCAAAAAAAAACACACACACTGTATAAACAGGCCATAATTGATACAAAATGACCCTACTGTAAATAACCAGCAGGATGTATCGTTCAAGTCTTAGTTCCCATTCTTCGCTAATAAAGAAAATAAACA
This sequence comes from Benthosema pterotum, assembly GCA_039105355.1. NCBI lineage: Eukaryota > Metazoa > Chordata > Actinopteri > Myctophiformes > Myctophidae > Benthosema > Benthosema pterotum. The sequence continues at coordinate 14,322,166 of CM076980.1, read as the reverse complement.
GAAATGAGTAACTGACACACGCACATTTTCTGTTAACTAAAGGAACTCATTTTTGATTAGATGACCCCTAAATAATTTCGGTAATCTTATGCATATAAAATTGCTTTGGCAGAACCAGTCAGTTTATTTCATTTTATATTATAATCTGCCCTTGTACAACATTCAAATGCCTTACTATTCAACTCAAATTATATGAGATCAATCACATTGATCTTGCCCAAATTAACTCATTTGCATAAAACAAGGCATGTGAACTTAAGGAGAAAACAAAAATAAAGTGCCACTGAGTGAAGGTTGTGAATATTGAATAGTGTATGGTTATCATAGTTGCATACTTGGGTTGATTAAAGTTTTTCAGTCTGGCATCTTAGAAGAGTTCAAACTTAGATTCAGTTAGCCTTTTCTTGAGACTTGCAAATGATGCCTGTATAATCAGTGCCCCTGAAATGCTTAATGGTAAAAGTTCTGTTGTTGAGGTGGTGACATAACGTTGCATAGCCAGCCTGATCAGGCTAATGTATAGTTTAGATATATATACGACCATGTCGCTCGCTGAAAATGCAAGATTTTCAAATTAGAGCGATGAATACAAATTAATTAGGCATATTATATCTCAAGATTAAGTCACATTTGTGGCCCGACTTTGCCAGACAAACTAGCTGTGACAACAACACACTTCAGAGGGAGTCCCTGTCTCCTTGCTCCTCTTCCATGACAACACATTGCTTCTTCGGTGGCTCCTCCAACTCCACCACCCCTGCCCCAGGGAGAGCCAGCTTCCTTTTGTAGAGAGATCTGAGGGTGCAGGGGCTAGGGGATCTCTCAGAGGTGCCATCGGGCAGCTGGAACGGTATCTCTCCCACAGGGGTGCTGGGGGTGGAGGATCTGGTCGTGAACACTCCCGAATCGTCAAATCTGCATTGAACGTCAGAATCCACAGATCCAGCATGCACTGCCTTATCGCCAAGCATCTCCCCTACGGGATCTGTGCAGCCACTTCTGTCGGTGAGAGAAGACGGAGCTTCCAGCTCACATACCCACAGTTCAGAGTCACTTCCCGATCTCATCTGAACGTCCGCGAGATGCTGTTGATGCTGGTCAGCAGTGGGATCTCTCGTCCCATCCTTCACAGACTCTCTGAGGGACGCGGGAGCAGAGTGGTGGTGGCTGAACCGCCTGCTCCGACCCAAAAAACGACAACCTCCTATTCCCCCTCCCTGCTGCCTCGGCCGCCTGTTGCTGGTACTTGATTCTTCAGAATCCTCTGAGCTGCCATCATACGGGTCCAAAAACTGCAAACGCACACGCACACAGTCACAAATTAATACAACAGAACTGGGTGGATTTGTATATTCTGGTCAACAGAGAAAATGTTGGCATTGCACATTTCTGGAAGTCACAGAAGGTATTGAATGTTCATCTGTCTGCACTCAAACCGCAAATACTTAATAGTAAACATTTCCCTGATGCTCACCACGTCATCCTAATCCTAGATTTCCAAATCAAGCACTATATGCAATTCTAAAGTATATTGTAATTGATTCCCAACTTGGCACTCGCTCGCCTTGCGCCTCTGTGTGCCCCAAACATTCCTGTCTTAACATTTTGAGATTCAGTGTATTTTTTGTGTGCACTGGCAGAACATTTTTCTTCTCCGATGACGGGGTGTGATTTAGAAATTGAGAAGCTTACCTGAGTGTAACAGGAATGCCGTGCTGCTGGCTTATGTGACCACAGCAAAGTCCTCTGAACAGTTCCACTCTCTGGGGCACTGCTCGCACATCCCTGACAGGCAGAGACCAGGATTACTGCATGTTTTTGTGAGGGCACCTTCTGGCTACCGACTTTGCAATGTTTGCACCAATCACAAAGTCTTAAAAAATGTTGAATTCAGACGGTGCAGTAAGCTACCGACTTGCCCCTAATCCATGTATACCGGTAATAATGCAAATACATGAATCATGAGACTGAAACAGCATGTGACTGCACATGAACAATATTTTATACAAGTATACTGCAAAGTGTGTGCATGCCAAAGAAAAAGAATACATATAAAAATCAAGAAATCAAACACTACCAAGGTGCTGGTGTCCGACCATCTGGGACTAATCTCTGACTCGGAGTCTGTACTTGACTGCACTTTACACATCTGGTAAAGAAAAGAGAGAGGTGGTTGCAGACTATTACTCTTTAGAGTGGGGCAGCAACACTAGTCCCTCTTGGGACCCCCACACCCACAAATATTAATATAAATATTCATTGCCTAGGGGTCCCTGCCTTCCACGCCGATGCTAATAGTTGAGGTTACTTACTAGATCTTTGACATATGGCGGTATTGGAATTCACTTTGAAGTCAAAACGATGCAAGTAGGTGGCCGCTTTTAAGTGTGCAAAGCTGCATTAAATCAGCAAGAGTATTTTTAATCATTTTTGGTGGTTTGCTCACTGCATACGTACTCGTTTGTCTACCGCAAGCATGCATTTGGTCTGGGGTTGAGTACATGGTGACATAGAAAGTGCACTGTGACTGGCCAGTCGCTGTGTGGCAAATACAGGCTTGTGGTATAGTAAGTATAATAAGTACGGCTTCAACTAACGACTATTCATATAATTGATACATTGCCCGATTTAAACAATTATCGGATCATAACATTAATTTAGCACTTCAATAATATATTTTAGTTATTTTTTTACATGTTCCAACAAAATTGACAAAGATAAATAATTCATTCTAAAATACATTTGATAGGCTGCTATTAAAAATAAAATAGCAGCCTATTCAAATAAAACTGAAACTAATATTGAAGCAACTCATGGTGTCTTTATAGGCTTATTCTGGCTGCAACACATCTGATTAAAAAATAGCTACACTCGACTTGTTCTGTTTTGTTCTTTATTCTCCAATCGCTGTAAATTATGGGTCATATTTTGCAGAGCAGTCGCTACTGTGCATGTGCAACCATCTTCAGATTGTAAGGTAGAGAGATGGCTCACTCTTTAGTTTATTCACACTTAACACTAGAAAAGATGGTTAAATGGGAAAACCTACATAATAAAATAAATTGCTGTTTGATTGATTGATTGATTGCCAGTTTGATTAATCGATTACTACATTAGTTGACAACGAACTGAATAATCGATTCGATTACAATTAATCCTTACAGCCCTAATAGTGAGTAACCTCAACTAACCAGAGACCCCTATGCAACACATGTTGGTGAATTCACATTACATTATGAAGTTGAACCAACTTACACTTTTGTATGCAAACAAACAGCAATGGCAATGTAGAGGCTTTTGCACAATCATAATATAACAGTTTCTCTCATCATTTGACTGTCCATACCATTAACATACAAAGTACATTTATGTTCAGTATGACTAATTCATCAAACACAAAACAACTTCTGTTCTGCACCATCAGTAACGTTAATTTCTTCCAACATAGAGGATAGACAACTCTGATTGACAGAAACACACCATGTATTTGAAAGCAAGCTTGTCAACATTTTGGCTGCCACTTCCATCACGGTGACCTGTAATAGAAGAACATGGAATGGCTGAGTGTCTGTGCCTCCCAGGTAAGTGTTCAAAAATGCAATGTTTCCAAAATTGCTATCATTGTTTTCACAATTTAAGAACACAGGCCAAGGGGGAAACACCAACATTTCCGACAACAAATAAACAACGCTACCTGGAAATGAATGGAGCCGTTGTCTCCTCCTTGGTCCCATAATAACTATTGGTGGCACTTTGTTAGAAGTTGTCGTACTGGTTCGGTCTATCAACCTGTTTAACAAACAGCCTTGATTGCAGGTACCAGGTGTCTTCGATGTGACGCAGGCAGGTCGAGTCCATCCCGCGGGGCAGCAGCCAAGAGAAATACAACTCTCCTCATTCAGAATGAGCACGTCCCAAGCTGCTGGAGTTTGCAGCATGGTTGATGATGGGAGCTGTACATTACTTTTCTAACGTAAACATTTGATTTGACACATACGCACATGCGTATGCGTCAATCAAGGTATCTGAATCACTCAATCCTATAGTCCAGAGGGACGATTGAGCCGTGATTGGTTAGCCAATATTGTCAGTCCGGTGTCAGGCCGGAGCAATCTAGTATAAGAGTTGCGACATTGAGGCTCCAGAAACTGAGCCATCGAGCGCTATTCATACAGCCTGAAAAGGGGACACGCTGGAGTCGGAAATACGGCGCAAATAATCAGTTTTAAGCATGTGGGTAACATGCCAACTGTTTCGAAGTTATATACCAGTACAAATAAAGTCTCCATCGTCTTCGTGTCGTACTATTACTACTACTGCACTCTAAAATAAAGGGATTTAAGATCATTAAAGCTGGGCCCTTACACTAGTCCAATACTTCTCTGCCTACTTCCGGCCCAGGACTTGTCCCATTCTCAATAGAAGTCTGTAGAAGGGCCGACATTGGACTGGCCCCATGAAGTAAACGGAGTTTGCGTAACTCTATGCCTGTGGGTCAGGCCTGCTGCAACATGCTGTATTTATTTACTGGTCTAATATTTTGTTGCAAATAAGGGCGTTGCAAATAATAGCCATTTTAAGCACGTGCGCAACATGACAATTCCTTTAAAGTATTCTGCAGTAATGACAAGAGTCTTTTTGATGTTTATGATATACTATTACTACAAAACAATTTAAAATAATTTGATTTAAAGATCAAAGTTGGGCTGTTGCCTCAGTCCAACGCGTTTCTGTCTACTTCCGGTCCCTATTAATTGTCCCCATTCTCAATAGAAGAGTTGTCCACACACACTGTCACTGGACTGGCGGACTAGCCCCATGAAGTGAACGGAGTTGGCGTAACTCTGTCTATTTCCAAGGCTCTGGGTGGCATAGGAGAAGCGGGGGCGCGCACGCACTCCGCTGCGTGATTTGCGTTAAAAAGGAAAGGCCACCGCGCGCGCGGGCGCGACGACGTCGAGGAAAAGGAATGAATGTTTAATTTTCAAAGATGGCGGCGGAGGGAGGCGGAGGAGGCGGCGGAGGAGGAGGAGGGAAGGAGATGAACGAAATTAAAACTCAGTTCACCACCCGGGAAGGCGTCTACAAACTCCTCACGCACTCCGAGTACAGCCGGCCCAACCGGGTGCCGTTCAACTCGCAGGGCTCCAACCCTGTCCGGGTGTCCTTCGTCAACGTCAACGACCAGTCGGGCAACGGCGACAGGGTCTGCTTCAATGTGGGCCGGGAGCTCTACTTCTACATCTACAAAGGCGTCCGAAAGGTATTACAAACAACGTTTTTGCGGCTCGCAGGGGCAGCGGGCAGGGTGTTGTTTACGGAGGCACTCGTTTTGTTTTGACGCGTTTGACTTTGAAAGCTAACCAGAGCTAACAAGCCTCTGGATAAGCTAACGTCAACTATCATCTTCTGTGTGTGTGTGTGTGTGTGTGTGTGTGTGTGTGTGTGTGTGTGTGTGTGTGTGTGTGTGTGTGTGTGTACTGTACACCTCGTCATGCGACGAGCTGATGTACTACACGAGTCGTATGATCGCATCCCGCGACGCGTTTTGCCGCTTGTTTGCTGCCCATCACAGTCTATGTACAGAATGTTACTCTGTTAGAATCTGATTGATTGACAACTAGACTAAAACACACAGGTGGTATTTCACAGCCAACCCAAGCAGGCTAAGCTGTTAAAAGTCAAATGTTGTGTTTTTGTCTAGTTATCAATCAACCAGATTATACAGATAGATAAGAGGCCATCGTCCATGATGTATGAATCTGGATTTATATTGTGTATAGTGCTCTATGGTCCTCACTGTGATTGACATGTTAGGCATAGCCTATGCTATGCCTAACCCGCAGTAACCTCAGTAAAACTGAACCTAACCCCAGTAAAAGTATGCTGTATGAATCTAGAGTTGCAAAACCCTCCATTGACTCCCTCATAACAAAAAAACATCTACGAACAGTGTTAAACTCACCAACATACAGCTGTATGGAAAGGTTGAATTATCCTCTTTCTATCCACAAAGCATGTGTTTGATAAAAATCCACCATATACATGTTGTGAGCTACTTTCTGTCAGTAAATTAAAGTGCTGGGCTTGGGAGGCAATCGTTTGTATTAACGGGTCGGGCTGGTGCCTTTGAGTCCTGCATTATGTGCAAATTCTAAACCGGTGGTATACAGGGCCGTTCAGTGATTAATGATGAGCACTTCCAAATTCCAGTACTTAAAAATAATCACTTTATTGACTGAAAGGAGGTTATTACAACTCTAGATTGTTTATATACAGTATATACACACACACACACAATCTAGAGTTACATTGCGGCCAGCTGAAACCTAGCCCTAAACTTAGCCTCAGTAAAATATCACTCTTAAATGTATAACTTTGACTAGCGTGTATACACTCCGAGCTCTGCTTGTACTGTACATTGACGATAAATTGAATCTCATTTCACTGAGGGAACATGGAGTTGAGGCCTGAAGGCCATAGACGTGATGACCGACCTGATGGTTGGCAGGTGTTGGTGTGTCACTTAAACTCAGAATTGATGTGACGTTGTCACGTTGATGATGTTGGTTGAATACAGATCTGCCAGTTTAAACGGAGCTTGTTGCCTAAATGCTGAGTGATCACAACCACAAATTGTATGAGTTTCTGTTTTGTTTTTCTAAGGATGTAATCATGTTATGGTAGGTTGCTGATCATGCTCGCTTTGTTTCTACGACCAAAGAAGTAAGGCCAAAGAAACTCATCCTGGCTATATACCCCTTTCAAATTGCACAATACAATATGACTCACTTGGTCTGCATTCTTCCTGCAGACAGGTAGTGTTTGCTACTGCCACCGACCGTGCACAGATCACTTAGCTTGCGCCTGCTCAGCTCACACAAGTAAAAACTTGTGATGGTCAGTAAAACTGACCATCTCTGCCTTAGACAGTCTTCCCATTAAAGAGGTAGTACACAGGGCTTGACACTAACACTTGCCCGCTTGCCCGGGGCAAGTAAAAAAAATGGTGGGGCAAGTGAAGACTGCTACCTGGTTGCCCGATCGGGCAAGTGTGCAACTTAGTGCACTATAACACAACACAAGATAAATTTGTCTTGAAGGCAGTCATTGCGCTCTGCCTCTGTGTCTTTCACTGCTTTCTAGCTATCCACAATTCCAGGCTGGATTTGGGAAACAAAACAGGCAAATTAACATACACATCAAAATGATCTTCTACATTCTCTAGTTGTGTAGACTTGGGGCAAATTAAGATGATGAATATTAACTCTTGAGAGTGTAAAAATGAAACCAAATGGACCCGCAAGGGTCCATTTGGTTTCATTTTTACGTTCTCGAGAGTTACACCTGGTTAGTAAACTTAAATGCAAAATTACAATATTTTGGGGGGGCAAGTGACCGTGACCTGAGGGCAATTAGAACCTGACTTGCACTTGCCCGATGGGCAAGTGCCTCGGAGACCTTAGTGTCAACCCCTGAGTACAGATTTTTGAACTTTAAGCAGTATTATAGTGGTATCAACTCAACTGTTAATTGATTGCCAGAGTCCTGTGGTGGGAGTTATGCGTTGGTTTTGGCGAATATTGATGTGCTAACTGCTAATATTGTTTTTTGAATTACCGGTAATTTACTTGTACTGCATGGCCCCAGTAACACCCAAAAATGACATACTTATTGAACTACTTAATATTTCAGCCAAAACTAGAGCTGAAATCCCCCCATGGCACTCTGGACATCAATTAATACAGTTAACACCACTTTGTTAATAGACAATATTTCATACAGCTTAACTTCAACAAATGTAAATTATACCCTTTAAGTTGAGAAATAACTCTGACCCCTGTTTTATAGGGTAGACACTAGACAGAGTCCAGGGAACACAATAACTTGCTTATATACAGTACATATATGGAGTGCAATCTCCCATCTATTGTTTATTTGGTGATATAGCATAGCACTGCATTTATAACAGTAATGATTGACATTTTGTATGTATGAAATCTGTGTCGGAAAGCCATTGGCCAGGATTGGAAGTATTGTACTGTTGCATGATCTTACAAAACCAGAGGAAGAATTGAGTCATCATCTTCCACTTGAAGTATGTTCCAGTCCACTGAAGGTGTAAAGTGTGAATCATTAACCAGCATACTTGTTATATATGGGGGTTATCTGGATGCCAGCCGAGGTAGGCATTTGTATATTGCAGGCAGTACAATATTATTGTTAAGAAACTGATTAGGCTATGTGAGATAAAATACTGTTATTCCACGGTACCCTTAGTTTTAACATTAGATGGTTACGGTCTTCCATTGAGTAGATCCACAAACTTTTGTGCATGCATGGTCTGTTCTGTTCAATCTCTGCAGGCTGCTGACTTGAGCAAGCCCATAGATAAGCGTATCTACAAGGGAACACAGCCTACCTGCCATGACTTCAACCACCTCACTGCCACCGCGGAGAGCGTGTCGTTGCTGGTGGGCTTCTCAGCTGGACAGGTGCAGCTAATTGACCCGATCAAGAAGGAGACCAGCAAACTCTTCAATGAGGAAGTACGTTTTGGTTATGGGAGAAATGTTTTTTTTTTTACCAGACCCCCTCCCTCCTCACTGCTTCCCCTGCCCACCTTATTGTTATTCACTGTCTCATTATTATGCATGATATGCCAGGTTTCAGTCATTTGCAAAATTGGTATTTTTAGTGACCTCACTAAGTAGGGGAATCTGATAGTGCCCATTCTGAAAATCAGAAATTCAGAAAGTGCCCACACAGAAAATCACAGATATCTCAATATAGGTCTGACTGTTTAAAAAAACAAGGGGGGGGGTGAATACACTAGGGATGATAAAAAACACCTACAATCTTGAAAAATGTAAAATTCATGGTTGATATTTAATTATTGTGTTGTTATAATGTTGTAACATTAGTTGATGTAACAATTCTGCTACACTAGTACACCAGGTTTTATCATTTATTTTCCTTACATAAACTTTGGAACTAAACACTTCTGGCTTCTAGTGATATGATCATATGGAAGTAGACATGATTGTCACTAGTTCTGTGTTTGGTTCGTCCTGTGTCTATAATATAACAAGTTAAGTTGACATTGAGGTTTCCTCCCTAATTCTCTCACCCCTCCCCATCCCTTGTCCTCATCACCCCACCATCCTTTCTCCCTCCCTCCCCACAGAGACTAATAGACAAGTCCAGAGTAACATGTGTGAAATGGGTGCCGGGCTCCGAGAGCCTGTTCCTGGTCTCCCACGCCAGCGGGAGCATGTACCTGTACAACGTGGAACACACCTGTGGCACCACAGCACCACACTACCAGCTCCTCAAGCAGGGAGAAAACTACTCTGTGCACACGTGTAAGAGCAAATCCACACGGAACCCTCTCCTCAAATGGACAGTGGGAGAGGGGGCACTGAATGAGTTTGCCTTCTCTCCCGATGGGAAGTTCCTAGCCTGTGTAAGTCAAGATGGCTTCCTACGGGTGTTCAACTTTGATGCGGTGGAGCTCCACGGCACCATGAAGAGCTACTTTGGCGGTTTGTTGTGCGTATGCTGGAGTCCAGATGGGAAGTACATTGTTGCCGGTGGCGAGGACGACCTGGTGACGGTGTGGTCGTTCCTGGATTGTCGGGTCATCGCCCGTGGTCACGGTCACAAGTCGTGGGTGAGTGTCGTGGCATTTGATCACTACACTACCAGCGTGGAAGAGAGCGACCCCATGGAGTTTAGTGGCAGTGACGAGGACTTTCAGGATCAGATGATCCACTTTGGGCGAGACAGGGCAAACAGCACACAGTCTCGGCTCTCCAAGCGCAACTCCACAGACAGCCGGCCTGTGAGTGTAACTTACCGGTTCGGCTCGGTGGGCCAGGACACTCAGCTGTGCCTATGGGATCTCACAGAGGACATTCTGTTCCCCCACCTCCCTCTCTCGCGGACACGGACACACACTAATGTCATGAACGCTACTAGCCCTCCTGCGGGCGCCACAATACTCACTAACAACCCCAGTAACGCTACTAACGGCAACAATACCAGTGCCAATACACCTGGTGTAAACTCCCTTCCAGCCACTTTACCACGCTCAAACAGCTTGCCACACTCGGCTGGAGCTGCCACCACCACGGCAAACAACACTAACAAGGCCAGCAGCGGTGGTGTAGTTGGGGGACTCGGCAGTGGAATAATGGACAGTGCCATCGCCACGGGTGTGAGCAAGTTTGCCACATTGTCACTCCATGACCGGAAGGAGCGCCACCATGAGAAGGACCACAAACGCAACCACAGCATGGGCCACATCAGCAGCAAGAGCAGCGACAAGCTCAATCTGCTGACCAAAACCAAAACGGACCCTGCTAAGACTCTGGGCACACTGCTGTGCCCACGCATGGAGGACGTACCCCTACTGGAGCCGCTCATCTGTAAAAAGATAGCACACGAGAGACTGACTGTACTCATATTTTTAGAGGACTGTTTAGTGACTGCTTGTCAGGAGGGATTTATTTGCACATGGGCAAGACCTGGCAAAGTGGTAAGTTCTTTTTAATGTAGAAATGTGCAGAATTTCAAAGCGAAGAAGTGCTGATCATCTTCTTAGATGGCATTTGCTCTGGATGTACCTGAGCAGCAAGATGTATTCTGAAACCTTACAATAAAGTGTGGACATTTTGAGTAGCATTTTGTAGGTGTAGAGACTGACTCCGTAGAGTAAGACTTCTCAGGCAGATGAGTCTAGTAATCGTAACATGTCAAAACTCTTTCATGTACATCTGCTTTCCCATGCAAACCTTTTAGGCCTTTAAGTTCAAATCTAACAGAGGGTAAGAAAAATATTCACTCTATATAATATTATTGGGCAATTCCTGTGTAGGCTTTATAACAGGGAAATTATCAGTTGTGTTTATTAACCTATGAATAATCGCACACAATTCCTATCAGCAGCAGCACAGACCAAAAAAAGTGGTTGTCCGATTGCCTATGTGTTTGGCTTTCATGCAAAGGCCTTTGTATTTGCCAAACAAATTTCTGCAAACTTCCGTGCCAAATGCTTACAGCCCAATATGGGTATGCATTTATTGTATACTTGCATATTGCCTGTGTTTGAGAGGACTTGCTTGAGTGATACGCTATATAGTCAAAAGTCATTGCGTCTAAAAGTTATCACACACTATAAAGATTAGTCAACCTGTTGTGCATTACCCAGCAGTGGCTCAGTCATAGAATGTTGATTACACAGGGACCTCTCTGAAGCAATCCTCTGAAAGACAGTATGAGGCTTAGCTCCACTCTATCAGCATCCACTTTCACTGCTGTGCACGGGCCTTTCAACAAAGCAGGGGAGGGTGAAGACCAGGCAACCATTATTTGTTGCTTGACTTTTTCCTTTGTGAACTTTCCCAATGCAAATCTCCTTGTTTTCCTTTTCCAGGGTTTATTGTCATCCCAAAACCAAGCCAGCTCTCCCAGTGGAACAGTAGTATAGCCACAATATTTCTGCTGCTAAAGAACCCTGCAACCCAGAGTCTGGTGCTGCTCTTCACCCCGCAAGCATTGCAAGTTTTCTTTTTCTTTCCCTCCCCCTTCCCTCCCCATGTTATGTTAATTGCATTATTATTTCCATCTCACTTGACCTAGACTAGAGGATGAATGGAGCAAGAGATTGGTATGGTGCAATTTTGGACTATTTTGCTAATGTGTTGTCTCCGGATTTTTTTTTTTTTTTTTTTTTTTTTCTTACAATGTTTTAGAACAGTCTTTATTTCTGACTCAGATCTCATCCCCCCCACCCACCCACCCTCCTCTGGAATTCAAGCTTGGCTTTGTTAGATGCAAACCGGTCAATTGTGGCTTGAGAATAAAGGGATAGTTCATTCCGTTTTCATAATGTGTACCGTTAACCCTTTTTAACCTAGTGCATTGGCCTAGGCTCTGGGGCCGAGTTACCTTATCGACTAAAATATGAATATTGGGTGAACTGTCCTTTTTATAACCAAGTGCATGGGCATCATAAGAATTTGCATCTCTCCACATGATGTGGACAGATGAGGACTAGAAAATTCCCATCAACTTTGCACTGATTTTGTTTAGCTATGTTGTTTGTTTTATAACTACTAGAATGGAACACAAAAGGAGGGTTGAGGACTGCCTTGTTGCACTTGGCTTCATCATCCTCAGTCTCGAAACCTGAATCTATAAAGCTGGATGCTGCAATCATAGTCTTTTTAAAGAAAACAAATAAATAATTGTTTGCACTTAAATTAGTTTAGAATAAAATGGCTTTACATTGTTTGGGTGTGCTCAGAACTCACAGACGGCTAATACATTAGGTGAAGAAAATGATTGAAAAAAAAAAAACTTATCTATTGAGCATTTATTTTAATATTTTCTGATTTAAATCTGCTCTGTAACATAATGTGTATATTGTAATTCAGTGATTTGATGGGGAGGGGGGCTAAGTAAATGATCATTACTCCAGTGGAAGTTTTGTCATTAATAGTTATATTTCTAAACCCTAAAGTATACATATTAATAATATTAAAATAATCTTGAATACACACGTTTCTGTTCTTTATTCCTTCCATTCCACAATTCAGCAACATTTGTTGTATTTAGACATTAGTGCTATTCTGCCCTATGGTTAAAATAATTGTACTACTGTACTTTGCAAATGTGCAGAAGGTACGTCAAGTGTGGAAGTCTATGAAGCACAGGAAATCATGCTAACAGCCTAATCTCTCTAGATCTGCCTCGACTTCATACAGGCTCTCTCTTTTCAACTCTGTCCCAAAGAAGGCATTTCTGAAGTGGGAACAGGGAGCATGCTCAGCTACCCACACTTTGAGTTAAGTAACCATCAGGACATTTTAAATGTGATGCTATGTTTGATCGTTTGTTTTGTGAATGGTAATTATGTGATTATTACCAACCAATCACCATGAAGTGTTCAATGACCCTACACACCAACTGGGACACAGAAAGAAGTGGATATATTTTTAATTAATGAATAGACATTTATAATTTTATTAATAAAAAATGCATACAATTCTCAACCTTGTTCTGTTACAATACTTTTTGTGTTGACCGTTCATGAAAAATATTTATTCAAAAGTGGGGGTTTGTTTATTAGTGATGACATGATGCCATTTTACCATAATTTAATCAAAGAATAAATGTGCAGATTGAGGTAAAGTCTATAAATGGATAAGAACTGCAGGTATGAAATCCCTGGCCAATTTACGAATATTTATGCTGTGTATTACTCTACAGGCATGTCTGTCACTAAATGGATTTAGAGCTGAGTGAAACGAATATCCTTAATATTAACACCAATTAACTAAGTTAAAAGCGATAGTGTTTTCTATACTTATTGCTTAGCTTATTTTATAAGCTCAAATTGCTGCACCTCTAAGCCACTGTAAACAAACTGTTTTAAGTGGAGGCCATTTCTGGGTAATGCAAAATTACAATTGTTTGACAGCAACAGGTATTGCTTGAATGCATTGTCATTGGATTGTATCTGTTGTCCATACAAATCGGGTTACATCTAAGTGGGTCTTTATTTCCATTATTCCTCTTAGCATGTTGGCTTGTTTGAACTACTATTCAAAGACGGCAGCAGAAGTGTCCTGTCTTCTAAACATTCCAAACAAGCGGATGAATGAGGATTATTTACACCAGTGTGCCGGTCTCTTGTCCCATAGAAACAGTTCTCCAGTGAAAGGCTGGGAGGCTTTTTGTTTGGCTCTCAGTAGCCTCCACGCTTCCGATCCAGAGGTGGCATGTAGTAATTCTTGAAAGCCGCACGGTGTGACTCATCTCTAGGCTGTGGGGAGAGGAAACAGACCGGATGACAGATAAACAAACCACTATCGAAAGCACCTGCCTGAACTGGGAAAATGCTTGTGAACATAATAGGTGGGGCTGATGTTCTGCAGTGGAAACTGGGAGTTTTGTGTGTGACTGGTACTTATATTTGCTATTAGTATTTATTACCTTAGCCAACCGCGGGTGGCACTTCTTGGACGTGATGGCCGGCAGTGAGCCTCTGTGGGTAATGGTTAGAGCAGGCATAGTGGGGACTGCATAGGTGGTCTGTGGGCCTGGTACCACCATGTTGAGTTTGGGCAACTCTGCAGGATAGTGAGGGGCATTTCGTCTGATGAGGGGTTCTGCTACATGCTTTATATTGTGCTGTCAAAGGAAGAGAATGGTAGCACTTAGCAAAAATAAAGAAATTGCTCACTCATTCTCCACTATACAAAGTCATGATTTGATTGACTGTCTTACACTTATGAAGGATGCCTTCCTCATATGTCTTGCTCTCACTTGTCTGCCATGTCTTGCGGGCCGCCAGATGTGATCTACAGTATTTGGTGTTCCACCACCCTCTCCTGCATCTACCGTTCCAATAACTCTGAGAAGATTCTCAGTTCTCCTCTCTGTTAACCTGGGAAAGTAGAGACCTTTTTTTTACATAATGCAATCTACAGTATCTGAGCCTTTGTGTTTTACAGTTGAGTGATTGTGCACACTTGTGCATTTGTATACATAATATGTAACTACGTTTTCACCTATTCCGGTTTTACTGTAAAAAGAAAATGTTTAAACTACCTGACGTCCCTGAAGTATGTGTGTTGCAGGGCTGTTTCTGCACTGATGCGTTCATCAGGGTCATAGGCAAGCATTTGATAAAGCAGTGACAGAGCTGGGGCAGGACAGTGAGGTATTAATCTGGAGAGGCCAGTGCCCTTCTTCGGAGGGAAGTCGAAACGCATCGCCCTGGACCTACAAGAAAGCCAAATGAACAAGGAGGTATGTTATTTTGTTTTTATACACAGAATACGGTAGGTTTGATTTATATGTGTATACCCCTAGAACACTAAATATTGGTGATTTTCACCCGGACGATTACATTTGTGTAATTTTCATAATGTTCATGATGCTCTGTGACATTAGTTTGTTTTTTCCTCCAGGAAGGTTTTGGGTGAATTTCATCTGTGTGATGGTGTGATAGTCAAAAATCATTTGACCTTTATTGGACCAATCTCACAGGTCTTAGGAATATTTGGACCAAACATTATTATTTTAGGAATGTTTTTCAATGATTTTTCTCCCCCATGATGGATCCTTCCCATGAAATCTTTTAGTTTCATTGTATAAAGTAGCCCAAGTTGCCATGTGTTCCTGTGCTTTGATATGTTGTGAAATATTTTGTATCAAATATTTTCATTGGGTAAAATATACCGTGTTTAGTGATGGAGTAACACAAATGTATTACTCCAAGTGTTCTAGGGATATGGATGTCTCTTTTTCAGCCGGAAGACTGTTGATAATAACCTTTGGAGATTATGGAATAAATATGTAAAAACATACTGTTTAAACTTATGAAGCAGAGCGCTGTCTGGTGTTCCCAAGACATTGTGGATCTTGGAAACCTGGTCCAATTCATTTGTTCCAGGAAACAATGGGTTCAAGCTGAAATACATAGCGACAATATTATCTGTCTGCAAAAACAAAGACATTTAAATCAAATGGCATCTGTCTGACATCTGTTTATACCTGCAGCTACAATGAGACCGGGCAGCAGCCCAAGGCAATAAAAAAGGAATACACTTAATCATTTTAGTCATTTCTGAGAATATGCTAAGGATTAATTAAATTTAAGCTTAAGGCCATTCAATTCCCTTTGGCGTTAGCTCATGCATACCTCAGCCTTTCTCTGAATTCCACCCTGATCTGTAAGCATATTTAATTAGTACAGTCCTGGCATACTCCCTCAGGGCCCCCAGGAAAGGTACCTAATGATCTCATAGAAGACACAACCGGCGCTCCACAGGTCCATCTTTAAGCCGTAATAACCGTCAGTGAGGAGACACTCAGGCGCTCTGTACCAGCGTGTGGAGATGTACTCTGTGTGGGGAGGCTTGGAGTACACACTCCTACATGAGCCGAAGTCTCCTAGTTTCAGAACATTTTGCTAAAAGTAATATGGAATAGAACATTAGTGTGCTTACTGACTCTCCCATCTAGGAAAACATTTTTCTTACCCTAAAAAACAGAGCATCCCTAGGCCACTCACTTTGATTAAAATGTTTTCTGGCTTCACATCTCGGTGAAAGATCCCACATCTGACAAAAAATGGTAGGACAGGAGTTTCAATGCACATTGAATTCAGGATTGTGTTTATTTGTATTACACATTGCGGTAAATGTATCTTTTCAGGATTGACCTGTGCATATGTTCCAGTGACTTGCAAAGCTGATACATGTATTGCTTGATGGTACTGTCTGGGAGTGGTGTTTGTCTCCCTGCAAAGGACACAGAGAGAGAGAACACAGATTATCAGTAAAATGCCTAGGGGTGAGAAGTGACCTGCCTCTTTGACGGCAGACTGCTGGACGAGCAATGGAGCTTTGGTATGATTCACTTGTGTGTACTGGGTTACTATTTTTTCCGGCTGCCGGCACTACACATGGAAGGCTCATATATTATGGAGATCTAAGATTTGAGATCAGATGTAGAGTTGCTGGCCAATATTGATGACATCAGGGATCCATATATGGTGTTAATTGTGACATCAGGGATCTCCATCCCTGTCGTTATGAGACTTGATCACCATATACGGGAGTTTTGTGTCCCCATGTATCAGGATTTTGAGTGTCTGACGTTTCATAGTTGAATTGGAGACGGTGACATACAGATGTATAGAGCTACACAAATGTGAAATATATATATGGGGGACCTTCCTCCAATTTGTGGGGGCAGGCCTTGGTGCACAAGCTGTTGGTCTGTTGGGCGGGTTTCCAAATAACTGAATGCTCCCATTATTTATTTTTGTCCACCACAAAAGCCTGTATACTGTATATCCGTATTGGTTGGTATTTTTATTGGTTAACCAATATCGGTTTATTGGTTAAAAAAAAGTCAATATCGGACATCTCTAATGGAAATGGTTATAATAAACCAAAATAGCAAAAGTGGTGGTATAGTGAACAACAGCGTAATATTGTATTACATCAAACACACATTGCAATCACATGTCAGACTGACCTTGTATGAGCTCATAGATGTTCATCTCCATCAACTCACAAATCAAGGACAATGTTCCTGTCTCTTTGTCGCTAAATGTTTAATCAAACAAAAATAGAAATGGTGAAAATACAGCCATTTTAAATCGCATATATGACGTTACAAGCAGGCTACATTGCTACAACATAGGACATGTGGGGAACAACACAGTGGGTTACTCACAATATCAGCTCATGAAGCTGAATGATGTTTGCATGTGGGCTGAGTCTCTTCATTGCCTGGACTTCTCTGAGGTTGTTGGCCTGTTCTACACTATTGCAAGGGAACATATTTAATTTGGCCCTTCAAGGCGACACATTCACCAAAAACAGAAAAGACATAAATAAATAGAGCTCTTATCCAGCTGATCATGGGACTCCACCCAGAGGCGGATCTAGGCATGGGCATGGGGGCAATGCCCCCTAAATGCCCTTACTGCCCCACCAAACATGATGGCATGCAAAACAACCCAATATATTTCAAATTAAAGTGCTTATATTTAACATGATTTGAAACACTACTACTGCTGCTACCAACTACAATTGTGGCACCACTAAACCAACACCATTTCATCATTGAAAACAGAAAACTCTCTGAGTCAGACCTTTAGCTTTATGCATGCTGTGTGCCTGTTGCAACTTCAACAACAACTGATGTTATTATTGATGCTTTACTTGCCTAATAAAAGTCCTGTAACTGAAAATGGTATGGGTGTGGCTTCATGTTACACCCGCCCCTGACTCCACATAACCATATGGGGTTATTAGGTTAATAAATCCATTAACTCCATAGTAGTCCAAGAATTTTACTATGTGATACATCTTTGCAGTGTAAATTAGGATTAGATAGATTAAAAAAATAAATGTGTGACCAATACAAATCTGTGCATGGGTTATTGTCCTGGTCAGCCAGATCAACTCAGACTTCCCTCAAGTTTAAGTTCGCACCGCTATACAAGGTCACGGCCAGGGATATTGACATCCAATACAGTACAAGGGTGTCAAACTCCTGGCTCAAGTTTCAAGGTGGGTGAATGTGGGTCCATGTCACGAAGCAGCAGCAGATTGTGGGCATTTAAGAGAGCGCCACAGACTTGATGAATGGTGATGTGTAAATAAATACCTGTTAATTGGTTGCTTCATCGTTTTACACGCATAGAATTTCCCATCTTTTAGGCTTTGTGTTTTCGCCACCTCAGAAAACGTCCCCTCTCCAATCTTCTTTATTATTTTGTAACCTGCAGAACAAATATATATGTGTGTTAAGATACACTCAGCTGCTTGTTCTTTACAGTATACTACACAGTCTACATATGGCAATAAGAAAGTGGTTTTCAACCAGTGGTTTGGACACCTCCAGTGGTCCTTGAGGGAGTTCCAGGTGGTCCCCAGCTAAATGATGGAGAGTTACCAAAGAGTAACCAAATTGACTGTTAAACATTTGAGAGCAAAAAATAAATAAATAACCAAATGGACCTGTACGGGTCCATTTGATTTAATTTTATGTGGTCAATAGTTAGATTATTGCAACTGAAATTACCTAATTTATAAGATGTGTACTATCTGCACAATTACAACATGTTAGAATAATTGTTATGTTGATCAATGTTTGCCTGTTATCCCCTGGCAGTTATCTTGCCTGTTATCTCTCAAAATACAACATAGAATTGTGGGGAAAAAAAAAGCTTTAGTTTTGCGTCTGAGAGACTAAACCTCATCACATGGTGGTTCACATGCTGAATAAATGGTGGGCCCTGGTTGGTATCAAAATGGTTGAAAACCACTAGACTACTTCAATGTGCGCTCAGGCTGCCTCCTATTTGACCTGTCACCACCATATAACCCGAGCAGCCGTTCACACGGCTAGTATTTTTTTACGACTTACAATCCATTCTGCGAAGTGCCAACTGCGTTCACGTAGATGATCCATAACAGACGTGTGTACAACATACAACACAGCGGTGTTTTTTAAATGGCAAAATTAGCAAAAGGACGATTTAGCCTGCGTTATATGCTGGCAAAATCCACAAAACGGCGTCCTTTAAAGGGGGCTAGCCCGCTATAGCAAGTTGCCCTGTTAGCTGACCGTTGCCGTGGTAACCAGGCACGCCTCGCCCTCAACTCTGACCTGACCGAGGTGGATTTATATGGACACAAGAAACTGTTTCTGTGGGGAAAACACACATTAGGCTGTACGCATCATCCACAAATCGTTCATCAAATAGCCTACAGTACAGCGATCTGTACCGATATATGTACAATTAGCATCCACGTGAAAGAAATGGACAGGCCTGTATATATTTAGATAGAGGGGCGCGCACACACGCAGGCTATATAGAAGACCAATTAATGAATTATTGCGTACCTTTTTTCCAAAGATGGTTGCTGAGCTCAGACGTGTTCCGATCCGGTGGTGGATTGTTGTTCACGTCCATGTCAAAGGTTCTGCTGCTGTTCCATTCCAGGTCTGGCGGCGTTTTGCAGGCATTTCGCAGACATGCTCTGTTTTTCACCCCAATAAGCCAGTTGGAGTAGTGCATCATTCTATGTTAGAGCAGCCAGGAGATTCCCTCCCCAGTCCCAAGGGCTACCAGTAGTAGTAATATTGACCTCAAGAACTCGCCAGGATGTTCAATAAGCCTCCTTGGATACCAACTGTGTTCATGGCTATAATCTATCACCTGGCAGCAAATTCACGCACACCCACCGTCCGTCCGTCCGTCACAGACCATCATTGCTTTCTTCCTCCATGCTTTCTTCAGCAGACGCGCGTGCGTGTGTCATCATAGATACAGTACAGGTTCGCGCGCGCGTGTCTGTCTGTCTGTTTGTCTGTCTGTCATGGCTTCAGATCACATTGAATGTATGTCGTATGATGTGCGTGCAGCGTTTGTGCGGGTGTGTGTGCGCGCGGCGGCTGCACGCGAGCGAGTATTTGGACCGTGAACAACAACTGTGGCATTTGCCAATATTTATTTTATTTTTATTTCATTTTTTTTCTCCCAGAGCCTTGGAGTATAGACAGAGTTGCGCAAACTCCGGTCACTTCATGGGGCCAGTCCCAATGGCGGCTCTTCTACATAGCCTTCTATTGAGAATGGGGACATGTCCTGGACCGGAAGTAAGTAGAGATGTATTGGACTCAGACAGCAGCCCAGCTATAATGATCTTTTATTTTAGATCGCATTCTCGTAATAGTGCACCACAAACTTTAGACAGAGACGTTAGTTGTTACTGTGCAATAGTTTATGAACGGTGCTCGAGCGCTCAGTTTCTGACCCCTCAATGTCCCCTCAATATCCAAAAAACAAAAACAGATCCAAACTAGTTGGATCTGTTTTTGTTTTGTCCCAGACCGGCTCCCCTACAAAAATGTATATTTCGCGCATGTGCGTTGTGTTGGTGTGGTGTGTGTGCTGGCTCTGGCTCCTTGCTGTAACAGCAGCAGCCTGTGTGTTATTGCACTTTGACTGAAGATGCGCTGTCTTTAAATATCTGTTCTACATTAAACCGAAGCTGCCGCTCAGGTCACCATGAAGACCAGATTTAACACGGTGGATATCAGGGCAGCCGTTGCCGAGATCAATGCCAAGTACGTGATCAAGACAATGTTGTGGGGAGGTGGACAGACAGCTAGAGTATAGCTGTTAGCCTAGCCTTGCATGGGACTGTCATAGATGTATGAGTCTGTCTGATACGAAAGTAAAAGTCAGTCAGATTCGGGGAGGGGGGTACATCCATGACATAATGGCTATGATCAGTCTTGATCTAAGGGCAGACGTCACCCTTTCACCTGACTGCAATCAACACAACGAATATTGCATAGTTGTAGGTTGTAACCAACAAGTGCTTAACGTCATCATTACAGTACATGTTCAATGAGGGATGGTTAACAGACCCATCAGATTGCTACATCAATCAGTCAGTGTTTTCTAATTAAAACAAATTGCATTCTGGCATCCTCCCCTGTAAATGCTATTGTTCAATACCGACACACCTCCCACAGGGTGATTTTTCCCAAAGTACTGCAAAAGCAAATGCATCATAATAACATGTAATAATATAATGATAACATTAATGGGTGAGTTGTCCCCAAAAAAGAGAAGACAAAACACTCAGAAAGTGTGGATGTGAGCTTTCGGGTGAGTTGATCGCACAACACACCCGAAAGGGTGAGTTGTCTTGTTATCTGAATCTGAATCTGACACTACACTCCCTTTGCAGTTATCTTGGCATGAGAGTTAACAACGTCTATGACATTGACACCAAGACCTATCTCATCCGCCTGCAAAAGTAAGTGCTGTCTGTCTGCAATTGCAACCTCTGAAATTGGCTTTGTTAAACTTTAAGTTTGAAACATGTTTTCATATCTTGTCAGGCAACAACACAAGTTAGTAAACATACAGTACATGTTACCCTCCATGTGACCGAGGGCCTCATTTACTAGTCAAACCTTTCTATCCTATTCTTATGAGTCCAGAATCAGAATCGATCATCCTCCATATATTGTAATTGCAGGCCTGACACCAAAGCTGTTCTCCTGGTCGAGTCGGGGATTCGTATTCACTCCACAGACTTTGAATGGCCCAAAAATATGATGCCATCTGGCTTTGCCATGAAAGTATGTCTGTTTTTTGTCATACTATTATTGCCTCTTGACTGTTTGAGCATTCACCTGCCTAAAGTAGCACATTTTTCTATCTCACATTTGAACAACCGGATGTAGCCTTCACAATTTCTTTATTCTCTTTAGTGCCGGAAACATCTGAAATCAAGGCGCTTGACCCATGTCAAACAGCTTGGAGTTGACAGAATCATTGACATCCAGTTTGGCTCAGAGGAGGCTGCTTACCACTTGATCATTGAACTTTATGACAGGGTAAGAATGAATGAATGAACGAAGGGTCCGACTGTTTATTACTGTTTCTCTAGTAATTGTAATGCTTTGTCGTGGGCTATCGTTAGAGAAGTCGATGGGTGGCTCTTCCGAGAGAGCTTTTGCGCTCTTATAGAAGGCAGGTATAAGCGCCATTATGAACCCTACATATTTAGTTGAATGGCTTCCCAGGGATATATAATGGGGCTGTTCGTTTTGCTTTCTATGCCAAATCTCATAGGAGATCTTTAGGCTCATACGTGCCATGTTTAGTCATTGTGAGCAGCTGGATCAGCTATTCTCACCAACGGTTGGCCCCAAAATAGAGATGCTGGCGTTCATGTGGTTAAATTAGGATTCATAACAGGGTATTCACAATCAATGAGAAATGTATGCATTACAATCAATCAACTTTAATTGATTAGACTCAGTAAAGCTAACACTAAACTATACATACAAGCAGTATGCATCGTTATACCTTTGTAATATATACTTGCATATGTGTATGGGACCATTTTCAGGGTAACATAATTCTCGCAGACCATGAGTATACAATCCTGAATCTACTGCGTTTCCGCACTGCTGATGAAAACGACGTGAAGATTGCCGTGAGAGAGAGATATCCAGTTGAGAATGCCCGGCCCCATGAACCTCTCATCGGCTTGGAGAGGTAACCACAAAAACCCAGTCAACAGGGTCAAGACTGTTCTAGTAAATGTATTACTGGAAGAAACCCCTTCATTCTCTGTGTTGTGCAGGAGGTGGACGGGGTCAAGGGTGAATCATATCAATCATGTCATCAGTGTTAGATTTGCCAATCAACCCGAGTGCTGCTTGTATTTTTCTGTTCTTAAGTTGTCAAGGTAGAGGCAATTTTGCATGTTGTTATGTACATTCTATTATGTAGTTTTTCCCTTCATCACATAGGCTCACTGAAATCCTCTCCAAAGCACAGAATGGAGAGCAAGTGAAAAAGGTTCTTAACCCTCACCTTCGTAAGTAGACAAGAAACCTTTTTTGTTTTCAACTGTCAAAATTCAGCAGATATATGAATCATGCCCACATATCTAGTGCTATATTATTTGTATCAGACATATATTAAGCATATCCTTATATCTAGTGCTATCAGACTCACATATGTCCCTATTTTCCCAGCCTGTGGAGCCACTCTGATAGAACACTGTTTGATGGAAGTGGGACTCTCGGGCAATGTCAAAGTGGACAGCCAAGCAGACCCCGCTCAAGGTACAGTTCTGGTTGACATGGCATTGGCTACATAACATTTTTGCGAAAAGTGTTTAAATAATAGTGGTGATTGAATGTTTGTTGTTGATTTTGTTCCTCAATTATTAACAGTTCTTAACAAGTCTGACTTGTTTTATAATCATTCATATTTATCATTATTTTGTACTTAAATCGAAAACATAATGACTGCATTGACTATTGTATGTGTGTATGTTGTTTTTTTTGTAGTTGCACCTAAAATTCTGGAAGCCCTGCAGAAAGTTGAAAAGTATATGGAAGAAACTGAGCATTTCAGTGGAAAAGTAAGAAACCACTACTAAAAAGTATTTTTACAATACATTATGTGTATGCTTACTAACTAACGCTATGCTAACTAATCATCTGAATCTATTTCGGAAATAGCTAGCTTATTTATTTTGCCAAGTCATAGCTATAAAGTATTAAAGTGTGCTTTTCGATTCATAAAACAGTTTTTAATAGAATAATCTCCAACAAAATTACACTATCTATAGTTGTAGCTTTACACATTTTACACACTGTACATTATTGTTGCATTTATGATTTTCTTTCATTCAAGGGTTACGTCATTCAAAAGAGTGAGAAGAAGCCAAGCCTGGCCCCTGACAAACCCAGTGAAGAACTGCTCACGTAAACCTATTTTGCCTCCATTTCCCCTACATGATAGACAAAACCTTCTTATTATCTACATTATTCACTTTAAGTGTACTATCATCTTTCTCTAGGTATGAGGAATTCCATCCATTTCTCTTTTCCCAACATGCAGAGAGCCACTATGTGGAGTTTGATTCATTTAACAAGGTGAATTTTGCATATACTGTATGGATCTGTAATAGTAATAGTAATAATGTTTTTCTTGTTGATAGTTTTCTAGATTTTATTGCCATTTTACAATGAATGGGGGAGGGGGGATCCGGATATAAACTAATGCATGTAATCACTCTCCATGAGAAAGTGACATGACAGATAAAAGTACTACTCTCACCTAGGCGGTGGATGAGTTCTACTCTAAGATGGAGAGCCAGAGGATTGATATGAAGGCGCTACAGCAGGAGAAACAGGCTATGAAGAAACTGGACAATGTCAAGAAAGACCATGAAAACAGGCTTGTAGCCCTGCACCAAGCACAGGTTAGCAATATCCAGCAATTTGTACACAGTACAGCACACTGTTAGTTCAAAGGTTTAATTTTTACACTCTGTTAAATTAGGTAATACCACTCATGACTTTACAATGTAGATGGCAGTCTTTGTCTGAATAAACCGAGTATACCTAGTTTTGTATTTTAGTTGCTTGCACACAAGTCAACCTTACTCTGCAAGCCGAGTGACTGTTCTAATAAATGTATTACTGGAAGAAACCCCTTCATTCTCTGTGTTGTGCAGGAGGTGGACAGGGTCAAGGGTGAACTGGTGGAGATGAACCTGGCTGTGGTGGAGAGGGCTCTTCAAGTGGTCCGCAGTGCCCTGGCCAACCAGGTGGACTGGACTGAGATCGGCCTCATCGTCAAGGAGGCCCAGGCAGCTGGGGACCCTGTGGCCTGCGCCATCAAAGAGCTGAAGCTGCAAACCAACCACATCACCATGCTGCTGAAGTGAGAACATATTTGACTGTCGACTTAAGGCTCATACATACAGTACTCCAGAGTTTACTGAGTTTGGGTGACTACCAAACTACTACTCTGTAGTTTTTAAGGCTTCACGTTGTAGTATGCAAGAGCCATTGTGAAACCTTAAAAAACTACACGGTGAAAAACTAGCGGTGAAAACTCTTCACCCAAACTCACCCAGAGTATGTAAGATCCTTTAATGTACCATTGATCAGACACCCTACCGTACAGTATGTACAATACTTTGTCACATGAAGAATAGCAAAATAAACATACAACATTTTTATACCTATAAATGCAAGCCCATACTAGAATACACAGAATTGGGAATTAAATTTAGGGCAAAAAAGGAAAAGTGCTACTATAATTATTGTAATTATTATAGTTATGAAGCTCGCATTTATTGACCATCAATGACTGAAACCGATGCTGCTTCTTTCTCTTCAGAAACCCTTACATTACAGAGGAAGACCAAGGGGAGGAGGAGGACGAGGAGGCGGCAGCTGAGGAGGAGGTGGTGCAGAAAGGCAAAAAAAACAAGAATAAGGACAAAGGGCAGAAGAACAAACTGCAGAAGAACAAGCCCATGTTGGTGGATGTGGACCTCAGTTTATCGGCTTATGCCAATGCCAAGAAGTAGGTGTGGGTGCAGACTGGGACAGTAAATAAGAAATGCTAATAACAAGGCTAATAACAAGTCAACATCACCCCACTTTGTTGTTGCAGGTACTATGACCACAAACGAAACGCCGCGAAGAAAGAACAGAAGACCGTGGAGGCAGCACAGAAGGTGATAAGGCGCAGTCGATAGTGTGTGCCCTTCCTTACCTTTAGAATTTTTAATTCAAAATATGCTATTTATAAAAATTATAAATTTATATTCATAAAGTCTTTCAAGGCTTTCAAATCAGCAGAGAAAAAGACAAAGCAAACACTAAAGGAGGTGCAGACTGTGACCACTATTCAGAAGGCCAGGAAGGTCTATTGGTAAGATGCACAGTGGATTATCGTACATCAAACAAATACGATTTTATTCTGATTCTCCCAATTTGCTTAGATACGTATGTTGACTTAATGACACACAAATCTATCTGCTTCCTTTGTCTTTTGAGGTTCGAGAAGTTCTTGTGGTTCATTAGTTCAGAGAACTATTTGGTCATAGCAGGACGGGACCAGCAACAGAACGAGATGATTGTGAAGCGCTATCTGAGGGCTGGTAAGAGATGCACACGCACGCACGCACGCACACACGCACGCACGCACGCACACTCGCACACACACACACACACACACACACACACACACACACACACACACACACACACACACACACACACACACACACACACACAGGCTAAGATATGTATGCTTCATGGAAATGTTTCTGTTGTCAGGTGACGTCTATGTTCATGCTGATCTCCATGGAGCAACAAGCTGTGTCATCAAAAACCCATCAGGTACAGCCACTATTTCACAAACTATTGCATTTACCAGTAGAAAAAAATGAAATATTGGTATTGGCATATTAATTCCTGTAGAAAAAAGTGTCCCTATTTTTGCCACTTCTTTCCTGGTGTCACTTCTCTGCTATGGCAAACTGCCCTTCTCACCTTTTGAGATGCATGTTAAATGATGTGATTTCCCCCCTATAAATAATCAATCATTTTAGTAGCAAGAGTTTCAAAATATATTCTAAATCTAGTCAAGAAGGTCTGCACCTGGCTGTGCACTGGACATATGTGCATGGCCTTATGCTAATCCAATACAGTACTAGAAGAATGAGGACATGTTGGTGTGGTAAAACGTATCCCTGGTAATACTATGGTCATTAGTAACTCCTTGGTGCTTCAGACATATAACTGTATGTGTTCAACAACACTGCCATACTGGCAGTTGATGGCTGTGATTGGATGAAAGCTTGCTTTTGGAATGGGGTTTAGCAAAGGGTTGATTGTTTCTCAAAATGAGTGGAAATGACATACTGTATCTACAAGCACAAACACTTTTCCTTTTTACCTTGTTCTCTCCCTTAGGCAATCCTATCCCTCCTCGTACCCTGACAGAGGCTGGCACCATGTCTGTGTGTTACAGTGCTGCCTGGGATGCCAAGATCGTCACCAGTGCCTGGTGGGTCTACCATCACCAGGTGAGTGAGTGCCATTGTACTACTCCACTGGCTAGTTCGAACTGTAGGTGTGCTTACAAGGGGAAAGAAAAAGAAAACATGTTGTTTTAAAATCACTCAATAGCCTTCGAGTATACTGAGTATACCTGACGAAGGCCACTGAGGCCGAAGTTTTGTTTCTGTTTTTCTCGTTTGAGCACTTGTTGAATTATTTTGGATGTGCTTGCACCGTCTGGACACTCTATGACTCATGTAAAGAGGAAATATCCGCACTCGCATATAGTTCATGAGTTTTCTTTTATTTAGTTTCACAGCAGCATAGTCTACCTAGAGAAACGAGCGCGTTTCGGCGCTCACGCCTTCATCAGCGTTTCAAACTAGAGATGGCAGATATTATCGGCCCTCCGATATTATCGGCCGATAAAAGCTTTCAAATTTCATATCGGAAAATATCGGTGTCGGTATTTACAAACTGGAAATTATGACTATTTACAGAGATGTAGACTCAGCGCTACGGTCATGTTTATACCATTACTTTTGTAATTTACTGAAGTAGGCTACATGTTGAATTTATAGTTGTATGGAGTATTTCTAGGCTATAACATGAATTCGTATTTATACTAAATGTTTATTTATATTAAATATTTGTATAGTAATAGTTTCTGTTATTTTTCCACCACTGGAGGCCGCATATATCGGTATTGGTTGATATCGGTATCGGGAATTAGTAGTTGGATAATATCGGGATATCGGTAAAAAAGTCAATATCGGCCATCTCTATTTCAAACTCATGCGAGTGCGGATATTTCCTCTTTACATTGATCTTCAAGAATCTGCACCCATCAGCCACTTGAGAATACAAGGTGGACTTTGAGTAGAGCGCGCCTACCATACGGTTCTAGTGTTCCACTCTATGACTCAGACATACAACTAAAGCTACTTTTATTGATTCTGATTCCTGAGCATTCTGACTCTTTGGCGTCTGTGCTTACTTGGGGCAGGTGTCCAAGACAGCTCCTACTGGAGAATACCTCACCACAGGAAGTTTCATGATCAGAGGTACAGTAGAAAGCTTTTGTCTCAAGGCAAACATGTTAACAATTTTCAAATACTATAGCCTAACATCCTATACTTGCTGTGAACTTGTGTAAAGATAAGCAGCTAAACAAAAAGTCTATAACAATAAAAAACAGAATAACATTGAAGCAAAATTCATTAAGAATAAATGTGGATATTATCAACAGCTGATAATATCCATTTGTTAATATTAGAGATGGCAGATATTATCGGCCCTCCGATATTATCGGCCGATAAAAGCTTTCAAATTTCATATCGGAAAATATCGGTATCGGTATTTACAAACTGGAAATTATGACTATTTACAGAGATGTAGACTCAGCGCTACGGTCATGTTTATACCATTACTTTTGTACTTTACTCAAGTAGGCTACATGTTGAATTTATAGTTGTATGGAGTATTTCTAGGCTATAACATGAATTCGTATTTATACTAAATGTTTATTTATATTAAATATTTGTATAGTAATAGTTTCTGTTATTTTTCCACCACTGGAGGCCGCATATATCGGTATCGGTTGATATCGGTTGATATCGGTTGATATCGGTATCGGGAATTAGAAGTTGGATGATATCGGATATCGGTAAAAAAGTCAATATCGGGCATCTCTTGTGAATATCATTAAAAAGCTTTATGACAGATCATATGACACGCTTGACTCATTGACGCCCACTTTCCCCTCTTTGTATATTATTCCCTTTTTTAACTCTATGATTTGCTGCTTCTGGCTTTACATAAGTGAATATTTGTATGTGTTAAATGTGTTGATGAAATGTTCATGATGACCACAATTGTAAAAAAGAGTAATGCTTAACTAGTGCTGTCCACTCACTGTTATCATTTTATTGTACGTTGTAGTTGTACTTGAATTGCACTGTAAATCTCTAAGCTGTTAATTTAAAAAATCATTCGTTCTTGTCATTAGGAAAGAAGAATTTCCTACCGCCTTCCTACTTGATGATGGGGTTCAGTTTTCTATTTAAGGTAATTATAATAGTATACCGTATACTGAAATTAAATATTCTGTTCCTGTGTGCATTTTCAGTAATACTGTATATATACTTGATGTGCTGCTAAATAGGTAGATGAGCAGTCTGTGTTTAGGCACAAGGGGGAGAGGAAGGTGAAGACCATAGAAGAAGACATGGAACAGATCACTTCCAGTACAGCTGAGCTTCTAGAGGAAGGAGAAGAGCTGATTGGTGAGAATTCTGATAATCCGTTTGTCTATAACCTTTTTCAGCAGATCACTGCACAATAAATCTAATTATGTATGAGAACACTAATACTTGTGTTAATTGTTTGGTTATTTACGTGGGCAAATACTTCCTACAATGTTTTATCGCACCCCTACCTCTGCCCGTCTGCAGGGGATGACAGCAGTAACGAGGGTGAGTGTGACGAGCAGGGTGGAGGAGGGGGCGGAGAGAAGGTGGAAAGGGACGGAGAGGAGGTGGAAATTGCAAGCAAAGAGTTGCCTGCCGTTCCTGAGGAATCCACATCCGACACGGAGGCAACACCACCGGTGGAGACCGATGTGAAAGACGAAGGAGATGTGGAGGAACAGCCAAAGAGTGATGGAGAAAGTGCAGAGATTAGCTTTCCTGATACAACCATCTCCCTCTCTCACTTGCAGTCCAGCAGGTGATATTTACAGCTTGGCATTAGCTCTTATCAAATGTACATATGGTGCTGCCTAACAAACACACTTTCAGACTATATCAGTTGAGTTTTAAATTAATTCTGTACTTTCATCATTCAAGCGTTATTTATGTTACTTCGTACAATCATTTTAAGGGTGCGTAAAATAAGCAATCTACAAGCTCAGGATTCACAATGCATTGCAGCAATGCCATGTGTTGTGAGATTTTCTAGACAGTCTTGTAATGATGAGTATCAATGAGTATCATTATAAATCAAGCTTTGACCACCAAAGTATCTACTCATTTAATAAAAAAGGGCTCTTTTTACAGGACCTCACAGAATGCTGGGTTCAAAAAGGAGGTGACCAGTCAGGTAATTGGTTTACTACAGTCACCTACACACAATGGTTGTCATATAGCATTAAACAAAGCATTAGCATAGTATTGACAAGGCAAATGTGCACTATCCAATGATCATATTTTTATGGTTTGGTATTATTATATGGTATGGTGTTATCTCTTCTCTCCCATTCAGCCTGAAATGGACACTCAGGGGACAAAACACATCACTGCCAAACAGAGAAGGTGAGATAATGGAACAGAAACACAACACCCCAACATGGCTTACATTGAAGCATAAAGTGTTTTCTTCTCCAATTCCATTACAGTACACAACACCTACTGTAATGAGGTACTACACCACCTCCTGCTGCGGAGACAATTAGATGAGCTTAAGTAAAGCTTAAGTTCCTGCTTATCTCAGGAAATGAATATGGCCTCGTATCATTTAGCTATTAGACCTCTCCATATCACACCTGCTCAGTTAAGCTATCGTGATCGTCAAATTAACCTCTTGGGGCATGTCTTTTGTCCCCAGGGAGGACAAGAAGAAGAAGCAGAAAGCAGGAGTTGCTGAGCGTCAGGCTGAAGGCGAGGATATATGCCAGGACTCGCCGGCTGGCCCGTTAGCCAACCAGGGAGCCCAGGGCGGGGGAGGACCCTCACAGCATCCCCCCAAGAGAGGTCAGAAGGTAAGGGAGACAATAGTTATTTCTTCATTTTTCCCTTAGTTTGACAATGTCACAACACTGACAAAATGTGTTTTTTTCCTGTGTAACATAAAGAGCTGATATCTTGTGATACACTATGTGATATTGGATCGGGATGTAGAATAGACTTGGCGCACCATTAAGATGATGCCTTTAGATTTATCCACCTGTGTTTGTGATTCCAGAACAAACTAAAGAAGATGAAGGAAAAGTATGGGGACCAAGATGAAGAGGACAGAGAGCTGATGATGAAACTACTTGGAGTGAGGAGGACATCTTTTAATATCGCAGTCCCTGGATACAAAATGCATTCTGTTGAGTAAGGCATTACATCCTGATCACCATAAACTCACCACTGGTCCTCTTTTAACAGTCTGCCGGTTGCAAGGAGGATAAAGCAAAGAAAGGCAAGAAGGGTAAAGGGAAGGAAGAGCCTGCTAGGAAAGCCCCTCAGAAACCCCCCCAGAAACCCCGCAGCATGGAGGCTGCTGCGAGGAAGCCAGAGCGGACAGGGGGAGTGGAACACATGGAGGACGGACAGCCTGCAGAGGAGGGGGTTGGAGCTGAAATAGAGGACAAGGTAGGAGACGGCAAGCTCTCCTGCTGCATGTCAAGTAGACCCAGTACTGCAGATCTGAAATGTCACATGATGCTGTTTGTTACGTGACATCATAAAAGCAGCTGATGAGAGCAGTGCCATCAATGTTCTGTCTGAGCCCACAGTATGCAGTTTGTCTATTCTAATTACCCACCGTCCTGTCTTTCAGGAAGATGATGTTGACCCGGATAACCCTGGAGCAGAGGTGCATTATTTTACAGTGCAAACAATATAGTTATAAACTCAGGGAGGCTAACAAATATTTATAAATATATTCTACTTGTGCATGTAGTCATGTTTATTAAATGTATGGTGTGTGTTGTATCACTGGTGCAAATGATTTTACAGGGTAGCAGAGCCGTTATTTAACCTTTTTAGTGCCAATATGTCATTTTCCCAGGAAGCAGAGAATCTGCTCACCTCTCTTACCGGCCAGCCTCATCCTGATGATGTGCTGCTGTTCTCTGTGCCGGTCTGTGCCCCGTACACCGCCCTGTCCAATTACAAGTATGTGCAATACACTTACAGACACCACTGGTTCTTGCAGACCTGTAGCACATAGTGAACAAACGGGACCCTTATACAGGACCTTCATTGTTAATGAGGATTGTATTTAGGTCCCACTTTCCCCAATTAAATGGCTCTACACATCAAACTATGAGTTCTTGAAAGTATGATTTGAGAATCAGTGCTCAGCATCGTTTCCACTGCAACAATAAAGGCTGAACAAAGTGTAGTGTAAAGGTCTAATGAGTTGTTTGTTTTCAGACACAAGGTGAAACTGACGCCAGGCACTCAAAAGAAAGGCAAAGGTATAATAACAATTATCTTATAAGCTCAATTTATGCTTTTATTTTGTTCCTGAAGCTTTTTGCTTGATATGTATCAGCTGATGGTGTTCCATGTCCCCTTAAGTGTTTACCTATTTGGTGGTTTTACAAAAAACTAGCTCTCAATTTTAATGCTTGCCAGAAATATCATCCATTCATTAGCATATCGCTAATTTGTCTCATTAAATGTCCGCAAATACTACAATTACAAAAACATTTTCTGTCACCACTTTTAGTGATAACCACACCATCTTAAAAAGCATTCTTATGGTAGCCTATGCATATACCATTTACAACACATCAATATGGGGGATGTAAAACTACTCAGTGTGCTAGGGGTAGTGGCCCAAAAGCATTAGACCCATTAATCAATTCAATATTATATCAATTAATATCAATGAAAGATAGTCTTATCCCTCTTTGTTATCGTTCACTTGCCAGCTGCTCGTACTGCGGTTTTCAGCTTCATGAAAGCCAAGGATGCTTCAGCAAGAGAAAAAGACCTATTCCGCAGTGTTAAGGTAAGCTAACACATTTTCAGAAACGGTGTTCAGTGGAACCGATACAATGCGTTGATTATGAATTAACTTCAGGACCTGTGTGTAAGTGTTACCATGTTATCCTTTGGTGTTACAGGATACAGACCTGTCCAGAAATATGCCAGGTAAAGTCAAAGTGTCTGCACCGAACCTGCTTGCTGCCAAGAAGAAATGAGACAAGCCTGTCAAGTAGCCAATGTAGACATTCTTCATGCTGACTGTACCAATGCCTTTTATTTGATTTAAATAATGAAGACTGTGCTAAGTCTCTTGCAAATTGACTTGGTGCAGTAAAATGCATTTTAAATCAGGTCATTGAATTTTATGTTTTTGGCTGAGAAATTATTTTTCATAAGGATATGTAAATTAAAAATGAACATGAGAATATGACCTTGCATTTATTTTGTGTTTTTTAAACAAATTTGGTACATGTTCTACAGTACAAATACAAAGATTGTGCAAACAAAGAACTTTATATTTTCAGTGCAGTGTGGTTCAGTGTACCTACAAAGCTAGTTTTGAAATGCTACATAAACCACATTAACAAACACTCAACAGAAATTACAATATATACAAAATGAGAATGAACTTAAAGGGACATTTCACCATTTTTGCAAAATATATTTTAATGACATTTAGAACACTTTCCTCAGTCGGTGTAATGTGGTTTTAGATATTTCAGATGGTAGCAGTGAGCCCAGTGTCAGTCACTACTGTTACTACTACTTGAACTAAAATTCCCAGGTGCACTGCACCTTGTGGATAGAGGGGCTGTTTTACTGAGACAATCAGAGTAATACATTCTAGAGACTGGACTAGGGCCGTGGCGCTTTGAAGCACCTAGGTGCCATTTTCTGGGTTTAGAATAACATGGCAGTGAATGGGACTTTCACGTTTTGCCAACCAAATTTTGGTTGGCAAAATGCTGATTGGGCATGAAGTCATGAACGTCCATTCATTTATATAATACAGGCTGCACTTCCACTTACCACTAGGTGCATGTCTGCTTCAACTCTGGAGATGCAGAGACAAAATGACAGTCCAAGGTTTATCCAAGTAGGCTAGGAAGCGAAGTAGGAAGTAGGCCACCTACGGTGGCGTCCAAATTGATCCATGGAAGGAAACAGACATGCACAGTACAGACCAAGAAATTTGATGCTGGCAAACTGTACTGTGCATGTCCGTTTCCTTCCGTGGATCAATGTGGACGCCACTGTAGGAGACTGCCTACTTTGCTTCCAAGCCTTTAGGGTATAAGCCTTGATGTAGTCCAGGAAGTATTGTCAGTTTCCTGGGTGTTTGTGTGTGTGTAATGTTGTTTTCGATATTTTAGCAGTGAGTCCAGTGTCTAAATCTTCTAATTGTTAACATTTTCGCCAAAATGGTGAAACATCCATTTAACGTTCTTAAAATAAAAACCAGTAGAAGCTGTTTAAAACAAATTATTAGGTCCATCCTAGGAACATGTAAAGTACAAGGAGATTTCACCTGCAACTGCTAGTCTGAAACTCCTTGTGCAACTTTGAAGCAGTCCAATCATGTATGCTGCCTATATTGGCAGCAATCTGATGGCTTTAGGCTAATTTAAGCTTAGGTGAACAAGTGTGTGGCACGTCACTTTTACTGAAACAACAAGTGCTGACACACAGTTTTGCTGAAGCATAAATAAGCTGTTCCTAAGATCCCAGTGTGTTGCCGTTCATTCTCTGTTGGAGGCTGTGGAGGAGGTGTTTAGGC
Organism: Benthosema pterotum; assembly: GCA_039105355.1. NCBI lineage: Eukaryota > Metazoa > Chordata > Actinopteri > Myctophiformes > Myctophidae > Benthosema > Benthosema pterotum. The sequence goes on along the minus strand of CM076980.1, from coordinate 14,287,744 downwards.
AAGTAGTCCCAGGAACTAGATAGACGATCTCTGTGTTTGAGTGCTGCCTCCATACAGACCCTGATAAGAAGACAAGAAATGTTATTGGAAGACAGAAGATTGAGTTTATACATTGATAATGTCAAATCCAGGGGTGTAGTGGAGGGACCACTTCTCCATCTAAAATATTTCTGGGGCAAAAGTAGGCCTATGTTTTTGACTTGCCATTTACTTGGATACAATTAGGCATTGTAAACAATCTTTCTCAATATGCTATACTTGTTTTAATAGCGTGTCTGTGTTGCGCAGGTGCACGCAAATGCAAGTGTGCATGCACGTGTCTTAAAGGGGCATTCTACTCATTTTCAATATTTTACTATGTCATTAATTTACCTTAATTAATTTTAGAGATGTTGTTTCCCCCATTCTATGTCATTAGCATTGTGAAATACATCTTGATGACATCATCAAGATGTGTTGCACTATTTTAATGAGTTTCCTTTTTTCTCAGAAAGAAAATTGAAAATGGGTGGAATTCTCCTTTAAGAGGCTTTAAGAGGCGTCCCCTGACTTCTAAAAGTCCCACTACAACACTGGTCAAATCTAATGCCACGTCTCTCACTCAGTGCATTTACAGTACATCTGCAGCAGGTACTCACCGGACTAATGATTTGGGCTGAACATTGAAAGTGAGCAACTCATTGCTGTGGGCCTGTAGGACAAAAAGGAGAACATTAGAGAAGGAAATACTATATCCCACTGAAGATAGATACAGTATGTTTTAATTTGCTTTTAATTATAATTTGCAACTCACAGCTGTATGGTGAGATAACAGATTGTTTGCACAGCCACCAAAGACAAACACCTCCCCGTCTGTACCAGGACATGCTGTGTGCCACAACCTGAAGCATGGAAAATGTAATGAGCAAAACAACAAAGACATCTGCGACTTCCATAATTTTTTTTGCGTTTCTGTGTGCGGAAGTTCCTCTTTCTCTTGCCGTGTTGCTTTAAAAGTAAAACACATTGAGAATAAATTGAAATATTTTGAATATATTTTAATGTGAAGAAATGTGGGAACCACTGGTTTAAACTTTAGGAAGTAAGTTAGTTCAAACTACTGTACACTTTAGGAACAAGCCCCAAAAACATCAACCAGCAACTACCAATAATTTAGTTGTGACTTCCTACATAAAAAACATAAAAACGTCAAATGCTGCTTATATTATTATTATTGCTTATAATAGGCAGACATGGCAACACCCCATGAAGGGTGGCATGAGAGTTTTTTCCGGTCCCTACCAGTGCCCAGTCGTAGGTACCAAGCACATAAACGTGTTTAATACAAAAATATAATTACCTGGGGCTTGTTGTGTGACTGTGGTTGAATGGCTTCCACTCATTCTTACTCACGCAGTACAGCCAAGCATCACCTTTAAGACAGTAAAGTGTAAATTAGTGGAATGTAATGGTTAACAAGCAGTGTGGGGTAAGGGCTACACCTGGAACTATATGGTACATCTGACTTTAATTAGCCTTGGACTCACTCAAGGTCTCTCTGCCTGTGGTGAAGCCCCCAAAGAGGAAGATATAGTCTGAAGATACAGGGGTGAATGAGTGCCAAGATCGTCCCACTGGTCCATTCTGGGGAACACTCCTGCAAGGAGTCAGAAAGAACAGAGGCTTGTAAATAGGGTTAGTGGAAAGGGTGTTAATAAGAAATATTTAAAAAAGAAAGTTAAAAGTTCTAGAATTGTTAATAGTCTGATGCGACTGACACTTACATTTCATGCCACTCCCATGTGTCCATGTCAATGTAGTACAGGTCATTTAGTCTGAAGTCCTATGTTGGAGACATTAGGATGGATATTAGACAATATTCACTTGTTAACACTAAGGTGGTGTGTATTTAGAAGGTTACACATGTGCAGTGATGGGCCATACACAGGCAATGGGGAGCTCATACTACTACCAGCAGAAATACAAGAGAACTACACAAATATTCATGGTATGTTCATTTCAACTGCACAACTTTATTCAGTAAATAACACCTTGGTTCATTTTCGTTACCACTAAATCCCTTATCCCTTAACTTCTTTGCCTTTTCAATTAAAAGAAAAAAAAAAAAAAACATTTTCAGTAGTTCATATGGCCAGTCTACAAGCTCACAACATGTTAATAGATTGACATGTTGAAATATTCCAAAAGGTTTTTCAAAATAGTAAAAACGAAATAAGGGGTTTAGCATATAACGAAAATGGAGCCCCTAGTCTGTTACCGTTATCTTTGTCAACAAGCCAAAGACAATAGGACAATGGAAGGGTGAACATTGGCCGTTACTAAGTACATTTTCTTACCTTGTATCGTCCCCCAAACACATAACCTCTGTTGCCCACTGTAGCACATGCATGGGCAGCTCTCGGGGATGGAGTGTTCCCCTACATGAGAAAATTGTGTTTCATTTAGATCTATAATTTCAATTCTCCAATTGCATCATAAAGGTACCCATCAACGTGACCTGGAAATTATTTGACTATTATGAAGCCTTTTTGTACAGGCGTGATGTTGGCTGTACCTTGGTGGCTGGCTGGCTCCATGTACCACTTTCTAGATCTAAGAGGTGAAGATGGTTGTTCCATCCACGCCTAGGGCTGTCCCACTGTAGTGGAACACGAACAGAATCAACTACATTTTGCAGTTCATTTTGTCCATGTATTTAATGAAATTCTAAAGGAATTCCTAAATATGACAAATTATGTTTCAGTTCAAAATATCACAAGTATATATTTGTATACGCACCACAAATGAGGATGTCTCATCAAATTCAAATATGCCCCGATAAGCTCCTTGTGCAGCATAGCCATAGCCCCCGAAGAATATTAACCTGACACATGAAAATGAAAAATGTGAGGGAAAGAATGGCATTGTTTAGTATCAAGAACAATAGCACCTACTCCCATACTGTGCAAGAATCCCCGGAGGACTCCTCCTGGGATTAGTAATCTAATTACATAACAGTGAAAGGAGGTCCCCACACTAGCACTGAATCCACACATGTATTGTACATTTATGATGTTTTAGTAATATTGTTCCTTCCTGCTGTTCTTCATACTGCGGGGTAGGGTTAAGAAATTACAGACTGGGGATTTAATTAAATAGCCGAGACAATTACGATTTAATGGACGCATAATATTGCTAATTTGATAACTTCAATTGCCAGAAAAAGAAATGTCTGCAACACATTGAGAGCTTTTATGTACATATCCTCACTGTGCAACAATGCTTTAATAGAAGACATGATTGTTGGTATGGAATCCAAATGATTGAAATCAGTCGTGGCGACTGACTTATCCCCTAATCTCTCACCTATTTCGCTGGACCCAGCATCCAAGTTTGTCTTTACAGGATGGCGGGAGCCCCTTCAGATCCCTCATTTCCTCCCAGACTAGGGAGGGAGCTCTCAGGTTCAGACGATAGATCTATGTAACAAAGTACAGATGAGATGATAAAACCTGTATATAAACAGCAAGCTCACATTTGCATTCTAATTAGCCTTCATGTTTTTTATTTTTTTTTTTTTAATTCTGTGTTTACTTCAGCATACTCAGCGGCAGTGGGTTTTCCATTCCAACCACACAAGCTAAATTGCTGCTGCACAATTATGGCCGATTATATAAACTTTACCCGGTTTGTGTTTCCTCTGGCATGATGTCCCCCAAAGAGATACAGCACTCCATCTAAACACACAGCACAACTGCCAGACATGGACGTATACAGAGCTCCAGCACTTATATGCTTTGTCCTGTAAATAGATATGGATAATCAGCTTCCATACACATTAATTATGCTATGCAGATTAACTGAGATGTTATGTTCAATGTGTGTGCTAGATGCTATTATTTTGTCAACAGAAGTATGAAGATGATTTACCACACTTCAGTCTCCATATTGTATGCCCAGATCTCGTTTCTTGGCAAGTATAAGTCGAGGAATCCAAGAGATTGTGCATTCTTGATGATTTAGGGAAATAAAACATTGTTCAGATAATTAAATAAGGAATACATGAAGTCAAACTACCGCCTATTCTGTATTCTACCAAATAGGTTTTGCAACGTGATTTGACTGATCCGTACCTTGTAACCACCCCAGACATACATATGATTCCCATCAGCCACTGCAACATGACCACTGCGTTCTGCAGGGTAGTCAAGCTCATAAGCCTCAGACTCTGTATCGATTGGCTGGTCATCCTCCACTTCTTCCTCGTCTTCTTCCTCATCTCCTTCCTCCTCATCAGCAATCAAGTCATTGAAGTCAAATAGGTCTTCTACACTATCGCTCTCGCTCTCGTCATCACCTTCCCCGGCTGCAGCGAGGTCTCCAATGTCCTCCATCTCTGCCACGGTTAGCTACATGGGAAAAGACAGAGGATTGTTCTCAATGTGGGTCAGGACCCCCCAGAGGAATCCCTATACTGTAGACCACAAGCAATATTCGAAAACAGCTGGTCTACAAGCTCACAATTTTCACAATATGCACCTGTGGTACTGCCAAAGCATCAACTGCCTCAGCTTGTCTGTGTGCTGTGGGTGGGGGTCTGCAGTTAAAATACGATTCTTTTTGGGGATCACACACACAGCCTTCAAACTTTCAGTACTACTGTTTTAGCTTGACACACAGACATCAACATGCAGTATGGAATGTCAGAACAGGTCGGCTCCATGTACCATAACATGTGTCAAATATGTGATCAAAGGGTGGCAGCAGGGGCAGTGTCTTGGGTCTGATGATGTCAAGACGAGTGTACGGAATGAATTGTGTATATGGACGCAGTGGCTGATGGTCTTGCAGGTTTTCATAGTAAACTGCGGCTAACCGTCCCAAGCATTATAGCGTGGTCTGGGGGTAAGGTGAGGACCCCGAAGTAGGTCATAAATAGAAGGTAAACATTACAGCGCTCTATTACCTAGAACACTAATGTTCACACCTTAAGTCTATATGGGCTACTCTTGCGATGGCAATAAAATAAACAAAATTCGTCACTGGCCGTGTATCAAACTGTGATTTTGTTTTCACTAATGAAGCTCAAAAATAATTAGCCCGGGATCGATCAACATACTTGCTAGCTCACAGCAGCTCAGCTGTTCGCACATCACCACACAGCACGCTTTTGTTTAGCTGAACTGTGTGTTTATAATGCATGAATGAACATCATGGATATGTCGGTACTGTCGCCGCGAAACAACTGTGCATCTAACTGGTGATATTAAGTCCGTGTTAGTATTTTAGGCCTTACCTTTTGATGGTGTTTGCTTTGCTATGCTGCAGATTTCAAGGCGCTGCTGCGTCGCTAGATGTCCAACATCCAGGTGCCTGGCCGGCCGGATGTTGTTGTATTATAACATCCGCCATTTCTGTGTGTCAAAATAATGGACCGGGTGGTGGCGAGTCTAGAGTTATAACAACTCCGTTCACTTCAGGCTAGCTGCAGTCTAGCTGAATGAATGAATGTTTATTATTATTATTATTATTATTATTATTATTATTATTATTATTATTATTATTATTATTATTATTATTATTATTATTAACAGAAATGAGACAGTATGACTACAAGTCAAGTACACACTGCTACAAAACTGATAACAGCTTGGAGAATTACAGTACAATTCAAGTATAACTACAGCAAATCTGAAAAACTGATTGGACACACTAGTTAAAGGGGTATTCCATCCATTTTCAACACTTCACTGACTAAACTCAACATCAATTGGTGGTACGTGGCTAAAATGCATAATAAATAAGTGGGCCCTGGTAAGAAAATGTTGAAAAGTGAAAACCCACTGGTCTAGCCTAAAAGCGGATACGGAAACGCTCTGTGACCGGATACAGCAGCTAGCTGGGCTCTAGACCGGAAATCATTGCAAAGCCTAGTGTCTCCCAATCAATCACGCGAGAACTCGAGAGGACCTGCAGTGGAGTGGCTGCCTTTGTGTTGACATTTTCGTGGACTGAGAGAGGTAGTATTAAACTGTAATTATTTTTCCACGCGTATAAACAGTGCGCGTGGCCGTAGAAATATCCACCCTGAATTAATTTTTCAATAACGGAGAATCGACCCGAAACCAACGTACTGGTATATCAGATCACACCTGCTGCTGTGCCACAGCTGCTGCTGCTGCTGCTAGCTGAGTCTCATTGTTAGTTAGCCCCTTTGAATAACGGTAGCTAGCATTAGCTAACGGGCTAAAATGAAGATAATTTAAGCTTCATTTCTGTATGCAAATACAATCCGATTTTTAACATTCGTGTTCAGTTAGTTCAGTCCTCTGACCTACATGCCCAACCGACATGTTGAGTATCTGATATGTGTATCTTTCTATTATACTTTCAACAAAAGCAGAGAGAGCGCAGAGGCAAATGTGTTCTATTTACAATTGATCAGAGTAATCCAATAGAATAGTTGCGACATTAAGGGTCAGAAACTGAACGCTGGAGAGCTGTCCATGCAGCCTGAATAGGGACAATATGAGTTGGCATATAAGCTGTTTTAGACGTCGGTACTTACTGTATAACATCCACATGCCAACTGTCTTAAAGTTGTGTAGGCCTACAGTAACAACTAAAGTCACTGAAATGTTTATGTTCCCATTGTCCCGATTTGTTGTCCCCATTTCCAATAGAAGTCTAGGTAGAAGAGCCGTCATTAGACTGTCCCCATGAAGTGAAAGGAGTTTGCGTATTTCTGTCTACACTTTAAGGCTCTGGACCATAGGCAGTGTTAGCTATAGAACACTGGCTAACGCTAGCCAATGGGTATTAGGTTCTTAGGTCAGTCCAGGCTTAGAACCCAATACCCATTGTCCAGCTTCCCTTAGCATTGCTTTTCAACAAATTTGGACACAGGGACCACCAACCCCACTATAAGGCTAACTTGGCGACCACCATTAATATCATTCTTTGGGGTGGGTCCATCATAGACTCACCCCACACAATAGTAGAAATATTTGACAGTCTCCAGTTGTGTTGCCTTGTTGATTAGATGCAGATGTTGAAGCGGGTTTTTAAATGTATGATGGTGTCTTTCTCTCATAATTGGTACTTTTTCCACATTTAAATAAAATAGTGTTTTTTTGCATTCTCCTGGAGCTCTCTGTGTGTAAAGGATGTGTTGAAGGAGCACTTCCCAACTTCTCTTTGTATACAGTAATTGGATTTGATCCTCACTGATAAAAACATCAATTTATTCGTATTAAAAACCCATCCACAGGTGACAGCATAGTTTGTCAGACTTTTGAAACTTTTCACATTATGCTCAGGGTTCAGTTGCAACACTGAGGGCAATACAACTGCTGGTTTAAAATGTAAAAAAAAATAAAGGTAAAATAAAAGGGCAACACAACAATCAAGGTCTAGGTCAAGGACATTAGAGTGAGTAGTTATTCCAAGCCATCCGGAATGTTAGATAGAATCTATTAACACCACCGACGTCTTTTTATCTGTTATTTCAATTATAACAATGTCTGTAATTCTGTCTCTATTTCTTAGCGTTTGAATGGATATTACCAGGTGCACGGAGAAATGGGTAAAACAAGACAAGGTTATTGTACCATAGAGCCCTCATTTCATAAATTCATGACATTGACATAACATTCATGCACAAATTTTTCATAGCACATCAATTTTATAGCTGCCATTCTATTGTTTGGAGTTTGCATCCCCCCAGAACTATACCAACAAAATGGTAGCCTTTGCAACAGCTGCATCAGTACCCATCAATGGAATGGCTTATACTAGAGAGTCAGGCTTTTGCCAATTTATAATACATCTTAGTAAAAAATAATCGCAAGGCATTTGCAGTGTTCTGATTCACCTGTACTCTGTTGTAGCTTGCCGTTTTTTTGTGTGTGTGTGTGTGTATTCAGTTTGCAACTAAGAAAAGACAAATTGTGATTATTTATTGTAAATGCCTATTTTTCTTAACAACGCTCACACTTCACCATATTGTTTTAAAGGAAATTTATTTATATTTTAATTAGTCGTCATCTTTTGTTGTGGCCTGATTGTTCAACTCTTGAGTTGTAATCATTTCACTTCGAAATCAAATACCTTGGCTTAGACCCTTAGGTCATCGTTTGGTTTTCTCTTGTCATGTATCTCACGTTTGTCTGTTTCTCTGCTCCCACAGGAGAGGCCTCCGACATCCATGATGTTGTCCTCCAGTAAGAAGTCAGACCCTGGCTCCTCTGCCTCCTCCTCTTCATCATCTACAGGAGCGGCCGGAGGCGAGAGAGCCTCAGGACCCGATGCTCAGTCTGGACCATCGGCCTCGGCTGCTGGCCCTGCGGATGTTAAAAAGAAAGAGCGGGCATCTCCCAGCGGGGAGCCTGGTGGGCCACCTATGCCCCATCCAGCAGGCCCCGGGGGGATGGACCAGGACTCTGCTGAAGTCCGCAGGACCAGCCGCCGCAAGCGGTCAAAAGTAAGCGTCATATAACTCTTTTGCCTCTATACTTAGAAAGGGCTTACTAGAATTATCATGATACGATGATTGATGAATCCCCCCCCCCCCCCCCCTAAAATGAAATAATATATGAACACAGTATGTCAACAATGATTTATATTATAAGATTAGATTTATTAAGAGGTGCCACAGCCTTTACCACTTTAAATTTGCCTCTGAATATCATTATACTGTAGACGAACATTTTCAAGAAAAGGGTTGGATCTGAAAGCTTTCCGATCAACTATTTGCACTACTTTTGCACCCTAACCCTAAGCTATGTAATACCACAAAGTATACTATTTATTATTTTATGCCCGACTTTGATGACATTGCATCGTCAGCATTTACTTTCTAGCAGTAACAGAATTGGCCCGGGTGAATGAACAGTAGTGCTATGGTAAATACTAACTATTGTGCAGTTTTGACAGTCCATGTGCAAGAGAATATTGGTCCGTTTATGTGTGGTGACTGTAGCTGTATTGCACATTATAACTGTCATCATTTTAACATTTCAGCATTGTCAGCAAGTCAGTTCCTCACCTGCCTCCCTTCCAACCCAGCTGACCGTGGACTAGGTTTTAATGGCGCTTTTATTGTGCCTCTTGTTGCAGGTGGAGTACCGCGAGATGGACGAAAGTCTCGCCAATCTGTCTGAGGACGAATATTACTCGGAGGAGGAGAGGAATGCAAAGGCCGAGAAAGAGAGGAAGCAAGTCGTCCCTCCTCCACCCCCACCGGTGGAGGAGGAGAATGACAGTGAACCAGAAGAACCCTCTGGTGAGACTGAGGCAGATATACACTGATAATAACTTGCCTTACCATAGTAGCATAGCTGTAGAGGAGAGGTTTTTGTACAGTCATAAGTGTGTATTTTCAGGTGTAGAGGGAGCTGCCTTCCAGAGTCGTCTTCCACATGACCGTATGACTTCCCAGGAGGCTGCCTGCTTCCCTGACATCATCAGTGGCCCCCAACAGACACAGAAAGTTTTCCTCTACATCCGCAACCGTACGGTAAGTGCGTGCACACACACACACACACACCTTCACCTGCCGACTCAGGCCTAAGGGTTCCACAGAAATAGCAAAAGCAAAGGGGAGTGAACAGTTTGATGAAACTAGTATTCATTAAGGTATATTCAGTGATTTTCACTTAATTCAAATATGTTTTTCTTGTTTATTGGATAATCCTCCCTACTATAAGTGCTGCCCATATAAGGAGTTTCTCCCTGTCCACAGTGAGCAGGGTGCGGTCAAAAAAAACCCTAGTTCCGGTTTGGTGGCAGATGACAGTCAAATCATCCAATCAGGATGAGGGGCTCTTTCTCCTAACATGATCGAGCGGGTGGGGCTGTTGACCACTGTAGAGTGTGTGCATGTGCACGTCTTGTTACACCTAGCATTGTATCTTCATACTATGGTCTTCTCCAGCTCCAACTGTGGCTGGACAACCCGAAGATCCAGCTGACGTTTGAGGCTGCAGCACAGCAACTCGAAGCTCCATATAACAGTGAGTTCTACAGGCAGATGTATTTTGCCATTACCCCTCTAACATGATTATGAAATAAGGATAATTAATTAATTGTTTGATATTACACCAGGCTACTGAAACAGTGAACGTCCGTGGTAATTCTAATAAAACACAAAAATAGAACAATTTACTGTGAGTGTGCGTGTGCATGTCAAAAATATAGGCATTTCAACCCAGCTCTAATCTATTGTTTATTTTTCCTAGGTGACGCTGTGCTGGTCCACAGGATACACAGCTATCTGGAAAGGCATGGTCTCATTAACTTTGGCATTTACAAGAGGGTCAAGCCATTACCTAGTGAGTGAACCATTGTACTTTGTTTTTTAAAACTACCATAGCGAAGTGGACATCTGAATCGAGGAAGGCTATTTGCTATCTTCCTAATACTGTTTCCCTACAGCTAAGAAGACAGGGAAGGTCATCATCATTGGAGGGGGTGTTTCTGGCCTAGCAGCAGCCAGGCAGTTGCAGAGCTTTGGAATGGATGTGACGGTCCTGGAGGCCAGGGTAGGTCACCTGCAGATGCAGTCATACAAATGTTGGCTTATATTTTCGTCTGCATTTATCTCAAAAATGAAAGCCGAGGTAAATAATAATACATAGAATTTATATAGCGCTTTTCAGGGTACCCAAAGCCACTTTACAAAGCAGAAAAATTAAAGAAACAACTTTATTAGAAAAGAAAATAAACAAGAAAAGTCCTCTTCTTTGTAGCTTGTTGACCAATAACGGTGCAGAGGGGAGGCTGCTCAGATCATTGAACCAATACGCATCCACACATTTTGTTAGTGTGTGTTTGCTGACAATCTGCCCCTATAGACCAGATATCACACCGGTTTGGTCCAGGCTAGATCATGACATGTGTCTAGCCTGAGGAAACGATAATAAATATGATATCCATAATTTTATTTAAGAAAATTGTTATCCACCATTTAAAATGGTTTGTTTTCCTGAAACCGTCCATTCAGTTTTCACACGTTTTGACTCACCACTAGAGAGATAGATTTGCTCTTTGGATTATTATTATTTAATCCCGATATTTTGTCTAAATCATATCTTGTAAGTTATAACCAACGATGCCTTGCAATACTTTGTCTTAAATTAATGCATCATCTCAAGTTTCTACATAGACTTCTGCCAAAGAGACCTGGTGACGTTGGCTAAATATATTTGTTTTCTTTCAGGACCGTGTTGGAGGCAGAGTGGCTACATTTAGAAAGGGCAACTACGTGGCTGATCTGGGGGCCATGGTGGTGACAGGACTGGGTAAGTGATTTGACTGCAGTGATAGAATATACTGTATCAATCACAGCATGATGTGGGCAGCTGTAAATGGTGCATTTAAAGTATAAAGAGCCTTTATCCAAGGCACTGTACAAGTGTACATAGTGCATTAGATTCACCCATACACACACACACACACACACACACACACGCACATTCATACACGGATTGTGGTGGAAACCGTCAAGGTAAAACCAGCACATTGGAAGGAATTTGGGGTTCAGTGTCTCGCCATTCATAGTTTGTCTCAGGAGGCAGACTAGGTCATCATTGCTTCCGATGTGCTGGTTGGTTGGTACCTTGCCTTGCATGGCTATGTGTGTGTGCATGTGAATGGGTGCTAGGGTGAAGGTGTTCTATATATCTTATATTCTATATATGCTCCATTTACCGTTCATGTACAGTATTTACATTTACTGTATGATTAAAAGCATCAGTTAGAGACGACACAAGTTACATGTTTTGGTCGCTGGGGTCTTAAAATAAACGACACACCTCCATAGAGGGCAGAATTATCCACTAAATGATGTCAAATGTTCCACCTCTTGTGTGTGTCTCTGCTCAGGAGGGAACCCCATGGCAGTGATCAGTAAGCAGGTGAACATGGAGTTGGCAAAGATAAAACAGAAGTGTCCACTTTATGAAGCCAATGGCCAGGCTGTGAGTATCTTGTTCATTATCAGTGATATCACCCATTTTAATTTCAAGGACCACCATTTTTGAAATGCGTCGGGTCCATTTTGTTATCATAATCATCTAGCCTCTGGGTCCCAGACCCTACTTTGAGAAACTGCACATTAAATGATGTTATTTTGCCTCTTAACCATTATCCCAATAAGGTCAGGCTCCCCGGTGCATATTCTTTATATTATTTCCGGCTCCAGCTATTGATAATTTCTTTGATTATTCTATCAAATCTATATTTATATAATGATCCAATTATTACACATATTTTTTATCAACAACTTAAGTCCCATTGTAGAACAGTCACAAAAATGTGAAATTCTGTAAGCTTTTGAAAGTTTTTAAAAACGTTTCAACTTGAAAGGGGCTGAAATAATGAACTATTACTTCATGGGTATTGATTAAACTGATAAGCTTGATGAACTGTGGCACCCCTAGAGTAATTCATCAAGTGAAGTCAACCAGTTATAATTGATGCTCCTCTATAAACACAGTCACGTTGCTTTGTAGCTGACTAACAGTAACTACAAGCTTGCATGTGATGTGTCTAATCCCAGCTAGCTCATTTAAAACGTGTGTGAATGGAAACTGATGTGTTGAATAACTGCAAGTGTTATGCTAGTTATATTGGTCCACCATTAGGACAGATGGCTTAGCAATCATCTAACCACAACTTAAAGCAACACTTCACCCTTTTTACAAAGGGTTATGTTTGTAAAGTGAGCCCAGTGTCATCAAAGACACTCGGCTCACTGCTAAAATCTAAAATATGGATTGCCATATTTTACACACAAAGAGCCCCAGGAAACTATTCTAAATCTCCTAAATGTCATTAACATGTTTTGTGGTGACTTATCCCTTTAATGAAATGTCATGGTGCCAACATAACAGTGGCTTCATGTAAAGAATTTATCTTACAGGTTTTTAACCAAATCCACTTGTTGTTTACATCCTTAATCAGACAGTGTTAGGCTACAGAGAGGCTACGTAGACGAGAATGACCTCATGGTATATAGGTTCAATGTTAAACAAGATGTTTTGTGAAGTATAGAAGAGACTTACCTCACAGTTCTCTCATTCAGATCCGTTGTCTGTCCCCAGGCAAATATCTGGTGCTTGTTCTTTCCACGTTACAAAAACAAAATGGAGGGTGGGTTCAGTTAACTGCTTGGCCTAGCATGTCATCAACAACAGCTCTTGTACAGAACAGAAATCGGATGTAGGCCAATGCCATTGAATTGGACATTAACAGTGTTTTTCCAACTCGTTTCTGGTCGGTCCGTCAGACGGCAGCAGCAGTAGAATGTTTAGGTTCATATTGAGGGCATTCCCATTGAAGTTGGTTGGCCAACAGGGCTCTTTATGTAGCCACGTCATGTGTAACTGGTTTCCTCCTTGCACAGGAAAAGGTGAATTAAATGTACATGTTTTTACTTTTATGTCAACCTGTTTGGCATTAAGGTTTTGCTTGCTTAATATGTTCTCTCTCTCTCCCCTTCCCTCTTGTCTTCTCAACCACTCCCATGTCTTTTGAACTGCTAAAGGGTGAACGATGCACAAGTGTATGTATTGGTTTATTTATGTACTATATTCTTTTAATCGCTTTTCGGTCATTCATTTCCCCAAACTTCACAAGCGTCATCTTATTCTCCATTGCGTAACTCGCTATCAATTATGTAGAAGACTAAAGAGGAAACATACTGTTATTCCTGTTAGTTTATACAACAATAAATCTCTTATACCAAATCAACCACTAACTGCTCATAATCTCTTAAGGGGTACACACACGGGATGCGTATGCTGCCCGGCACAGCGCAGCAGTACGCATCCTCCTCCATTATTTCCAATGGACCTAACCCACACCGGCTCCGGCAGCCGCACGCCACCGTGCGGCTGCCGCGCTGCCTGCCACGCTGATACAACATTGCTCTATTTTTCCATGCGTTGCTGTGCGGCTCTATCCGGGTTCGTGGCCATGGCAGCATGTGTCGCCGCACTTCGGCATGCCGCACCCGCTACGCATCCAGTGTGTGGCCCCCTTTAAATCGAAGAACAACCAGAGGCTAAATTCACATATTTTATTCCGACAACCTTGATGTCCATTTCTGAATTCTTTCAAAGTTGAATACAAAGCAAAACTTGTGGGTATACATACTATACTTTCAACGTCATTGGAATACTAAATGTGAATTCAGTCTTGGGGTTGGATTTTTTTTTTCTTTAATTGCAACTGAGAATATAATACTCTCTTCCAGAGCTGCTATCCCTGCATGGCCTTTGATCTTAAGTATGGCAATAAATGTAGCTTGTCATCAAGCTATGGTCTCCGTGTTAAGCGATTTGTGCTTTGAATTGCTTATGTCCAGGTGCCCAAGGAGAAGGATGAGATGGTGGAGCAGGAGTTCAACAGGCTGTTGGAGGCCACCTCCTACCTCAGCCACCAGCTGGACTTTAACTTCCTCAATAACAAACCTGTTTCTCTGGGACAGGCTCTGGAGGTGGTCATACAGTGAGTGACACACACATGCACTCACATTCCCTTAGACCAGCGCCCCCCACCACAAAACTGCAAATACACTTTTAATGTCATGTGCCCCTTAGAGGGTGTTCGTGCGCCACAAGGCAGCAACAACAACCCTGTATGTGGGACAGAAGGTGATAAACCAGATGTGTACCAAAGTAAACACAAAAAACACCAGAAAATATCTTTGTTTTTGTTTTCAGGCTGCAAGAGAAACACGTTAAGGATGAGCAGATAGAACACTGGAAAAAGATTGTGAAGACTCAGGAGGACCTCAGAGAACTCCTCAACAAGGTATCATTCTGTCATATTAGTGTAGGTCATAATGCATGTATGCTCAGCCCATTATAACCACATTATAACCCCTATAACTTTTGTATTTTACTCTATAAAGAAACTTCATAAACTGATTAAGTGGTCATATGTGCTGTTCCGCTGAGTTTATAATCCATTATGACCAGCACAATGAACATTATAATGTGTCATCACCATTATTGTGAAGCACCTTTGTATTTATAGCCATAGAGGCATAGACCCAAGCCAACATGCCCACAAGCAGCCAGCCTAGTGGAGGCCAAATGTGGCCTTCGCAGCTTTTGTGGTACCATTGTCCGGAATATGCTCACTCAATTACTTGCTATAAGTTATGATAAGGCAGCCATATTGTTAATTTGACTGTCCAATCTGTCAGCCAAATGGGTAATAAATTAATTGACATAGTTACACAGTCTATGTTTGGGTGACATTCAATGCTATGAAACTGGCAACAAAAAGTATTATCATTCACTTCTGCTGTTGCCTACTTTTTTTGTACTTCTTTATTGCATTTGGTGTATGCAACTCTACCATCATCATCATCACGTCTTTTGTCTCCCAATGTACTGTTTTAACAGATGGTGTCCACTAAGGAGAGGGTTAAGGAGCTCCACCAGCAGTATAAAGAGGCCAGCGAGGTCAAACCACCCAGAGATATCACAGCCGAGTTCCTGGTTAAGAGCAAGCACCGCGACCTCACTGCCCTCTGCAAAGTGAGCTCACTCTCAGGACCACTGAATCTATCACCTCTTTCTTTACCTTGAGGTGTAGACACTGTCACCTCAGGCTCTAATTAAGTAGAGGGCTAGGGATTGAGTTAATAATGTCTAATGATAATAGTGGACGACTGGGAAAACATTGTAGGACGTGATATTTCGTTGTTGAGAGATACATTGGGTCTGAGATGGAGGAAAACCACAGTGAAGTAATCATATCACCTCCAATTTCCCTAAGCTATGCTCAAGCTGCAAGCAGTTACCTGGACACATTAGGTTGATAGCTCTCAGGTGCTGGTTATTTGTTTTTCCAAAACAAAACGTAATTCCTGCACAACTGGGTGATAAAGATGCCCCTCTTTTATTACTTTGCATTCTATAAATATTAGTTCAAATCGAAAAATCTTTCCAAAGCATTCACTAATGCATACAGTACTTGCAGGCAATATTTCACAGCATTGCTATCTTATATGGCTGTATTCGAAAATGCTTACCATGGAAAAATCATCACTGTCCTCTGGAGGAGTAAAAAAAAAAAAAAAAAAAAACAGGAAATTCTTAGCTAGGTGTAAGAATGTCAAAGGTAGTTCTTGGACATTCTTACACCTTCCTAAGAATTTCCTGTTTTGTAGCTGGTAAATCCAGTGCCCAGGAGTTCTGTGATGAAATCTCAAGCAAATTAATGCCATGCCATTTTTATTCTCTCTGAATATACCAGATGGGTTGTGTTTAAGCATTTTAAACCGGATGTATTATTAGATGGAATGAGGCGGCTGTTCTGATGCTGGCATTTGGTCTAGAGGATTATTCACCCCTTGGACATGTATATTTCAGAAGGTGGTTTTAGTTGGTTTAAGCACAGCTGGTGTCTGGCCTGAAGTTGTCCTGTTACCCATCTGCCATCTGAGAAACCACTTCAAGGCCTGAATCACTGTCTGACTGTCTTTTTGTCTGGAGCTCTACAAGGCACTCACGCACTCCTATAGCAGCACATGCAAGACATTTCCCTTCATTTGTGCTTTTGTTAGCGGCTGTCATCTCTTGGGTGGATGCATTGTGGTGTGAGAGTGCATGAGTCTGTGTGTTTAGGTGTGTGCACTGTGTATAAAAGGTTGGCTTATTATATCCGGGTCCATCTAGGAGCTGTTTTGGTGGGATATTTTCCATTGTTGTCATTCAGCCTGCTTTAATTGTTGAGCCAAGTCGGCTTGCCAGCCCTGGAGCTTGGTGAGGTCAGACAGTGCGTCTCAGCTGCTGTGTAGGTGGTGTTATTAAGAGCAGCTGGTAGGTGGTGGACCCATGGAACAGGGTGAGTCGGCCCTTTTCCGATTCGCCCGCACGTCCTCTCAACCAGATCATATGGGCCACAAAAACACACGCAGGCATTATATGCATGCGTTTATTTATTTAATTCTGACTGTACCTTGCGAAAGAGCAGAGTCCTTGCTGGGAAATAAAGAGGCAGCACTGTCGTAGTGTGAGATTAGTGTTGGTTCACGTTTATCATAGATAAGCAAGGTGCTTGAATTGAAGCTTGCGCTGTGCCATGTGTTGATGCTTGCTGCCTCTCCATCCATGTGTAGGAGTACGATGAGCTGGCGGAGATGCAGGTCAAACTGGAGGAGAAGCTGCAGGAGCTAGAGGCCAATCCACCCAGGTAACACCTACTACTGTCCACCCACCCAAATCATGAGTATTAAATATATAACTCTGAGAGTGTTTATGTGTATTTTCACTGCCATTGTCTCTTTTTATTGATATTCCACACCAAAACACATTGGGCATCAATCTACCTTGATCCCTGTGACATCATATACTGTACTTGATTTTTGTCATAGATGCCCCCCCCCCCCCCCCCCCCCCAGTTTGCATTGCCACAGATTGTCTTTATTGTAGTGTGAATATTTTATTCATAAAAATAAATTCCGGACTGCAGCTTAAATGAGACATACTTTGCTCGTCTCCCCCTAGCCTTCCTCCCAGGCTGCCCCTATGTTGAGTAATCACAACTGTGAGTATGTATTAACCAACTCTCCCATTCCTCCCTCTCCACAGTGACGTGTACCTGTCATCCAGAGACAGACAGATTCTAGACTGGCACTTTGCCAACCTTGAGTTTGCCAATGCTACGCCTCTCTCCACCCTGTCTCTCAAGCACTGGGATCAGGTGAAGAATTTCGCTCCACATTATTTCTTAATAACCATTCATGTCATACTTGGAAGACCCCCCCCCCTGTAATTTCCCTGTTGTTAAAATCAGAATTGTCCTGTCATGTAGGATGACGACTTCGAGTTCACTGGTAGCCACCTGACAGTAAGGAACGGTTACTCCTGTGTGCCTGTGGCTCTGGCAGACGGATTAGACATTAAACTAAACACGGCAGTGCGACAGGTCCGGTACACAGCATCTGGTATGTACAGCACAGCACTTTCGATTGAATGTTAACCCCAACCCTATCCTTGGTAAAACTATGCCTAAACCTTACCTTAACTCTAAAAGCAATGGCTTTTAAAACTTAATACATTTCCACAGGGTTTAAACCACTATGAAAGATAATTAAGATTAGTTATCTCAGACATAGACTCTTCTTCTTCAACAAAGATGGCGAATGCAAACATTATCTGTATTGTACTCATACATAATGATGTAAGATACAAAACAAAGCATAAAACTATGACTAAGACATGCTCGCATGGCCATGTTTACATGGTGGAAGCCGTGTGGCGAAGCCAGTAGAGGTCAGCAGTGACAAGAGTACACACGTTTGTGCGGGTTGTTCTGAAATGACGTAATAAAGGAGCAAAATGGAAGGGAAAATATTAAAAATGACATGCACGGGCACACTGAATTATTTACCATGTTACTGGAACTGCGTCACTGTGTGACAGAGATGTATGCATGTGTATAATAAGACTGTCTCATGTATCCATTCTGCCAGGCTGTGAGGTGATAGCGGTAAACACTCGCTCCACCACACAGACCTTCATTTACAAGTGTGATGCTGTGCTGTGCACCCTGCCCCTGGGTGTGATGAAACAACAGCCCCCAGCAGTGCAGTTTGTCCCTCCTCTGCCTGAATGGAAGACGGCTGCAATACAGAGGATGGGCTTTGGCAACCTTAACAAGGTTTGACGTCACACATATGCGCACGCGCGCACACACACACACACACACACACACACACACACACACACACACACACACACACACACACACACACACACACAGTGTCATGATGAAAAAACATTTTCTGTTTCATTAAACATATTGGTATGGCTTAGCTATTGGTTCTTCGGGGAGTCAGTGCTGCAGTGTCCTTGTGCTTGCAACCTGACCTCCAAATTGCAAGTGGGCTTTTGAAATAGATATGCTTAAGACTGTGGTAAAAAAGAAAAAGGCAGTCAGCATGCGTATGCTGAACTGCTGTCCCCTGCAGTTTTATAGCCCATTTCCCCCATCGGGCTATGATGTTTGCATTTGTTAACTCAGCATCCCTGCTGGATTCAATAGACACACAGTGCCATAAATCAGAACAGGTGTTTTTGGTGTCCTGCTCGGAGAACAAGAATCCCCACCTCCTTCTACAAATAACTTTTAGGGAAAGCTGTTGTTCACGCTGCTTTACTTACCGACTAGGATGAACAGAGGGGTGGAGGAGATTGGATGGTAAGAGTGATTGTGATGAGAGGCTGTTAGCGTGTGGATGGGAGGTCTGTTGTTTTTTTTACTCTGTTAGTTATTGGATCAGAGCCCTGGCACTCTGTCAGCAACCCACCACGTCCTCTCTCTCTATATATCATTGTGCTGCAGTATAGTTTATCTCCTAATTTTGCTGCAGCACGGAGGAGAATGCGGCACTATTATGCAATGGGACTAGAATGCACCATTCTGTTGCCACCAGAGGGTGCTCTTTCTTAGACTAGAAAGATGATTAATATAAACCCAGTTCTAGTATTATAGAGAATAACTGTATCATTGTTGCTCTCGTGTCCATTCAGTATTCAGTATCCATACAGTGTACTTTATATGGAAAGCTGATTCTGTTCTTTGACTGCAACCGTTGTTCAGTAACAGTAACAGCGTGGCTGGGCACACTGTTACAGGGCCACTGTAGCTCAGGAGGTAGAGCAGGTTGTCCAATGATCCGTAGGTCAGCGGTTTGAATCCCGGCTGTTCTTGGAGGTTCTCTTCTCCTAAATTGCTGCCAATGTGCTGGTTTTGCCTTGTGGTTTCCGCTGGAATCAGTGTATGAACGTGTGTAAATAGGTGAATGTAAATTATGTAATGCACTCTGTAAAGTACCTTCGTATATAAAATGTGCCATTTAACAGTTGATTTTGACAGCGAATTTTGATTTTAGTCAGTGTTTTGACTTTCATTTAGTTTGAATCACACTTTACTTACCATGTAAGTTAATGGCAAGGTGCGAACAAGGTGCAACTTAACATTACAGCCCATTCATCCAAAGAGATCTGTTTTCATTCTGCGCATTTTGGAAGCGCTCGTTAGATGTCACTCAACAGCCCATGTGTACCACCCTTTTTTAATTTGCACACAATGCAGGAGACACCAGGACATTGTTTTACTGAAAACCAGTGCGTTTTAGTGGATGACTTCAACAACAGGTAACGCATTGCTTCTGCCTCTAGGTGGTGCTGTGCTTTGACCGTGTCTTCTGGGACCCCAGTGTCAACCTGTTTGGTCATGTGGGCTCCACTACAGCCAGCCGGGGGGAGCTGTTCCTCTTCTGGAACCTTTACAAAGGTATGATACATTTGTTTTTTGTTTTTTAAAAATATTATTATTTTCTCTCCACACAGTACTTTAAAAAGGGGGCCATAAACCAAAGCCCAATTTGTTGATCTTCAAGGTTCAAGGGTTTCAAGGTTCAAGGTTTTTATTTGTCACTCCAGTGTATGTCAGGACATATACAGGGATGAAATGGCGTTTCCATTTTCGACAGTGCAATAAGACAAGACAGTGCAATAAGACAATAGTCAAGACAATAGACAATAAGACAAAGTCGAGACAATACAGTATATAGTCTTACTAGAGTTCAGTATTTATTTGGTGACATTTTGATGTGTGTTATTGTCATTTCATATTGATGTCACCGGTATTAATACATTACATACATGCAAAGTGAATCAATCCAATAATCCTCTTGATGTGATACCCAGGGGTGTAGTGGAGGGGGGGACGGGGGGGGGGGCGCGGGGGGACGGCGTCCCCCCAGTTCTCGCATCTAGAATATTTTTGGGGCAAAAGTAGGCCTATGTTTTTTGTCATTTGTCTATTAGTTTTATGGATACAACTAGGCATTGTGAACAATCTCAATATATATTCTCAATATGCTATACTTTTTTCAACAGCGTGTCTGTGTGTGTTGCGGATGTGCATGCAAATGCAAGTGTGCATGCACGTGTCTTAACCTATAGTAGACGGGAACCCCTAGTGGTAGTTTTACCCTAGTTGACGGGAACCCCAATAGGGGTTCTGTACAGTATGTACAGTATCAAAAAATGTCAAAAATTTGATGGTGTTACACAATAATTTGAAGTTAATATTGTCATTAATATACCTTAGAGATGATGTGTGTGGGCATGGTAAAACAAGTTAATGAGTTTCCTTTGAAAATGGGTAGAATTCCCCTTTAAGAGGCGCCCCCCCCACTTCTAAAAGTCCCACTACAACACTGGTGATACCTACTCCCTTGTGTAACTGAACCATCAGAAGAACGAGTCGTTCAAGCTGTCAACGGTTCTCATTAACTGATCTGTCTGTGTCTGGTCATGCAGCACCCATCCTGCTGGCACTGATGGCTGGCGAGGCCGCTGGCATCATGGAAAACATCAGTGATGATGTCATAGTTGGACGCTGCCTGGCCATCCTCAAAGGGATCTTTGGAAGCAGTGCCGTACCTCAGGTGTGTGTGTGTGTGTCAGGGGTGGATATAACATGTCCCATTTGGGGGGGGCAAGAGAACATGTTGGAGGGTCAAGAGAAAATGGTATGGGAGCCACACCCATACCATTTTCAGTTACAGGACTTTTATTAGGCAAGTAAAGCATCAATAATAACAACAGTTGTTGTTGAAGTTGCAACAGACACGCAGCATGCATAAAGCTAAAGGTCTGACTCAGAGTTTTCTGCTTTCAATGATGAAATGCTGTTGGTTTAGTGGTGACACAGCTGTATTTAGTTAGTAGCAGTAGTAGTGTTTCACATCATTTTAAATATAAGAACTTTAATTTGAAATATCTTGGGTTGTTTTGCATGGCATCGTGTTTGGGGGGGCAGACTGGGTATTTAGGGGGGCATTGCCCCCCATGCCCATGCCTAGATCCGCCCCTGGTGTGTGCGTGCGTGCGCATGCGTGCAAGTGTGAGAAAATGAAAGGCCCGAGACCCCGGTATACTGGATAATGCATTGACCACTAGTCTTGGGCAATATACCGGTATTACCGTTTACCGCGATATTGAAAATCAATACCGAGTAATATCGCAGGATTTACAAAAAATACCGAATACCGAATATCGTATTTTACCGTCCCCTCCAAACAATATCGTCCAAAAAAAGAAAAACAACCACGCAGCACCCGCTCATGTCGCATCGCAAAGAGTTGAGATTTGATTCCTTCTATGCATCTTCAATTCTGAACGGATTTTGATAATTCAAACTGGTATTTGCTGTGTCCATTGAGTGGTTTCGTTGGGTGTATATGATGTGTATAATTATATACCGTTTAATGAAATAATATGGACTGAGAATGCCACCTTTTATCTTCTGCACATAGCCAGCTGCAATTAGTGACTCCCGGTTAATGCCACTGAACAAGTGTGAGAGAGAGAGGGAGAGAGAGAGAGAGCATGTGTTGCATGTAGTTGAGCCTACGGGGTTCTCACCCTCACCACGTGGCTCTCCCTGCCACGTGTGTCAGCTAGGGTTTCCATAGCAACCACACAACAGAGAGTGTAGTAGAGGGCCAGAGGAGCCTTATGGATCTGTACACTGAAGGAGCTTGGATTTATTGACTTTTGGATCGAATAGCGATCTTTTTCCTGATCTTTGGTGGTTGACCTGTTATTTGGAGTCAAGGTAAGGTTAAAAAAAAGCCTTGGTTGCTGTTTTTTTTTTTGTAATGGCGGCACTGATTGTTTGAGGATCGCTAGTTAGATCCAGCTAAATGATGGATCCTTTGTAACCAAACGGACCCTTATGGATCTGTAACTCTTGAGATCACAAAATGAAACCAAATGGACCTCATGCTCTCAGGGACCACCAGTGGTCCCTGAGAGCATGAGGTCCATTTGGTAAATGGACCTCATGCTCTAAATGGTCTGTTACACCGTTATTCTTCTGATTTTTTTTTTCCGTGCATACAATCTCGGGGGAGATCGAGAAAAGCGTGCAGTCTTCTTGTCTGCAGTGTGTAGCCCTACGTTGCCAGGCTGCAAACATCGCCCGTCAAAACAGTGTGTTGGTGTTGACAGGCGGCACTTGACACACGTCAATACTGCACGCCTGTGCTACGCACCACATATATATAGTTACGAAAAGTTACTATTCACATTAATGCAATACTTTTTGGTGCAAGTAAAGTAATGTAAAATCATTTTGAAATTAAGTAACTAGTAACGGTAATTAGTTGAAAGTAGCATGCGCAACACTGTTGACCACATCAATACACTATTTATGCTATGGTCCCAACTGGAGGGAGGGTCTGTGTTGCATGCCCTCTCTGCCCTGAATCTAAATAAAGAAAAAATGCCTAGAAAAGACCTAAGCTTTCCAGACACAAACACACCTATCCTATAATAAACATGGGCTTCCAATGCTTAGGAGACATTCAGGTCATATTAGTCTTACACTATATGTTTGCTATTATGAGTAAAAGTTGCCATCCAAGTATTCTCAGCAGTGTCATAGCAAAGCTATACTTTGTGCATTCTGAGTGGCAGTGCTAATGTCATGGATTGGAGCAAGCAATCCATGAACATTTGCTAAACTCATTCAGTATTATACACTCAAACTCCAAACTACTTACTCAAAGTAGTGTAACTAAAACGTGTGCCAAAAGCATTGATCATTTACTGTTGTTTTTCGCTCACTGCTGCATAAACTGCTGTGGGGCTGTCCAGGCTATTGCAGTTAGTTGCAGTATACGTAGGCCTAGAATTATACAGTAGGTTCAGTTTTTCTCCTAGTATCTAAATTTAGAATATTTTTTTTATACTTAAGACAAAAATACGTGTGCAGTATTATATGGTTGTGTGACAGACGTCAAGCCAATCAAAAACAAGCATTCATCCAGACCGTGGAATAAGCAATGTTAAAAGTTCAGTTAAAATACCACTGCACACCCTAAAGCATTGGAATTCTCAAAAACAAACGGGCCATGTAGTAGTAAGAGTGTGTTTTTATAAGTCTGAGAGGACTGCCATTGATGTGTGTGGGTTTAAAATGACCATCTCCTATAAGTGCTCCCTACACACTGGGTCAATGATGTGTAGTTGAGCATGAAGGGTTTGCACGGTGCCTTTCAGTTTTAAGCTCCATCATTGGGATTTTTCTATGGTCCTTCCAATTCTTTGACGGGAATGTAAAATTACTTCCTGAATTGACCTAACCAACACAGCTTCACACAACAAGTTTCTGTGAAAGGCGCTCATATTTGGAGTTGTATCCCAAACCACCAAGTCATTATAAATCATTCAGTACGGTCTCATATGAGAGAAAATCATATGTATGGTGGCCAGCATTGGAACTGTTTACCATTCGACTGTTTACTGGTCTTTCTAATACCAGCATGGAAACTCATAACAACTCTCGTTGTTATGCTTTTTGTTTGTCGTCATGGCAGCCCAAGGAGACGGTGGTGACGCGTTGGCGTGCAGACCCCTGGGCAAGGGGCTCCTACTCGTATGTGGCAGCAGGTTCTTCAGGCAATGACTATGACCTCATGGCCCAGCCCATCACCCCTGGCCCAACCATACCAGGAGCCTCTCAGGTAACATGTGTAACCCAATGAGTCGTGTGTGTGTGTGTGTGTGTGTGTGTGTGTGTGTGTGTGTGTGTGTGTGCGTGTGTGTGTGCGTGTGCGTGCGTGTGCGTGTGCGTGTGTGCGTGCGTGCACGTGCTGGATCTACTGTATGTGCAAGTTCTGCTTTATGTGTGGGTCAAAACGTGTGGTGTGAGAAAGAGGGAGAAGGCATCCAAGCCAGCCCACAATATTCAATCAGACCACGGCAAGACCAGCTTATTCCCAACACATGTTTTTTGGCTCTTTTGAAGCTGGCATGTTGATTGATGTGATGTGAACAAGTATTTATATGCTTGGCTATGATTTGTCATGTTTCTGCCACACAATTTTGTTAATTCCTCCTCCTTCATTTTGTTTTCTTTTTTCCGCCTTCCTTGCCTCTGTGAAGTCGGTGTTTCTTTCTGTTGTTATTATCAGGAAAAATAATTGACTATTAAAACGCAGTCTTTCTCCCACCCACAGCCTGTCCCTCGTCTGTTCTTCGCTGGCGAGCATACCATCAGGAACTATCCAGCCACGGTACACGGTGCCTTGCTCAGTGGGCTCCGGGAAGCGGGTCGCATCGCCGACCAGTTCCTGGGTGCCATGTACACACTCCCGAGACAGGCCACACCCACTGCTGCCAACAACAACCCTCAGCAGCAGGCCGCGCCCACTCCTGCTGTTTAGGTTTAAGCTACCTCTGCCACCCTGTCCCTCTCCATCAGATCTTACCATGTCAGTCTATGAGGAAGCATAGACATTATTGCCCGAATGCTGTTTACATGCGTGTCTGGGGACGTTCTCGGAAGCCCTCGAAAGTGTTCGCCACCATCCCACTCGCCATCCCAAGTCCCAGGTGTTGTTACGGTTTCCTGGATGCAGTTAAATGCTGAAATGATGTGTTGGAGGATCACATGTTTGACTTACAGTATGGTCATCATTTCTGGTCAGATGACAGAATATACCATGAGACGTTAATTTCAACTTAGCATTATTTATAACTATGACCAGTACAGTACACAGGAGTATATTTAGTGTTGGATTGCAGAGCTTAAGTAATAATAATGTGTGCAACATTATCGACGTATCTGAGCATTGAGTGCTACAGGTGTATAGACTATGGAACACACAATCAACCCCACAAGTCAAATGATAGAACTCAGTAGCACTGTCTCCACTCCACTGAAATTCTAATTTTATTTTTCTATATAGATACTTGCCTCTGCAATGTTGTTATGAATGGCATTGTCTTGGCTGTCTTAAGTCTGAATATTATGTTTGGTAGTTGTATTATATGCTCCCTCCCTATATAACATTTTGTTCATTTCGGTTGCAACATGTAGTGAAAATAAATACTTTGTGTTAATTGTTTAAACTAAGAAAAAAAGAAACAGATCTGTGAATGTTTTTGTTACTATAGCAGCTTGTTTGAAGTCTATTTTATTCCTGTTTTCATTATAAATACTTTTTTTATATTGTCGATTTTTGGTTATTAAAAGAATGAAAGAACTGCCTCTTTGTCATCAGCATTATCTCTTCACATGTTTAGACTTCTGTATCCACCAGGCTAATAGTCTAAGAGATGATTTTTAATTTCACGATCCACTAAAGGTCTGGTTCTAATAGGTAGATATGACATTGGACCTCATATCTGTTCAAGCTTCGCACAGCCAGCAAGTAGATAGGCTGTCTTACTGGACGGAACAGAAAAGTTACCTCCCTATCACCGCCTTCTGAATATGAGGTTGTTTCTGTGTAACGCTTGCATGAACCAAACTAGCTCCTCTTCTGACCCCTCTCTGACCCTCCTCATCACAGAACTGGCTGGTCCCCAGAGCCTGTGTTCCTGTGTGTGTGTGGTGAGGGACCCTGGCAGCAGCCCTGCAAATCGGGGGAATCTGATGAATGAGGAGAGAGAACAGAACGGTCAGCTATGAGCCTTGAGCTTTCTGCGGAATTGTATTTCAGGGCTTTTCGCCCCACAATTTCCATGAATTCTCAAGCCCTCAACCTTTGTTTTCTTTCCAGACCTGTGGTTATTATCGTGCCCAAATCGGGGTTGTTCTAACAACCGCCAGTTTCAGCTAAGATTTATGTAGTGAATAGCAATGCGTGTGTGCGCCACTGTGTATGCTGTAGTATATACAAAAGAAAAGTAAACTATGCTTCAGTAAAGCCTGACTTATACTGCTGTGATTTTGAAAATATGCTAGTGACATGAGGACATGTCACACAATGGAATATAAATTAAGCAAAAGCAAGACAGCAAGAGAATTAAAGTCAAAAAAGGCCTTTGGGTTGGGAAGCTAAAGCATGTCTGAGCACATCTCCAACAGCCATGTGATTCACAGAAAAGTACAGACGCCACAGGTGTGGAGCGGAATGTATTCACACGTTCATGCACTTGCACACAGATAAGTACTCCTCCCACATGCTGTTATGCATAATCTGGACATGATCCATGTATGTGATATGACCTTGCGGGTCCATTTGGATTTGTATATGTTTACACTCTCAAGAGTTAAAATATTCATCGTCTGAATTAGCCCAAGTCTACACAACTAGAGAATGTAGAAGGTTATTGGTCATTTTAATTTGTATGTTTGCATGTTTTGTTTCCAAAATCCAGCCTGGAATTGTGGACAAAAAAACTAAAGAGATCTTTAGTTTTGGGGTCCGTGGGGCTAAAATGTCCTCAAATGGTGGTCCGTGGCTCAAATGCTGAATAAATAGTGGCCCCTGGTGTCAAAAAGGTTGAAAACCCCTGCAATAGATAACCCAGACATGTATTAGTCTGCTGATGCAATGGATTGAGATAGATGTCCAAATTAGATTAAAAAAACAACAACATAAATAATCAATTCAATCTTTCTGTGTTTGCTTTTACAAAATAGACGGTAAAAAGACCAACACATTATCTGTACTCTGGGTATATTTGCTAACAATCACAGAAGCAACATCATTGTCCTTGGGTTTTCTGAAATAATCAGATACTGGCAAAGGTAATATTTCACTTCCATACTTGACATCACTTCATGCACTGACATTGATGATGCATAAATGTGTCTGAGCCACTGTAGCTCAGACATTTTACATCCAGACAGGCACCATTGTGTTGAATAAATAGAATATTTGTGAAAAGTGAAATCCTCATCATCTTGAAGACAATGGGAACCGTGACTCATGATCAAGATTTTTTTTTTTTCCCCATCTCAAGGAGCATAACCATAGTAGGGCATGACTTTTGATTCGGCCCACGTGATGTGATATTAAATCCTTTCTGGGTAGGTGATTGATTTGCTTTAATCAACAAACAAACAAACACAATGTGTATGTACGTATGCATGTGCGTGTTTGCGCGCGCGTGGGGGAGGGCGTCTTCGGAGTGAGGCACAGAGGCAGATTCAGTGAGTGTTCCTAGCAGGGGGCGGGGTTTGCCATGAGCTGCGGTGGGATCCATAAATAAGGCGTGCAGGTCGCCGCGCCACTTCTCAGTCACACGCACGCGCACACACAGGCAAACACAGCTTCGAGCACGCTCTGACACAGCCAACACTCTGGCTACATTAGGCTACATTAACGTTTAAAAGACGTTGGTGGGAAGTAAAAACATTAAATTGAGGTGAGTGTTTGCACTGTTAGAACATGAGTGCTTCCTAGACGTTTTCACATCAACGATAGACGTCTCCAAAGTTGACACATTAGCCCTCGGACGCCCCAAACACCCTTTCCTTTCTTCATTTACTTTTATTTCCCCCGCCTTTTAGTGTTTTAGTCTCTAAATGTTCACGGTGGGCGCTACTCTCAAATATCAGTCTTGTTGACTTGAAATGTAGGCCTACTCTAAATGGCCAAGCTGTTAATAGGCTACACGTTTTAATCAATCAATATGCCAGATATGAGAAGGGGTGATGTATACTCTAGTCTGGGGTCTAGCAGTGATTCTCAATCAATTTTAATTTCAATGGACGACCACCGTTTGATATGTATTAGTACATACCCCCGTTTAATGGCATGTGGGACCCACATTTCATTTGTGACAAATTATTTAAGACAAATGGAATCCCATTAGCATGGTGACAAACTTTTATAGCTGGTGACCCCCGGCTAGAACTCCTTCAAGGACCCCTGAATGCCCCTGCACCCCACTGTGGCCATGGACATTTGGACACGTGAGCTTGTAGATCTGCACGATTTGTATACATTCCATACAATCTCACCCTAGGACTGGTAAAAGCAAGGCTCCAGGTCTATTTGTGCAGTTTTCTCAAATTTTAGAACATGTTAAATTACTGTAAGGGGAAACGCAAGTTCCCCAACTATAGCCTCATGAACACAATGTGTACACTGGCAAATCGACAATAATCCCTCTTGATATTGTAGTTAGGCCTATTACTACTATGCTTTGAAGTGAGTTGATTGAATGATTAATTGGTTGATTGATTTGATTACTTTCCTCCAGTGATATAATTAAGATGAAGAGAAGAAGCAACGATATTGAGAGCTTATATATATATATATATATATATATATATATATATATATATATATATATATATATATATATATATATATATATATATATATATATATATATATATATATATATATATATATATATATATAAGTCAGGGTCAGCTGTCATGAGTCATATTCATAGGCTAAAGCTGGCCAGGAGGCCTTACATACATTGTGGAAACAGTGGACCTCTGCATGTCAAGACTTCGTCTAGTACTGCTGCACTGTTAGGCTAATTGAAAAAGATTCAAACACCTCGACAAGCTCAATACCTAAATTAATCAAAGATCAAACTAGTTTGCTGTCCAATTTCTTTTCAGTTACGCTTACTGTATGTTCTTGCTTCAAGTCCAAGAACTACTACTTGGAGGAGTTTAAGTCAAGCACTTAAACCGTTACTGTATCTATTCTCTTCAAAACCACTCTAGTTATGGCTCTATGCGACACATTTCAAATGTGGTAATGTAGTAAAGGAGGAAAGTCACAACTCACATTTTGGGTGAAATTGGAGATCTGGAAGAAGTATTTCGAAATTCCAAATGTATAAGAACGCTGTGCACGCACGCACACTCTATTTTATTCTTTTCTTTTTTTCTTTTTCTTTTTTTTCAAGGTTCAGAATGCGTCTCTCGGCCTCTGTCCCAACCGGGGCAGGACGGGTCTGCAGGGTGACCCTGCCTGTGGGACCACTCTCTCAGGGGTGTCCGGAAGGTTCCTTTCCGTGTGTGTGATGCTCGGACTTCGCTGCCGGTTGTCCACACGGCCCTTAACACCTGTCATCTTGTTTGGAATCCCCAACTGAAAGGTACAAACTCCCTTTAGGTTAGTCACACATAGAGATTTGTGTGGACATGATAAAAAAGGTTCCCCCAATTCTGTATTCCCTAAAAACGGGAGGTCTGAAACAATCATTAACCTGGTGAAATACATCTGATGACATCGTCAAGATGTATTTCACCATGTTAATGATTTTTCTTTCAGACCCCTTTTTCCTGAGAGGGTACAAATGGAAACAAATGGATGGAACCATTTGGTTCACATTTGTATCCTCTCAGGATTTTTTTTTTTGAAAATGGGTGGAATTCCCCTTTAACTTCTTTTTAAACTATTAAAAAAAAAACATTTTTCAATCCCTAAAATGCCCAGTCTACAAGTTCACAACATGTCAACGGATTGGCACATTGAACTATTCCAAAACGTTTTTCAAAATAGTAAAACAGGGATAAGTCGTTTAGCATGTGGCGAAAATGGAGCGCTCAATGTCCAATTGGTTGCCAACTCTCCATTATCATAGGCCTATAAAAACTGATGCACCAAATATTTGCCTGCAGAAAAAAAAATGGCAGGAAATGCCAAAAAAATAAATAAATACATTTTTGGCCTATTCGGTTTCGGCACAAATAGGCAGAAATAAATCACTGAATAGTCTATGCAATTTATACTTTCAAAAGTGCTAAATAAGTCTTTTATTGACCCATAATAGTTATTATTATTTAAGTTGAGTTTTGCAATATGTCTTGTGCCATAATTAGGTAGTTTTTAAGGTACGGCCATGACAGCAATGATGAAAAAAAAAAAAGATATATAACATTAATAGGGGTGGGACCCATTTAAAACAAAAAACAAATTCATTTGAAGTTTTGTAAGTACTTAATCTCAAATAATCACATATAATTATTTGACCTGAGGAGCATTTTTTGGACAAATAAATGAGTGCGTTTTTCCAAATCAAAATGTCCCATCATCCACTGGGCCAAGCAAAGCCATCTTGTTGGCAGAGACTGCCTGTAGATCACAATAGTTCCAAATCCACCATCAGAATCATGCCTGACAGCATTGTTTCACATTTGTGATGGCAGCTATGGTCGTTTTTAGGCCAAGTAGTGGTAGGTGTTTTTCTTGCAAAACCAATGCTTGGAATGGATTCAGAATAATGAAAAACCCCTTGTTTGACATGATACATGCTATTTAAAGTATGATGACATTTTGCCTTGTTGGTCTATGTAGGTCCAGGGGTGAGTGTTTCCAGCAGAGCGGACCTTTCATTCTGTGTCAGGCAGAGACCTGGCAAAGGCCTTTTTGAACAACCCAATTGGGTGTTGTTTTGCAGAGGACAGGCGGCTCAAAGTGCTTCCTGAGCTCATTCACGGGCACAGCCATCACAAAGCGCTTCTGGGATTTGTGGGATGACTGAGGCTGAATCTTCTCGCTTGTATCAAACTTCTTAATCAGCTTGCCAACTGATGGGAATTTCAAACCGAGGAGAGGTGAAGGACTTGAGGAGACCTGTGGCTGAAGCTTCACCCTGGGTTCAAAGTTCTTCCTGAGCTGGCCAATGACAGATGGAAGCACAGCAGGTATCGTCAAACGTTCTGGACCGGTGTCCACCAATGACTGACTGACATCCACCACAGATTGATTGGCTACGCCCTCTGAGCCAGTCTCTTTGTGTCCAACATCAGGGCTGGGGTCAGTGAAGAGGGTGGAGTCTGCTTTCGGGTGAACAGTTGAAGGCTGAGGCTTCCCTGTTGTAACTTCAACCAAGGGTCCATTGGTGGCTAGGTCGTCTGCCTGTGCCGGTTGTTCAGGGCTTGCACTCATAGAAGACTTAAGGTCTTCATGGCCTATGGAAAACATCTCGAGTTTGTTGTTTGGCTGGTGGGTCTCGTTTTCCGAAAGGGGTGTCTCTGTTGGAGGATCGTTCCTGAAGAGCTTATCTGAATGTACAATCAGGAGGGCTACTGCATCTTCCATCTTTTGACTTGGACCTTTGACTTTGGGGCCAGTAGAGTGGCTGAAGTCGGCTTTCGGGTGAACAGCTGAAGGCTGTGGCTTCCCTGTTGTGTCTTTAACCAAGGGTCCATTGGTTGCAGTCATAGCATCAACGTTAGTGATTGCCCCTAAGTCTTCCTCGCCTACTGGCTCTGATGTGTTAGCAGCGGGACCTTGACCTGAAAGAGGAGCCCATTCTTTCTCAGCCTCCGGTGCCTCGTGATTGTCCCGCTCCACTCTTGGAAGCTCTTGCTCTGAACACGGAGCATTTTCATGTAAGACAGGGGTAGCGGCGGGAATACAGGCGTCATCAATGGGCTTGGCCACGTTGTCTGCCTGTGCCGGTTGTTCAGGGCTTGCATTCATCGCAGCCGTATGGACTACGGAAAAGGTCTCCAGTTTGTTGTTTGTCTCGTGGGTCTTGTTTTCCGAAAGGGGAAGCTCGTCCCTGAATAGCTTCTCTGAGTGCTCAATGAGAAACGCTACTGCATTTTCCATCTTTTGACTTAGACTTTTGACCTGGGCACCAACTGTCATATATCTTGGCATCAGTATGAGGGGTGCAAACTCTTTGCCCAGTTTCTGGAAGGACATGTTGTTTTGGTCTTTCAGTCTGGCAGTCTTATTCAGAAGATCAAGGAGATCTTTGAGCAACGTCTGGTTATCTTTTGGCAAGAGGAAGAAGAGCCGCTGCAGTTCCTCAAGCCGACGTCCCTCATCTGGGGTGGCCGTCTTCCTCCCTTGGTCATCAAGCAGCATCATATCTGCTATATTCATATGGGCGCTGAAGTGGCCATTCATAAGCAAAGGTTGCGGAAGCTCTTTAAGCAACCTCTTGATCTCCTGTGCCACACCGTGGGCTCCAATGTCCTCTAAATCAACACCCTTCAGGGATTTTGAGCCTTTTCCTTTGCGGCTGAAAAGACCTTCCACGTGGAGATTTTTGAAAAGGAAGGGGACTAGGTCCTTAATTTCTTCAGCAGTCTTCTCAACAGAAGTGTTATTCTTCCTCAGCTTCTTGGCTCTACTTTTCTCGTTGTGTTTGAAGTTCTGGGAGCAGATTAGGCCTACTTCATTTGTCTCAGTCAGGGTACTTGGGAAAAACTCCGTTGTTGCCATTTTAGTGGCTGAGCTAACATTAGAAACCTCATGGCAGAGCTTCATTTTGTCCTCTGCTCTGTGAAGTTTATTCTGTTTCCTGCTTGTTTGCTTTTTGTGATTGTCCTGCATGTTTTGGAATAGCTTTGTTAAAACTTTGTTAAAACTTTGCTGTTTTATTTATCTTTGAACAATAGTTAGCTTCTTGAATTACAAATCCAGCAACAAGTGCAAATAACTCAATAACAGTCATGTGTGTCTGGGATCAGACTTTTAAACAACTACAGGATTGTTTAATGACATCACACCACCAAACATGGACTTTTCTTAAGAAAAATGAAAAGAAAGAAAGAAATCACACTTGATTGCGTGAAGTGTGGGGTACTCTTATCATTATACGTCATCATACATCATCTCATGAACAACAGAACATCATGGGGCACTGGACACTCAGATTCTCCTGTTTAGTGATTTTGGGGGCACGGTGGCACAGTGGTTAGTGCTGTCGCCTCACAGCTAGAAGGTCCTGGGTTCGATTCCCGCTAGGGGCCCTGCTGTGGGTGCTGGCGGCGTGTCTGCTCCTCCACGTCATCAGTGCCCATACCCGAGGCGGGGTTGGCGAAAGGGCCTTTCTGTGTGGAGTTTGCATGTTCTCCCTGTGTCCCCTAGGGTAGATACCCTCACAAAAACATGCTGTAATCCTGGGCTCCAAACTGCCTCCCCCTGGCCAGCCGGGGCGCCTGATGGAGGGGACAGGAACTGGTTGGAATAACGTGTTCCTTCCACGCGCTACGTCCAACCAGGGAAACTCCCCCCTGTCAGGTGAAAAGAAGGCAGCTTGGACTCCTCATGCATTGAAGGAAGCATGAGGCCAGTCCGCTGCCTCCCCAGGTTGGCGGAGGATGTGTAGAGCCCAGGATCACATTAGGAATTGGCACTGGGTGAAAAAATGGGTTACAAAATCGTGGGATAAAATATATTTAAAAAAGAAAAATACCAATTTTAAGTTTGTGGGATTTTAAGTTTGTGGGATTGAAGACTATTATTATTCCAATAAATTGGATTCAGTTCTAAAAAGAGATCGCTAAACAGATTATGTTGTACATCTCTATTTTTTCAAAGGTAGGAGTTGAGAACAAAGAGTAATGTAATATATTACTCTTTGATTCCAGTAATAAGTAAAGTAATGGTATTACTTTGTCTAAGTGGTAACGGATAAAGTAAAGAAGTTACTTGCCAAAGTAATATTGACTAACACTGGTCACAATAGACCTTGCAGTACTCCCCGCCCTCTTCCGGACACTTTCCAGATGGGCTCATTCATCCCAAAGTAAATATCCTGGATTTACACATTAAATACTACTAGTTCATTTTTGGAACCAGACGTTCAACACTACTGTACTGTACAACATAGATCATGTTTAAGTGGTTAAAAGTACACTTTGCAAAAGAATATCTGCTAATCACATTTAGAAGATATAGAAAACTTTCCTGGGGGTTGATATTTTAGTTTTCAGCAGTGAGCTCAGTGTCTCTGATGTTGTTTATTCTGTTCTAAGATTAAGGCCTTTAAATGCAGTCTTGTTGTGTGCGACTCTCTCCTTTTCATCAACACTTAAATTCCTTCCTAGCTACTGGCTACAAATCCCATAATGCATTGGTGCACTGCTCCTACTTTCTGATAGGGGGAGGCGCTTACTGAGACAACATGTAGTCCAACAATAAGTTTGCTCAGTATCCATGACATCGGAGGCACTGGGGTCGCTGCTAAAATATCTAAAACTGCACACGTGCACGCGCACAGACACACAAACCACCAGGAAAGTGCTCTAAATCTTCTAAACGTCTTCTAAACATTTCTGGTTTTGTAAAAAGTGTGTATGATCGAGGCCCCTTTGAAAATGAATTGGAGCAGTGATCAAACTTTAAAATGTGGATGGATAAATGTGTAATGTTGGTATGTGCGTGTGTGTCTTACAGGGTCTCACATGCCTTGGATGGAACCTTGGTTGGGCTCATCAGGAGATAGCCGGTGTATACTCAGTATCTTATCTATTTCAGCTCAGCTGATACCTGGCGGTGCCACCAGAGATATGATGCTCTGTTCATACCAGCTATCTTCAACCGAAAGACGAAAGGCCCTGTGCGGTAAGTACCTGGAATACATGATGTCACTGCAGTAGAAACCAGAGCCATAGACTCATGACTTACTCAAGACTTATCTTTAGATTTAAAAACCTAAAACCTGAACTTGGAAAAAAAAAATGCAGGTCCTGTGGTGTACCCGGTTGCACACTGGTTGTAACTACTAAGCAAGTGGTAGTGACCTGGTTGCAGCCAGGTCATATGTTATTCATATTTTTTGTTACTTTATTATATTTTGTTTTGTTTTTTGTTTTTTAAGGAAAATGAAGCCTGGGACCTCTCACTGGTCGGGGGTAGGGTTGAGACCCTGGAGGGTCCTCCCGCCCGGACAATGATAGTGGCACCTATCTGCGTCTGGAATCCCCAAATGTACCTCTCAGCATGGGTACATATGAAGGTAGGCCTGTGGAACCTTAGTCCCGTCACAATTAGGACCTTTGCTTTGTAACAAATGTTGACTAAAACATGTCGTTCAAATAATTACAATATCACTGGGCAGATGGTTAAAAGAACACGTGGATAGTGAAAGTATGGACCTACAATATTAAACCAGAATTTGAGCTCCTACATCTGCAACTTCCACTACTTTCCAAACCTGGAAACGATCATGACTATGATCCCAAAACTGTGGCACTTATTATGTAATAATTGTGATGGGCCTAAGTTGGTGTGCGTGGGTGTGTAAGTTGTGGGGTTGTGTGTGTGTGGTGTGCTGGTTTTTGAATGGCCCGACATTGACTACGATAATGTTGGCCCAACAATGAATCTACGTCCTGCACCACGTCGCTGGATCTACAACCTGCTTCAAATCTACAACATGGCCAAATGTTTCTCCGTTTTTCCTTCCCCCCAGGTTGGCCAAATGTTGTAGTGTTTTGTCTAATCTCTTTGTAGTACTTTTGAGGTTGTAAACATTATTATTAGAAACTTGTAGTTGTGTGTTAGTGGTGTCTGTTTGCGTGCATGTGTTTCATCATCTATAATAATGGGCGTCAATGGCACCTGTCTGTCTGTCTGTCTGTCTGTCTGTCTGTCTGTCTGTCTGTCTGTCTGTCTGTCTGTCTGTCTGTCTGTCTGAGAGACATGCTGGGACTTTTTACGTTTCAAATGTTTTGTAGGTTACATTCTGAGTTATTTAACTCAAACCCCCACAGCATTCTCAATGGCAATAGCATAAAGTTTGGCCTCACCATTGTTTGGTGAGCTTTAATTAGTAACAGCTCCTTAGCTCTTCTCCACATAGCCAGTCATAGCTGTTTTTTTTTTTACAGAAAGGTGTGTGCTGACAGTGCATTCCACAGCAGTTTGTGGTTTTCTGACCAATTTGCCTAATTTGTCTGCCAACTTGCTTATCGTGCTTGCCGTCAGAGGCTGCTTTATTCCTTGTTCAGTCTCGCAGTCGTCTGTCTGTCTCTATCTTTCTCTCACAAGCAAACTTTCATCCACAATATATAGACTTGAATAGACATGTTGATCTCAATGTCCCCAGCTCTAGTCATAAAACATATAAACACTAAAACAAAATTTTCCTTTTTGTAACACAAATTGGATCTAGAGACCACACGCACGCATGCGCGTCTTATTACATTCTGCTTTAAATATTACCTTTTCACATATTTGCATATCCAACTCACATCTTTTCAGTATTTGCTGTATAGTTTAGATCAGGACCGGAACAACAGCCTGCAAAGTAACTTGACTACAACCCAAATATACACTCAAACGCACAGTTCTACCACAGCTCATGAAAATAGTAATATCACTCAAAATGTGAAATTACCTTACTGCTTACTGGGGAAAAGTAATATTACTGAAAGTAATATATTAGTTTAGTTGACTTTGACAACACTGGATGTCACTCAAGGAAAAAACAGCAATCAGATGTTGTTACAAACAAGTTGGATTTTAATTTTTTATTGGAATATATAGTCTGCTGTACAGATGGCAGCTTCAAGAGACCTACATGCAGAGTGCGCCAGCCATGGTAAGGTTAAACATGCACAATGTATTTAGTCTAAAACCAAGAAAAATAAAAGCATCCCACACAGTCCACCTTGGACCGCTGACACACTTGAGAAGCTTGAAGCAGCAGCTCTCGTTATGACAACAATAATATTAACAATATACCCTTTGATCTGATTTCATAACATACGTTTTGTTTGTCACTGCTGCCTGTCTCCCTCTTCTGCAAACACAATCCACTTAAAAACACACCAGTATAAAAAGAGGATCATAAATTCCAACCCCTGGTTTGATTGTACAGGCCTGAATGTCTGTGTATGTGTTTAAAGTAGTGGGGATCCTGTTTCACATTAGCATCTGAATGTATTTAAATCGTGTGTGTGTGTGTGTGTGTGTGTGTGTGTGTGTGTGTGTGTGTGTGTGTGTGTGTGTGTGTGTGTGTGTGTGTGTGTGTGTGTGTGTGTGTGTGTGTGTGTGTGTGTGTGTGTGTGTGTGTGTGTGTGTGTGTGTGTGTGTGTGTGTGTGTGTGTGTGTGTGTGTGTGTCTGTGTGTGTGTCTGTGTGTATATCAATATATTCATCTGTGTGCATGTGTGTCTTCGCAGCCTGCCCTGCACACTCCTTTCTTTGGCATACATACTAGGAACCAACCCTGAACTTCTGAGTGAACGGGGGAAAGTAGCAAAACACCTCGGAGACAGGTTTCTGACAAAACAGCACTGATAAAAAGCATATTATCAATTCACCATAGTCACAAGGTAGCCATTTTTACAATGTCATACTTATAGGCCTCCGTGTGAATATGGTCAATGACTATGAAGCAGACCCTGGCCCATCTTACTCTATGAAACAGTCAGTCCTTATCTCTGAGCCACGGCTGTGGGAAACATTTTTGCAAAGCAACAAAAAAAATATATATAGAGGAAACAAACATACTCTCCAGGAGTGCAATAATATATGAGTCAGACGCATTGTCTCGCAAAATATCATTCTTACAAATCAGAAGAGGACAAATACTAAATATATTTCCATAATAAGGCCCACTTTACAAAATTACAAGATATTCTTTAAATAAAATCTATCCAATACAGCTTCCAAAATAAGACATCTTTTGTTAAAACAAAAAGGAAAACAAAAAAATGAAACCAACAAAAAGAACTCTAATTGAATATTTCCCCTTTATTTCAGCAATAACAGTCTTAGAGACTGGGTAGCCATCTTGGGAAACATTGGCACGGTCTCATTCTGTAAACTGGAAATACTGCGGAATGATTTTGGCACAAAGTTAGAAGGCTGAGACATTGGGCATTGTAAGGTGCCACACCTTTAGAACATAACCTTAGTCACTTAACCTATTCGTTTCTAAATCTGTTGAGATGTTTTTGTTTTAACGTTGTTACTCTAAGCAACTTCTGTCAAATAACATTTTAGTTGGTGAACCCATCCCCACCCAACCACCCCCCCCAATACACACACACACACACACACACACACACACACACACACACACACACACACACACACACACACACACACACACACACACACACACACACACACACACACACACACAGAACCACAATAATACTTACTAACACACAGCTCACATAAGGGTACATTCAGCAAAAAAAATAATAATTTGAAATTAAATTGGCAATTAAAAACAAAACAAAAGCAGGGTATCTTTTAAAGGGGACTAGGGTGACTTTACTTGTATTGGTTCTTAGAAGTTAAGTGCTGGTTAAGTGCAGATTACAGCCTACGCCACCCAATGACACCATGACCCCTGGCTCTACAATGGAGGCCTTTGAGAACAAGCAGCAGCTCAACGCCAAAGAGTCGTTTCTGCCCCTCCAATCACCGCTAAGAACATTATAGTCTACTTTGTGAAAGCAGACTGGTGTTGATCACTAAAAGTTTAGAAGGTTTCCGCTAACCATTTAACTGGTTAATGGGAGAGTAATGGAAGCTAGGTGCTGTTCTGGCTACTCCGTGACCCAATCCTCTCGTCCCCTAGGAGGAAACGTACAAACTATAAACGTCCACACCAGCAGGGACAAATGTACTGGATTCCTGATTCAACAAATCTGCAATGACACCATCAATCAACTACACGGGGAGCCTATAAACGGTGAAATGATATCCAGTCGGCTCTTTATGGAACCACTGAACTCCAGAAAACCTGTAATGTCTTCACCTGAGTCCCAGATGACCCAGTTGGTACATTCCATCAAGGCAACAATCCATAAAATCCGACTACAACCTGCTTTAAGAGTATATGGGTGATAAATGTGGCCCAACACACATATCTATGCTATTGCTATGGTTGCATCCAACCAGGTTCAGGTAATGGTCAGCCTAGCCTGCTCTACAAGCTCGCAATGCGTCTCAATGCAATGTGCTGTGAGCTTGTAGGTCGGTTGCTTCTTGGGTGTGCCGACACCTGCGGGCACAAAAACTCGACGCAAGACTGGCTTCTGGTCCACGTGTTTGCACGCAATGTCCTGCGAGGTAGCACTGGATGAGGGCGGGATGCATAGTACAAGTCAACCACAGTGGCATTAGTGTACTTTGGAGCCTTGTAAGGTAGAACAGTGGGCGTGCATAGCACAGGATGGAGTTTCAAGGGTGCCCTTTAAAAAGCCCTGCTTCCTTTGAAGCCCGTCTCCGGGAGGGAACCCCTCCAACGCACATAAAACCTACAGTTTCCGACAGCTGGACCCTTCCTGGGACCAACCCTCCCACCCCACCCCACCCGCCCCACTCCCCACCCTGCTTCTGACCCATCAATGTACACACAGAGTGACTCCCTTCTGGGGGAAAGGTGAGCCACAAAGGTGGATGGCGGTTGGATAGGGAGCGCTGTAGCGGCTACAGTGTGCTGGGGGGGGGGGGGGGGGGATCAGGAAGAGGAGAGACCCAGAGGACCTGAGGAGGAGGAGGAAAAGAGGTTACAGCGGTAAAAGAGGTGTGGAGGGATGAACGATAAGACAGCTCTGAGGTAAGGCGGCCAGCGATAGCGTGTGAGAGGCAGAGGCTCATATTAGGGCCCTGATACGCCTAGCAATGTTTTGATCAACATCAACAAGCAACGTCAATTATCAACGTTGACTTTTCACTTTTCTATGGAAAATGATCAACTCCTGGTTGTTCAGAAAAGTCAGGTCTTTAGTGCCCTCTACTGGTCAATATTTCAGAATCCTCCAATCACAGCCCTCCTTGGTGTCACCTGATCGTTTCTCCCAGACTCCCACAGATAGATTTTTCTGAAACCATGGCTGCTGCTGCTTTTCTGTGGTGGACAAAAAACAAGGATTTTGTAACTTTTATTTCGCTAAATGAACATTTTGAGTTGGGTGGCAGTTGGGTGAAAATGATTCAATGCAAACTAAGGCTTCTTTTTTCTGAGAGTGTACAAATGGAACCAAATGAACGCACTAGGGTCCATTTGGTTCACATTTGTACACTCTCAGGAGAAAATGAAAATGGGTGGAATTCCCCTTTTAACGGGAGGTGTTGCCTATTGCCATGTGTCTCATCATGTTGCCTGTTGATGTTGACATTGCTAGTTGATATTGATCAAAATATTGCTAGTGTATCATGGCCTTTAGGGTATGTGTGTGGGGGTTGGGCAGGTGAGGAGCTAGAGGAGGGGGAGGTTAATAAAATAGGTGAGAGGTTGATGAGGCCACGTGTGTCAGGACGACTTGCATCATAGAGATCCTATATGCGCCTCAATGAGGTCAGGGTCTAAAACGGGACATGGGGCCCATGCGGTGCTTGGCGCGCGCACACAAGCGCGCACACATAGACAGCACCTTCTTGCAATTACAATAGCTAATGCCGTGCGAGTCCCACATGTCAAGTTTACACTGCAGACCTCAGTGACATATTAATAACATCGTCCCATAGAGACACGCGGATGGACGACAGCCACAACATGCACTTCTGCCAAGACAGCGGCGGGTTCTGGACACATTATATCTTCCGCCATTTTCGTCATCCCTAAAGTGGACATCACTGCCAAGTTGTCCGTGTTCCCTCTCTCCCCTGCATTTAGAAGCCCTGAGTCAAGAGGAAGAGACAGGATTAGACGCAGCCCTGACCTCTGACCTTTCAGCTACCCAGGGACCCGTCCATCACTGACTGGTGACAGCCCTCTGGCCGCCAATAAAAAAAAAGCCCTCCTCACTGCTGCAGTGGCCAAGTCACTGCTGTTAGGATCTGCAGCATTCTTTGAGGGAGAAAAAAGAAAAACGTGATTTACACGAAAGAGGTAGAGAAAGGAAGGGAGTAGAGGAGAGCTGCAACACTCTAGCGTTCTCCCGAAATACTAAAAGGAACACCATAGGAGGTGAGAAAATATGATTGGGGAAGGAGAGATGGCATTCCC
Source organism: Benthosema pterotum (assembly GCA_039105355.1). Taxonomy (NCBI): domain Eukaryota; kingdom Metazoa; phylum Chordata; class Actinopteri; order Myctophiformes; family Myctophidae; genus Benthosema; species Benthosema pterotum. The sequence goes on along the minus strand of CM076980.1, from coordinate 14,246,298 downwards.
TCTGTCGGGGGGTTAAAAGGTCGAGTAATACCCTGTGAAATCGTGTTCGTTTAACTCTGGAGTATGTAACCACATGGCCCGTTAGGGTCCGATTGGTTAGATTTGTATTCAAAATACAAAATATACGTGAATGGGCGGTTAATTGGGGTTTGCCAGAAATTGCAAAAATAAAAACAGGAAGCCTTTCAAGAGTGATGTCGGGAGGATTGAAAGGGTCATTAGATCATTAAAGTATAATTATTAGTCTCGGCAGGTGAACCAAGATTCTCAGAACAGTATGGTTGCTCTGGTTTAGCTCTGACCACCATATCGAAACCCTTCCTGTATCCAAGCAAAGCTGTGAGCACCCTGGGACTTTTTGGTAGAAATATCCAGAGGGTATAACTGTAGTACGGGCAGCGTGGCCTACATTCTCTTGAAGCAGTCCATTGAAGTTCCAAGTTTCTAGTTTGTTTTTTTGTTTTATCTTCTTCACAGGAGTAAAAACACTACATCATTCTTCTCAGTCAGGTGACAATCACTCTAAATTGTAAAATAAAAAATATGACAAAGAAAAGGCATTGTAAAACCCTACAATCAAATAGCCATTTCAACTGTCCAAACAGTATGTAGTGGATTACAGCATGATTGAAATATTTGTATTGAATAAGTATCTCTGAGAATAACCCACCCATCCTAACACAAGGCACCAGTACACAGAATCATTTCTACTGAAGGTGAGTTGAGAAGCAACATAGATAATCAGCCACAGGAGCAGGAAAAAAAACATATTCAAGGGGAAAAACAAGTTTCAGTTTTAACTTGATGGCTTTGGACGATGACATAAATCACTACCTCCAAATACCACAGAGCCAAAGAAATACTGCATGGTGACTCTAGGATAGTTACAGGCATAATAATATTGAAGCTATCGATTGCATACAAAAATGGCCGTCTGTTCCTGTGTCCTCTCTCAGTAAACTGTAAAAACCTACAGGACTGTCGCGGGTCCCATGACGGAGCCAGTGATTTCACAATAAAAATCAAATAATATGTAAATAGAGACGAATAAATATGTAAGCTAGTTCAGCATGGAGCAAAAAAGCTGAGGGCTGGCATCAGAGTACAGACAACTGACCACTATACTCGGATGAAATTTACAGCTAAAGTATATTTTCATGACGCACAACATGGCTTTAAGGCAGTGGTTCCCAAACAATCTAGCATGCGACCACCCAAAAGCTAAATTTGATGTACCACAAATTTTGATGACTAGTGACAATAGTAGATTTACAAGGTCACAACACGATCCCTGGCCTTCACTACTACACAATATAAATATTTGTTTTCTAATTTATGGATTTTTTTCCCTTAATGAAATGACTGGGGATATTTTCTTTTGTTATGAAATATGTTCCAACAATTGAATGGGTTCACGACCCACAAAGGGGAAGTGTTTGGGAACTAGTGTCTTAATGGCGGCCTCTTCGAACACTAGGTGAAAATACAGCATTGAAATAGTTGACAGTCGAGGATCAAGTGGGGCTTCATCACGTCAAGCATCCTCCCAAAACATCACAGTGATGGTAGCCATGTTACAGAAAGCGTAGATGTTCTGAGCTTCTAGTCAAACAAGAGATCGAGCCATCAGGCAAATTGGCCGTTCTCAGCGGCATTCCAAGAAGCAGCGTGGCGCTCCCTCTCATAATATCACGGGTGCCCGTTAGGAAGTGAATGTTCACTTTGCCAGCCATATGCTAGAGAATCTTGACATGATAACCCGACTAGGCCTGTTGCAACAGGTCGTAAAGTTACAGGACATTGACACAGGGATGGGCAAACAGGTACATGAGAATCTTCCTGTCCCACTACTGAGACGGAACACACTGCCATCCTCACATAGTGAAACGTGAACGAGTGAATACACACACCTATTGGATACTGGCCAATGGCTATGTTTGTGTCTCTCTACGGCACCCCCGCGGTTACTATGGCCCCAGCCAATGACAGGCAAGAGATACTCCTCTTTATCCCACCAACCATACGTTGAGATAACTACAGTGTAACAAAATAATACACCTCTATAGAAAAAAAAAGGCAATAAGTCGAGACGATTCGCACGGCGAACCCAGTCACATACATGTTGGGCTGACAGTTCCTTGTATTGGGAGGTACTGTACGGGTGTCAAGTTCGTGACTCCCTGTATCTTCCTATGTCCAGCTCTCCTGTATATTCACAGCTGTGCTGAATACACAAGGAAGATGTCCACCTCAATCCAGGCCAAGTCTGCTGCTACTCCCAAGTCCCAAAATTCAGTCCAAACAGAGCCTTCCCATTTGTCTCTCTCCAACTGCATGAAGGGCAATAATTGCAACAGGCGTGGGAGAGCAGCATAGCGTGGTTCTTGATGCTGAGCAATGTTCCTGTTCTTTTTTGTTTTGTTTTGTTTTACTTTTAATAGTTGCATTGCATTCCACTGTGGATTGCAGGCATCGGTTTTCTAGTCACACTAAAGGTTAAGTGAATATGCAGAGGAACGCACACAACAGGAAGCGAATTACAAAGCCAACACATAATGAATGTGAAAATGGCATAGCTAAGAAAATGGCTTATTAAAAATAGAGTGTGTGTCCATATTAAATTAGACCAACAGTCCTTAAAGCAGAGTGCATGCTGAGTCACAAGTCTGCAATGTACTATTCATGTATTACTTAGAAACATGCAGACTTTAGCGATGTCAGGCAAATTGTCGGATTTACAGGGGCCGATTTGAGAGGGTTTTTGACCAGTGAGTAGCAATGTTTTTGACTGATATCTTCCTAAATGTTTGGCCAATGATGACATTCTCAAAATAGGGAGGTCGGGTTGAAAGTTGCTGAAATTTGCAGATGCCAAAAAAGCCAAGCCAATATATAGGCCAAACCAAAACTGTACTGAATATTGCATTTATTTATTTTGAGCCAAACACATAGCAAACATGGCGATTTGTAGGTTAGATACAGTCTTGTCAAAATGATGTGTGTGCAAAACTCTTAAGTGTGTCGTGTGTGCGTGTGTGCGCGTGTGTGTGTGTGTGTGTGTGTGTGTGTGTGTGTGTGTTACTTTGAGCAAAAAGAACATTGACAATCAAACAAATAATGGTCCAGCATGAATAAGTCATAAATGTCGTAGCACATGATTGAATAATTCGCTCCCTGTTTTTGGTCGCATTGAGGATACAAATCTTATTACTTTGTGAAGATCTCTGAATCCATGTCCAAACTCCATAAGCAGAAGACGCAACATCGTGCAGGTATTGAGATGGCAGATTGTTGTTGTTTTTCATTTTCCAGTAAAAACAGACATTGAAACTTTGCTTTTGAAACGTTGAAACTCCAAGGGGGAGGGAACATCCACAACAACAGCACGGTCATGGCGGCTCTGAAAGACTGCATTCGTCTCCATCTCTAACCCCCAACCCCCCACCCCCAGCATGCCAGCCTCTCCCTTGTCGCATCTCAGGATTACAGTATGATACATCCAACAGAAAAAAAGCAGAAGAGGATACATGGGGCTGGTGAATCTTCCTCCAGAACTTGACATTACCGTGGGCTTCATGTGGGCGACTCTCGCTGTGTGTGTTCATGTGCTCTTCCGGGAATACAGAGAGTTCAGGAGAGGAAGTTCAAGTCTCGGTGTGCACTCGGGGTCGCAGCAAAAGACGGCTAGTTGGTTCTAAGGAGTTCTGCAAACTGATGTTTGTTTGTTTTTCATGTGAGTCCACAGAAGCAGCAGATGTTGTCAGATGGAGCATGGTGGTTGTAGATGGAGCCATTGTTGTTTTTTTAGGGACTGGCGTTCTGGTCCTTCTTGTACAGTCGAGAGATTAATGGCGTGCCCTGGGAGAAGGGAAACAAGACAAAGGTCTTATTAGAGCAATGCGCTGTATGTACTTAAAGAAAACAACCTCTTTCAATAAAACATGTTGAAGATTCAGTTTGGTTAGTGGGTTAATATGACCCGAGTCTCACTCCGTGGGCTTTCCCGGCTATCTTGCGCACTATCTTGGTTTGCTACATAGTTCAACCCAGCAAACGCTGAGAAGAGGAAGCAGTCATCTCCTCTTCACACATTGTCATTTTCACATATCGATTCAGCTAGTTACCTCCGACTAAAACAAATTTGGTTTCAAGAACTTTATTTTTGCTAGTGCCCAGGCAGAATGGAAGTGTGGAATTTCGGACACATCTTGAGCAACTACTGTATATACAGTAGATTATGCTGTATTTACATACTATACAGCATAACCTGTATGTACCGGTATGTCTTGTTGCATTGTGCATCAGAATATTTTCGGTGTTGGGCAATTTGTAGACAAACGCTTGTCTCCTTGAATGCACATGACATCTCCATCCACTTCCTTTCACAGTGAGGAGTTCCACTGGGAGGTCATCCCTCAGTTATATGCTATTTATATTTGAAATACGCAGCACTGTGCTTGGTGAATGTACTATTAAAGTCAAAGTCAAGTGTACTTCCATTCAGCAGTTATTTTCGTGAGAAATCCCCTTTAGAGACCTGACATATTTGCAGTAGGAGTAACTAAAATCAACTTCATTTAATTAAAGACTAGATGAGTTTTGCTTTGGTCAGGAGTCGCCTTTTTCTCAAGTGAAGTCTCTCTCATGCCAGCTGATGGCTGACTCATACAAGATTTCATAAATATATGCAAGAGAGAAAGGGGAAAAAGAGAGACAGATTGATGATGGAAAGAGAAAATGTGCGAATCCTTTTACCTGGCCTCTATGCGCGTCCTGCCCGTCCACTGCCGTTCTATTGGCGGTGACTCCAGGGTCGATTTCCCGCTCCGCTCCTCCCCTCGGCTCGGCCCCCTGACCCTTGGCCCCTACTGGACCACAGCTCTCCTTTGGAGGAGGAGGAGGAGGTGGTGGTGCCCACTGTGGTCTTGGACCCACGCTGCTCGTAGGAGCTCCCAAGGTGGTGTGAGTCGTTCCCTGCAGGGCCATGCCGTCTCCAGGCTGCGGGGCTGTGGCTGCGACCGGGGAGGGGTTCAGGGTCCATGCCGTCAGCAGCCTGGGGAAGAGAAGGTCGGGCCTGTCAGTCATGACAGTTTGGTTGGCATGACGGTGTACGGACATTGGCATGACACACACACTTTCTTTAATACAAAAAAGGACGAAATGAAGAAACATTAACCCATTTTGGAGTGACATCGCCTTCTAAATACTGACCTAAATCAAAATAGGGATACCATTCCTGAATTTACTTTGCCCAATTCAATTTTTCTTTGACTCTTAGGATTTTGTAAAACAAAAATTGCACAAGGCAACATTATGACAAATGACTTTAATATTCAAAGACGTGACCAACAAAAATAATCAAAAGTGGACAGAGCTTATCTGCAAGCTTATCTGCATGATGTGCTGCGATGTGAAGCATTGATAGCTATTTTTGAAAAATGTTTGAAACAGGTTTTAAGCACACTTCAACATCTCCTATAATTGCAAATAGACGGTTATGTGACAATTGTGACAGGCCTAAAGAACATATAAAAGAGAGCATTTTAAGAACGATTGCTAAATGAAAACCACCGTCTAGAGATGTTTAATGGGAAGCAGACGCCATTCTGTGTTTTAAGCCAGGATTGTGGGATTTAGGGTTGTGTCACAATAGAAAGGATACACTAAGTAGAGATCAGGTTAATCAATGAACACCTCAATCTTTAGATTTATCTAGCAGATCTGGCCATCTTGTTTGGCTAGTGTGGCGGGGCCGTGTTTGGTACCCTGGTGTATCATTTGGGTATTAGGTACATGCTGTTTATGTTAACTGGTGTGTAACAAGGAAAATTTGCCATGTGGATTTCTGCCAGGGGAAAAATTCCCAACCAAAAACCCCAAACATACCCCAAGCTGAGAGATTTATAATTTGTGTGGGCTGACTAGAAAACAAACCCCAAGTTACTGGCGTCCCCTCACATAACCTCAGTGACCCTGCAGGAGGAAAAGCGAGAGTTAGATGACGATGCAGTTCCTAAAAACACAGAAACAGCACCCCGCTCCTGTAATTTCAGCTTTAAAAAAGCACCATAATTAGTGACAGTTGGTGGGTTGGAGCTGGCTTCTGACGGCAGTTTTAGAACACATTCTTGCTAATTGGCTCTAATGGAGCCCTGCTGGACTGCCTGTCTCAGTCTCCAGGGGCAACAGACAGGAAATATGTCACAATGCCAACGCTGCCAAACGGGGCGGAGTCAGTGTGGTCACTTCCTGTTCTAGTTACGGGGAGGAAACTGTTCAGGCCGCATATTCTCCTTCTATGGTAAAGGGGTTTGGGGTTGAGCACTATGTCACCACGTAATGGACCTCCACTGTTTTCTTTCCAGAGCACGCTTTTCATTTCATGATGCATTAGGCCACAAACCCCATTTGATGCCAATTCTTTCTACCAACTACTGGTACTTTGGCTTGTTTTAAAGTGTACTGATTTGGGCCTGTAAAAAAAAATATTCCCCATTTTACACACAAATAGCTTTTTAGCACTCATGCTGCTATCCGCTTGTTTTGAGCTTGTTTTCAAGCATAATCCAGCTTTCTTCTCTCACAACTGTGGTTGGAATGTCATTCTGTTTGAGGTACAGTGACCACCTCTGTATTATTACTGAGCATTAATTTCAGAAAATATTTCAGCTGGAGGAATGTCAGGCCATAATAATTTAAATGTTGTTAGGCAATTTGATATGCCACATGAGTTAATCTACTCAGAAAGCCAGGAGCCATCATCACATTGCCTAATTTCTGATTGTGTTTCAATGAGAGACAGCAAAACCATATGCCGCAGCAGAGACACAATCTGCTGCGGAAGGTTAGTTTTAGGCAGGAGTTTGTGTAACTACCCCGGCAGATTGAGTATGTGCCACGGCCGTTTGAGTATCTGGTGCCGCGACATACAGTATGCCTCCACTGAGAATTGATTTCGCCACCTCCTGGTTTCAATACTTTTAAAGCCTATAATATAACAAGGAACAATCAATTGTCAGGTACTGTATAAATTTCATGTTGCACTGCAACATGACATTTTAAGTGTTTTGGATCCATATTCATACATTTAGAGGTAAAGACATTGACACAGCACACACCTCTGGCATGATGTGGTAAAGTAAATGACAACCCCACAAGAATCAATACTATTGCCAATGTACTGTACATAGAGAACTTTAGTAGCAATTAGTAAGTAGCAAACAATCAATTAAAACCAGCACTATAATTTCAAACAAATACAGGTAAAGAGAATGGTAACGCTCTACCACTTGCATCCCAAGTGTTAGATGAACTGTCAGGATTGTACGTATACAATACATCCTATGCTGATCACGATAAAGTCGTGGATACTTAAAGTCTACAAATCCTCTTTAATATGGGAAACCGAACATTCCAGGTCAGCTATAAGGACATTCAGAATTCAGCCACAGCTGCAAATTGAAAAAAGAAAGACATGAGTGGACAGAGTGTCAAGGTCTTTGTAGAACAATCCAGGCGCACCCTTGCTCTAATCGGACTTACATTACTCTCCTTTCAAATGTGGATGAATTGCGTTGCTTTCTTAGGCCAAAATAATCAGCGGAAATTTCTGGGAAATGTTCTTGACACCTGCTGCGACGACGTGTTTCAGAGAACTTATACTGCTTATTACTTGCGCAAGCAGAGCATGCAAGTACTGTGATCGGCTGGGTATGTACTGTCTGTATGTATGCCATCCAATCACTATTCAGAGTCAGACCACTGTTCTTGATGATCAACTAAAGTATGTTTCAAGGTTGACTCAATAATGAGTCTAAAGAATACCAGAGATCTCTAGGACTAAGAACAGTAGTCCTACCGGCACTGGTGAGCACACTTCATGGCATTCTCTGCTTGCACACAAATAGACCCTGCATGGCTTACACTCGGCCTACATAAAATAGCCTACACATTCTTTAATGGCTATAACACACATAAAAAGCAATTCTGCAATCACTTTTCTTACAGGCCATTTATTTGGGATCCGCTGTCTTGATGTTCTAACCTCCTACTAGGAGCTCACCGTCCAACTCCAACCCCTGCACAGATTGTTTTTCCAGAGGACTTTTTTTCTGTGTGGGTCACATCAGGCAAACAGCAGCTGAAGTACAACTCCAATTCCACATTTCACCTTGTTGCCACTGGTTTCTTTTTGACCCAAACAAAGGATGTTTTGGTATTGTGTTCATCGGCTATATCGGACCTCTGCTGTCACTCAGCCAAACATAAGTTCGCAGGCAATTCACGATGGGCTGACATTTCCTACCACTACAGTGGGGAGGAAATACTACAGTGCTGTTCGGTTGTGTGTTCAGAGGTGAGGACAGACATGGAAGAAGCTGCTGTTTTAAAACAGACTTAATTTTGTGGATTTCAATATGTGAACTACATACTATGTGACTAATTAAAAAGTACAGTCTGTTATCGTGCCAGACCAACCCATCAAAAGAATGTTCACTTTCGAGGCCATCAAGGTCAGGTGAAAGCCACTAATCTGCAGAGGACCATAATAATACCATGACTATGACCTATGAAGAGGTAAAAATAAGGAAAGCTAATCAATAAGCTATCAGTTTGTCCAAGTCGCTCTAGGGCACTTAAACGGAATAGGGAGTGTTGTCTCTTCAATAAATGAGTATTGATCGACTTTCTGCTCCAACAAGATTTTGGTCCGCTCTTTTCTCAGCACATGTTATAGACAAGTACAGAAATCTATAGCCCCGGTTTGAGCAATGTTTGTCAACGACTATCAAAAATATAACATGCCCTCCTATGCTCATTTCATGCAATGTATGTATATTTTTACTATATAATTAACTCCATGCTTAAAGCTATGAACTTTCAGGCCGTTTTGTGTCGTCTGTTGTAATAGACATAATGGCTGTTAATACACAATACAAGTCCGGAGTGTCCGTTTAACTTGCAGTGTACAAAATTAAACCAAATGCACCCTTACACGTACAATGTAGGTCAAAGGTCAAGTAGTAATTGATCACATTTCAGACCTTCATCTACAAGCTTCTCATAATAGGGCTCAATGCTGTCAACCTTTGACTCTGCAATCACTGATATTCACCCATCATTCTGCCAACATCTATAACCCCTTGGGAAATTGAGGTTGTGCACCCAACTGAAATATTATATTTACTGGTCTGATTAGATATTCCTGTTCTCTTCCTAGGTAGTGGGTACTGTGCTTAATATCTTTCTTTCTTAAATGATGTCCTGTATTTGTTGCTACAGGAAGAGCTGTGTAAATGTAAAATACTTGCTAGTCTGAATGTGTTTTATCACTTGATAAATAAAGGTTATAAATTAAAAAAAAAAAAATAACAAGGTTCAGTAACATAAATGCATAGTTTGCATACATAATTCCTTTGCTTGTTTCACATTAATACTAACCATGCATGGTGAGCATAGGGCAGTATAAACATTAGGCATAGTGGCAGAAGGAAAGAAATATATTAAAGAAATAACTGGCTGGCCCGTTCCTCATCTCACAGCTGGTTTAGAGCCAGTCCTGGGCCTAGTTCTTGGGAAGCAGTACACAGTACTTCTCTGATCAAGGCTATCTAGCATGATGAGAGACAGGATGAGACCAGTAGACTAATGAACTGAGAGCTAATCAGTGATCATTCCTTACAGCCTGTCAGTCAGTATGGTATTTAAGTGCTGATGGATTACACGTGTTTGTGAACATGTGTATGTAGTACAGTATGTTTGCCCAGCATGTGTGTTTGTGCATGTGTATACTGTACTGTGTATAGTGTGTGTTTGCATGGGTGTGTGTGTGTGTGATAAGTCATGTTAGGCCCTGCTGTGATATTGCATGGCTCATCTGTCTGGAGGTTTCAACTGAAAAATCGTCCAATGTGACTTTTTAACACATCGAGATATCATCGCTGTTTTTACTTTCACTTGTACATCAGAAACGCATTCATGGAGCTCCACTAATTACTGCTCAGACCAGAGTCAGACAACATGCTTCAATGAGACTTTGATATTGTCTTGTCATGTTTCTCGTCTCTCTACAACACACTCAATAAATAACACCAAATAATAAGCCTAAATTAAATCTTACATAAAATATAATAAAAACACACTTGAGATGGCATCTTTGTCAGTTTGTCAAACATGACAAAATATGATGGATGGTGGCAGATAGGAGACTGCGCGTGTCTGTACGTGCACGCGTTCGTCCATCCATGTAATCAATCTTCATGACCGTAAACGTCTAGTATATTTGCAGAAGTAAAAGACAAGGATAACCAGCCAGAGGCCTCTAGTCTAGCCTAGTTTGTCAAAGTGACAGAGTGACATGTTATTGTAGCGATGGGCTCGCGGTTTGTTAGTGTTTCTACAGCCCACATGTCAGTACAGTGTACACCAATAGACAAATTGCTAGTTTGTAATTTCCACCTCATCTTTCTGGTGTCTTTTTTAACCTTTCTGTCTCTTTCCAATGAAAAGAGGCAGAACAGTGTGTGTGCGCGTGCGTGCGTGCGTGCGTGTGTGTGAGTGAGTGAATATGGTTTTGTCTACAATGGTTTATTTAGCTTTTATGCATTGCATCTTTGACCTACTTTGACCTACTACACAGTGCATGTACTTCTAAAGTAGACTATACAGTACATGAGTTCACAAGGAACTACACAGTTCAATGAATGAAAATGGAAAACAGCCTTATTTTGAAATCGCAGGGCATTTAAAGTGGTTTAGGTTCATTAAGAATTGATTTTCTCTTTCTCTCTCTGTGTGTTTGTGCGTGCATGTGTAGAAAATGGAATTTCTAAATGGATTTAACACATTTTGAAAGGTGTCATTATTTTTAGTGCATGGGATACATAAACGCTTATTACCTCCAAAACAGTAAGAATACATATGAAATTTCATGCTTGACACATTCTCTACACACCACAAAGTTAGACACGCACAGAAAGAGGTAATTCTTTGAACAATAACCATCGTCGTGTGCGTGCGTGTGCGCGTAATAGCAATGCAGCTTGGCAGAGCCACAGACAGTGAAGTGCTGGCATACTGAAATACAAGCAAGCTATTTTCTTCTACTTGAGGTTTTCCTAACCTTCTTTTCCCCCCGTTGAGGTTCTGTTTTTTCGTGTTTCTTTCTTTTTTTTTTTTAAATCCTTCATCTCTCTCTATTTTCTGTTCCACCCTTTTCTTTTTGTGCTTACTGGGCCAACAGGAGTGGAGCGGGCCCTACAGAAGTGCTGTGCTAAGCTTGAAGTCCCAAAGCCTGGCGTCAAGGGAGAGAAACACACACACACACACACACACACACACACACACACACACACACACACACACACACACACACACACACACAGCCTTGAACTACGTATCTTCAGTAGACCTGGCCCTATGGCCGTGGCTGTCTTTCAAGGCAGTTTTCAACCTTTTTGATGCCAGGGACCACCACCAAATGGACCCACAAGGGTCCATTTGGTTTCATTTTTATATTCTCAAGAGTACATCTGGTTAACCAACTTAGCTGGGGACCACCTGGATCCCTCTCAGGGACCACTGGTGGTCCCCGGTCCACCTGTTGAAAACCCCTGTTTTAAGGTACAGGGAGTAGTTGCTGGTCTCCAGGAGAGAGGTTTACTGCTAAACCCAGCACATGGCTGCTCAGATGGCTCAGATGAGCAGTTGTTTTAGGGAGCCAAGTTTCTTGTTCTGCTACACTCCAACAACTTCTGGGTAGAACAAAAGTTGAAATCAGCGGCCCTCCGATCTATAGTCTATGCCTCCAAATCCCTGCAGTTCACAGATCTCCCACTACTCAACCTTATGACTAGATGAAACCGATTGCATGGTGGGACAAATAATACCTTCAGTCTTATAGCACGCTTGCTTTTGCCTGGTGGAGAGAGCCTTAAAAAGCACTACACCGCAGTGAAAACCCTTTCACCCAAACTGGAGTATGTAAGAGCCTTGCGTCTGAGCTCAGCTCATGTTACTGTACATAGCTTGTCCGGTGTCAGACGTGTCGCGAGAGATTTACAGTAAAAAAAAAAGGACGGGGGTGGGGGACGGGACAACATACCATCCCCAACACATGAAAATCCTGGCCACTCACATACACAGATTTCTTTTGGTTGTTGTTGTTTTTTTTTTACTACAAAGGGAGGAATGGAACTTTAAGTATTTGTTTGAAGCTTACAAATTATCTGCTATCTGCTGTCCATGATCCAGATGTGATATTTCAAGACGAAACGTTTGACATCCAACATAAACAAAACCGCATGAAAATATATGTCGAACATCGACGCTAGGAAATATTCATCATATTAATAGTGCCAGATCCTTGTACTATGTAGTTTTCCTTGCCAAGTTTTAATGACGACCATGTTTTGCAGTTGCACATGGTGCACTATTCTCAGACAACAGCGGGGGGAAAAGGAATGTCGCTCCTTGCTTCTGTTGGAGCTTAGACTTAAGACTATTGTTCATTACTAAAACTCAAAAGGGCAGAATACCTGGCATTATGTCTGTCATGTGTTGCCAAACCTGGAAACTATTCTTTCAGATTATTTCTGTCTGAAGATCCAAAAACGCTTTCATCTTCAAGTCAGATAAGAGCACAACAGCGAAAGGAAGCAAGCAAATATTTAACACAGGTGTCACACAAAATGTGTTCCCTATTCAGCATCAAAGCATTTGAGGCACGTTATTTGACACGTCATTTTTTACATCTTTTTAGCTTCACGAGAATGTATGTGTATATTATTTTATGCTCAACCAACACTTGCAATTCAATCAAATAGAAAATCTTGGCTACAGCTTACCATAGGCTGAGTGTAGGAACGGCCCCAGGACTGAGAGCTGACAGGGTCATGGGGTATAGACCTTCCCAGGGGCCCTGACTCCATGTTGGGGGACGGGCAGGCCTTTCCCCGGCGGCTCCCTGGTTCCTGGACTTCTCTTGTGGTGACCACACTGTTGATTCTACGCATGTACATCTGGAATAGAAATAGAAGGATTAACATAATTTGGAGGCAACATAAGCTGTTGTATTTTTCTCATGCCTCCCCCCTTTCCCCTTGCACATTATTAGCCGTTGATTTATTCTTGTATTAAGTGATAGCTTTGATGGGTTCCAGCCTGATTCGCTGGGTTCCACACATCTGAAAATGTCATTGTCAACTAAGTGACATTTATTAGATGCACGGAACGCAGTGAACAACTTCACAACTTGTTTTCAGTTAAAATGTTGTTGTTATTGAGCTGCTGAATTACTGGATCAAGTGTTCCTATCTCCAATGATCTTATTCTTTGCACTCTTTTCAAATTATTTGACATGGACATCACAACATATTGTGATGTCAAAATATTCAGAGGACTAGTGTGCTTGGCATGGCTTATGGGGTTTATGATTAATCATTTACAAGCTGTAAATGTAAATGATAACCATAAACTTGTGCCAAGAACACTGGCATGTTGTGATGTCCATGTCAAATAATTTGAAAGGAGTGCAAAGAGTAACATCATAGGAGATAGGAACACTTGTTCCAGTAATTCAGCAGGTCGTCATACAAAGTATCTGCTTAATAACATTTTAACTGAAAACAAGTTGCTTGTACTTGAGGTCATGTGCACTGGCCCTACTGCACAGGTCAGGTCAGCTCCATATATGGAGATCTAGGGGCGGTAGCGGGTGCTGTGTATTTAATGTCTAGGGTTTGATGAAAGCCCAGGTAGGGCCAGGCCTTAATCTTAGGGCCTATTAGAACTCTTGTTTCAAGATCGGAGTGTGCATGCATCCGCCTGGGTGACGTCAGACTGCTAGGCGAGTACTGCCGCTTTGGCATGAGATGAATTTTGATCAATAAATCATATGGGCACCATACTGTATATAAGGGCTGATGTCACAATGACCTGGGGGCTTTCCTGGGGAGAGCGTTAGGAGTATGAGTTAGGTGACGTGACAGGCATTGTGGCTTAGGTGCCGTTGCAGATTTTGGGACAAAATCCCATGATTTTGATGACAAGAGATCATGTAAATTGGATAGCATGAGGGGAAAAACATCCTGCCTTCTATTTCTCGGCAAATTGTTGACCTTGCAAAACGACAACATCAAACGGTTCGCAAAAACAAAGCATCTTTAACACGAAAGATTTCACTGTATAATATAATTTACCAATTTTCTCATTCAATCAAAGCCACACACTGTCTGTAATTCAGCCATTAGTTCACCTCAGCAGGAGAAGGCTTGGCTCCTTTCTGTGCAGCGATGCTTCCTCCACTCCCCGTCGAGCTATTCAGTGTTTCCTCCGTGTCGAGCACAGTTGTTGCACGGTACGCCCTCCACGTAGTCGTGGCTTCCGCTTCGTCCTCCGACCCGATGTCCACCATCGTCCTGGGTTCTCCCCGTCCTCGTGCTCCCACCTCGTCCGCCCCCCGGTTCCTCCAGGTGCTCCTCACGGTGACGTTCCTCATCTCCGGCATACCACTGCCTTCGTCCTGGGAATGTGGGCCGTGCGTCTGGCTCCTCCAGCTAGTGACCGTGGTGGTGCTGCTGCTGCTGCTGCTCTCGAAGCCCGACTCGGTGTCGTTGTTGAAGTCGGACGATACCGCGTCCGGGGACTGCAAGCTGAAGCTCCGGCGCTGGGAGTGGGAGCAGAGGTGGCTGGCGGTGGTGGTCTCCACACATCTCTCTGGGGAGATGTCCTCTTGGTCCTCGGCGCCGCAGTCCTGGTCCTGGCAGGACCGCAGGGTGATGCCACTCTTGGGGATGGAGATCTCGTAAGGGATGGAGATGCTTCCCCGGTGCTCGGTGCTGGGGCCTGGCAGTGAGACGAAACAGATCACAATTCATCATTTTGATTGGATAGATATGCCATCTCATAACTTAATCAATTCTATTCATAAACATTTTAAGGGAAAATTCATGGTTTGACATTTCATCATAACCCTCTGACATTTCTGCTTCAGTAACCCTTTAGCTATATTTATTGAACAAACAAAACAAACTGTGAATAATGAATATAGTGAGAAATAATATGTTTGAGTCCCGTTCATGACAACCTTTCTCTCTCCCTCTTTCTTGTCTGTCTTCACTGTAACTATCAATAAAGGCACAAAAGCCAAAAACAAATTTTAAAAACAAAAACCTGTGAACACAGAGATTTGCTATTTGCGGCAAGGTTAGAAGCAGCCTACAGTTACCTATTAGAATGTTACTAGTAGAGGTGTGTCGCTCTTTGACAGCCGTTGGTTCACTGGACAGGCTGTTGCTGCGGCTGCTGCTCCTGGACGAGCTCGGGTCATTGGGATAGATGGTTATACTGCTGGTCATCTTATTGCCGGTGGTTAGGATAGGTTTGGTGGAGATTTTGGGTTTACCGTTGGCGGAAAAAGGTTCCGATATCATGATTTCCTTCCTGTCAGTCTCGACAATGGCAGGCTTGATGATGGCTTTTGATCTCAACGCTTCGCGCGGACTGCATACACGTCGGATCTCAATTCCGGATGCTGTGTACGTGGGCTCCTGCACTTGGAGTCCTCCCTCGGCCAATAACGGCCTGGTGTGGAGCTCCTCATCAAAGGAGCTCCTCGACGAGGAACCCTCCGAATTTGAGTCATGAACACGCGAGTATCTGGGATTCTTGGGTGTTGTAGTCCTACTGCTTATAGTCGCAGTTGTCACCTCAGTCACAGGATCTGGTTCAGATGGCCTTGATCCAGTGGATTCTGTCTCAGAAGCAGAGGAATGTCCTTCTGACACTTGATCACTAGGCAACAGTGGGGTGACATGGGATCTGTAGGCTTTGTAGGATCCATTGGCTTTGGAGAGGCTGCAGACAGAGACAGGGATGGGAACAGAGTCCTGGACCTGGTCCAGTGATTCCTGATCTGATGCAGATGCCATTTCCCTCTCCAGTGCAGAAATGCTGTTGACATTGCCAGAGCTCTCAGGCATTATGTCAGAGTTGTTTGACTCACTGTCGCTACCGACATACAACTTCGAAACCTTTTCTACCTTGCTCTTTTTGCTTTCTTCTTCTGTCTGCTTCTGAGCCGTCCGCCACGGCTTCTGGTCGTTAGCTGCTGGTGGGTAACGACTAAGGACAGACACTTTCTTGTTATCATTAGAAGACACAATGACAGAGGCTCCCCTTGTCTTCTCCTCTGCTCCTTTGCCCTTGTCTCTCACTCCATTATCAGACAGAGTTTTGGGCGTCCTCCTGCTCTTTTGAGCAGGACTGAGGGCTCTCCTGACAGATTTGGGGGAGTTCTCCTCGGAGTGACTCAGTTCTTTGGTCCTCAGCTTGGTTTCACGCTTATGCTGAGGAGAGAGTTCTCTGTTCTTGTGCTTGGGAGAACTTGGCTCCGAGATGGCAGCGGCGCTTCGGTATTTGGGCTTCTCTTGCCTGAAACCTACCGAGACGATTTCTTCATTCTCAGCTTTGCCATTCTCTAGGACCTTAGAGGGGTTATTCAGGCAAATGTTGGGACTTCCATTGCCAAGGTTACCCTTTCCATTTCCCCCGATTCCACTGTTTGCGCAGAGTTGTGTCTTGAGCTGCTCCACCTGCTCGCAAAGTTGATGGGCCCGTGTCCGTTCTGTCTGGAACTTCTCCTGGAGCTCTCCATTCTTGGACTCAGAGTTTTTAAGGTCCTCCTCGACGATCTCCAACTGTTTGAGGCGATTCTTCAGCCTCTCCACCTCCTGGGTCAGCTCCTTCATTTTGTTGTCCTCCTCTAGCGTAGTAACTTCCAGGCTGCTGTTCTTCTCATTCTCAGATTTGTTCCTCAGGCCGACGACATCGTCGGTCAGTTTGAGGTAGTCGAGGCTCTTTTTGCGTCCCGTCAGCTTGCTGGTGAGGAGACCGGTGGATGACAATTCATCTTCGATCCGTGATCTCATAAAGTCTGCATGACCGCCGTCTGATGTGGTGCTGAGGCGGCTCTTCTGACGCTCCAGTTTTTCCCTAAGCTTCATGATGACCTTCTCGTCCTCTCTCTGTTTCTCCAGCAGTCTCTTGCGTTCACTCACAAACGTCTGGGTGAGCCCCTTGAGCTTCTCCAGCTCACTGGCCAAGGCCTGTTCTGCCCTGTCCAGCTTAACCTCTGATCCCTCCACTTCCTTCAGACGGGCCTTAAGAGCGTCTAACTCAGACGAGAGCTTCTTGGTCAAGTTTTTCTCCTCGTTGAGACTAAGGCACAGCTGACCACAGTCAGACTTGCTCTTCCCAAAAGCCTCCTCGAGTTTCTCCAGTTCGGCCATCCTCCTCTGGAGGCGCTCGATCTCAGCCTTCAGCTCTTTGGTAAGGCTCTCCTCCTCTTCCAGCTTCTCCCTCACTGTACGGCAAAGATCCTCAGCCTTCCGCACCTCCTCGTCCTTGCCCTGGATCTTGAGGAGACGTTTCCTTAGAGCCTCCACATCTCCAAGCAGTGAGGAGTTGCTGCCTTCTGCTTGGATGATCTTGTCCTGCAAGGGAGAGAAACTTCAACATTCAATATTTGATTTCCTTTTTTCTAGTCAATAAATCACACCTTATTCCTTAACATACATACATACATTCATACCGGTACATACATACATATTGGATAGATATTGCACATGCAAATTCTGACCTGCAGGTCAATCAGCTCATCTTCAGACTTCTGCAGCTTGTTGGTGGCTTCCTCCAGTTCGTCCAGCCTTCGGCCCAGACTCTGCAGCTTGTGCCGCAGGTGGCGGTTCGTCATGTCCTTGTGATCCGACATGGCTGCACAGTTTGTCGTCTGTCAGGTTCACTTTTGCTCTCAAATGGGTGACGTTATTTGATGATGATGATGCGTTGAGAGCTCCACATTTGTGTGCCAGTGATAGTGGCAGTACTTTGACTTCTGTTGAGAGTTTTTATGGTGGCTGTAGGTGATAGCTGGTTTCAATGGGACGGGAGGTGGGGGCGGGGGAGTGCCCCTTTTTCTTTCCCCACTGCAGCACTCCTCAGCTTCGTCTCTCCTGGTTGTAGTTTTAAGGGTTGGTGTATCCCTCAGGGTGGTGTTCAGCATGAGTATCCGTCATCTGCGGGAGAAAAGGAGCAAACAATGATTTCAGTAAATCAGCACTGGATCATCAACGACAGGCATTTTGAGTTGCTTCTGACTAAGCAAAAAACACTATATTAACACAAACAGCAATCGGGTAGGGAAAAAAGACTACATAATAAGAAATGTTGAATGAGCGTTGCAAAAACTGCAGTAGCACTAGCATTGCATAAAGTTTTGCCAAGGTGTTAAAAAAAAGTCCCGAGAACGGCAAAAGAAGGGAAGAATGCCGTGGGAGAGAGGGAAAAGAGAAGGAGAAAGACACTGTAATTGACTGCACGCTGTTAGTAGCAGAGCTGCACACTCAGCGTATGGTTTTACCGTTCCATCCGGTAAGAACGCAAACCCTAAATCTGCAATCCTTACGTTTTTGTTTTTGCCATGGGATTCAAACCCACGTCTCCTGAAATGAGGCCAAACTTCACAGTTGGCCACAGGACAGGTGTCCTGTGGCCACCAATAATATCCCAAAGTCTATGCAAATAACGCATTATATGGGTCAAAAGTATCAGCACAAGAGACAGGCTTACACTAAGCCCATACATAATGTTTCTGTTTGGGTGCCTTGTGTTTCACCTTGTGAAACATCATGTGCTGCTTCCGTCTGGGTAAGTGGATGGGGGGTTTGCGGAATTGCGCGTGCACACACGCACAGGCTCCCTGCTGAGTTGAGCCCAGCATCCCAGCATTGATTTCTCACTCCCCTTTCTGCTGACAGCAGCATATCTCAATGACATTGGCTCTCCGTTCACATGCCCCCTCCCTCTCTCTGTCTACAAGCAGTCCTCCTTGCCATGGCAACGGTCACATCATTGTCGCAGCATCACAACACTACACCATTCATGGTCTCCGGTGGGGGTGGGGGGGGGTCAGTATAAGGATGTAACAAAGCCATGTGACTGCTCTGTTGTTTTGATGCTACACCAACCAGTGCAGCTCTGAATCAGAATCACACACTGGGGTTAGCCCATATACAGTATATAGCATAATCAAACCCAAACTACACCGCGTTCCAAATTATTATGCAAATCATGTTTTTGTTTGATTTTCCAACATATTTGATGCAAATGATGATCAGCATAATTTTCAAGTCATTAGCTGTCAATTTTTATTTCAAATGTTATTGAACAAACCTCCTAATGAAAACAGAATTTAGATAATAAATTAAAAACTTGGAATAGTGCGTTTCGCACTGTTCCAGATTATTATGCACATCATAGTTTCAAGACATTTTCTAGTTTGTAAAGAACTGAAAATAGTAATTTATTGAATTCATCGCAATAATGAGGTCATATGTACTGGGGAAAAAAGCTATTTCAATCCATAACATCTTAACAGGTCAAGTTACATGCTAACATAGGACCCCTTGTTTGATAGCAGCTTGCGTCCATCAAACTTGTGAGTTTATGGAGAGTTTCTGCTTGAATGTCTTTGCAGGATGTCAGAACAGCCTCCCAGAGTTGCTGTTTGGATGGAGAGTGCCTCCCACTCTCATACTGTACATTTTTCAGTACAGTCTTGTTCAGTGATGAGTGCCGTGCAACCCTGGATGGTCCAAATGGATGGAGTAGTGGATGGTTGGTGCATGGCCAGTTTGGCCACCAAGTCCCAACAAGGCTGCAACGTCAGCAAGGAGGTGGCGGAGTCATATTTTGGGCCGGAGTCCTAGGGAAAGACCTGGTCGGACCCTTTAAATCTTTCGCTCGAGGATGCTCCAGACATTCTCAATAGGATTGAGGTTAGGGGGAGGGGGGGATGGGGGCCAAACCATGATTTTTTTTCCCCTTTTATGCCCATAGCATGCCAATGAAGCTGAGGTATTCCTTGCAGCATGAGATGGTGCATTGTCGTGCTTGAAGATGATTTTGTTTCAGAAAGCATGATTCTTCGCTTTTGTACAGTGGAAGAAAGTGGTCAGTCAGAAACTCAACATACTCTGCAGAAGTCATTTTCACACCTCCAGGGACCCTAAAGGGGCCAACCAGATCTTTCCCTAGGATTCCGGCCCAGAACATGACTCCGCCACCTACTTGCTGACGTCGCAGCCTTATTGGACGGCACTCATCAGTGAACAAGACTGTTTGAAAATTGGTCTTCATGTACAGTATGAGGGTGGAAGGCAGTTCACATCCAAACAGCAACTCTGGGAGGCTGTTCTGACATCCTGCAAAGACATTCAAGCAGAAACTATCCATAAACTCACAAGTTTGATGGACGCAAGCTGCTATCAAACAAGGGGTCCCATGTTAACATGTAACTGGACCTGTTAACATGTTTTGGATTGAAATAGCTTTTTTTCCCAGTACATATGACCTCATTATTGCTATGAATTCAACAAATTACTCTTTTCAGTTCTTTACAAACTAGAAAATGTCTTGAAACTATGATGTGCATAATAATTTGGAACAGAGCTTTTTAAGTGTTTAATTTATTTTCTAAATTCTGTTTTCATTAGGAGGTTTGTTCAATAACATTTGAAATAAGAATTGACAGCTAATGACTTGAAAATTATGCTGATCATCATTTGCATCAAATATGTTGGAAAATCAAACAAAAACATGATTTGCATAATAATTTGGAACGCGGTGTATTAGCTGAAAGGATTGTGTGATGTCCATACTTCATTACAGTATGGACATCATGACATTTTCTAGATTTGTAGAGTTGTTTTAATCAAATATAATAAGGCTGTCCTTGACATTGTTTGCCTAAAATTACTCAAGCTCATACTTTGTTACATTCTTTTCTGTAATGTTCTGTTTGAGACCAAAAAGAGACTTAATGGACACTGAGGATAGCCCTTGACCACCAGTATTTTTTTCTGGCAGTGGCAGTGAAGTGAGTGATGGTGAAACAGTGGATGAATGTACTACAGCTACTCTAGCTCTCATTATGAGGCAAACACTGATCATTAGATCACACACATGCATGTGTGCGTGCGCGCACGCGCACATACATGCGTGTGTGCGTGCGTGTGTGTGCGCACACACACACAGAGAGAGAGGGAGAGAGACAGTCCTATTACCATCTATTCTAGATGCATCGACCCTACTGTGCTGACTGTCTCATGAATGATTCAGGTAGCCAGCTTTTTTCCTGCTCTACCATCTATCACACAGGCAAAGGCTCAGTGTTAATTGAACTCAGAGAGTGCAAAAAGGGTAACAAAAATCCCACTCTTTCTTAACACTGAGGATTTAGGGCACAGATCCCATTCACCTCACTTCTTCAATCATTCCACTCTTAACACTGAGGATTTAGTGCATATAGATCCTATTCTGCTCACTTCTTCAATCATTGGCATCATCCCTCAAACCCACAACCTCCCCCCACCGACTGACACTGAACATTGATCTGCAGAGTGGTGGGGGGTACGGGTGGTTGGGGTAGGGGCAAGAAACATCTGCACACATCATCACTTATCGACCCCACAGGCAACGGGCTGCCCTTGCACCCCTACCCCTCTATTTCTTTACCACAACGTAAACGTACCATAACATGTTCATTGTTCAACAACGGCTACTGCTGTCTGCACACAGTTCTTCAACATTACAGCACATACACTCCGGTTAGCAGCAAAAACATCCCTCTGCCCTTTAGCTGTGAAGTAATAACACTCCCACTTGATTTGGTTAATCTTTTCATTGCATGGACTCTGTATGTACATGCTTGGAAAATGCCCTGGTCTAATGCACCCTGCAAGGTACAGCTTGTTATTCCAGGGTACTTCAGCATGGATTCATATACTTATTTTATAAATCCTTTCTTAGTTAAAAAAAAAAAAAAAAAAAAAAAAACACTGTTAATTAAAAGTCTTGTTGAACACCAAAGCAATAAGCTTCCAGAGTCAGTGTGGCAATGATTATTTAATAGAAAACATACAATGTGAAATCAAAGTGCTTTGCTCTTGTGTTTTAATTATTTTCTACTTTCATGAGGTCTGGTGGTTTGTGTTCGTCTTGGGGGAGTGCATGACTTAAAGAAAACAGGGTTGGAAAAAAAAGAGGAGTGAAACAACAACCAAGAAAGACAAAGAATGTTTTAGTTGCAGAAATAAAAAAGAAGAGAAAAAAGTGCTTGCCTAGGTCTTGCTGTCCAATTGGGAGCCAAAACACCTTAGTCAATAAAATAATTTAGTCTTACTGTAGCTTTGTAGCCCAGCTGTTACTTGTTAAGTGAGGTATAAGCCAAGGTTTTCTCTAGTCTATTGTCTGTCTCTCATAAAGCTGTGGTGGTCTGCGTAGTCCGAACAGACAAACCTGTCCCGTCTGATCCTGGGCCAGGACTGCATTCAGTGAAGCTTGTTATGTTCATAACAAGCATAGTGGGCTTGCTGGCTTGAGACATTTTAATAAGTTCAATTCTGTTCTTTATGACAGACCTTGAAGATGTGCTTTGGGGAAAACCAGGTATTTATCGATCATGCTGGGCTCCTGGCCTACCGTCCCAATGGCTCGGCATGGCTTACTGAAGGAAACAAAAGAACCACTTAAATAAAGGATTCAGTTGACTGAAGTCCCCCTGTGCTCTATACTTGGCCCTCCTTTTTTCCCTTTACACCAACATCACAGAAAATAGCCAATCTACATGAAACGCTACAAGCTTCAATTTCGTCCCAGAATAGAGACAGTGAACTTCATGTAGGCTAGTTGATACCTGTTACAATGAAACTATGCAGTAAGTCTGTTTATAATGTGGAGGTCCTCTGTGAAACAGTTCCAGTTCACACACTAGAGATTGTCAACCTTGGTTTTGAATAGCTGAAAATTGACAAATTACTGTGTCATTTTCCCCTTCCCAAATTACAAGAAGCCTACAGTGGTTGCAAGTTGCAACTAATGTCCATAAACAAATAATTCAGAATCTCAACACAGGTTGGGTCCTGTCCTCCTCAGCTCCTATAGCTCCCCTCTTTCCTTTTCCCCAGGAAAGAGGAAATGTAGAGTTGTAAACAACACAGAAATGGAATGGACATTGGGGGACTCACCCCACATAGCAACCCTGAACTCCTTACTGTCCTAAGCCGTCAATTTCAAGCCCAGTAGGTTTAACCAAGGACTTTTCAATCTATTAGCCAACCAAACAAGCACAAAACAGATCAAAGGGTTGATACGGTGTTAGCGTTGTTCTTGCGGTGTAATAAGACCTGATGATTCGCGGGTTGATTCACTTCGTCCCTAGCCAAAGGGTCGAGGCAATTTTAGGTATTTGGCTAATACAAGTGTTCTGATTTTTCTGAGGACGATGATGTAAGAGTTCAAAAATCCAATATATGGCACAGCGGGCATCAGCACAGCTACAACTTATAACAAGTGATTCACACTTCAAAATTCTTGGAGATCTCAAGCTACATATTGTCACATCTCCTATCTGGTGGATGAAAAGGTGATTGCACAATGCAATAGTTCAACAACACCGGTGCTAGGCAAGGATATCAATACAGGGCACTATGTAAAGAAATGAAACCAAATCATTCTATGGTCTCAATAGTTAAAACATTTGCATTACTTTCCGTAAGCCCCTCTGCTATGGTCCAATCACAGCTAAGCCTAACAAGTAACAGACCTTTCCACCAGTAGCTTTCCTATATGATAAAACATTGTTTTAAAAAAATAAATGTCACACACATTTTTTCCACTGCATAGGGCATGCCGTGTTGATGGATTTGGAAGAGTTATACGATAAAAAAGGAAAGGTGTAATATTGTTTAACCAAGAACAGCTTTGCAAGCGAGGTGGAGGGAAGGGAAGGAAGTAGGGAGGGAAAGGGTGGTGGAGGTATTCTGAAATGCGACCCAATCATTCATCATTCGTTTCATTCCTCAGCTCTTTGCTTTGTTTGTCAATTACCGAAAATCTGAAGGGGGGCAGTGGGTGGGAAAGGCGGGTCGGCTGACCCAACCAGGCACATTCCTCATAATGAGTGGACTGGGCACTGCCCAGGCAGGGCAAATGCACAGTCGGTTCCTAGTCAGTGTCAGATCACTTCCTAGGCAGGGCTAATGCCCAGCCTTTTCCTAGTCCGACCACTGCCTGCTTGGCAAGATCTCTCGCTCTTGAACATGCGCTCTATTGCCGCTCCTCCTGTCTGGAGTAATGGCTAGCTTCAATGGACGAACATGTAATGTTAATGATGATATGATGGTTGTAGATATTTTACATTTTAGCTGTGAGTCCAGCGTCTCTGATGTCATCGACGTCATACTTCCTGGACTACGTGTTGTCTCACCATGGAGGCATTAGCCTATTTAAGATTGGTAGAACGTCCAACCTACGACGCCAGTAATTAATCGCTCTGTGCTCGAAACATAAGCCTCGCGGTCTGGAAATGTGGCTCTTCAAAATAAGTGCTCATCATTGAAAAATGCTGGCGATATGAGACCTACTGGTGTAATAGTAGTTTTAAACTGATTTCTGATTTCTGCTTTTATTGACAATGAAAGCAGAAATCAGGTCAAATGTCCAAATATGGTGTAAATTCTGGTTGGCCAGTATGAGATTACACATAATGATGAACAATATAAAGAGCACTCCTCACTTCACACAGGTGTGATTTTTCCACTATTCAATCATTATTCCCACCTTCCTCAGAGATTAGGATGCACCGAGGAAGGTTCAAACCGAAGCTAAGGGAAGGAACAGAGGAGAGAGGCTCTGAATCCAGCGTCAAGGTCAAAACTGCCAAGAGGGTTTTAGTAGTGAAAGTCAGTAGAAGCGGTCTGATCTTTGCTCTCTCTCCCACAGGCTCCCTTCTCATCTCTCACAGCAGACACACACACACACACACACACACACACACACACACACACACACACACACACACACACACACACACACACACACACACACACACACACACACACACACACACACACACATACCAAGGTTACAATCATACACCATATCATTAGGGCCCTCATCGCTCTCTTCCTGCCTGCCTGTTGCCTTCAGTACATTCTGTTCTCCCCATGAAAGACAGGGAAGGAAAGGGACCCCCCCCCTTTCTTTTTTCTTGCACTTGACATTACGGTGGGACATGCAGCCAGAAGTTCTTTTACCCCATAAAACCGTAGTTAATATAGGGCCCACGTCCAATGACAATGTCTCAACCAGCCATCTTCATGCCACTGATTCTTGCCAGTTTGCACAGATAGAGAGAGAGAGCAGGCCATGGGCCTGCATTGGATGGATGCTGGCAGAGCAGTTGAAGCCACAAGATGGTGGAGACCTGATGCTTGGGCCTGCATTTTTTTTTCTCCTCTTTTTTTCCAAGAAAGAGAAAACCGGCATCCCATAATGTTCGGTTTGTCGTTTCCTGTGCTGTCATGTCACTTTTTTTTCTCCCATTTCATTTGCCCCTTTTCGTCTCCTGTAAAAAAAAAATGAGCAAGGGAACGACAAGAGCACAGTGTGGTATTTCAGCAGGGAAATGGACTGAACAACTGAGGGCCCACCTAGTCCTCCCTGCTCCCCTCTGTGTAATGTTAGGGACGAATGACTGCTTACAGCATCAACAACGAAATGTGGTGAAATAGTGGGCAAACAAGACGTCGCCTTCTTTCGGAAAATAGATTTGTTCATATGAGGCGAGATGAGAGTTCACCGCCAAAGGCCGGCACAGGGACAACACTGAGATGGATGGCTGCTGTCCGCTGATTACTCAGTGACCCTGTAATCCAGATAATCTTCAAAATATGTATTTTTCTTTCCAAAAACAGATTAACCAGTCTCTCTTTCATAGGATTATCTCAATTCTACGAAAAAGAGGGTTTTTAGAATTCAAATAATTCTGGTTCCTTGACAGTTGCCTTTAATGATTCCTATAGGGAGTACTAATGCCAACTGGTCCCATAGAACTATGCAGCTCTTCTGAAAGGGTGCAAATGGAACCAAATGCTACCTTACTGGTCAATTTGGTTACACTCTAGTATGGCGGTCCATAAAATGAAAAAGTTTGAGAGTCATATGTTTTGTAATCGTAAAGCAGGCATGAAGTCAACATACATGGTTTGAGATTTTTCGGGTGTTCCAAATGTGATGGAACCGATTCCGGTTTGTCAATGTTGGATCTGGTTCCTGATCTCAACTCTACTTATTTAGTGCTTGTCAGTGGTCTCTTCTACATAGATGGCGAGATGCCATGCATGTCTTAAGTACCAGTTCTGGTTGGGGTTAATCTGACACTTTTCCTAAAGGAACTGGTTGTTGCTTACGATGTGTATTGTGACGGTTTGGATATTTTTCTTTAGCTCAGAGAAGATACAGTCTTACTGCAGCCATTACTACTCTGGTCGTGGAATAAAGCTTGTTTTGTTCAAAAATGCAATCATCTTGCAATCCAAGATGAAGGCAATTGAAAGGAACAGAAACAGTGCATGTGGACGCATGCAGATGTAGCGTTCAAGTTGCACAATTGTTTTACTTTTATCTTGACATCATCACCTAGCAACCCAGTGCTAATGTAGGTAGCATTACTACTCAAATCAGAACCACTATAGTGGACCAGATCTATGCCAAATGCCAATGAAGACAGGCTACTGTACGGAAATAGCTGCAAAAGTGTTAAGACCTGAGATGTAGCCAAAGCAATTTGGATGTTTTGAGTGCCCAATTAGAATTGCCCATGCCTCTGACGTGGTACTTAAGATACGCAAAATAGGTCTCTGAGATCTTGATTACAAAGTTAATTGACACATCAGGCTTCTTGCTCCATTCGTCTCTTTTTTTCCCCCCATACTAGAGGCCTGGCTGCAGTTGCTAAACACACAAAGGGAAGCCTTTCAGCCTCCATCTTAGTTTTCATTTCCACTCTTTTGGAAACGGTCTGAATACATTCTGGTTTTTACTCAGGAAAACAAGCTGCCAGTCTTTTTAGTCTCAGCAGCATGGCAAATTCAAGTCGAGATGCAAACCCCACACCAGAAAGGAAAAGAGGGAGAGAGAGTATAATGAAAGTAGGGTTGTCTATATTTTCTATTCTACTCTGAAAATTACAAGAACAAATCAAAAGATTGTCCCATGGTGCATGTTTGAGTTGGTTTAATCCCCTTACAGGGTCTGGGCAAGTGAAGCAAAGTTTGACGTGAAGGTTTATAATCAGCTTTTGAAAATTAAGTGGTGGATACTTCTGTTGAACCGCTTTTACCATGCAAAGTGCAAAAAATACTGAAAAGTGGGGAATAATGAAAATAATGAAACAATTGTAACGCTATTTTGGAGTACTGTGAGAACACAATATTGGTATGAGGGATTTGGCCGAAAGTATAATGTATGCTTACATACCAGTATACTGGTGGAAAGAGCATGTTTGTATGTGTGTACGTGTGTGGAAGTGTTCCAATCTCAGACACATAGGCGGACAGATGGACTGCGAGGTTGCTGCCGAGTGGACTAAGAGAGAGAATGATGGAATATAATGACTAACAGAGAGTGTTTAACGTGACGGCCCTGCAGATTACAACTGACATTGCCGTTAGCAAGGAAAAATGTACATGTTTTTAAAGCATTGACCGAGATGGAGTGTACAACTAGGCTGCGATCATATCCTCTTGTCAAAATGTACCCTGCTTATGCCAACAATCTATGTTGATATTTTATCCAGCAGTGTTATTTCTATTCCAGTGGAAAAGCTGTTATTCTAGTAACAGCTCAGCCTAGTAACCCAGGGCCTTTTCTAGCTCTGGATTCCTTGCACTGATGCCTAAAAGTAGTCCTCATGCCGCTGGAAGGCAGAAATGATGACAGCCACTGAGAAGATGGAAATTAATTGGGGTTCAAAGGGGGGCAGCCATACAACCGAGAGATGAAAGGAAGAATGGACAGATGGAAGAAGAAAGAAATAAAATATTAATAATAACTACTTTTTTCTTTTACATTTACGAACAGATTGAGGACATGACTTTCAACAGGCCGAACGCAACACACAAAAACCCCTCTGAGCCGCATGGCTCTGCTCTGGCCCTATTGAAGCCTGATCCTGGCAGCACAACAACAAAAATGAACAAACTATTAGAGCATGTTCTTCATCAGAAAACAGCACTATACACGCAGGATTGCGTGCGTGTGTGTGTGTGCGCGCGCGCGCGCGCGCGCACACACACACACACACACACACACACACACACACACACACACACACACACACACAGTTGCTATGAGCAGGAAGCAGAGCAGGCCAAAAAGAAAGATGCAAACATGTAAATATATTAGATGTTCTATTAAAAACAGCAGCATCCAAAAATACTAGGCTACTCTGCTAGTCTCCAAGCCACGGGGAGAGAGGAAGGAGTCACAGAGATCTGGGGAGACTCAACACGTGACAGCTACAGTACAGAGTACTACAGACAGAAATCAGATCACAGGGATGAACTAGCCTATGACATCACAAGCAATGCTTTGCTCCCATGTTCAGCACTCAGCTTAGATCGATGCAAGAGATCCGGTCAATATCCGATGACTTGAGTGGCAAATACTCTAACGCAGCAGCAGTGTCCGGTGTGCAACTGGGGGGGGGGGGGGTCGAGGAAGGCAAACTTGGGGGCATTATTACTTGTGCAACTGCCATTCGATTAAATTACTCCCCCCACTGGGTGAACTGTGTCTCTGGTCATCTTGTCACTCTTAGATTTATGCCTTTGTTCTGTGCATGGGTGGGTAGAGTCTGTGATGCAACAATGACCATCTTTCCCACGCTGCGACCTCTCTGTCAAAACCTAAATATTTGTCCGTCTCTTGTCCTCGCTGCTGTGAGGTCTGTCCCGACGTAGCACTCAC
The DNA here is from genome assembly GCA_039105355.1 of Benthosema pterotum. NCBI lineage: Eukaryota > Metazoa > Chordata > Actinopteri > Myctophiformes > Myctophidae > Benthosema > Benthosema pterotum. The sequence goes on along the minus strand of CM076980.1, from coordinate 14,217,429 downwards.
TCACTCTGACTGCTTTTCTTCAGAAAACCTGAAAGCCAGCAGGTTAAACAAACACGATAGACGTGTGCGTGTGAGAGAGAGGGAGAGAGACAACATAGAATATGTGGCTCCCTGTTTGTTTTTGTTGTGAACAGAGATCTATGTCCACAAGCACAGGGCACTCGGGTCCCTGAGTTTCCTTGAAATAGTGTACACTCTTCACAAATTGATAAATTAACATTTAAAGTGGAATTCCACCCATTTTCAACATTTCTTCTGAGAGTGTACAAATCCAACCAAATGAACCCTAACGGGTTCATTTGGTTCCATTTGTACGCTCTCAGAAAAAAGAAGCGTCTAAAGAAATCCATTAACATGGTGAAAATACAGTACATCTTGATGATGTCATCAAGATGTTTCACCATGTTAGTGGTTTTCTTCAGACCTCCATTTCTTGGGAACACAGAATGGGGGGAACTTTTTTTATCATGTCCACCCAGCACCTCTAGGGTATACTAATGACATATTAGAATGTAGAAAATGGGTGGACTTCCTCTTTAAGGATGTTTTTGGCTATGTGACAGTGTAACAGTGTGTGTATATGTGTGCATGCGTGTGTCTTATGCTACGGTTTCACTATCTGGTGCAGCATGGTGTGAAACCGTGGGAAGCCCCTATTGTGGAAGCACAGGCAGAAGTCATTGTTATTTTGTTAGTCAGATCTAACAAGGCTGTGACAGCAGAGCACAGCACCCCTCCCACACACAGCACCGGCCACATTGTGACATCATTAATATGAGCCGCAAGCAGCCTTGGGGCAGTCAGAGAGAGAACAGGCCTTTTTTTTTGACACAACAGGTCCTCTGTTTGGAACAAAACCCTTCTACAGCAGAGGAAGTAGTGTAGCCTACAACATACCCATACCTTTCATCACGTTTTTGCTCTATGAATGACCGAATAATAGGAAAAAAAAGGTGTGCGTTTCTGTACACTTCTGAGAGAAATGATGGTTGATACGTTTTGGCGGATGAGGTGCAACAAAGGTCACAAGACGTTCCTTTTGAAGTTGTCCTTTATACATGACACTCAACCCCTGCCTCTTCACTTCATTGTAATTCACCCTGAATGGGAACATCAGTTAAAAAAGGCAACCTTATTAAAATGACAGAGACGTCCCCTCGTAAATCCAACTGCAGAGCGACATACTTTATTTTTTACTGGTTTTGGCCACAGCCCCATTAACAGACATACTGGTCATGACAAACACTATTTAAAACCTCTTCATACAGCTGTTCAAACATTCTCAGGTATCAGCAGATGTCAGCTAGAACACTTATATGACCCAATGATGAGTGGAGATATGCTGTGTTGTGTACTGTGTACGTGTGGGTATCTATTATAGCTCTGGAGGAGTGTGTGTGTGTGTGTGTGTGCGCGCACCACCAATTCACTCCGATAAGAGAACATGACGACACGATAGCTCTCATCACTTGGGAACCATGAAGGACAACTATCAACAGCAGATAACCCTGTTAACTATCTAACTACTAACTGTGTGTGTGTGTGTGTGTGTGTGTGTGTGTGTGTGTGTGTGTGTGTGTGTGTGTGTGCGCTTGTTGCAACTGTCAGACAGTGAGACAGGCAGAGGGAGAGTGGCAAAGAGAGATGACAAATCTTGTGACTCCACCTTGACAACTCACTGTTTACTTTGGCCGACTGCAGGCAGGATGTTGACTAGTGAACACAACTCACAAGTCATATCAGTAAAGATATGCTGAATTCTTCCTTTACCCTTTTAATCTTTGCTTGTTTGACATTTCTTAGGTGAGGTTATTCATTTATGCCCACTAGCTGGATAAAACATACATATGTATGCAACTGTTATCTTCAACGTTGTATATACTGTATCCATATAATCTTCATTAATCATCAACTTCACACTTCTACCTATCTTCTGCACATATTCTACCGTTCTGCTCCTAATACCCGAATCATTATACTGATTATAGTTAATATAATATACGTTGTATAATAAATTACTAATAATTAAAATGTTTCCCCTATTGGCCTGAATATAAGACTATGCTTTTTTCCCAATGGAAATATCCCCAAAATGGAGTCGTCTTATATTCAGGGACTATACTATTTGACTTTCAATGTTCTTTTTTCTGTAAATGGGTCTTGAAAAATGAGGGTCGTCTTATAAACGAGTCGTCTTATATTCGGGACAATACGGTAAAATGTTTCCACTTTTTGCGGCGTGACTTGATAACCCAGCAAGTTATTCTTTTGGTTTTTTTGCTACTCGGTAATCTGTGTGTCATAGGAGGGCTGGGGGAAGTTCAGAAAGTCATCAGTGACATCATCTATTAGCAATGGGGAATTGCTAATAGAATACTACAGACTTGCTATGCTTGAAAAGTTGCAATTCTATAATGGAAACAGGTTTTTGGTTGTTGTTGTTTTTTTGTTTTTTTGTTTTTACCTACCACCTCCTCTCTTCTTGAATAGCAAGAGCGCTGCATTCTGGTTCCATGTCTCTCAGTCGCCTCATCATCTCTCCTCTCATGCCCTCTTCCACATCACCTACTCCCAATGTCACTCCACCCCCACCTGTGCTTAAATGTCCACCCCCTGCTATTTTCCTCTGCTCTTACTCATTCTCTCTTATCCAGCCCATCCCCCAGTAGTCCAGGGGCTCACAGAGGCAACGGGAGCCCATCAGTCAAGTTCCCCAACACAGCAGTGACTACCAACCTTTTTTTTCCACTTCGAGGACGTTCGGTTTGATGCCGGTAACGCCTTTCACAACTTATTTTAAAGCGTCAATCTGAACCGATGACTTTCACAACATTTTTGGCTACAGACGACCATCGATTTTACTAACCGTAGGCGGGTGTTGTTGTTTTAACCGAGTTCATTGCTCTAACGGGGGTTGATCCATACATTCCCCCTTCGTTCACTCCTGTTATAACCATGATTTACCACAATGTTTGACATCAAGCGGGGCACGTGGTCACATTGAGCAGCCTAATGCTTTATGTGGCAAAAAGGCAATCTTCGTAATAGTCATCAAATGTGATGAGGTGAGCGCATTTGGGCCAGTGGCTAGGGATGTGTTTAGCCCAACAAGGGTTTCTTTGTGCAAAACTAATGCAAAGTTTAACATATCACATGTTTAACTATGAAAACATTGCTATAGACATAGTAGATTGTTAATGGTATGGCCACATACAGTATAACTGTGACCTACACTTGACATTTGTAACGTAAACCTTTAGGCTTAGGGTAAACAAAATACCCCATTTCTCAATGGGGTCTGACGACTGCCAAATATATTATTAGGTTGTACGGGAGAGCAACCTACACATACGCTCCCCCTCAGAGAGAGAGAGACATTTAAAGGCCTGTCTGTTGATACACAGAACCGTCTATCCGTCTCACAGGCCCGCATAAGATATCACACACAAACGCTTAGCAGAGCCTTTGCCAGCGTAATGCCTTGGCATCAGATGCCCTCTGCGGGTGCACACATTCAGTGCAGGGGCGGATCTAGGCATGGGCCCTAAATGCCCAGTCTGCCCCCCCAAACACGATGCCACGCAAAACAACCCAAGATATTTCAAAATTAAAGTGCTTGCTTATATTTAAAATGATTCGAAACTACTACTGCTACTAACTACAACTACTAATTTTGGCACCACTAAACCAACAGCATTTCATCATTGAAAACAGAAAACTCCCTGAGTCAGACCTTTAGCTTCATGCATGCTGCGTGTCTGTTGCAACTTCAACAACAACTGATGTTATTATTGATGCTTTACTTGACTAATAAAAGCCGTGTAACTGAAAATGGTATGGGTGCGGCTTTATTGCCGATGAATTGGCGATGAAGCCGCACCCATACCATTTTCTCCTGCCCCTTCAACATGTTCTCTTGCGCCCCCCCAAATGAGACATGTTCCATCCGCCCCTGATTCTATGCGCTACATAGTGAGAGAGATGCGTGACTGTGGCACGAGCACCCACAGTGCAGAGCAACACCACTGCAGTGAGAATGCAGCACTGAGCTGGATGGAGGGAGAGGGGGAAAACGAGAAAACAAGATAAAAGTTAAAAAAAAAAAAAAATGATGACGCTGCGACAGAGAAAGAGGCAAGTAACATCAATAGGGGAACTAGATGAGTGGACAGGATGGCCTTTGCCAGGTTACAAAACGCCTTCGTCATCAAGTCGCTGCTGCAACTCAGCAGGTAACCTATAGCAAGCACAAAGTGTACTGTAACTACTACGGTAGCTTCCCATTCATGCGCCAAATGGGTATAAAGTATAGTTAATCATTCTGCTGTCATTTCGGGACACTGTTATTCCATGGGGTCTGTTCTGTATTTTTGGGCTGTTGCTTATGAATGCCTGGTCTGATTAATCAAGAAGTATAAAATGTGTGAAATCTAGCAAATATTATATGAATAGTGCAGTTGAAAATATACAACTTAAGGACAGAGCATGACCATAAACCAGTACTGTTACAAACTCTGAGTTCCAGTCAGATAAATACTCTTGTAAAGTAAAGAGTTTTTCATTCGATTCCAGGTTTTCCTTATGCAGAATGCAGAAACTGTAAAACGAAAGAGCAAGGACGCTACTCTCCACTGCCGTGGGTCAGTGTTGGAAAAAGTACCATGAAACTAGCATGCCTTCCGCACTGATGAGAGATGACCGGCATCTTGTGCAGAATATTCCTTTAAACTTTGGATATAAAAGCTCCATTCCTCCGAGGTGGCCCCGGCTTGCCCCAGCGTTCCAACCCACATAGTTGCCTACGTACGATCAGTAACCTGCTTGTGCATGTACAACCATAATGTGTACATGTGTGAAAATGGATGGAGCTGTTTGTGTGCATGTTTTGAGTGCTATGGGTGTCCACTGGCCGGCCTGCTAGAGAATGCAGTCGGTGCGTGTGTGTATGTGTGTGTGCCCGAGAGAGCTCAGGGTATGGGGAAGGAAGCATGGCGCCGGCTTTAGTACCCAACAGGAAACAGTCTCACAAAGAGCACCAGAGGAGGGGAGAGGAGGCATCAGAGGAAAAAAAGAGGGCAATATAGAGAGAGGTAGAAGAAGAAGAAGAAAGTCCACCCATTTTCAACATTTTAATGTCATTAGTATACCCTAGAGGTGCTGGGTGGACATGATAAAAAAAAGACCCCCCATTCTGTGTTCCCAAGAAATGGAGGTCTGAAGAAAACCACTAACATGGTGAAACATCTTGATGACATCAAGATGTATTTTCACCATGTTAATGATTTTTCTTTCAGACCCCTTTTTCCCGAGAGGGTACAAATGGTACCATTTGGTTCACATTTGTATCCTCTCAGGAAAATTTTGAGAATGGGTGGAATTCCCCTTTAAGAAATAACTAGATGAGGAAAGGGGCTGGAATTAAAACAGGAAAGCAGGTAGAGGTAGTGGGCCTTAAACAACAGTCTGACATGCATGTACACACCTAGCCAGGCAGGCACACACACTCTCTACAGGTGTGTTTGCATTATGTACACGTTGTACAGGGGATACTGAAATAAAAAAAAGAATATAGTTCAAGAATAAAGCACAACACAAACTTACTTTCTCTCCCGCCTCTTATGGGGTGGTACATCAAGACAATCATCCCTGACAGGTCTTCATTCTCTGCGAATACACATGACACACAAACAGGGGGCATGAGGTTACTTCTAGTGAACTTGAGAGTCACAGTCATCACAAACCCAAGACACATACCCCATGCCATCCTTTCACCATTGTTATGTTTGGCAGTTTGGCAGAGATCCTGGCCGCGGCCAGGCCGACAATGCCATCACTGTAGGAGAGAGGGAGAGTGTTCACACACAGTGGAGCTAACAGGCTCAGAATGAGCTAACGACTCAGATATGGGGACGCATTCTGAGGCTTTGCAATGGGCTCATGCATGAGCAGACAAGCAGTTTTGGCCGCGACAACAGAAGGCCCCATTCAGCTGTATCTGGCTAAGGCTTTGGGGAGGCAATCTCTTCTGTTCTGAGTGTATACACACACACAGGCACACACAGTCACACACGCGTGCGCACGCACGCACACAAAACAGAAATACACCATTATCATTATTATCATCACCACAGAAGTGCTCTGCCCTTACCTCAAAAACATGCACAGGACAGGCATGCACGCGCATGTGCACAAACATGTGCATGTAATGTACACACCCGCAGTCCAACACACACACACACACACACACACACACACACACACACACACACACACACACACACCCCACACACACACACACACACACACACACACTTATGTGCACAGTGCATGTGTGTGTACAGACAAATATGTACACACACACACACACACACACACACACACACACACACACACACACACACACACACACACACACACACACACACACACACACACACACACACACACACACACACACACAGCAATCCAGACTTGAAGCATTCCATTACAGTAGCATTCCATATGTTTGGTTAAGCAGAGAGAATCCAGATTTAAGGCTGGTGTCTGGACTGAATTTACAGAGAGATGCAGAGGGAGAGAGAGACAAAAAGAGAGGGAGGGAGGGAGGGAGGGAGAGAGAGATCAGAATGGGTGGCAGGGTTGAGGATGAAGGAAAAGGGAAACATTCCTGTGAAATACAAGGGAGCAACTGAAGACTCCGGCAAGTACAGTAGTTGGACGAACGGTGTGTCAATGTCATGACTACAAAAATCAGCACTGTAGAGAGGCAAACACAGGGAATGACTACAGACATCAGCACTGTCTGTCACTGCAGAGATGTAAACACAGAATTACATCGGCACCACCACAGAGAGATGCAAACGGGGGGAATGAATACAGGGGCATCACCAAAGAGGGATGCAAACCAGGGGCGGATATAAGATGCATAGAAACAAAAAGGGAGGCCAGACCATATATATATATCTCTCTCCCTCTTTCCCTCCATTCCTTCTCGCTGTCGGCATTCTCCTCCTCACCGTTGATTGATTGATTATTTTATTAGACAATAGAAAATACAAACAGTACAGGCTAGAGTCGAAGCAAATTGGTCCAAAAGGATAGCGCAGAAAAAAGGCCCTTGCAGTCTCGTTTCCAAGGAAGGACCACCAGAGAACCACTCAAATAAATCTACAGAAAACAGTGTTGGCATATTTGGTCACAGTTTTAGTAATCATAGCGTACTTTTTTTTAAAGTAGACACAATGAACACAGCACCACACCAGACCCCGGCTGCTCTGTGCTTGACCAGCTCATGTTGGATTCATGGCTAACGAAAACACAGACACACGATTCTGCTGAATCAGCACATTGTGCTCAGACTGCAATGCAAAGGTGATTTGCAAATGGGTCTTACTGAGTCTCTAAGATTCTACTGCTTTTTCTTTCTTTTCTTTTGGCTTTTGCAAACATGAAAAGGCATAGATCATCTGACTATTGCTTGGAGCAGACGGCACAGTCAGGCAACATCCCTATGGTTCAACTCCAAGTGCAAAGCATTGAACTTCTTTTGCATCAAGGTGGATGTTTTTTCTTTCATTCAAAATTACCAAAACATATTCCTTAAAGACACGTAAAAAAAAAGAAATCCTGCCAGATACCCTAATATGTCATATTAGGGACTTGTCGTTTTACCGAGCAGACAAAACCAAAACAAGCTTAGCTAAGGAGGATTGTAAACTCCTTCCTGGTGCACTCTCTGCCTGAATCCCTGACAACCCTGTCGTCATAACGTGCCTCAGTGTTGAACAGGATGCATGATTTTGTTGAAAAATGAAAATGAAATTCTAAGGCTTCTCCTCCTGCTGTATTGGACAGTACAGCGAGGAGAGACAGGAATTAATCTGAGGTGATGACTTTCAAGGAAGGGAATTTATATGCGGATATGCCCATACATGGATCTCTCTGTACCCACCCGCTTGGAAGGATGGAAGGGAGATGTGACATGATTTTCTCTGTTTCAATGAACTGACTACATTTGAAGCGGGTGCTGTAGCAGTATCTGTCTGTCCGTGTCACTTTTTACCCACATATGGAGATCTCGCTGTCAAAATAAGCAGTGTAACATGCAATCATCCTGATCTTGATCTAAGAAGGGTGAACTCCAACAGGGACTATAGACCACGTCGCAACCACTTCCACTAGTGAGGGGCGGGAGGCAGGAGGCTCAGTGGGACGGACACGTTGGTGTACATGCACTGCTCCGTGCTTGCAGTTATGTTTAGGCTCAGGGGTTAGTAATTCAGCACTGCTCCTTGTAGCTTGCGGTTTACGTTTAAGGTTAGAGATAGGGTTAGTAATCCAGCACTGCTCCTTGTAGCTTGCGGTTATGTTCAGGGCTTAGCGTTAGAGATAGGGTAAGTATAAACTAGTCGCGACCATAGGCAAGCAGTTGCGACCAGGTTCTAACTATATTTGCTCACTACGGTAGTCATGACCACAAGCCCCTATAGCCCTGACCATGACCGGTGAATTAGCCACAACTAGTAAGAAACTGGTTGCAACCAGGTCATGATCAGGTAGTTGGCCACTATTGGATTTCGCTGTCTCTCATTTTCTCTGCTGTAAAAATCATCTCTTATGGGGAGTATAATTTTCTAGAAAATACAAATGTAACTCAAAACAGGCATGAGTTCATTGAAACAGTAACTAGTAAAAAAACAGGGGCATGCGCACATCCAAATATGGCGCTGGTGCTGGACTAAAAAAACATAATCAAAATAATAAAGGAAGTCCGCACACAGCTATGCTCCACAGTGTTTATTGAATTAAAACACCGAAAGTGTCACACGACGTTTCGGCCATGTTTGGCCTTCATCAGGTGATGAAGGCCAAACATGGCCGAAACGTCGTGTGACACTTTCGGTGTTTTAATTCAATAAACACTGTGGAGCATAGCTGTGTGCGGACTTCCTTTATTATTTTCATTGAAACAGTAAACACTGACGATTTTTTTGTGTTGCAATCCACTTTTAACTATGTTTTTTCATCCGTTTTTGACAAGCCTGCCTGACTTTTAATTCTTATTTACACAGTTTTACCATTTACAGTAAGCCTCTCTATCACACGTATATAATGGAGAGATACTGATAAGTTATCAGAGTGTACGTTTGGTGCACTTAGGCCTGGTCTCCAAAGACATATCTCATGTGAGAGGGCCACAGAGCCACAGATATAAACATATAGAGAATGAATGTAACTGCGAACGCTTTCAGAGTTATAAATGGATAGATTAGCACTGAGGCTCTCTCTCTCACACACACGCACACGCACGCACGCACGCACGCACGCACTCACTTACTTCAAGGAGATGTTTTACTTGAATATAAATACACTGATACCATGAACATAGTGGAAGAGACTACAGTTTTCCCTCAGAGAGCAATGCACACAACGCTAGACAGACATCCCCTTTCAATAATTCTATGTTAAGTGAAGGTTAGTGTTTACAGCTGCAAATACCTTCGAATTAAGACTGCCAAACGTATTGCACGTTGCTAGGCTTGCATGTAAAACAGCTTTACATGAACATATTCGTCCCAGGGAGGGGTGATGCTTCATGCCCTGTTAATGAGGATAATGTAAGTGTTTTACAGACTAAAACAAATCCCCCCCCCCCCCCCTCCCTCCCAATTTGAATGGATTCAAATTAGGAGTGTGTTAAACAGTCATAATAGAACCACATCAAGTAAAAACATGTAGATGGGGTAGGGGTGTGGGTGAGGTGGGGAGGAGGGAACAAGAGAAGGGGGAACAGGGAGATCATGTTCAATTTCCTCAACTGGGGAACATTTCAAGGCAAGGCCTAAAAAAAAAAAAAAAGAAAATCCACACAGGGCTCCTCCGTTAGCCAGGCGGGCCTCGTTTGCATGGGAGCCCATTTCCTGTGAGTGATTAGCAGAAGGGAGTGTGTGTGTGTGTGTGTGTGTGTGTGTGCGTGTGCGTGTGCGCGTGTGTGTGTGTGTGTGTGTGTGCTGGGGGTTGCAGCTTGGAGAGGTTTGGGGTTGTTTTGTCTGCCGGTGGAGGATACTAATGCCCAAATCAAACACAGTGAACAGGATGCCATGAGAGACAGAGGAGGGGTGGAGAGAGAGAGAAGGGGGGGGGGGGGTGAAGGCTAGTGATTCTAGTGAAAGAGACGTGAAGAGATTATACACAAAGACGACTGACAGAAAAGAACAAGGGAGGAGAGGGAGGGAGGGGAAACACCAATTTACAATCTTAAAACAAAAATCATGCCAATACCTCACATACACTACATAAAAAGTAGTTGAATGATACGTAAGCTAAGAAAGAATGTTACGCAACAGTGGAATATCGAGATAATTAAACTATGTCTACACAAAAGTGCTATACATCTACATAAAATGATACCTAAGTTACATAAGTTGATCCTTCTGTAAGATCGAGGCAAGGACAAGTGCTGCTGGCCATGAAGAGGTGGGTCTTCACAGGCTAAACAGCGGAAGATTGAGAGTGAGTCTGCAGTTCTGATAGTAATGGGGAAGTGCATTCCATAGTTTTGGAACCAGAAGTGACTAGTCATTTGGGACATGTGGAACGTTGTCCCGGCGTTTTTTGTGAACGTATTTCCAGCTTCCTTGCTTTGGCTGATCTTAGTGCTGGAGAGGCTTTGTGCAGAGTTTAATCAGACTTGCAAGATATGACACCAAAAGAAGAACGGACAAAAAGGATGGATTTGGTATCCGCTGCCACTTCAGACTTTGAACAGCATTCCTCCCGCTGCTATTTGCATTCCAGTGAAAGAAGTATTGCCTGACTTTCATACACTCAGTGGTGTGCCGGTGCCAGACGCCAAAAATAGCCCTTATACAAGCTCTGCAATGCGTTGTGAGTTTATAGATCTGCTATTGTCAGTATCTGACAGCTTTTCTATATGCGGGCAGAAAAGGAAAAGAGTGGGGAAAAAGACACCTCTATTTCAACTCGGACGGAACCAGTAAAACCTGTTCTAAATGTCTTAATAGCCCTAAAGTCCTTTCTGTTCAAGAGATGACACATCATGACAAACAATAATATCAGAACTAATACGTTTGTGCATGCGCCTCGAACAAGAAAAGTGCCCAGCCTATCTTCACAGGTCACACAACGGTTAGAGAGTGACAGGACTGGATTAAGAGAGGGATTATGGGGTAATGTAGCAGTATGGGACATTATGACAAATAGACAAATTGACACTGCCCAACACCAATGTCAGGCAAATGACCTTTGCCATTGTACTGCATACTTTTCATGACAAAGTGCAACAACAACAACCAAAGCATCTATGGTCTTGCAGAGAAAGCAAAACCAAGAAAAGGTCTTTAGTACTTGAAAATAAAAGGCTGCTAAAGGTCAAATCGACCCAACCTTAATGCAGAGATGTGGGAACAATGCAAGTTGCGAATGCACGCTCCACCAATTTATGCATTACGTTTTGCACCTGAAGTCAGAGTACTCGCTGTACACAGGACTGAAGTACCCAGTGCAGTACCACTAATAACTATATCGTAATAGCATCAGATAGATGTCGATATTGGGAATGATGCATGAAAGGAGTTAGTTACTTCAATTGTACACTACTACGACTCATATCGGTGCCGACAGTGGCACAAACATTACTATTCATACAAACTACAGCTCTCCTTTAAAAGTCTGTGCTCTTAAGAAGGGGGGAGGGAAACATCAAACTGCTTTGTAAATATCTCCAGTCATAATGGCCCAGCAGAAACATCTCATCAAAATGCAAAGCATGGGAGATATACAGTATATATACTGTACATGAGATATATTGAGAGATATATTGAGATATATTTAACCTTCGTTATTAACAGACTGATCTGTTGACTTGCGATTTTCCAGCTAAGCCTCTCCGACCGTACATTAAATTAATAAATAGTACATAAATTACATACTTAAAAACATATGCCTAATTTTCTGCCTTTCAGTAATCATCAGTCATGCTCCAGGTCTCAGCAGGGAGACTTGTAGCACGGAGTTGATAGGCAGTTACTGTTTCCTTTTAAGGTCAATTGCCTCTCAGAGTCTTGGCATGGACGGAAGAGAGACCAGATGGAACTCACTGGCTGCACAGATAAAACAATGATTTAACTGCATTCTTCACCAAAACCAACACCTAAAAAGGTGGTTGGGGGTGCAAAGACAGAGAGAGAGGGAGAGGGAGAGAGAGAGAGATAGAGAGGTCATTATGACTAGATCCATTTGGTTTCATGTTTACACTCTCAAGAGTTAAAATATTCATCATCTGAATTACCTAAAATCTACACAATCAGATAATGTAAAAGAATGGTATTTTTTTTTTATCTGTTTGCCTGTTTTGTTTCCCAAATCCAGCCTGGTATTGTGAACAAAAACACAATAAATCTTTAGTTTTGGGGTCTGTGGGGCTAAAACAGACTTTAGTTCAGCCTTTAGTCTTGGCCCTCCACAATATTTTATGTATCTCATTTGGCCCCTTGGGAAAAATAATTGCCCACCCCTGGACTAGATGAAAATACGGTTGTGTGGCACACTATAAACTGGCCATGTCAACCTCTGCCACTGTGCCCTTGTTTGACCTGGCAAAGGAAAAAAAAAATACACACAACCACCACTGCTGGTGGGATGCACACCAAGATTGGTCATTGGTCAGACATGCAAATCTGTGGTCAGACTACTGCTCCCTTGCTTGTGGTTAAGATTAGGTTAGAGAATAGGTGTCAAGAGTGTCAGACTAATGACCGCCTGACCAAATGACTAGTCTAAACTAAAGCACGTCGACCTCTCGCACACTGTGCCCTTGTTTGACCATGCAGCCAAATGAATAAAATGCACACAGCCACATCTGGTAGGCCCGTTTATAAAAAAAAGTCGCAAAGGGAGAAGGTGCATGCCATGCATGCACGCACACTCACAGACACACATACAGTACACTGTGCTGTTTCGCATTCTGAGAATAGCCGTTGTGCTCTTGAGCTTGTCATTCTGCTATTTTCAGCCAAAGCTTTCTCCACGATACAGACCGACCCCCGGGGTTTGAGTGGTCAGGACTGAGGAGGGAGGATGCTGAGCAGAGGATGTCTCTGCAGCACGCGGTGTAAACTTAGCGCTGCAGACAGGGCTATCATGTATAGTGACGAGCTGGCGTGGTTCCACTCAGGGAGGGTAAGGCGAAGGAGGGAGTCTGCTTGACAAATAAACCCAGACTCAGGGGGAAAGAGGGAGGGAGGGAGGGATAAATGCTGGATCATAAAAACATGCCTGGTATTCCACAATGTTCCATAGTGCACAAAGGAGCCACTCGGGACTCTGGAGTGTTATAGGATTCCTGTGGGGCTCCGTACGTTTTGGTTCTGTGTGTGTGTGTGTGTGACACACACACACACACACACACACACACACACACACACACACACACACACACACACACACACACACACACACACACACACACACACACACACACACACACACACACACACACACACACACACACTGCTGAAGGTGAGCCAGACATTCCATGTAAGTAGGAAGGGCTTCATCCTCTGATGGGATGACCAATAAAACAAATCACATCTGACACACAGGTTAATCACCCTCAATGGTATCATGGAAAAATAGTACATAAGAACTTAGGCGGCGATCTCATTAACGGCAACAAAACATATACATACAGTATATAGCTTTCATTCAATGATGGCTGTGTTATAAGAGTTAATCACATGTTTGTGGATTCTGCAATAAAGTGCAGTTATTATTGTGGGCACAGAGAAAAAGAATGAAGGGGTGGAAAAAGACGGCAGAGAGAGGAGGGGGGGGCAGAGCTACGGAGACGGGGACAGAGACATGGACAGAGATGGAGAGTCCACCAGATGGTGGAGTGTTGATGACTCGCACATGCTCTCTGTCTGTCCAGTTTCCCGGTAGTTGTGTGTATATGTCCACTCTTTTTTTAGGTCAAAACACCTAAAAGGGCCAAATGCGGCCCTTTGGCTGATTCTGACCGGCCCTTGACCGTGGTTTTCAACCAGTGGTCCTTGAGTTGGTTAACCAGATGGAACTCTTTGAGAACGTAAAAACGAAACCAAATGGACCCTTGCGGGTCCATTTGGTTTCATTTTTGCACTCTCAAGAGTTAAAATATTCATCTGAATTAGCCAGAGAAGGTAAAAGAATGGTCATTTTTGATCTATGTTTGCCTGTTTTGCTTGTGAAAACAAATCTTTAGTTTGGGGGTCTGTGTGGCTAAAATGTCATCAAATGGTGGTCCGTGGCTCTAATACTGAATAAATTGAGGGCCCTGCTGTCAAAATGGTTGGTCTTACTCTTACCCTTATCTTTAAATTAAATTAATATTACACACTACTTTAGTTCAGCCTCCAGTCTTTGCCCTCCACAATATTTTATGTATCTCATTTGGCCCCTTGGGGAAAAATAATTGTCCACCGCTGCCCTACACAATAACAATAGAAAGGTCTAAAGTTCTACGGATGCGAACATTATAGACTTGCATGCCTCTCAAATCAATGCCTGCCTCAGCCAAGTTACTACCACTACTAAACTACTGCTATACTCATTCCTCTAGTACTAACCACCATCAAAAACAACTCTACCACCAATGACCACTATATCCCTATTAAACTAGATGTTCATTCAGTGGTTTTCTACTGGACGCCTTCCTCTCTCATGGTCTCTCACTGAGGTCTGGTTGGGACAGCGAGCACTTAGAAGAAGAAGTTCCAAACGCAACTCTGGCGTGAGGAACAGCTAAACCCCCCAAACCCATCTGGTTCCTCCACAAAGGCATGCGCCCGATGATGGATGTTGGAGATCCCCTCTAAAATCAAAACCAAGGAGAGAGAGAGGGGGGGGGGGGTAGGGTGAGAGAAAGTGAGTGAGAGAGAAAGAAAGAAAGAGAGAAAGAGAGAGGGACAGCGACAGAGAGAGAGAACACATGCAGGAAACGAGAAATGCTGAAAATAACTCTTGCTGTCTGTCTCTGTATGCATCAGCACCACAACGATGACAGCCCTTATAACCAGACATGCTAATAAATGGGCGAACGGATGGGTAAAAAGCCTTGGGGAAAACTACTCTTTCGTTAAGCTGGAGTTGTATTTCCTTGCACACCAGTCTTGTGCAACAAAAATATCTGGTGTACAAACATTGTGAGCTTGTGTACTAGTGATTTTAGTTGTGCACCATGCCGTGCAATGACTTGTTATCGAGCTCCTTAGGACAGAGGGAGAGCGGGTAGATTGGGATCGAACAAAAAGAAAGAGAGAAGGGAATCGAGACAAAGGTCAAAAACTAGAGGGTTTACATTCAGCAAGCGAACGTTTTTTTTTTAATGTTTAAGAAGTCTGATCCAACTTACTAAAAGTGCAAAAGCAGAAAAAGCTGAAAGCAAAGAGGGGGAAGTGGGAGAGAGAGAGACAGAGAGGAAAGGGTAGGCCAGGTTGCCATGGCGCCTCAACATTCCTCTCTCGGAGAACATGTATATTTTCTGATCACAAGAAAAATAATCCGCTGGAGGAATTTTATTTTCAGAGCTGCTTTGTAGATCTCTGGCTTAGTACAGGTCAGAGGGACTGGTGTGTGTGTGCATATGTGTGTGTGCGTG
This sequence comes from Benthosema pterotum, assembly GCA_039105355.1. Classification (NCBI taxonomy): domain Eukaryota; kingdom Metazoa; phylum Chordata; class Actinopteri; order Myctophiformes; family Myctophidae; genus Benthosema; species Benthosema pterotum. The sequence goes on along the minus strand of CM076980.1, from coordinate 14,201,771 downwards.
TGTGTGTGTGTGTGTGCGCGCGCACACACTAGCTACAGGAATAAATGGCTTCCATCCATCACCAGTTTATCACTCTGTCACTGATGTCATCCCCTCACCACCTACTGTGCCAAAGTAGAACACACACACACACACACACACACGCACGCACGCACACACACACACACACACACACACACACACACACACACACACACACACACACACACACACACACACACACACACACACACACACACACACACACACACACACACACACACACACACACACACACACACACACACCTCTCTATCAATAGCCCACATACCAATTGTACATAGAGATGCAGGCAAGGCCGTTTAATAGAAGTAAAACAGAGGTTCTATTACCCGTTTATTTTTTGGCAGTTTTCCCTGATGTTTGCAATGAGTGAACAGGCAGGGGTTTGGGTGTCTTGAGCAGAATGTTTGACAGGAACACACTCTCTCTTGTGGGGGATGTGAACAAACGTGTGTTTTTCAGATTGCAGGGAAAAGTCTCACTAACCAGTAGGGCGACCTGGCCACCCAGCCATGAACCAACCAACTCTGTCTCTCTCTCTCTCTCTCTCTCTCTCTCTCCACACACAATACTCCTCTTACCCCACAGACTGCACAGGGCTGTCTACGCGGTATGGGCCTCTAACTGGATATCAAGGAAGTATGTCTCTGAATGCCACTTTTGAGGATGTTGAGTGTTGACACAGGTGTCTGAGTCATCATCCCTCCCTCGCCACACTCCCAACCTCTGTTGTCTTTTTGTCGGACCATTTTCCACTCTCTCTCTTTCTCTCTCTCTCTCTCTGTCTGTCTTTTACTGGGAGAGCAACGGGGCAGATATCCGAGGACACGTTTGTTACCCCCAGGCAGAGTGACGTTAATGAGGTTAGTAGTACCAAAGGAGAAGAGGACCAGTGTGTCTGCACCAGTCCTGTGGCAATAACAGCCAACGTACACTGAGTCGGTCCTATTAAGTAGCCCCGATTCTGTGTGGGCTGAGATTGCTTGATCGGTTGCTGGGTGCTCCAAGTTCCTGCTGGTCCAGGAGTGCTCTGTTACACAATCCCCCTTTATTTTACCTCTCCTTCTTTCTTAGGGAACAGATAAATCACAGCTCCCGATCATTATAAAAGTCATGTTTTACAGGTAGCCTGCTGCTGCCCCCCCCCTCCCACTCCACCCTGCCTCCGTTGCCTCAGTGGATCTTGTACTCATCGCTCCATCCCTCTTTCTCTCCTTCCTTCCCTCCTCCCTAGTTCAGGAGGATCCTGCTGGCTGAGGAATCTGACACACAAACACGTCAGTATGGAACAAGCTAAAGGGCAGAAGGATGGGGAAGGAATTAACAAACAGGCCCACAACAACTTGCCTACTTACGTACTGTACATACTCCAGGGTGAAGTGAGTTTGGGTGAAAGGGTTTCCACCGCGTTGTAGTTTCTTAAGGGTTGAGACTCCTACATACTCACTCTAGGGCAGGGGTCGGCAACCCAAGATGTTGAAAGAGCCATTTTCGACCCAAAATTAAATTCAAAATCTGTCTGGAGCCGCATTTTATTTTTATTTTTTTCCTGAGAGTGTGCAAATGTGAACCAAATGGACCCTGGCGGGTCCATTTGGTTCCATTTGCACACTCTCAGAGAAAAAAAGGTCCTCAAAGAAAAATCATTAACATGGTGAAACACAACCTTTCTTCAGAAATGGAGTTTCTAAAAAAAAATAAAGGAGTTTTACAGAACTCCATTTCTAGTCCACACAACACCTCTAAGGTACATTAATGACATAGGAAACTGAGTAAACCTTTGAAAATGGGTGGTTCAGATTGAAAGCTCCACCTCTGATCACTGCTGGGCTTTTTTGACATGGCCAAGTGCTACTTTAACTGGCAACTGTCAGACAGCGCAAGCGTTTTGGGTGAAATATTATTTTGGTGTGGATCACCCCAGTGTGTGTATGTAATAATGCTACAGCCACTGAGCCACTAGGGCTGTGTTCTGGAGCCGCAGGTTGCTGACCCCTGCTCTAGGGTTTAAAAAAAGTACACCACAGTGACTTCACTCAACCTCAGTATGTAAGAGCCTTTACACTACGCTCCATGCGGTTGTACAGGAATATTATATCAGGACACGAGAGGCAGCTCTGAGGAGGTGGTACCTCAGGCATAATATGTAATCAATACTCTTCCATCACAACACAGTGTTTGTCTGTGTCAGCCACCTTCAACTTGTATATCAGTTGTATGGTTCCATTTCGATCTCAACATCGAAGTCCTAGACCTCGCATTACTGATATTAAGGACATTTAACATTATTTAAAAAAGCTCTGATACTTGTTAGTCATTAGCATTCTTACGGTATAATTCATTAAAATCCACTTATAACACTGTATAAGATATTATCAGTTATTTAAGAACGCATAATCCATTACAATAATCAAGTCTAAAGAACATTATCTCCAGTTACAGTTAAATAAGCACTCATAAGTACTAATGTAGGTAAGTAGTAAGTCATAATGAAATCATAATACATTATAAAGCCTTTTATAGTGACTTCTAATGTATTACTAGTGCATCATAACTAGGCAGTGATGGGCAAGTTACTGGGAAAATGTAGTAAAGCTACACTACTTGTTACTTTCGAGGAAATGTAGCTAAGCTACCCTACAAGCTATCCCCAGAAAATTGTAGCAACCTACACTACAAGCTGCACGACAAAAGTAGCTTGCTACATCAACACTACATATATATAAATATACATCTCAACTTAATGTACAACATTTTAACCCTATAACGCCGTTGGTATCATATATGATACACCAATTCTTCAGCTGGCTCATGTTTCAGTGTAACCACTACTTGGTTCAAAAACCTGTTGTATCACATCTGATACGTCCCCTGCCCCACCTGGACCATACCATTTGCACTGCAAGTAGATACAGAGCCTCAGATGGTATGACCCAAAATGGCTGCCTCCATCTAATTTGCAACAGCAGAAGCCACTGTCCAAACATTTTGGTTTTGAGGACATTTTGGTGAGTTTTCCTTGTATATCTTTACTGATATTTTGAAATAAGGGTTGCATAATGTGATTGAACTTAGTCATTCTCAAAAAATATAATTTTAGTTTGTTGTTTACCACGTCTGAAAAGTATGTATCATATATGATACTACAGGTTTTTAGTACCATATAATGATGTATCATATATGATACTACAGGCTTTAGTCATTGCACACTGCCTATGGGAATATCTATTATGCTCTACACAACTTTCATTCTTATAATTATTTTTCTATCAATCAAACATGCTGGGCATTCAATGTTGTTATGCATGTGTAATAGAGAACATCTTTACTCAAATTCTAAATGTTGAACCCCAAACCCCAAATGCCTGACCTCACTGACCTGAATAGAGTACTACATAAGTACTACGTACAGTGAGTACAGTATACTGTATGGATACTACAGTGAGTACAGTGAGTACCGAGTACTCTATAGACAATACAGTGACTACAGTGAGTACAGTGTAATCCATGTACAATACACTGAGTACAGTGGGTACAGTGTAATCCATGTACATTACACAGAGTACAGTGAGTACAGTAAGTACAGTGTACTCTATGGACACTACACTGAGTACAGTGAGTACTGTGAGTGCAGTGTACTCTATGGACTCTACACTGAGTACAGTGACTACTGTGTACTCTATGGACACTACACTGAACACAGTGAGTACAGTGTACTCTGTGGAGACTACACTGAGTACAGTGAGTACAGTGTACTCTAGTACTGAGTACTAAGTTGTTAAGACCCAATGTATCATTTATGATACAATAAAAATAACATATATATACATGTTTTTTGAAAAAACTTTTTTTAAAATTTTCTTTTATGACCTAAAAAGAGTTCAATTTCAAAAAATTGGAATTTTCTGACTTGTCCTTCATGGTTCAGGCTTTAAAGGGTTAAATAATAATAATAAAATGATATAAATAAAAATCATAATAATAATTTAGGGGTGGGTTGAACATAGGATGGTGACATGTCTAAGTTTTGGGATGTATATTAGAGGTAGGTAGGTAAGCTACTTTCCTTGTTACTCGAAACAAGTAGTGTAGCTTCACTACAAGCTACTCAAAACAAGTAGTGTAGCTTCACTACAAGCTACTCAAAACAAGTAGTGTAGCTTCACTACAAGCTATTCCCAGAACAAATGTAGTAAGATACACTACATGTTACCGGAAAATGTAGTTAAGCTATGTAGCTTAGCTACTTGTAACAAGCTACTGCCCATCACTGTAACTAGGTTAGTGGTACTGAATCTACCGAGAATATAATTATTACTTAAAGTGCTGAGCACCCATAGCTTATAATTACACAGAGCAGTTTATGATTTGTGTCCAGCAAAAACTGCTATGATTGAATTCATTAATTTGTTCAACTATGATAATACAATGTCATAAAAAGATGCAAAATGCATTGAAGAGATAGGATGCATATCAATAACCGACATTCTATGTAGCAAATAATATCAAATAAATCTTTACATACAAACAACAGGTCAAACTATGTCTCCCCAAAATCCCAGCATTGTGCATGGTCAATCTATACCATATACTGTATAATACCTCCCACCCCTCCTCCTTCTGATGCCTCCGGAGATCTGTTGTCCACTTTTGGCCACAAATTACGTTATATCTAGTATCTACTGTATCTACATAGCAAGCCTACGGTGTTAGGACACATCTGGATTACCTCAGAACCAAACCATGACCTCAGGATAACCAGACCTCCACTGGACACTGGACTGCCACCACCACACAGAACCACTACTGTGTCCACTCAGCCAGATGTCAAGGCTACCAGATGAAAATAACAGACCAAAACAACACAAATCCTAGCAGAGAGAACGAGACGATTGTTTAACTATGAAGCCAGGGAAGAGGAGTTGAAAGAGACGTATTACTGTGCTCTCGCATATAAACATTAATTAAATTCTCGCAATGGGACCCAAGACACACAAACCTGTACCTATAGTAAGGGACATAGTGGTTTCAAAGGCAGCCTTTTATGGGTATTACTGTGCTGATACACAGCAGTTTGACATCTGTGTCTGCGTGGGTAGGTGGCAAGTGGGTTTGTAGCCTCCTGGTTAGTGTCTCTTTTGGCTGACAGATTCCAAATAAATACTGAAGAATGACTCGTCGTCTTGGCCGTCTCCCAGCAACAGTGTCATGAGACTCGGACTGTTGTGGACCTGCCGCGGCCCTGCAGGGAAGTAGAGCGTGATGTTCCTCACAGAGTTTTGTCCACTTTCCTTTCCTGACTGACTGACTGGCTGACTGGCTATTCAGCCGGGCAGACCTCTCGGAAGGAGAAGAATGCACGTTGAACCAGACTGGAATGGCTCCTGAAATATGCCAAATATGCCCCTGTTTCCCCCTCTCTCCGAAAGACGTAGACTAGCTAGCTGCTAGACCACCCCTCCCTCACACCGAGCACCCCTAAAACCACCGGAGTGCATTCCTGTGTTCTACAGTTGTGTCCGGTGTGTGAAACACGCCTGCGATGCATTCAAACAAACACACACATACTACACAAAAAACCATACGTACACACTTGTGTAAGCTCGCACAGAAAATGTTAAGGACATTAATAACGCAAGTTTCCACCCAGCTGACCCAGACATGCCTTTTAAGGGTAAGCAGTTCAGATTTCTCTTTTCATTAACTTCCAAAAATACCCCTGGACCAAACCAGGGGAGGAGAATGAGAGGAGGGGGAGGGAGGGGCCATACTTAGTGAGGACAAGCCAAAAGAGAGGGAGACAGACAGAGAGAGAGAGAGAGTGAGAGAGAGAGAGAGAGAGAGAGAGAGAGAGAGAGAGAGAGAGAGAGAGAGAGAGAGAACTGATAACAATCACAAGGAGTGAGGCTGCACTGGAAATATTGGCCAGTTAAGAAGATTCAACAACACACAAAAAATGTGTCTGAGGAATTTACAAGAAATGTCTTTTAACTTTTAACTCTTCCCCTGTTAAAACTTCTCCTTGCCTCCCTCCCTCTCCTCGGTTTGCTGTGCCTCCTACACACCCACACACACACACACACACACACACAAGTCTGCTTCTCTTTCAGGATTGTTGAAGTACCCTTTTTTGGGACATATGCAGAACAAAACAGGCACTTGGGGACCTTCTGTAAAACAACTTGTTGAAGAGTTCTAATGTCCAGCAGAAACCAAACTCCCCCATAACAGCAGCCATTTAGGAAAAAATAATAAATACGATAGGAAAAGAAGAATGAAACCACATAGTAGTGTAGTCAATGCAGTCCAAACTCCAGCTATCTGGGGTCTGGCCAGGACTCTGATTAAACATTAGAGGGCTTACAGTAGCACCTGCAATTACAGAGATATCCCTTGACGGCCACATGTAGTATATTTTGGGCCAAGGGTTTATAATACTGTAATTAGGGTAGATTGACACTATGTAGGAACGGAGAAAGGGAGAGAGAGGCATAGAGCTCACTCATGAAACAAAGTAGTACCCCATCCCCCAAAACGATAGTAAAAGGAATATAAATTATGAAAAATTAAAGACGCTTTGGCCTGGACTCGTACTGCGGGGGCTGCCAGCAGAGGCATTGCTGCTGGAAAACTATCGCATATGTGACTCATCAAGCAACAGAAACCGCAAAAACGTAATTACATTCTGGTGTGGCATCAACGGACACAACATTGACTGACTGACTGACTGTATGTCTTTCTGTGTCCTTGTGATAAGGAAATGGTAGACCGTTTGGAGAGCCCAAATGAAGACCAGATGATGACATGGTGGTCGTCTCTCTCTCCCTCCCTCTCTCTCCATCTCCCCCTCTCTCTCCCTCCCTTTCTCTCTCTCTCTCTCTCTCTCTCTCTCGCTTCAGGGGAGCTACGGCTGCCGCTGCACATAAATAAGAATTCCTGAAATATGGGGGGATGAGGCAGTGTAGAAGTCTGGTAAGAGTCAACATTACAACCTGTGGATAATTCCTGAGGAATACTGATGGAGGAGAACTGAAGACATCTGTTTACAGTCAGCACACTTCACAGTGCGTCTATGGCCCGTTTTATAACTCGCCATAAAAGATGTCTCGAATCATGTTCCTCCTCCAGATCCTATTGGTACAACGTACGACCGCTCCTTGTGCGCAAACCGGTTCAGAAAGTGGATAGAGTGGAGATCAGAATGCAGTGTTAAGACACAGCAAAGGCTGGGCTTGTTCCTTGAACGTCTCAATTTATGTACAGTGTGTTTCTTTACCACGTCTATATAAGCAGCTGCTCGCTCAGAGCATAACAAACTATCATGTTATCCTCCTGGCTTGCTAGCCGATGGATTGTCACCCTCAAGGGCAGTGGCAGATTTACAAGCATAATTGGGAATGCTGCTCAAATATAGCCTTCAATTGAGCCACGGGGCTTTCTGCATAATTATAAGGAAAGACAATGCGAGTCTGCCAAGCTTGCTAACATGACTGGAGAGCAAGCTTGTTGAACATAAAAGAGTACGAGGCACAAGCAATGTGTCACTTTGAGGGCCTGAGGGGCATGGAAAGAGTAGACGTTTGACTAAAGCTAAAGTCTTCAATGATTTCATTGATTTGTTGGGGTACAGCTTCCAAGTTTAATCGGTGGTCATAACTATAATCCCCTGATATTATCATTAAAATTACGAATGAATCGTGGCGTAGGGTGTGACGTGAAGGTACCACAAGAACAGTGCACCTGATTGGCCTCCAAACCGGTCATATCACTGCTTGAGGGGTAGAGTTGGTTGTTCTTCCTGGTGAAGTGTGTGTGTGTGTGTGTGTGTGTGTGTGTGTGTGTGGGGGGGGGGGGGGTCATTCATACTCTACATATATTATAACTACGGGACAGCTTCATAGCAGACGCTGGGCTGGCTACTCACACAGAGAAATGTTTGGTCAATGGATTGTGTTCTCACCTAAACGTAGCAGTCTTGTAGAGTTAGTGGTCTTTTGGAATGGCCGACAAGTAAGCTGTGTGTGTGTGTGTGTGTGTGTGTGTGTGTGTGTGTGTGTGTGTGTGTGTGTGTGTGTGCGTGTGCGTGTGTGTGTGTGTGTTAATGAGGGACTGAACAGGAGTGTGAGCACTCTTAAGGCTGAGTTACGTCTCCAATGCAGGCTACCTGATGACTGACTGGCATTCTCCCTTTCAAGTACGTGACAACAGATGAACATATAGCTGGGAGCGATACACTGCCAAGCGTCACTCTGGCAGAAACACGCAGGCACGCACACACTACCGCAGTGCCAGACCAATACGCAGTATTACTGGCCAATGGCCATTACTTTACATCAGTGGTTTTCAACCATTTTGATACCATCAGAGACCACCATTTGTACAGCATTTGAGCCACGGACCACCATTTGATGACATTTTAGCCCTGCAGACCCAAAGCTAAAGATTTCTTTTGGTTTTGTCCACAATTCCAGGCTGGATTTCGCGAGCAAAACACTGTGGACTTCTTGATTAAGTGGCGCTAATTCAAGTGATGAATATTTTAACTCTTGAGAGCGTAAGCATGAAACCAAATGCACCCACAATTTCCATTTGTGCACTCAGTTTTTATGCTCAAACAATCAAATCATTCACTATGCCAATCAAACCATCGTTTTCCACACAAACAGACAAAGCCTGGCACAAGCTTGTAACACATTGCATTGGTAGCAAAACCAGAGTTCACAACAGCAATCTGATGCCAGTGCTGCTGTGTTATGGATCGCGCACAACACAGCATATGAAGAAGATTGATGCCTTCCACAATCAATGGCCTCAGGAAAATCTGCTAAATGTTCTGGCCTATACGCCGGTGGGCATGTGTTTAAGATCGTCTAGGACTGTATCCTAAAGTTCGCTTTAGAATGGACCCCTATACAGAAAAAGAGGATGGTTTGGCCTAAAACAAACCTGCTCAGCCGAGCTGAAGGAAGTTAACCTGACACAGGCCGAGGCACAACATGTAGCACAAGACAGGTCCCAATGGAGGCACATTGTTAAGGTCCTATGTCTCACTTTGTCCTAAGAGGTTTAAGTAAGTACGTGGAAACAAGTGTAACTTGACCAGATAGAAGGGCATGGGTGCACAACACGAGTTGTTCATTTGATACTGACAGACCAGTGGTTTTCAAACAGTTGCGTGGCTCTGGTTGGCCTTGCCATGAAAGCCAGCCTCTTATCAGAAATGGAGCTGACTGTCTGAAGAGAGACGGGGGAGAGTCAAGTCGTGTTGTGTGGTGGATGGTGGTCGACGGTGGTGACGGCGTGTGTAGGCTGGTGTAAGGAGTGAACGCTGGAGAGTGTCGTCCCTGGAGGAGCAGTAGCGCGAGCGGTGTGGAAAGTCTGCGGTTCAACTCGCTTTAACGGAAGAAGCTACTGGGATCGCCTAACGTTATACCAGGACAGATCGAGACAGTGTGGGGCTCTACATGGTCTTGTGAAGAGGATGCATCCGAGCCACTGCGACTTAAAGAGCAGCCGAGCTTTGGGTGCGTGTTGTTGGAAACGATCTGAACTGAACTGTTTATTGTGGTCAAAAAGTGACCGAAATGAACGGAACTGAGCAGTTTATATTGTGGTCATAAATGACTGAAAGGAAATTAACTGAACTGAAACCGTGAATTAACTTATTTTCAATTTCTCAATACAACTTCTGCATTGAACTGCCTTGTGTACTGTGCTGCATTCCTGGTTCATTATGTGTTGGGGGTTGTGTTGTGACCATTTAAGATTTTGAAACTTGCATGTTTATTATCAGGCTAACTTTGGTAGGTTGCTGCATTTTATACAGGGACCATTGTAGGGTTTCTCTGACATTACTTTAGTAGTAAAAGAGCAAAAAAAATCTGTATTTACAAGAAGTCAATTAGAGAATAGAGAATGTAGTAAAGTTGTTATTTTGATCGTTTGCCTGTTAGTGGACAATATAATATTCCACAACAACAAAATATTGGTTGAAAACCATTGTGCTAGATAAAAGACAAGGAAATCTAACAAGGTTAGAACCCCCTCCCTTCCCTCCAAGTAGTTTGAACTCCAGCTGAAATCACAGAGCCTTGCCCTTCCACCAGCCCCGCCATAACTGATAAAGAACACTGGCACGGAGGGTGGGTGGGCACTGGGCAGGAAGAGGGGGAGAAAAGCTTCAGACAATAGGCAAATAACTGCACATGAATGCAAAAATCACACACATGTGAAGTGAAGGGGGGGGGGGGGGGGGGGCTCTTATGGGAATGTGTCGTCATCATGATGCAACATCATGTGTATTTGCTACTGGTCTCCTGCCCAGACATGCCTGACACAGACCTCCATACAAATAATCTGTTCTGACAATGTCAACACATGCATGCATGCAGTGCCGTCCCATAGTGACGTAAAATTGTCCATTCATTGTCAACGGGACTGCGCGATTTGCTTAGACACTATGAAGTAAAATTCTCCCTTCAATGGGAATTTGTAGAAGGGTTTGTTTAGGACGGAAATCTACACTAAAAGATGAATATGGGGGGGCCTAGTGCCCCTCAGAAATTGAGGAAAATAGGCCCAGGCGTTTAGCTCTACTGCCGGGACATGAACAGGCCAACTGTGCCGGAGATTAGCTGTATATAGACGGATAGACACACAGTCACACAGATGGGTGGAGTGCACCGCATACTCTCCCCATGCCTTCGGCCTGGTGGGGCCAATAAGTAATTGTACAGGATAGCCTTGAGAGAAGAAATGGGAAAAAAATCCAAAAAGGCAACTTTAAGACCAGTTCTCCGCCAGTGTGGGTAGGCATACACACAAGGGTTAGGGTCAGACACAAAAAAAAAACATATTGCAACCCTTTACGTATATGTGCTCTTTTTTGTTTTATTGCACAGACACATCTTTATGGCTGGCCAGCCAACACTTATTAGACAGCCAGACAACAGTGGGTCCAGCTGGCCTGCTTATTGTCAACAGCAGTCTCTGTCCCGGATACTGAACCCATTATTACATTATGACAAAGTACACACAGACAGACAAATGCACACCGACACGCACGCGCACACACACACGCACGCACGCACGCACGCACGCACGCACGCACGCACGCACGCACGCACGCACGCACGCACGCACGCACACACGCACACACGCACACACACACACACACACACACACACACACACACACACACAGCTGTGTGTGGGCTTTTATACAAAGCCTCTGCAAGAGATCATGATTCGTCTGTGCTATTTCAAGGAAGACCCTTCTTGAATGCTTGAATGCAAACATCATCCTGTGTCCTGTGTGAATCTACCAGTCTTCTATTCCTGGCTGAGAGGGTTACTGCCTGGAGCTAAAAATGAATGTCTAGCACTATATGAATAACTGGCACACATCCGCACAAGCCAGGCCTAATTCTATCTCGGCTATCTGTTTACAGAATAATACGATGCATAGGTTATACTGTAGGTCACTTCTGCTTGTGTACTTAAAAGTGACATACTTTATCCTAAGTGTTCCTAGAACACAGAGAGCATTACTGAAGAACCCCGAGCCTGATCTGACCACTTCCATACAGCCTCCATGTATACTTCATCATAATGTTGTATTCCAAAATAGCAAACATACAGTATAGCTGATCTACAAGCTTGGAGATTTGCTATTTTCAAGAGGGAACATTTGTCTTTTTTTAAAGATTTGTTTTTGGCTTTTTGCCCATCGATAGCAATGTTTACCACAGACGGGACTTGAATACGCAACGCGCTGTCAGGCCAGAGAGCGCACACAAAGCACGCACCCAGACCACCAGGCCAGCGGGCACCCAGAACAAAAAACTTTTGCCTAAAAGTTTGCCTATGGGAAAGTAGCTAAGTAGCTATTCATGAAAAGGGGCTGGATTGGATGATTGCTGATATTTTTTACATTCACCCTGGTGTAGATAATAACCAAGCTACTCTGAAAAGTAATTCCTACCCTCTGTTTGCATTTCCAAATGATCACAGGCAAACAGCTCAGATGTTCCTGGGATTGTGCCTCTATCCACTTTGGAAACAGCATCAGTATCAACGGGTTATTACACTAAATACCAAGGTAATTCCACACGTGACGTGTGTTATATCCTACAATAAAATAAAAGCCCTATTCTGTATGAACTGCGATGTGCAAGAGTGGCAGTTATACCAGCACCACTGGGCCGGGTCTGAAGTGCCCATGCAGTGGTCTGATTCTCCCAGGCAGAAAAACCTCAATATTTCAATTTAATCCCCAGGGCAGTCATTAACCACACCGTAATCCCCAGGTTCAACGCTTAGTCTGATAATTACCCTTATTGGACACCCATAATGATGAGTTTTTGGTTTCGCCCAAAGCAGCACAGGCGGTTTCATTGGGTGGTTACAGCGTTCCATCGAGTGGAAAACCAATCGTGCGTGGTATGGCCCTAGGTCATAAAAGAGAAAAGGGCAGAGAATTATTAGGTTTAATTTATGCTCCAAACGCACAACGCTTGCCTAAAATAACTGATCTTCAAGCTCAGCTTGCATCGCAAGTAGTTGCATCGCGGACCACGATGTCATAAATTAAATTAGGCTTTACTTTGAAACAGCAGGTGAGCATTCTGAGACGGGTCACAATGCATGAATATACATAACACTATACAATCTATGATCTTTGCTTTACTTTCACTCTTTAGTCATAATGTCACCTGAGTGAGTAGACAAAGTCCTCTAGTGTGGTGACACTCCTTCCAAGTAAAGTCCTAGGTATCATGGGTCCATTTGTACACTCAAGAGGTAAATTACAACTTAGGATATAGCCGTGTTCTGTGTCAATAGTACAGACTGCCATTGGACTGAGCAAGCTTTTTCAAATGTGCACAGATCAAAGAGTATAGCAGTAGTTACTCCAGCTCTGCAAGAACATTCAGTGTCTTCACATGCAATCTGTCTAACAAAGAATGCTTAAAAAAGTCACATCCCCTCACTTGTCGTTTTTTATCGTATACACTACAGATCAGCAAACTGCAGAGTCATGAAAAATGTCACCTCAGTTCGAGAACATTTTAAGAGCAGTCTGGTGGTGCTCATCGAAAATCCGTGCAAAGCTGACTTGCAGGATACTTGTGCCTTCCCCGCCGTCACATTGAGGGGCTGGCCATGGCCGGTGGTAGCAGAATACCAGAGCTGGTACAGAAGCTGGTATAAAGTGCAGCTGGCAAAGGAGGCAGTGCCTTACTGGAAAGCCATCAGTGATGTTGCCTCCTTCATGTCTGAAACAGGTCAAGGCAGGTCCCCTCCCTCCATATCCCTCCCGCCTTTGCTTTTTATGAGCCCCACCTGGGAGATTAGTATTCCACCACCAACCACTACCGTTCCTGCTGCTGACATAGACATAAGACACACGCACGCACGCACGCACGCACGCACGCACGCACACACACACACACACACACACACACACACACACACACACACACACACACACACACACACACACACACACACACACTACACAGAGCACACATGCATGCAAAGTTGCAAACTCAGGGGAGACATGTACAATACACAGTACAGTCTTAAACCCACTAGACACTAGATACATTATACTTTAAGGACAAATGTACAGTACACAACACTATTTTTACACTAGTTGTAACACAGCACCTACCTACCTATACAAACTCAACATTATACACCCATTTGACATACAGCACATTATAACAGTGCTGCAGTGCATTGTATCAACTGTGATACTAGAGACCAAGGAATCTCAGTCAAGATGTTCATATTGTGAAATGCTCAATCATAATGAATAATAATAACACTGAGCATCAAAGTCTTCCAAGAAACCCACACAGAGATTGCCAGGGGTCAAGTTGAAGTGAGCCTGTTCCCACTGCTGTCAGTCAAGGGGGTTATTAATCTGACATAATAATACCCATCGTCGACCTAATGCTACACAAGTATGCAACAGTGCGATATTAGTAGGCTAAATAAAAGCACCACCGAGAGATCATAGTTTTTTTTTTTTTAACCCAAAGCTTCATGTAGCCTACGTGGGACAGGACGAGAAAAAAACCCAGCCTGCTTTAAAACGTAAAAGAGGAGCCGTTTGCATGCATTGCATTGTTGATACATTGTTACAGCTGTAACCTAAACATTCCTTTCCTGGTCACTTGTAATTCATACTGGAAAATGAGAAGAAAAGAAGAAAGAAATCCCTCGTGTGGTAGCCGGTTTACTAGCTGGTTATAACATCTAGATTTAAATGAGCTCTCTCTCTATGCACTGGCGGGTATGTTGAAGAGAGAGGAGAACAGACGATAGAAAAGAAAGGACATGTTGTAAAGTAATAAATAAGATCCCCCTAAAAAGACCAATGTTGCTCCACTCCAGCTCCAAATGCTGACGTACGTACGGGATGGGGGGGGTTGTTTATACCTCAGTCATATACATACAGTGATGGCTAGTAATAGAATAGATCATATATAACGGCATGTTTTGGCTCGCCACATAATTGTACGCGTGTTAATCGCTGCGACTTGGTTAAAAGAACCGATGTTAAAGTGCTGTGGGAACCGCTACATTTCACCACCTGGTTTTTCGCCGCAGTCCGTCCGACCGTCCTCCTATCCTCCTCCTAACACAAGGGGAGGGAGGAGGGGTGAAAAAACTTGCCGCAGCGAGCAGAAGAGTTCTGCAGTCCCGAAGTCTGTCGAACTCAGGAAACCTATAAGGCTCTGCCCGTCCGATCCGTAAACCGCTGGCACTGAAATCACATCAAACACTACAACATCTACAGGCACACTCACACAACGTATTTAAATTACCTTTTTTATGGATCCGACGGGGAAATAGCCGAAGCCGACGGGAGCAGGTATATAATCCACAACTTCACACGATTCTTGTCGGAGAGTTCACGGGGCCAGACGTTGAGCACAAGTTCTTCCACATTATTCTTCTTTCTCGCAGGACAAGACCAGAGGGATAGACCGGGGAATCGATATGTTTTTTTTTTCCCCTAACTCCCCGAATTGCTTTCTTCGTTGTTCTTTTTCCTCTACATTCCCCTCCCTGTGCTGCTGTTACTGTAGGATCAAACCATCACATTCCACCGTGTCCCCTAACAATGAAGAAGGTGGGCTTTCCTTTCTGCGCCTAAGGACCCACCCCTTGGAATGACTCTACTCGTGCTGACCGCAAAAAGAACGCCCTTCCCGGCTGTAAGGTCCCGCCTCTCTCCCATACAAGTCTACTCGATGAAGAGCAGAGCGAATACAAGCTAAACAGATGAGCTCTCAGTATAAATACCAACATATAGCTGAATTACTTTTTTATACATATGTTCTCGGCCTGTTAAACCATATCCAAAATATATGCACTGAAGTCAGCTTATCATCTCCGTACATTCAGAACACTGCTCAGAAAAGGATGCCATTCCAACTTAGTTGAAAGGGCTCCACCACAGGAATGCAAGTTAGTCTGGGGCATGGAATGGTAGGGACTGGGAGGAAACATCAAAAAAAGTTCTGCACCTTTTATGGTTACGGGGTGAGAACTATATAAAATGACATCATTCTCTTGACTTGAATGTGCCATGTTTTATTTAGACCTGCCTCTAAAGAGCATTTGTTGGCCATAGCCTAATGGCTGCTGAGTCCTGAGGTTATGTGGTTCATTTAATTCTCCCTATAGCATCCATATTCTGGGCCTGGGGCGTAAGCGTTCAGTGGAAATAGCAGATCTGCAAGCTCACCACATGTTGACTTTAGTCATAGCTTTGCCTTATGTTCTCCTTCTCCTAGCTATGGTCCATATAGCTCAGAGGTGCCCAGTGCCCACACTTCTTTGACTTGAGAGCTACTTCCAAAATGACTGGCTCAACAAGATCTACACATCAAAACAAAAATCCATTTCAAGGTCCCCAAGAAAGTTTGACTTTGAAATAGTGGTGATGGGGTTACTTATAACAGTAACACCATCACCACTATTATTTAAGAACCACTAATGTTTAAGAATAATGCACTTATGATGAAAAATAGAGGGGAGGGGGGTTGGAAGTTTTTTTTTGTGATGTTGAATTTAGTCTCTTGCACCCGAAGCTAATAACTTTCATGTTTTTGTCCACATTTGGGAAAGAGATCTGGCAAAACGTTGCTCAAAATAACAATTATTCTCCAATTGTGTGGACTCTTGACAATTACATAATTCAATGTTTAAATATTATTTAACTCTTGAGAGTGTAAAATGAAAGCAAATGGACCCATAAGGGAGCGTTTGACATACTCACCAATACAAACACAGCTTGTGTGATTAGAAAGCCTACTTTCCTTGATGGAAGTGCTCAGAGCCTCCACCACGCAAATAAAATGCACTTTTCTTTAACAGAAAGGGAATGTTTTTCACCGGATATACTCTCTGAAGGTTTTCTGTTGACAAAATAGGTGTGGACAACAATGGCTTTTTGGCCAAAACGTGCATTTTATCTGTTTGGTGGAGGCTTAGAGTTCTTCCACCAAGGAAAGTAGCAGGCTTTCTAATCACACAAGCTGTGTTGTATTTTAAAACGTTCTCGAGATTTTCGCTAAAGATAAGGAGGAGTAGCTGGTCGAAGTTTTATGTGATAGATAACAGTGTTTTACCCATAACTCCATTGCAAGGCAGAATCATAGAAGCAGTGGAGATATGGGCCAGAGCTATATCTTTCTCCTATACCAATCCTACATGGTTTGCACAAATCTCTCCATGCACCTACTGCATGCCTGCCCAGACAACACTATGTTGCATGCATGCAAATGTCATCATTTTTAAGAGAGAAGTGTTTAAACCATGATGACTGAAGCTCACTGTCCAGTGACCAATGGCGTTATTAGAATATACCATGGCAGATACCGTAAGTATGCCAGTTTGTACTGTGAAGTCTGTGATTGTACAGATTGTACTCTCAGATTTCTGTTTCACTCGCCCCATGTTAGAGCCTCAGCTGTGTATGACTGTCAGTGCTACATCATTCGCATCAGAGAATGCTGGGTGGCATGTTGTCACCGTTAGCAGTTAACAACCACGGCGAACTCTCTGCCCCAGAGTCACTGTGTGGAGTCCAGATCTAGTGACTCAATAGGCTGTTATTATTCATGTCTAACATGTGGCAACATTGCATGGCAAAATATTTGATAGCCTTGATTTGATTTAAATCAAGGCTATGTAATTCTCGGTCTACTCTACTGTCTACTCTACAGTATGGGTTTGGTTGGCATTATCTGACAGCACCTCAAGTTGATAGCATGCCCTGCAGTGATTCTAATGCCCTGCACTCATTCTAATAATCAAAATAATAGTAATAAAAAGCAATAAGCCAATAAACCAACGGAGGCATTGTCTTTACTGTATTGCAGCATGATTATAAGGCACTAAATGTTTTATTACCTTTTATTAACCACAAATCTGTCATTGTCTTCTGATGGTGCAGTAACCACGTTTGGCATTGCTTTTATAACTGACTGTTATATGTGGTTAAAAAAATGACCAGAGTTACATGATGCAGAACCACATGAAGGAGCTGTATAGTAATATGTGTAGTTCAGGCGCCATTTTTATATTTTTACATTTTTGTATGGATGTACAGTAGCAGCTCAGCAGTCTCGCACACACGCACACACACATACACACAGGGAAGGAGCTAGAGCGTTTTGTAAACAGTTATGTTACATTGCATTGTTTTATACATGTTATAACAGGACATTAGAAATCAGTCTTTAGCGTCAAAATCATCATAGGAGGCCACACATATTGCTGTCATCGCCTACCTATACTCCCCAAAACAAAGTCCTCTATTGTCACCGTTACTATTGAGAATCAGTCAGAATGAACATCTGCAGTTGAGCTTCGTTAACATTCTGTAAAAGAGAGGGGCTGGGTCAATATTGGATGTCAAAAGTCTCTCACTCCTCTGTGACCTCGAGTGTCTCTGGCATGACCTAAACACTTGTGTAATAAAAAAACACTGCTTTCTTGAGATTCTCACAATCCATTTTTTCCCCTCATTAAAGGGGAACTCCACCCATTTTCAACATTTTAATATGTCATTAATATACCTTAGAGATGTTATGTGGACATGATAAAAAACATTATCATAGTGAAATACATCTGATGACATCATCAAGATGCATTTCACCATGTTAATGATTCCTCTTTCAGACCCATTTTTCCTGAGAGGGTGCAAATGGAACCAAATGGACCCGCTAGGGTCCATTTGGTTCACATTTGTACCCTCTCAGGGAAAAAAATGAAAATGGGTGTAATTCCCCTTTAAGCATGCATCCATACCCTCTCAAAAAGGGCTGCAGTACATGTTGATGTCGATTATTTGACGTTATAAGCTGGGTGTGGTGTAAATACTAAATAGTGTTGTGCTATTGCTCTTGCCAGGTGGGGGGAAAAGGCCAAAGATAGCAAAAAATCTGAGATAATTTAAATCTTGTCTGGGGCCAACAGCCAAGGGCATTACCAGGCATGTATCGACACTTATAAAGTGTCAACAAAGACAAGTGCCGGAATGTGTGTGCAGAGTGCACTTGTGTTGTAATTGTAATTTGTAAGTGCACAATCCGAAGATGATGTACATTAAAACCTAACAGGTGAAAGAGCAAGCTGCAAGAGGCTATGGAAGTAAAGTATCTATACCACTGAGGAAAAAAGGACAAAAAAGACAAAAGTGGAACAAAATATTTACAACATATTACTGCAGGTACGGTAGTTCTTTTCTGACCAAACAATTGATTGAAATAGGCCCTCCTGTCATGCTGAAATGGGTGTACTGTGCACAGTACACCTAGCCATTAAATGAAGACTTGACAATCATTAGACACATCATTAGTTGTGCTGAATAGTGATTAGACACAATAAAAAGGTCAGTATTATTATACAACTGTATTTTAACGTGGATTAGTGATTAAGGTGGTACATGGAGAGCCAAATATTTTCTGAGGTGGAACCATTATATTCTACAGTGTAATTCATCCACTGAGGGATGTTTGGCTGATGTACAAACAGATTTCTGTCATTTCGGGAATTTGAATGAGTTTGAAAATATAACGCAGCCGTATAACACAGACCACGATGAAATCCAGGAAGATAAGCTCTAAGTCAGGCAAGTGGATGTCCGTAAAGGCATGCAACACCAGTCGGGAAGAGCTGTGTCTCAAGCCAACATCCTTCCTAAACACAAACATCCTTCACCAGCTTTTGCCAGTAATTCAGAACAAGGATGCACAAAGTATTCAGTTCACTAGACTAGGCTACAACACTATTTGACCATTAATCACTGGAATTAATTTCAAACTAATTTTAAACTATCATCATAGTTCCATCACGTGGCTGACATAGAAGCGTTTCGTTTTGTTTTTACAGTGGGTACAAGGTTATTAGTACAGATTGTGTATATACATAAATGTAGATTCTTTATAAGGTGTAGGGTAACGTCCATTCATTCACACTTCAAGCTTCTAGTGGTTGAACCTCAATCACCACTCAGATAATCAGTCCTTGTCATTTCTTTCTGGACTTTGAAACCAGTTTGGCTGCAGCCAAAATGTCCATAA
Source organism: Benthosema pterotum (assembly GCA_039105355.1). Taxonomy (NCBI): domain Eukaryota; kingdom Metazoa; phylum Chordata; class Actinopteri; order Myctophiformes; family Myctophidae; genus Benthosema; species Benthosema pterotum. Next base: position 14,182,123 of record CM076980.1, on the reverse strand, counting down.
TTTACCATAATGTCCTATGGCGTTGGTGTTGCTATTTCTTTATGTGGGTGAGGAATTATAATCGGAGTGATATAGTCTAAAGTGAGCAATTTGTCCTTCAAACATGGACTCCACTTTTTCTTTCCCTTTTTAACTTAAGGATACATCTCTACTTGATTATCTCAAGCTATGTAATAATAATAATATCGCAAGCTATGTAAGTATGGATGCATTGGCCCCTGTAGTTCATGCTTCCATGGCTCTCTTTTTCCAGTCTAGTGGCAGTTTTCCGGATCTGGCGTAGTTCTTTTATCATTGTTCATTGTTCTTTGCTAAACAGTAAATACCAGTTTATCATCATTTCCCCCTCCTTTTGCTAAATGAATGATGCTTAGCTTTACCTGGCACAGGTAAAATGAAGTGCCCTTCTGTTGACTGTCATATGAGAAGGGCGTTAGCAATGGCAGCAGAAATGGTTTAGGAGTGGGGAGTAGGGTGTATACAGGACGAAAGTTGTGTTCCCAAACAGCACCAACACCATCCTCATTCCCTCCTTGTGGAATGCACCAAAACCCCAACCACTACAACTATTCCCAAATATATCATATAAAAAAGGATCTTGGGGTCCTGCCAGCATTCCCTCTCCGTGTCTCTGCACACCTGGGCTGAAGACATACCATAGTCTCTGTTGTCCAATGGCCGTGAAGATGAGGGATTCCACAGACTGACCTGAGCAGCAGTGCAGAACATCAGGGCTCGCCTATCTGTCTTATCTTTCCAGTAGGCACTCAGGGCTCTTATGGCCTTATAGACAAATTTATTTGACAGGAGGAATGAGATGGCAGGCTGGAGCCCAAGGCATGCTTTAAACCCGTGAAAGCATCTCTTGCAGACTGTAAATACTGTGGAGAAAGTCGAGTGGGTTCTTTCCTCTTTTTGTTTCTTCCAACATCATCTTCATGTTCAGTGAATATGCAGAAATATAAATGGGATCATATTTACGGCTTTTAGGGTACGTTGTAGTTGTTCACAAACTTTGTCCTACACAAATATTAAATTCCCAATGACAATCAATTTCCCATTTTAGGCATTTAGCAGACAATCTTAATCTTGGTCTTCTTTACAGTAAGAAGTCAAGAACAAAAAACATGGCAATACATCCAAACATTAAAATAGAATGATACGTAATATTTTGAACATTTAAAAATTACCTAAGGAAACTACCATATGCTGTAGTGTATGTGTACTGTATACTCTATAGAGTGCTACAGAGGAAAATATAAATTTTACATGTAGACGAGCAAATCGGGTAACCAATCACATAAATTCAGTTCATTGAAAAGAAAAAATAGGTCATATGTGCCTCAAATATGACATCAATTCTGTCCTCACATTTGCGATTGTCCATGAAAGGAGAAATTAGGTCATATGTCTGTCAAATATGACATGAAGTTTTAGCAACGCAAACATTAAATGCCTTTGAGAATATGTAGACGAGCAAATCGGCCAACCAATCACATGAATTCCAGTTAGATGTACTGTAGATGAAATTAGGTATGATGATGTATAATGATGAAAAGAGTGCTCCTTACTTCACACAGGTGTGATTCTAGGGCTGGCATCCGTTCCACCTAAGCAGTCTATATAAGGCAAAAGATTGAAAATGTCTTCATTTTTTAAGTTGCATGCGACATGCCAAACTAGGTTTTTTTTTTCCCATGGTCCTGACTTCATTCCAAGCTATAAAAAAAAAGAATACTGTATATAGCATCACAAGAGTGATGAGGTCAGCAAGTGGGCTATGGCTGTTTTTAGCCCAAGGAGTTCTTTTTCTCTGTGCGAAGCTAACAGTTGGGATGAATACAAAAACATGAAAACCCCCTAACTTGACACTTCTCATGCCTCTTAAAAAATGAAATAAAATCACATGAAACTCATACGAAGATAGGTTAGTTGAAAAGTGCTGAATTGTCCTTTAAGACAAGCTGTATGTCATGTAAGCCTACCTCAAAAGGTGCAGTAAGCCTACGTTTTACCTGTAGGCCTAACTGTCATTGGCTGGTATTCTCAAAGCTGTGGTGTAGCCAGGTATGGTGTAAGTCTTCTCATTGGCTGCAGGGCAGCAAATCAGGTGTGGGGCCATGCTCATTGGCTGCATGGCAGCAAATCAAGTCTGGCCTTCTGTGTATAGGCCAAAAGCCTATACCACCAGGCCTGGGTCTGGGCCTACCAAATAATTATCCATAATAATTAAAACCAGTCATCAAGAGCTTCAACTCATGATGAACAAGCCAGGGAGTACAGTAACATTTTTAATTGGGGGTGTCAGGTGATTTCTGGACCTTTTGGATTGCAGGTTTTAATTATTCTGGGTAATTATTCGGTAAGCTCAGGCCCAGGGCTGGTGGTATAGGCTTTCGGCCTACACACAAGGCCCGAGACCTGATTTGCTGCCATGCAGCCAATGAGAAGACTTACACCGTAGCTGGCTACACCACAGCTTTGAGAATACCAGCCATTATGTTTAGTCAGCCTTCCTCCTCATAATAAAATCCAGTTGTTTCCCTGGCTTCCATAAAATATAAAATGTATATTTTTCTTTTAACTTTTACCTCCACTATGATTTCCTCTTTTAATGCTATACAGAAGTGAATATTTGTAGCCTACATCTCTAAATATCTTGATGAATTTTAAGATTAACATGGTGGACCCTATTGTAAACAAGTAGAAATGCTTTATTGTGTCGTCCACTCACAGTGAGCAGTCTTTGTATTGAGTTGTCCTAGAAATGTACTGTCTGTAAGTCTCCAAACTGTTCATAAGATCAAATCAAAGGTTGATGTTCATTGATTACTAGTCCTACGCTCGCCCTCTAGAGGACCTCTACTACAGTGTGTTCGGTCCATACAGCAGTACAAGTTTGCCCCCTAGAGGGGATAGCTGGCCATAGCGCAGAACAGAATATGTAACTCATGAGTGTAATCTTTAGGCTGGCGTAGACCATAGCCTGAATGAATGCCTGCCTGAGGGGATTTATCTCTAGTAAATAGAAGTGATATTCCATTATAGTTCAATGGACCCCACATCTACAACCCATAGCATGCAGTAAAATGCCATGAGCAACTTAAAACTATCGGTGGGAAAGATGAAGTCTTTTGTTTTACCTTCTTACACAGATCCAAAATATACAGTAAAGCTAAAGATTGTGTATTGTTTAGGCCTAGGCCATTTTAGTATGGTGACATATGATATGATATGATATGATATGATATGATATGATATGATATGATATGATATGATATATGAGAACCTAATACAGAAGGACAATGTGCTTTTTATCGTTGATATTCGATATGACAACAAAAAGTTGCCTAAACAATAATAAATGACCTTAATTGTCATTTCACATTACACAAACTGCCACTTGGGTTTCCCCTTAAACCCCAGTGTGATCAAAACGAAAGTGAAACTGGCATGGTTCTCATTATTACCTCATAGTATTCCACTACTATGAGGTAATAATGTGAACCATGCCAGTTTCACTTTTGTTCCACTTTCACTTTACTCTGACGGTGCACCGAGCTGGACGTGGAGTTTCCCCAAAAGAAATGGGATGGGTTTTAGTCTTTTGACTGAAGCGAATGGGCATCTTTTGATCAGATTATCAACACTGGACCCAGTGAAAGAACCCAAAGAAGCTCCTCTCCATTATGGCCATCATGAAATCAGCTTTCACCAGTTTTCTCTTTTGCACGCTTACTTTTCTTGTACAAGGTAGGCTAAAGCTTAATACATCAATTTGGTTCATCATTTATTTTTGTTTTAAAGCCTGTTTTTTAGTTTGCTTTTGGGGAGTTTTACTTTGAGTAATGCGGGGATGTAGGCCTACTATAGTCTACATAGTACATTCCCACATTCTTCTTCTTCTTTGTATGTTCTTTGCAGTTCAGCCACTTCACCTCTTTTGTGTGAAGTGAATGAATGATCAAACAAACAAACAAATCAAATTCTAACCCAAATACAGGTGTTTAGGAAAGTTCACTGAACCATAGATATGGGGAAGGGAAGATATGGGATGAGTTCTAGGTGTCAGGACAGGTGTCAGACAGGACTGCTAATGCATTTTTGGCAGTGGTTGGTAAAACAGTTTGTGGTTTAGATAGTCAATCATTTTAATACCACTATCCGACGAATAATGCTCTATACCTTGCAGGTCATTTGGCCGATAAACGTTCCTGCAAATGTTTGAATGGAGTAATGAATAATATGAACCCAAAACTCATCAAGAAATACCATGTGTATGAAGAAAGCACCTTCTGTCCACAAAGGGAGATCATGTGAGTAGAATCTCAAGCTAAACAGTGCTTTATTGTATTTCTGATTCATTCCTTTACACTTTTTGTAATTACCTGTCACTAATATTTTTTGAAGCATAACCAGTCATGTGGCAAGCAAATGCCTTAATCCAGAGTCACCCCTTGGAAAGTATATCTATGAGCAGCACAAAAATAGGTAAGAATAACCTGAAGATTAATCTGACCTAACTGACTAAAGAATGGTATGGGAAACAAAATGGAAATCAGTATATAAGATCAACCTTTGCAATTGTGTCTTTTGTTGTTCCAGGTCTGAAAAGAAACATGTGTTGAGCAGCACAGCAGCTTACACAACCTCTGCAGCGACATCAACGTTAATGGTGGTGGCAGGAACCCAACCTCCCAGTCAATTCCCCAACCCTGATGAGTCTATTCAGGGTCCACTCAGGGTTGTTGATGAGAGTCAAAATGCTTGGAGTGGACACTCTTCAACACTATTGTTTTTGTGTTTTTCCCTTTCTTTTTACACTGTGGTATTTAAGGGTTGAGTAGAGGTAGAAAAGTGTTCACCTGTCTCCCAAATTGTCTCCCCAACATGTCTCCACCAAAATGTTTGACAAATCCATGATCTGTCCACGCCGCTAATGTGGTCACAAGTACAGATTCAGAGCTGTATAACTGAATACGATATGGTACGAATGTGTAATACAATACGATACATATCATGATACATGCATGACATTATTTCATTAACACGACACAACTTGCCATGTTTATGTAATGAAGTGGCGAACAGTATTTGTAGGCAGCTCTGAGTCCAGTTAGTTGAACTTTTATCACTTTATTATTCAAAACATATTCCGCCTACATTACATTTTATATCTAAGATGCAGTGAGAGTCTAGATATAGGCTACCTCACTCAATATAAATAGAAGACTCATAATCCCATGTGATGGTACAGGAAACGTAAAACATCATCTAGGACTGGGTTGGTACTTAGAAACACAAACTGCTGCTTAAGAATGTGTTTGTTTACCTAACAGAGAGACTATGCTTAGAGTTTAAACTGCAAGTAAAAGAAACAAAATGTAAAAAAGAAAGACAAAAACATTCACCTCTGCTGCCCCCAGCTGTTTAACATGCATTCCTGCACTGTTTGGCCAACAACAGGGGGTTTGCCAATCAAATCTGTCTTCAAGAAACAGTAAAGGAGTTGACTTGAATTTAGTTGACCAGAACAATGTTAATCTAAATATAGTTATAGTTATTTTATACAAGTGATGATTAATTTGTGTTGCAGTGTGCTTTTGTAAAATAGTTTTGTATTTGATAATATATGATGTATTTTATTTAATTTGTAATTCATTTTGTAATGTTATTTAAAAATAATGATAATCATAATGCGCTTTCTATTATGTTTTGTTTGGACCCAAAGAAGACTAGCTGACTGCACAGTAATGGGGATCCATATAGCTTTTTCTCCTTACCTCCCACCATGGAGATGGCAACATAACATACTGCATGAAGGCATACACAGAGTTTATAATATATAATGAAGGGTGAAAGGTGGTGCATAGTATATAGTGATTCTTCCCTTTTCCTTTTGCCATGGAGATTATCAGGATAACTGTATTTGATATTTTTATTGTTGAGTCATGCAATCATGTTTCCACATAGGTGTTGGTTTGTTCTGTAAGCCATATGATTGTAATTATTTGTTCTCTTGGTATATACTTGGTAGGCACAAAAGTCTAAGCTGTGTTGTTTACTGTATGTGTGCAATTATTTGATATTATGGGTGGACAACTTGAAAAATAAACTGCCCCTCTGGAAAAATGAAGCCCCCCCTGCTGATTGTTTTCTGGAGATACAGGTCTGGATACTTTTCAATAAATCAACATATTCACTCATTTATGATTGGAGGGGCACATAATGTGCACACACCTGGGCATTTATTTAAAGGGGAATTCGACCCATTTTCAACATTTTTTCTGAGAGCGTACAAATGCAACCAAATGAACCCTAACGGGTTAATTTGGTTCCAATTTGACCGCAGTGAAGTTAGTTTTAAGTTGGATATTCGACAGACATTCGACAGACATTCGCTCCGAAATGCTAATATTTACATATAAAAATTAATCAAAAATATTTACAGATTTGAAATGTAAAAATAAGAGGTGTATCTCATGCAGCCAGGAGAGTACGATGATCCCACACTGATTTGGAGTCAATTGATCACATGACCTGGAAGCTATTGAGCAAAAATGCTAATATTTACATATAAAAATTAATCAAAAATATTTTTAAAAATTAATCAAAAATATTTACAGATTTGAAATGTAAAAATAAGAGGTGTATCTCATGCAGCCAGGAGAGTACTATGATCCCACACTGATTTTGAGTCAATTGATCACATGGCCTGGAAGCTATTGAGCAAAAATGCTAATATTTACATATAGAAATTAATCAAAAATATTTTTTTAAATTAATCAAAAATATTTACAGATTTGAAATGTAAAAATAAGAGGTGTATCTCATGCAGCCAGGAGAGTACTATGATCCCACACTGATTTTGAGTCAATTGATCACATGACCTGGAAGCTATTGAGCAAAAATGCTAATAATTACATATAAAAATTAATCAAAAATATTTACAGATTTGAAATGTAAAAATAAGAGGTGTATCTCATGCAGCCAGGAGAGTACTATGATCCCACACTGATTTTGAGTCAATTGATCACATGACCTGGAAGCTATTGAGCAAAAATGCTAATATTTACATATAAAAATTAATCAAAAATATTTACAGATTTGAAATGTAAAAATAAGAGGTGTATCTCATGCAGCCAGGAGAGTACTATGATCCCACACTGATTTTGAGTCAATTGATCACATGACCTGGAAGCTATTGAGCAAAAATGCTAATATTTACATATAAAAATTAATCAAAAATATTTACAGATTTGAAATGTAAAAATAAGAGGTGTATCTCATGCAGCCAGTGGAGTACTATGATCCCACACTGATTTTGAGTCAATTGATCACATGACCTGGAAGCTATTGACTCAAAATCAGTGTGGGATCATAGTACTCCACTGGCTGCATGAGATACACCTCTTATTTTTACATTTTAAATCTGTAAATATTTTTGATTAATTTTTATATGTAAATGTTAGCATTTTTGCTCAATAGCTTCCAGGTCATGTGATCAATTGACTCAAAATCAGTGTGGGATCATAGTACTCTCCTGGCTGCATGAGATACACCTCTTATTTTTACATTTCAAATCTGTAAATATTTTTGATTAATTTTTATATGTAATTATTAGCATTTTTGCTCAATAGCTTCCAGGTCATGTGATCAATTGACTCAAAATCAGTGTGGGATCATAGTACTCTCCTGGCTGCATGAGATACACCTCTTATTTTTACATTTCAAATCTGTAAATATCTTTGAGTAATTTTTATATGTAATTATTAGCATTTTTGCTCAATAGCTTCCAGGTCATGTGATCAATTGACTCAAAATCAGTGTGGGATCATAGTACTCTACTGGCTGCATGAGATACACCTCTTATTTTTGCATTTTAAATCTGTAAATATTTATTTATTAATTTTTATATGTAAATATTAGCATTTTTGCTCAATAGCTTCCAGGTCATGTGATCAATTGACTCAAAATCAGTGTGGGATCATAGTACTCTCCTGGCTGCATGAGATACACCTCTTATTTTTACATTTCAAATCTGTAAATATTTTTGATTAATTTTTAAAAATATTTTTGATTAATTTTTATATGTAAATATTAGCATTTTTGCTCAATAGCTTCCAGGTCATGTGATCAATTGACTCAAAATCAGTGTGGGATCATAGTACTCTCCTGGCTGCATGAGATACACCTCTTATTTTTACATTTCAAATCTGTAAATATTTTTGATTAATTTTTATATGTAAATATTAGCATTTCGGAGCGAATGTCTGTAGAATGTCTGTCGAATATCCAACTTAAAACTAACTTCACTGCGGTCCAATACGTACGCTTTTAGAAGTGTCTAAAGAAATCTATTAACTTGGTGAAACATCTTGATGACATCATCAATATGTTTCACCATGTTAGTGGTTTTCTTCAGACCTCCATTCCTTGGGAACACAGAATGGGGAAACTTTTTAATCATGTCCACCCAGCACCTCTATGGCATAGGCTACTAATGACATATTAGAATGTTGAAAATGGTGGACTTCCCCTTTAACCGGCAAAAACACGTTGAGCAGGGACATGATGGTCCTGAGTGCTGTCCCCTACAGTTAGAAGGTCCTGGGTTCGATTCCCTATAGAAACGCTGTGGGTGCTGGTGGCGTGTCTGCTCCTCCTTGTCATCAGTGCTTATACCTGAGGCGGGGTTGTCGAAAGGGCCCTTCTTAGCATGTTCTCCCCCTGTCGGAATCCACTAGTATACCCTCACCTAGACTTATAATAGTCACCATGAATCCTAATCAATGAAGGAAAAAGAAGGATAAAAAAAAGACCAAAAAGAAGGGACTGGCCCCTTAATAATATTCCTTTTTAAGGCGTGGTTCGTTCTTATCAGCCGTTCTCATAGGAGCTCCACTTTCCCACTGGAGTTTCCCCAAAAGACTTTCACTTTCACTCTGGATTTGCAGTGAACCAAAAAGACATCGGGTAGGGAATAGGGATGGGTTTTTCTCTTTTGATTGAAACGATCGAGTGGGCATCGCTCATATTCTCAACACTGGAAACAATAAAGCACCCGAAGAATCAACTCTCCATTATGGATATCGAGAAATCAGCTGTCACTACCTTTCTTTTTTACGTGCTTACTTTTCATCATGTACAAGTTCAAGGTAGGCTGATGTGGCTTTTACAAAAATCTACAGGTCTACAAAGTGTGGTTGGTTGGTTGGTTGCTTGATTGATTGATTGATTGATTGATTGATTAGCCAATTGATTAGCCGAAGCTTTCAACCTCGTAGAGAGGTGTTTGTGATTCTAACATGATGATAGAAGATAGCCAGGGCTACTTTAAGGTAGGCTAACTAACTACGATGTACAAATCCAACACGTAAAAAACCGAACGTACAGATTTCCGTGTGTGTGTGTGTGTGTGTGTGTGTGTGTGTGTCTGTGTGTGTGTGTGTGTGTGCGTGTGTGCGTGCGCGCGCGCGCGCGCGCCTTAAACCAGCTAGCCAAAGGTACAATAATATAACTATAGCAGGGGTTTTCAACAGGTGGTCCGGGGACCACCAGTGGTCCTTGAGAGAGTTCCAGGTGGTCCTCAGGCTAAATGATGGAAAGTTGGTTAACCAGGTGTAACTCTGGAGAATGTAAAAATGAAACCAAATGGACCCGCAAGGGAATTGTGGACAAAACAAAATAATTCTTTAATTCTTTAATTTTAGGTCTTTGGTGTGAAAATGTAATCAAATGGTGGTCCGTGGCTCAAATGCTGAATAAATGGTGGTTCCTGGAGTCAAAAAGGTTGAAAACCCCTGAACTATAGCCTAATAAATAGGAAACAATAGTGGAAAAACTAAGGAGCATTTTAATTTCTTAATTAAGTAGCCTATCTATTTTGTCATATCCCTTTCATTAGTTTTAAATATTGTTTTAGAGTCCTATATATTATATTAGTTTCATTATAGTTATAGCCTATTGTACATTTGGCCACACACACACACACACACACACACACACACACACACACACACACACACACACACACACACACACACACACACACACACACACACACACACACACACACACACACACACACACACACAGTCCCCAGTAGGCTAGAATCCATTTCTGCTTGCCACATTTTTGTATTGTGCATATTTTGAGATGACTTGCATGTTTTTTAATGAATTGGTGTACATAATGACAACCTAAGTATCAACTAACAATGCTTTATACCTTCATTCCACAGGTCATTTGAGTGATACAAATTCCTGCCTATGTTTACATGGAGTAGTAAATAAGATTAACACAAAACACATCAAGAAAATCCAGGTGCATGAAGCAACTACCTTCTGTCCACGAAGGGAGATCATGTAAGCAGAATGTTTACAATCTAAACAGTGGTTATATTATTATATTTCTGTGAGATGACATTCATTTACACACAGTTTTTGTTTGAAGCGTCTTCATTGGAGAAGAAATGAAGAAAAAATGCCTTGATCCAGAGTCAAATCTTGGAAAGTACATCTATAACCAATACAAAAACAGGTAAGAATAACATAAAAATGTATCTGGCTGAATTGACTAGAGAATGCATGGAAAATTATATTGAAATCAGTATCCAAGACCAAACAATTTTATAAAGGCTTTGTGACTTTGTTTTGTTGTTTCAGGTCTGAAAAGAAACATGTAGTGAGCAGCACACCAGCTTACACAACCTCTGCAGCGACATCAACGTTAACAGTGGCGGTGGAAAGCCAACCTCACAGCCAGTTCCCCAACTCTGTTGAGTCTATTAGTGACAGGTAATTACAAAAACTGTGTGTAAATGAATACCAGCTCAGTGGCCTCGTGGTGTCTGCCCTGAGAGTGGGAGGTCGGGAGGTCAGAGTTCAATTCCCACCCGGGTCCTACCAAAGACTCCATTTTTGGGCTCCATTTTCATTACATGCTAAACCCCTTATCCCAAATCCCTTTTCCCTTTTTTACTGTCTGGCCTGACTGGCCATTTGAACTATTGAAAAACGTTTTTTTTTTAAATAGTTTAAAAAGGCAAAGAAGTTAAGGGATAAGGAGTTTAGCGGTAACGAAAATAGAGCCCTTTAAGAGTGGGACCCAAGCCCTCTCTGATTTCCTCTCAGCATCAAGGGTTGGATGGGGAGTAAGTCCCTGTGGCATACTAGCCTCATGTCCAGGGGGTGTACTTGTACATCAAGTGCATCACACTTCAGAAACAGGAGATAGGCTCCTGGTCTATGGGCCTCATGGCTGAGACAGGCATTATGACATCATGGCCCTGCAAGGCTACTTGACCCTTGACCTTTGTGACTATATGTTGTTTCAGGTCTGAAAAGAAACATGTAGTGAGCAGCACACCAGCTTACACAACTTCTGCAGCGACATCAACGTTAACGATGGCGGTGGAAAGCCAACCTCACAGCCAGTTACCCAACTCTGTTGAGTCTATTAGTGACAGGTAATTACAAAAAACGGTGTATAAATGAATACCAGCTCAGTGGCTTTGTGGTGTCTGCCCTGAGAGTGGGAGGTCGGGAGGTCAGGGTTCAATTCCCAGCTGAGTCATACCAAAGACTCTAAGACCCAAGCCCTCTCTGATTGCCACTCAGCATCAAGGGTTGGATGGGCAGTAAAGGCTCAAACATACTCCAGGGTAAAGAGGGTTTTCACCGTGTTTCACGCTGGGTCATACCTACCGGACTTCACCCGGTATGTATGACCCAGGGTGAAGCCTCAAAAAACCTATACCACGGTGAAAACTCACCTAAACTCACTTCACCCTGGAGTATGTTTAAGTCCCTGTGTCATACTAGCGTCATGGGGTGTACCTGTACATCAAGTGCATCACACTACAGAAACAGGAGATAAGCTCCTGGCCTATGGGCCTCATGGCTCAGCCTGGCCTCATGACATCATGGCCCTGCAAGGCTACTTGACCCTTGACCTTTGTGACTTTATGTTGTTTCAGGTCTGAAAAGAAACATGTAGTGAGCAGCACACCAGCATACCCAACCTCTGCAGCGACATCAACGCTAACGGTGGGAACCCAACCTCGCAGCCATTTCCCCAACAATTCCCCTATTCATGGTCAACTCTTGACCAATGGCTCTGAGAGTCAAAAAGCTTGGAGTGGACACTCTCCAACACTGTTGTTTCTGTGTTTTTCCCTTTGTATTCTTCAGTGTCGTATCTAAGGGGTGAGCATTGTAGAAGAGTGTTCACCCGTCTCCCAAAATGTCTCCCTCAAAATATAATGCAAAGCCATGATCTGTCCACCCTCATCCAGCCAATGCACCAATGAAGGGCAGTCACACATCCAGATCTTCTTTATTTCCATATGATCAGGTATTGCCTGCCATTCCTTTGTGGTGCATGGCAACACAATATAAGCATGTCATCACAGAGGTTTCTCCCCTGTATGTGTGAGGGGATTATTGATTAATCCCATGTGCATCAATGCACAGCAGGTGTAGTCAACTCTGAGTAGTCAGTATGACTTTTATCACATTATTGTTCAAATTATTTCCGCCAATGTTACATTTTATATCTAAGACGTAGGAGTCTAGCTACATCACTCATCATTCATTATATACTCAGATTATGGATATGCAGATAAAGATTTAAATTTAGGACTGGGATAGTGCTTAGAGGCTCGGACACAAACTGCTTAAGAATGTGTTTGTTTACCTCACAAAGAGAGTAGCTATGCTGAGTTTAAATCTAAGAAAAAGTGAACATGATTGAAAAAAGAGCAAACATCCACCTCTGCTGCGCCCAAGTGGTGAACATGCATTCCTACACTGTTTGGACATCAGGGATGAAGGGGGATTCAAAGAGTTATTTATTCTCAGAGTTAATAGAACAATAAATGTATATATTTAGTTATTTTATTATTATTATTATTTAGTTATTTTAATGTTAATTCATATTATTTTATTTTTTAATGCATTTTGTATTTCTATTGAGATTTGATGTATGCTATTTAATTTTGTAAATCATTTTGTAGTGTTATTTATGTATTTCAAATGCTGTTGGCGCATGTAATCATCTTTTCAAATCACAGTACATGTGTTGGTTTGTTCTGTAGTCCGTATTATAAGTGTATTATTTGTTCTCTTATACTTAGCTGCAAAAGTCGGGGCTGGATCCTTTTAAAATAAACAATAAATCACCACTGGTCCACACTGGATTGGAGGGGCACAAAATGTGCACATACAACGTACATGTGCATTTATTTAACCAATAAAAACTGAATGGGGCACCTTGGCAGTGTGGTTAAGTGCTGTTGCCTTACGGGTAGAAGGTCCTGGGTTCGATTGCCGCGGGGAGCTGATGGGAATAAGATGTTCCTTCCACACTCCATATCTAACCAGGGCGTGAACCTGCAGAATGTGTGCTGAATGCGTTTAGATTGGTATAATTTAAACTTTCCAATCGAAGCAAAATGCACATGGATATCTGATACAACATACTGTAGACCAAGCAGTCCACATTGTGGACTTTGTCCCTTCATTGATTTTGTCATTTTTTAATGGACCAAGCAGTATTAATTAATTAATGTATTTATTCATTCATTACTTACTGTATGAAAACGGTTCATTTAATATACTTATTTGCATGTAACAATGGGAATAAAGCATGCACATGGTATATACAATATGCCGTATTTTCAAATAAATCAAATCAAACATAATACCTGACACAAGAATATATATATATTTTTTTTCATTCTACAAACATCACAACTACGATGAATGAACACAAGGTTTAAGCCATCTCACATTTTGGCCAGTCACATCCTCCAAATCACATGCAGTAAGGCACTTGACGAGTGGTCATTTCAGCGTTTGCACACTTTTACTTGCAGTACTTAACGGTGCTTTATCCATGGAATTATCCATCCATTATTACACACTCTCTGGACTTCAGATACACTTGAAACATGGCAGTTTCCCAGCTTTGTACATGTAGAGTAAAGCATGAAAAAACCCTGACAGTTTGACTAATATATATGTTACTACTGCAACTACGCTAGTACGGGCCAAATATGCACCCAAAATAAAGGCAAGATAGCTCAACGTAGTCACTACCATCACTATCAAGCTGATGAGAATAATCCTAAAGGCCCTTCTCTTCATGTCTGTGCCACTACTGTCTCTCTGTCCTTCTCCTGGTCCAGGCTGCTTCAGAGCTCTGAGGACAGAGAAGCAGCAGAAAGACAGCACAGCAATGCACACAATGCAAAAGCCTATGAAGATGCAAAACAACACTATCGGTGGCGATGACATAAACATAAACGAGCTTAGTGCAAGCCCCATGAGCCAGACAATGCAGCAACAGGCCACCCTGTGCCGGAGAGCTTTATACCTGATAAATGTCACCGGGTGAACCACCGCTATGTAACGCTCCACACAGATACAACACTGGAATGATGGAACAGGGAACCAGTAAAAGACAGTAAAAATAATGTTTGCAACGATTACCAAAGTGACGTTGCGTGTGAAAAGATATCCAGTCTTAAAGGCAGAGGCCAGGATAGAAAGGATCACCGATGCAGTCAGGTTGAGATAAAAGAACTCGGAGGCTATCGTCCCACCAGCTCCACTCAGTATCAGCCACAGAACGTAGATGTTGCTGGGGAGAACCAGGATGAAGTTGATAGCAGCCTCGGCCATGTCTGTTGGTGAGATGGTGGTGGAGTTGGTGTCATTTCCCAGCGTGGCATTCATCTTAAGGCTGTGTGTGCACCAGCCCTGCAGTTGGTTCAGAAGAGAAACATACAACGGTTGGATTTGTGTGCAGTTGTCTAAATATACCCAAATGGGAAAAAATGTGATATACCGGTATATGAGAACTCTTGAAAGTTGCACCTTTCATACAGAATAATGGCATGGATCATACATCTATTTTTAATGTCATGTATAATTCTTATAAATTACAAAATTATAGATGTTCTATATATTTCACTTTACGAAAAATACTTTATTCTTTATAAAATATTTTACACTATTTTATTCTCTTATATGAGGACTAAATGAAATGTGCCAAGAGTTTGCATATATGAAAACTTTTCATATGGGTATGACAATGCCAAAACTAAACATTTTAAATAACTTTTCTCAGTGCTCGTCTCAACAACAACAACAACATAAAACACAAGTACTCAGTGGTCTTACGTTTTGGATGCCAACAGTGTCTCCAGATGATCTATGAGGTTGGTGTTTCTGGTGTTGTCTTGTGTTTCTTCTTCAGGCAGTCACTGTCTTCCCGATCCTTAAAATTATGTACTCTCCACTTTGCCACCTTCCAACCATTCCCTTCCCTGCTTCTGATTCCACTGTTGCACAGCTGCACATACAGTATGAGTTTCTTTGGTTTATTTGGTTATTTCAAACAAATGAATTCAGTCAAACATTATTTGAATAACCCAAATACACACCCAGTTCGGCCAGTTGCCCATTACTCAAAGTCAGACATGCTAACCTGCGCTACATTTGTGTTTATAGTCAGAAAACTCATGTGGTCCCAGGACATCATTGTTTCTTTAAACCGGGAAGGCATCCTTGTCGTTTTGAATTAAGCTAGTATATAGCAGAGTAGAGCTCCACCTTCTTCTCCTGCAAAGGAGCCAGCTAAGGTGGTTTGGGCATCTGGTTAGGTTGCCTCTCAGGCATCTCGCTATAGGTAGGCCCTCGATGCACGTCCCACTGGGAGGAGACCCCGGGGCAGACCAAGGCTAAGTTCGACTCACTGGCCTTGAACATCTCGGGATCCTTCCATGCAGGAGGAAGTCGCTAATGTTGCTCTGGAGAGGGAATTCTGGAGCTCTCTGGTAGAATTGTTGCCCCTGTGATCCGACTGCGGATAAGTGGTTGGAGATGGATTTTTTCCCCAGAAAAAAAATCCCCCAGGATATTTTAGCAGATGTAGGATACAAGCTCACATCCTGTCACTTTGTAGAATGTTTGTAAATCGTATATGTAGCAGCCAACCTGCCAGCCAGGGACACACACAGCTCCTTAAAGGAGAATTCCGCTGCCCATACATGTATGAGCATTTCTTAGTTAGTTATTCCAAGGAAATGTATACAGTCGTTACTCAAACTTCCAATCAGCTGGTTTATAATTAGCCATATATTCATATAAAGCATCATTTTCATTATCCTTCTGTATCACAGACGCGCACGCGCACGCACACGCGCACGCACACACACACACACACACACACACACACACACACACACACACAGGCGCGCGCACACAGTACTACATCCAATGACCATCTTCATTCTGCAAATTTCTTTTTTTTAAACAATGTTTTTTTGAAAAAAAAATACTATCGGGAGAACGATGGCTGCCATTTTTGTACTGCGACTTTTCAGGAATAGAAAGCCTGCAGTTTCTATAAGCTTAGATTCCACCATTGATGATGTCATTGCTTGGATAAACATGGGCAACAACGACATGATGATAATTTGTGTATGCCAATCATGTACACACCCTCTTGCCACGGACTAGGAATACAACACACACCGTTTACTCAATCCATGTCACATAGTGACCACAACAGTGGCTCACAAAATGGGGTCCAAGGACCTCCATGGGTCCTCGACTCAGTTCCAGGGGGTCGCCAGCTGATTGATAGTTGAGAACCAAATTGGATTTGGACTGTACAAATGGGCCAAACGGAACAGGTCCATTTGGTCCCATTTGTTCCGTTCAGAGAGAGAGAGAGAGAGAGAGAGAGAGAGAGTGAAATTGATTTATAACCAGTGTTGGGAATATTACTTTACCTTCTTAATATATTACTTATTAATTATTACCTTCATTTTAAAGCAATATATTATATTACAATATTACAGTCTGAGCAAGTGTAATATATTGATATTACTATTACATATTACTTAAAAACTTTTTTTTTAATACAAAATAGGCCTATATAATTAAATATTTAGTATCACTATTAATCAAATATTGCGTAGGCCAGTGGGATACCTACAATAAAGCAAGCGCACGTATGAAATCAACTTGGAAAAACAAATTTAGGCCTGGAATTCATGAAAGCTAGTAAATAATTTGATGACAAATTATAGAAAATAAGTCATTATTTAACTTCTGCAGTTGTCAAGATAATTTCACAAGAACACTTGCAAGAAAGTAAGCAAACAGAAAGTAATATTGAAAGTAATGCAGTAATGCAGAAAGTAATATATTTATATTACAAGTTACTGCATTTTGGTAATATATTATGTAATATATTAAGTTACGTAGTGCACATGTCCCAACACTGTTTATAACATACTGTATTACACACTCTCTGGACTTCAGATCCACTTGAAACATGGCAGTTTCCCAGCTTTGTGGATGTAGAGTAAAGCATGAACAAACCCTGACAGTCTGACTAATATATATGTAATTGTATTTACAACTACGCTGGCACGGGCCAGTAATGCACACAGAATAAAGGGAAGATAGCTCAACGTAGTCACTACCATCACTATCAAGCTGATGAGAATAATCCTAAAGGCCCTTCTCTTCATGTCTGTGCCACTACTGTCCCTCTGTCCTTCTCCTGGTCCAGGCTGCTTCAGAGCTCTGAGGACAGAGAAGCAGCAGAAAGACAGCACAGAAATGCACACAATGCAAAAGCCTATGAAGATGTAAAACAACACTACCGATGGCGATGACATAAACAAAAACGAGCTTAGTGCAAGCCCCATGAGCCAGACAACGCAGCAACAGGCCACCCTGTACCGGAGAGCTTTATACCTGATAAATGTCACCGGGTGAACCACCGCTATGTAACGCTCCACGCAGATACAACAATGGAATGATGGAACAGGGAACCAGTAAAAGACAATAAAAATAAAGTATCCAACCATTTGCAAAGTGACGTTGTGTGTGAAAAGATATACAATGTGAAAGACAGAGGCCAGGATAGAAAGGATCACCGATGCAGTCAGGTTGAGATAAAAGAACTCGGAGGCTATCGTCCCACCAGCTCCACTCAGTATCAGCCACAGAACGTAGATGTTGCTGGGGAGAACCAGGATGAAGCTGATAGCAGGATCGACCATGTCTGTTGGTGAGATGGTGGTGGAGTTGGTGTCATTTCCCAGCGTGGCATTCATCTTAAGGCTGTGTGTGCGCCAGCCCTGCAGTTGGTTCAGAAGAGAAACACATAACAGTTGGATTTGTGTGCAGTTGTCTAAATATACCCATATGGAAAAAAAATGTGATATATATGAGAACTCTTGAAAGTTGCACCTTTCATATAAAATAATGCCATGGATCTTACATCTATTTTTAATATCATCTATAATTCTTATAAATTACAAAATTATAGATGTTTCACTTTACAAAAATAATCTGCATTTTGTATAACTTTATTCTCTTATATGAGGACTAAATCAAATGTGCCACTTAAGAGTTTGCATATATGAAAACTTTTCATATGGGTATGACAATGCCAAAACTAAACATTTTAAATAACCTTTCTCAATGTTTGTCTCAAAACAGCAACAGCATAAAACACAAGTACTCAGTGGTCTTACGTTTTGGATGCCAACAGTGTCTCCAGATGATGTATGAGGTTGGTGTTTCTGGTGTTTTCTTGTGTTTCTTCTTCAGGCAGTCACTGTCTTCCCGATCTTTAAAAATTATGTACTCTCCACTTTGCCACCTTCCAACCATTCCCTTCCCTGCTTCTGATTCCACTGCTGTACAGCTGCACATACAGTATGAGTTTATTTTGATTGGTTTATTTGGTTATTTCAAACAAATTAATTCAGTCAAACCTTATTTGGATAACCATGTGCAACAACAATGTGGTGATAATTTGTGTATGCCACCCAAATACACACCCAGTTGCCGATTACTCAAAGGCACTACATTTCTGTGTGGGGACATCATTGTTTCTTTAAACCATGAAGGCATCCTTGTCATTTTGATTTAAGCTAATAGTAGAGTAAAGCTCCAGCTTCTTCACCTGCAAAGGAGCCAGCTAAGGTGGTTTGGGCATCTGGTTAGGTTGCCTCTCAGGCGTATCGCTATAGGTAGGCCCTCGATGCACGTCCCACTGGGAGGAGACCCCGGGGCAGACCAAAAGGCTCAGTTCGACTCACTGGCCTTGAACATCTCGGGATCCTCCCATGCAGGAGCTCATGTTGCTCTGGAGAGGGAAGTCTGGAGCTCTCTGGTAGAGTTGTTGCCCCTGTGATCCGACTGCGGATAAGTGGTTGAAGATGGATTTTTTTTCCCCCAGAAAAAAAATCCCCCAGGATATATTAGCAGGTGTAGGATACAAGCTCACATCCTGTCACTTTGTAGAATGTTTGTAAATCGTGTTTGTGTCAGCCAACCTGCCAGCTAGGGACACACACAGCTCCTTAAAGGAGAATTCCGCAGCCGCTGCCCATACATGTATGAGCATTTCTTTTGGTTAGTTATTCCAAGGAAATGTATACAGCCGTTACTCAAACTTGCATTCAGCTGGTTTATAATTAGCCATATATTCATATAAAGCATCATTTTCATTATCCTTCTGTATCACAGATGCACACACACACACAGTCACACACACACACACACACACACACACACACACACACACACACACACGGGCGCGCGCACACAGTACTACATCCAATGACCATCATCATTCTGCAGATTTT
Source organism: Benthosema pterotum (assembly GCA_039105355.1). NCBI lineage: Eukaryota > Metazoa > Chordata > Actinopteri > Myctophiformes > Myctophidae > Benthosema > Benthosema pterotum. Next base: position 14,162,439 of record CM076980.1, on the reverse strand, counting down.
ATATTTTTACTTCCGGAGAACGATGGCTGCCATTTTTGTATTGCGACTTTTCAGGAATAGAAAGCCTGTAGTTTCTATTAGCTTAGATTCCACCATTGATGATGTCATTGTTTGGATAAACCTGGGCAACAATGACATGATGATAATTTGTGTATGCCAATCATGTACACACCCTCTTGCCACTGACAAGGAATACAACACATACAAGTACACACCTGTCACTGTTCACTCAATCCATGTCACATAGCGACCACAACAGTGGCTCACAAAATGCGGTCCGAGGACTCCCATGGAACAGGTCCATTTGGTTCCATTTGTTCCGTTGTGTCAATATAGGGTCCCAACTTTTTCAGTCGTTTTGGGGCACAATGATTCCAGGCTCTCATCTCGCAGCCCAGATGGAAGCCTGAAGATCAAGTCTAATCACGTATACCCTGCACTACATTCCTCAATGTCTAATTCTTTACTTATTTATAAATCTCTCAATGGTCTTGCACAACAGGAATGACGTTTTGTACCTGCAGTGCGTTATCTCAGACTCACACAGCTCTGATGTGAGCTGCATGGCAGTGCGTTCCACAATGAGGGGCAGCCACTGCGAAGGCTCTCCCCAGGTTCGTGTATCCCTAGCCGCCCCCTCAAGTCTTCCACTGCTGGCCTGCTTGCTGTGCCAGCAGTGGATGACTGGAGTGCATGACTTTGGACCAAGAGGTCCTGAGTTCGAGTCTGGGCACAGGCACCTTCATGTATTGAAGGAAGCATGAGCCCAGTCAGCTGCCCCCCCTAGGTTGGCAGAGGATGTGTACTGTACAGACCAGGATCACTTTAAGAATTGGCACTGGTTGATAAAAATGGGTTACAAAATCACTGGGATTTACAACGGAAGAAATAAAAGAAAACAAATAATAAAATAATTCAACAGCCAATAACAATGCCTTAACAATACGTCCAGAAACCCCTATAATGTATACAGCAATTTTCTAAAATGATACACTAACAATCACCAGAACCAAAAAAAGCACACCAATACACAAAGAACATTTTGGACGACAACCAAAGAACAGGTATACGGGGTAAATACACATCTGAACATATGTCAGGGCTATACAATTATACTTTTTGAAGCTTCTGCTGAGGGGAACTTTTAAGGGAAATTTAGTCTGGCTTGCAGGTCATTCCACAGCCAAGGGGGGCAAAGAAAGCAAAACTGTTGCCTGTTCTCACAATTCTGGAAAACCACTTCCCTTCTTCAAGGGATGTTTATTTACCACAGGCAGACATTTATCCAAATATAAGCGGAAAGCACTGACCACAGACGGAATAAGGGAGATTTGAGACCAATCAATTTGTGCCTGTCATTGCTTTCCCCAAAAAATGTTTAAATCAGCTGATCGGCAGATCACCAGACTGCCTTAGATCTAGGCAGTTTAGTTTTCCTGGGACACAGGAAATGTTGCAATGGTCAATTCGGTAATCAACGGTAAACAACAGAATCGTATTGACGTACAGCATTTGCCAGAATGGTGTCAATTAATGTATCACTGTCTGATCTAGTTGAGCTGTAAATAATTTTGCGTCAGATTCAGGAATCACATTGCTACTTAAAGCAGGTTGATTCATTACTATTCCAGTCATAGTTTATGGTAACAGGAAGGCTCCGCCCAAAACAAACTCCCCAATAGACTATATAATGGTAGTTACGCCATCACAAACTCTTTTCATGTTCATGGGGTCAGTCCAAAAGTTCTACATAGACTTATGCTAGAAATTCAAACTGCCTCGGAATTAACACGGATTCTAACACTTTGAATTTTAAATAAAGAGGGGATCCCCACATATAACTTTACAATCAGCTCTAAATAGATTGAAACAATGGACCATTGTAAAGCGCTTTGAGCACTTGGAAAAGCGCTATAAAAATGCAATCCAATCAGTACTAAATAGATTGAAACAAGGCAACTGCACATTATCTTGAGTGAAATGGCAACAACATCACGTTTGGCAGTGCTAAACAAGGGCTGAGGATATTTTGTTTGGTCACAAAGCACCTCACATAAAATGAATGAAAAGAATTAAACTCAAACCATTTCTCCAACTGAAAGTAGTAGAGAAAACAAAAAAGATGAGGGCTATATGAGACAGGCAAATTGACTACAGTCAGAGTAGGGCATGGATTTATATTAATATGACAACCTCATAAATCTTTTGATTCATTCCATTCGCGTGTCACAACTCATGGGCAATATTGATCATTTTTTGGGTAGAAGTTCTGCAAAAAGGAAGGAAAGGTGACCTGACAATATGGCCTATATAAGATCCTGTGTCTAGCCGAGATATGGTCTTTGACACAACCTACTGTAAAAGAACAGCAGGAGGGAGATAAGATACAACCACACGAAGTAATACACAGATTGGACCAAGTTATATTTTATTCAGTAAGCAAACGTTACATAGCGCCACTTAAGGGATTATCATATAGCCTAGACAAATCTCTTCACAGGCTGTACACTACAGCAGGCATACATTACAGCATGCAGCAAAGGGATTTACAAGATTGCTCAAGTGTGAAATATGATCCATCATCCAAGTGATTGATGTGAAACTTCAGTGGGAAAGTAATAGGCTACAACCCGAGGCTGGGGGAAACACTGCAGGAAGTATTGCTTCATCATGGGCTTTCCTGATAATGTTTCAGATAAGTTCGCACCTCAAGTGTAAATGAGCCTATGTTCCCTTCCCACAGCACCACGGTTGCCATGTATGCTTCTTATAAGCGAATTTGGTCTTATTTTTCTGGAATGTTGCTTGTAAATATTCGTAGTTTCGGGTTGCATTTTGAGGGAGGGTAGGTTTCTAAAATGTAGTTACTTATTTGGGCTTGCTTCTTAATGTTGTTTATTCATGTCAAGGACTCTCAGATGATATATATTTGTCCGCAGAACCTCATCTGAAAATACTTTCTGCCAGGGACACCCATAGGATACAAAATTTGTGTTTTTGAAATGTTTGCATGATTTTCAAAATATTTCCATTTTTGTGACGCACTGTTTCTTTGTAGATCTGCTAGTTTCATATAGGCAATGTTAAGTGGAAAGATTTAGCCTATAGTGGATTTTTTGGACGTGTTCTAACAGACCTGGCCACTTAAGTCTCTTGCGAAATCACTGTACAGCTTGTTTCACTTCAACGCCAGTTCAGTTCCCAGTCTTCCCTCTGTCATAGCACCAACCTCAACTTATTTCCTGCTCTTGTTTAGAACTGCATGCAAGTGCTTTGGGTAAGTCAACCTTTTTGAATTCACATGTGCAAGAATGTTTAGTAGTTGCAGCCAGCTAGGGATTAGGCATTGCTAGTTGACATTGATAGTTGATAGATAGTTTTGGAATGTTTTAATAATAATAATGATGATAATAATAATAATAATAATAATAATAATAATTCAATAATATCAGGATCAGTGATGATAATTAAAGTTGCATTTTATAAATATTATTACCACCCATACCCACATGCAGGCAGACAGACAGGCTGTAATATTGACTGTAATATTTTATAGTCTGTCTATTTTACAGATACCAATGTTATGAACAAGTTATAACAAGTTATTCCCCCTGAGCCCTCCGATTGATTTTTAACATCCGATTTCAGGGTTTCAACTATGGAATATCAAAACTTTGATGATCATCTTAACATGACTCACAGGCTTATTCATATCTTTGCTGGGAAAAAAAGAACCTTTAAGTTCACTCAATCTTAGCTGGTTGAAGCAACATGTACGAAGCACTCTACCAGGTGAACAACCAAGAAATCTTCACTTGAGTTTGTATTGGTGTTTATCATGTTATAACCCGTATATTGCTTATTGTATTTCCACAGAAATCGTGGCCTTAATGGAACACCTGTCTACTGAACCCACAATGGAGACATCAGTGTCTCTTGGTACAACAGAAAATTCCTCTATGGCTTCCACAGCTGCCACCAATGGACCCTTCCTGGATTCTGAATTCCGTTACCTTCTCCTGTCAGTAGGTTATGGAATCATCTTTGTTTTGGGCTTCTTCGCTAACTGCTATGTCCTATTTGTCCTGCGCAGTCTCCGTGGGGCTAAAGCCATGCGTGAGATTCGTATCTACATGACGAACTTGACCGTTGCGGATTTCCTGTTTGTATGTGCCCTGCCATTCTGGATTGGCTACTACAGTCGCCATGGTGACTGGATCTACTCTGACTTCCTGTGCAGGTTGACTGGCTCGATGTTCTTCATCAACACCTACTGCTCCGTCCTCTTCCTCACAGCTATCAGTGTCAACCGGTACTGGGCGATCACACGGCCTCTGGATGCGGCTGCTTCAGACAACTGGCGCCGTGGTGCTGCTGTTACCGTCACGATTTGGGTGGCAACTTTATCTATGGCCATTCCATTTTTGTCATCGCCTGGAGTCAATGTAGATGAGAGGAATGTGTCACGCTGTTTTGAGGGATACCAGGAGGGAAGTGATGGTGAGAAACGGATTGTGGCAGCCACACATTTTGCCATCATTGGCATGTTCTTTGTGGTCTTTCTTCTCGTAGTGGTTTGTAACCTCCTTATTGCCCGCGCATTGTTGACAAAATCACCTATTAAGCAAGAACACAAGAACGCATCTTCTGGAATTAAGTCCAAAGGAGTCAAAGGCAGGGCTCTCCAGATGTTGGGAGCCGTTGTGGGCGTGTTTGTTGTGTGCTTCCTGCCTCATCATATCATTCAAGGCCCGTGGACACTGGCAGTTCTGGAGATCAGGGAGGGCTGGGGCAGCACGTCCTGGGACCTGCAGACTCGCCAGGCTCTCAACGATGCCCATCAGTTCACACTGCTACTTATGGGCCTCAACTGCATCCTGGATCCTGTTGTTTACTGTTTTGCCACAACGAAGTTCAGAAGGTTCATTGTGGCCCACTTCAGGAGAGTCCAAAATAGAGAGTCTTGCTCACACACCATTCAGAATAGCATGGCAAGCAGGGACCAGAGTGAGAGACGGTCAAATGAAGTACTGGACCTAAGGGACTTGAAATGTTGAAATTGAAAGTAATGTAAATATTTATTTCTGTTTTCAGTATTTGGCCACCTCTTTAAGACGACTGAACATTTGCCAATATAAATTATGTTGGTCATCACATTGCCAGGTATGCGATTTCAATAATCCTTTTCATTTCCATTGAAAACGCTGTTGCTTTGTAGCACATGTTTTCTGTTACTCAAGATCTTTTGCTTCTTCTTGAATTGTAAATTCAAAGGGGACTTTAAAAAAAAGCTTCTTTCCCCTAACAATCCAACAATACACAAACAGACTGCGTAATCTCACCCTCTCTCAAATAAAGTGTTACCAAACAGGCACATACATTGTATATACTGTTTGATACTACTTTTCTAGTCTTTGTTGCTCTTTTTTACTTCTATTTTTTATACACTTTTCAGGTGTCCCACAAATTGAGCCCCTGTCCCACATTGTGACAGTTCAAATGCCCTAATACTGTGTTTGGCTTTCTGAGTCTTTTCCCGCCATCATGTTTTGTGCTTTTATGTGTTTTTAAGTCTGTTAAAATAACCCATGTATTCCCCTGGTGCCACTATATTTCCACACTCACTCCAGAGGGTCCTCATTGCATGTACCATTGTATCAACATTAGTTGATCTACATGCTCAGAACGCGTCACACTGCGGCGCGTTTTGAGCTTGTAGATCAGCTATTTTTGAACTGAAATCCTGTTGTTTTTTAGCCACACGTTTTCTCATTTGTCCCACACATGCAATACTTCTGTCTCTCAAATGAGAATGAGCAGTCACCCTTGTACCTGCACGCAAGGTGTTTAAATAAAGCACAACCTTCAGTGGCGACATTAGGGTTCATCAGCCATGGGTGCCGATATCAAAAGGGCCCTGTCAGCGTGCGCTCACACATGCACACACAGAGGTGTTTGTCAGATAATTTGGATTGTTTGGGAAGGCTCTCTTTTACGGCCTATTCTCGTCCTATCCCACCTTGACTAATAAAAATCAACAAGAAACATTACATTATAATGTTGAATAGCCAGAAAAATATAACAAGAGTCACCAATCAGCCAACCATGCTATGTGTCTGGAGCTCTCTGGAGCTGTTGCCCCCAACACCTGACTATGGATAAGCAGGTGAAGATGAATGGATGTATAAATGTATTGATAGATGAATACAGACATCCCACCCTAGAAAAAAACTAAAATTAACATTTAGGGCTATGCCACACATGATTATTGATTAACATATCCTACCATAGTTGCAGTGGCTGTTATTTAATCAGTAGAGTCAGTAGGATTGTTATTTGGTTACAGTTCCTGTCACCTATGTTTTAATGCTAAATTAAAAGGTATGATAAACATACATAAGATAAGCATAAGCTCTTTGTGATTTAATATTGAGGACTTATAAATAGCTCCAGTGGCTTAATTGATTATATTAAGATTATATTTTATAAATATAATTGATTATATTTAGAGTAATAAATAGTAATAGTAATATAAATAGATAATATAAATATAAATCATGTAATTAGTTCAGTATACACAGCTGTGTCGTATTCCATATTAGAATGGGTAATCCCCAGTTACGCACTGCACGGGGCACAGAGAGAGTGCGTGGAGAAAATGCGAAAATTTCCCCTCTTCTATTGTGTGATAAAGCCATACTATAAACGCATGACCTATATAGCAAATGAAAATATACTTGGACCACACTTGGAATTATTGAAATCGCTTGAGAATGGCCTGAGAGTTTTTAGATTGAAATCTCAAAAGAATTTCGACTTTCGGACTTTCGAAGGTAAGCACAGAGTAGAGCAGCAGCGACAACTCCGTTCTCTTAAAGTGGCCAGTCCAAGGGCGGCCATTCTACATAGACTTCTATTGAGGATCGGGACAATAAATAGGGACAACATGCTGCACAAACAGCTTTCGAGCGCTTAGTTTCTGACGCCTCAATGTCGCAGCTTTGACACTAGCCGTCTTTGTACGTCTGACTGTAATAAGGTTGCTGTTCACCGCACTTTTTTAGATGAAAGTAAAGTGAGATTATCTCATCTCCCGTATGCTGCTCGCGTGGGCCCCACGCGACAAGATATATTTTAATAAAAGGAGAAGGAAAAAAGTCTGTTTGGGCCTCGGGGCCCCCCTAGAGTGGCGATGGGGCCCATGGGTGCCACGCACCCATCAACCCATTGTAAATGACGCTAGTGACAACCTTGAACGTTGAAACTATTTTCATCAGTGCCTCACACCGCTTATGCCTACTAATTCGAAGAACATCATGAAGTTGTTCAACTAGCCAATCTATGTTGTGCAAACTTGCAACATGTTAATATAGATGGTATTTAAGGTTCAAGGTTACTTTATTTAGTCTCGTTCGAGAAATTTGTCTTGGACATACAGACTTGCAGCAACAAGTAAGACAATACAGGACAATACAGTACAGTACATACAGTACAATAGTAGTGACTCGTGCACCTCATCAGGCTTACACACCACCTCCCAAAGTAGTGCTTAGTTAAGTAGTCATAGAAAGAATATAAATATAAATAGAATAAATACAACAGTACCAAAACTAGTGCAACGTCTAGCAGCATCATAACGACAGTCACAGTCACAGTCTTCTCCCCATTTAAAAATACTGTGTGTGTGTGTGTATATATATATATATATATATATATATATATATATATATATATATATATATATATATATATATATATATATATATATATATATATATATATACTGTATATGGCACTGGCAAAGATGTGGCACTAGTTCTTCTGAAGTTCAGAGCTTTTGTGTCACCTGTAACTGCAATTGATATCATTTAATATTTGCCTTTACTGTGATAAAATAATTAATATGTTTCATTGCCTGTTCATTACCAGTGTCAAAACATGGTTCAGTTTTGAAAATTTGACAAATTTGTATTGTATATCTATTTATTTATTTTTTGTCTCAATTGTTTGTATGATTTGATTTTGTACATTTTCAGATATTCATTTGTGCTTAAAGGTGCAGTATGTAGGATTGTGGCCAGAACTGGTACTGCAATCACTTTCAAAATACTGTTGAGCGGTGTGTCCCCTCCCCCTTCCCCCCGACTAGAGGTTGCCAGCTAGGCTGCAGGAACGTAGACTGCAGGAGCTTCCATGGCAAGTGATGAATCCTACACAGTAATGGTTGTTACACATTGGAAAAGGCAAAACGACTCGAAAAAGCGACCAAAAAAGGCGAAATATTTGCCGGCGAATTTACTGGCGGGTGCCTGTAGGCCTACACATCTAAGTGCGACTCGAATAAAACGATTAAATTCGCTTTTCCACTACTCCTCCTCCCCTCCTTCTACTGCTCTCCTCTCTGCTGCGTTGTCATTGATATATTTTATTCACACCATGGAAGGACGCACGCAGGAGCCGATCGAAATGTTGGTCATAAAACTTTTTTGTATCATGAGTCATGACCGGAGATCGAGTTCATTAATTAATTAATCCGACGGGCTAAGCGATAAAAGGCTGAAATACAAGTTGATCGTCTATTCAGCCAAATTAAAAATGCCATATCATCTATCTGATCATATCTCTCTACAGATTAGCCTAATCTAGTCGCCGTGCTCTTTTGTCTATAGCCTATAAATAGACCAGTGGTTTTCAACCATTTTCACACCAGGGCCCACTATTTATTCAGCATTTGAGCCACGGACCACCACTCGAGGACATTTGCTCCACAGGCCCTGGCTAAAATTGAAGATTTCTTTTGCTTTTGTCCACAATACCAGGCCATTCTATTTCTATGATCATTCTTCAACATTCTCTAGTTGTGTAGACTTGGGCTAATTCACATTATGTATATTTTAACTCTTCAGAGTGTAAACATGAAACCAAATGGACCCGCAAGGGTCCATTATTTGGTTTCATTTTTACGAGCTCAAAGAGTTTCATCCGGTTTAACCAACTTTCCATCATTTACCTGGGGACCACCGGGAACTCTCAAGAACCACTGGCGGTCCCCGGACCACCTGTTGAAAATCCCCGACGTACATCAATCAAATAGATAGATCAAGCAGTGACAAATTAATGCGCAGCAGCTTTCCCCGCTGTCTATAGGCACCACAGCCAATTTCAAGAAGAAATGCCAGGACTAATCACTTAAAGTTCCCAACTTCTCGTGGCTTCATTTCAATGACGGGTATATCCATTTGGGGGTCCGCGGCCCGCAAGATAAGAACATCTTACGAGCGGGTTATCCTAATTAAATTAAGCATGAGAGCGCGGGTCGCTCCCCCCTCCAGACCCCTTGCCCTAGACAGAAAGCTGTAGCCTATATATAGTTCTATATTATGCACAAACTGTCTACCAGTTGCCTGCCTTATTATGAGAGTGATAAGATTCGTAATAAGATTCGGGCTCGAAGTTTGGCCATGGATTGATGCGCAATACAATATCGCATCACATAATAGGCTAAGATTGTTTCCACCTGTAGCCTACCGTTGTGTTTGCAGGGACAGCGCTAAACGTTTTATTTTCCTGTAAATTTGCAGTAGTTGAGAGAAATGCACAGACAGTGTTTCAAAACCAAAACAGATCGCTATAGGTTGTGACATTACATCTTTCCCATCCAATGCGTGATGCGCTTTGGATATGACGACGTGCAATATGGAACAGTGGACACTGTGGTTTAATAACACACACACACACACACACACACACACACACACACACACACACACACACACACACACACACACACACACACACACACACACACACACACACACACACACACAAAATAAATCTTCAGTTTTAGGGTCTGTGGAGCAAATGTCCTCGAGTGGTGGTCCGTGGCTCAAATGCTGAATAAATAGTGGGCCCTGGTATGAAAATGGTTGAAAACCACTGATCTAGGCTACTCTAAAAGAGCACGGCGCCTAGATTCAAACTCATGATACAAAAAACTTTTATGACCAACATTTCGATCGGCTCCTGCGTGCGTCCTTCACGGTAGGAACAAATAGACAACACAGCAGAGAGGAGCGCAGTAGAAGGAGGGGAGGAGGAGCGGAAAAGCGAATTTAATCGTTTTATTCGAGTCGCATTTAGATGTGTAGCCTACGGTCAGCCGCGACTAAATTCGCCGGCAAATAATAGTTTTATTTCGGACCTTGTCACGACGTAATTCCAATTCATAACGAGGTCTTTTAGGTTTCGGAAGGTTAGACATTTCTTTATCTCAACACGTTAGTTGTAGCTGCTGCGGTAACTAGAGCTGAGCTGGCAACCTGGATGCCGAAAAACTTCTGACTTCGTGATTGGGAGATAAGTGGAGGGTGGCGCTTCGGCCAAAACAAAAAATGACAACAACAACATCAGTTGAGGGCTGCAACTGCACTTTTTAAACGCGTTTATCCTGACTTGCATACTGCTGTCAGTGACACAAGTATTGGAAATGAACATGATTTTTAAATGTCTGTTGACATATCAGGGCCATTTTATGATTAGTTTTATTAAAATTCTTACATACTGCACCTTAAAAAAAAAAAAAAAAAAAAACATGTGGAAAATAAAATTTGCTTCTGCTGCCCTCAAGTGCTGAAAATGGGCCTCTACACTCTGTAGGCCTACTATCACATGGATGTATATCAATACTATAATTAAGGAGTTGTCTGTCTGAATGTCTGAATGTCTGAATGTCTGAATGTCTGAAGCGAGCATAACTCATCACTGGCTGCACCGATCACTATGATTTTTCACACAGTCATTGACCATAACATTAGGAAGAGACTGAGGAAGCCCTTTTTTCAAATTAACAAATTGTTGATTAATAATTAATTTATTGGTGAATTAAATTTCCCCATTCGCTTAACATTGGCAATTCCCTTTTCGGCCACAGGGGGTAATGCAAATACCAAAACCACACACACACACACACACACACACACACACACACACACACACACACACACACACACACACACACACACACACACACACACACACACACACACACACACTTTATGACTGGCCATTGCAGTGTCTGTGCGTGTGCATTAAAGCAATCCTTCATCAAATCCTTCATCACATAATGTGATGAAGGATTCACATTACCCACACAGTGAGTACATCATTTGGTGTTCATATATTCACAACGGGTAAGGCCCTATGTCTAAATAAAACTGCTGCCAGTCCATAGGGGCATTGGGCAAGCTATTTTTGAGTCACTCACTGTTGACAACTGGTTGATGCAATTAACAGAGGGTGTGGTTTTGAGGTTATAGAATCGTTTTCTCGTTTTGACACTTTTCACACTGAAGACATCCGGACAGATCATCTTATCCTGAAGACTGTTCAGTGATCTGTTCAGTAATTCTGTGCAGCGGAGAATATAATAACAAAAGTTGGATTTCAAAGTTTTCCTTTGGTAAGTAGGCCTTATATATAAACAATATATATATCAAAACTCTGTGTGATGCTAAACTTCACATGATTCACAGACTCATTCAAATATTTGCTGGGAAATATGGGTGAACTCAATCTTAGCTGCTTGAAGCAAAATCTGAATTGTGATTTGGTTTGCACTGAACAACCAGAGAAAATGAATCTTCACTTTACTTTGAGTTGGAGTTTATTATGTTAACATTTATATTGCCTATTGTATTTCCAGAGAAATTGTGCCCTTAATGGAAAGCCTGTCTACAGAACCCGCAATGGAGACATCGGTGTCTGTTGGTACAACAGAAAATCCCTCTATGGTTTCCACAGCTGCCACCAACAAACCCTTCCTGGATTCTGAGTTCCGTTACCTTCTCCTGTCAGTAGGTTATGGAATCATCCTCGTCTTGGGCTTCTTCGCTAACTGCTATGTCCTATTTGTCCTGCGCAGTCTCCGTGGGGCTAAAGCCATGCGTGAGATCCGTATCTACATGACGAACTTGACCGTTGCGGATTTCCTGTTCGTATGTGCCCTGCCATTCTGGATTGGCTACTACAGTCGCCATGGTGACTGGATCTACTCTGACTTCCTGTGCAGGCTGACTGGCTCAATGTTCTTCATCAACACCTACTGCTCCATCCTCTTCCTCACAGCTATCAGTGTCAACCGGTACTGGGCGATCACACGGCCTCTGGATGCGGCTGCTTCAGACAACTGGCGCCGTGGTGCTGCTGTTACCATCACGATTTGGGTGGCAACTTTATCTATGGCCATTCCCTTCCTGGTGTCACCAGGAGTCAATGTAGATGAGAGGAACGTGACACGCTGTTTTGAGGGATACCATGGGGGAAGTGATGGTGAGAAACGGGTTGTGGCTGCCACACATTTTGCCATCATCGGCATGTTCTTTGTGGTCTTTCTCCTCGTAGTGATTTGCAATCTCCTTATTGCCCGCGCCTTGCTGAGAAAATCACCTATAACGCGACAACAAAGTAATGCATCCGTTAACCCCAGAGGGGTGAAAGGCAGGGCTCTCCAGATGTTGGGAGCAGTTGTGGGCGTGTTTGTCGTGTGCTTCCTGCCTCATCATATCATTCAAGGTCCCTGGACACTGGCAGTTCTGGAGATCAGGGAGGGCTGGGGCAGCACGTCCTGGGACCTGCAGACTCGCCAGGCTCTCAACGATGCCCATCAGGTCACGCTGCTACTTATGGGCCTCAACTGCATCCTGGATCCTGTCGTTTATTGTTTTGCCACAAGGAAGTTCAGAAGGTTCATTGTGGCCCACTTCAGGAGAGTAAGACATGGAGAGTCTTGCTCACACACGGCCATCAGTCAGATTAGCATGTCCAGCAGGCACCAGAGTGAGAGACGGCCAAATGAGCCACTGGACGTAGAAAGCTAGAACTGAGAGCTGTAGATGTTCCGGGGTAACTGTCATTTCTCAACTGGGCCAGCACACTGGCTGTGCTCCTGTGGATTGGACCTTCCTCAACCCCCACACGGAGTTGCACCACTTACTTCACACAGGTGTGATTTGTGTGTGTGTGTGTGTGTGTGTGTGTGTGTGTGTGTGTGTGTGTGTGTGTGTGTGTGTGTGTGTGTGTGTGTGTGTGTGTGTGTGTGTGTGTGTGTGTGTGTTTTTGGGTCAAATTATTAATTTATCTTAGGTAGGTAGCCATACATACAGATTGGAATAATAAGTAAGTAATAATAATAGTACATAATAATAACACATAATAATAGTACATTGATATATTTTGTTTTTATGACCGGCCTTGATATGGCATGTTTGGATTTGAATGTACCATCATAATTAAGAGTTCGTATTAAAAGAATCACAAATCACATATGATTCTGCTGGCAGTCTTATTTTTTGTCTTTTATTGTTACAGTTAACAAGTTTTCTCACACAGAAGGGAATATATGTTCAAAATACATCTTCTCTTGTGTATTTTCTCTACAATATACTGTTTTTCATGGGCATGCTTACTTTACTGTGCTTTTATTTGCTTTTGTTTAATTTAAAGCCTCCGAAATCACATTGTGACATTGAAATTGCCTATTCCTCTGCGGTGGTCCTGGTCTTGTGTGCTTATGTTCACTTGTGCCATATTGTTTTTAATTTCATCCAGTAGTTTCATTTATGCGTCACATTATGGTCGCGGCCGGCCGTTGTCGCTGCCATTATAAATTGGTTGGGCCGTTAGTCCCAACACTCGCAACAGTTTTATAGCAATCACAACCAGAAGCTGTGGTCTCAAAATTATTTGCCCCTCCTGCACATTATGCTGTTGTACTGTGATGCTTCAATTTCCCCTCAGGGTTTAATAAAGTATATCTCATCTCGATATCAAATCAATCATACTGAAATCATCATTTAAAGGTAAAGCAAAATGGCAGTGGGTAGAGGTGTCTTAGTATTAGTTACTCTATTAAAGTCAAATGGGCTCCATTCCTCTTATCTCTGTTTATGTATGATACCCGTGCACGCACGCACACAGAAAAACAACATGCTATACAATGCAACATTCTTTAGGATAGTTCTGTGTATGACTTATCAGTCAATCATCATTGTATTCATTGTGTCATGTGCTTGACTAACACACTTCCTGTCTGTTCAGGACAGACTTTCATAATCGTCCGCAGTCATGTAGGTATCATCCATGTTTGCGTAGCTTTGGTTTGTATAGTTCATGTATACTTCTCCTTCATCTACACTGTGTGGCACGTCCCTCCTATAGTGGAAAAAGAAGCATCGGATGAATGATCGTCTCAGCACTCAGAACAGACATGATCATGTTATTGATGTATAGTTCATTACATCATGAGAAAGCAATACTGTGTGTGTGTGGGTGTGTGTGTGTGTGTGTGCGTGTGTGCAGGCGCGTATTTTACGCCGGTGCCGCCGGTGCGGTGCACCAGGGCCCAGGCCCCTTGGGGGCCTACTGAGAGGGAAGGGGGAAAAGAAAAGAAAGGCCGCTGACAGCGGGCCCTGCGACTGTTATGGACCTGTGGCCTGGTCGTTAGGGGGTTAAACCTGAGAGTGGCCGGGCCTAGCAGTGGGAGGGGTAATGATATTGTCCAATCAAATTGGTACCTGTGAGCTGTCACTCACGTGTGAATGTGTTCTGATGTCAGTTCCTCTTAAAACAAATCAAAACAAAAAAAAGTGTCAACTACAAAAAAAAAGCGCGAGTGGGTTGAATTGAAGCATCGGCGTAGCATAGTGTCATGTTCAAGAAAAGTCATGAAAGTGGTTCCAAAGGCGAATGGAAAGAGAGCAGTCGGCAGCGGGAAGCGTAAATTAAGCTAAAATGACCAAATTGGACAAGTTTGTATCAGCATCGGTGTCTCTCCTCCTGCTGCTGCACCCCACCGGCACCGGGCACTAGCAGCTACCCCAGATCCTGTCTCACAGAGCGGCGACACGCTGGACTCGAGTTGCCAACGAGTTCAGCAACACAACCGCCCTGTGACAGTTCTCCACGCGGCCACGCACGGACACAGTGTCGGTGAAAATGAATGTCCCCGCGCGCGGCGGCCGCGTTGCAGATAATGAACCCCGAATCCCCAGCACAGATTGAGGATTATACGACATGACACCGCATACCGATAAGACAAAAAGCTTTATAATAGCAACAAGTCCGTTGCCCGCCGGACCGTTTCTCAGAGACAACAAAAAAGTCTTTCTCTGAAAAATACATCTCCACTACCCGTAAAATGACCTTCTAATGAGTGAGTACACAGTCACATTCATTAATGCGGTCAGTTTGCTGTCTTTGTAAAACATGTAATGTGCTGTGTTCTTGATGCTTGTTGCTTATACTGTGGAAGTGCATACCAGCTTTGTTGGTGTTGGATATAATAATAATGTGAATGTGTGAGTGTAATAGTTTGGGGACATCATGTTTGAGCCCAGGTCAGGGCAGGCTGTTAGATATTAGTAATGGTGGAGGATAGAGATAGAGCTTGGCATCTGTCCATGTTGTTATGGTTCTGAAAATGCTGCATATGTGTGTGTGTGTGTGTGTGTGTGTGTGTGTGTGTGTGTGTGTGTGTGTGTGTGTGTGTGTGTGTGTGTGTGTGTGTGTGTGTGTTTGTGTGTTTCATGGCCATTTGCCAATAAAGATCAATGAAAATGAATGGAATAATTGTGTAGCCAGGCACGTTTGTTAGTCTACTGTATACAGTATAGCTGTAGTGTGTGTTTGTGCGCGCACATGCGTAAGAGTTGCTCGTTTATGGCAATGATAGGGGCCTACAAAATATTCTTGCACCGGGGCCCATCCTCAGCTCATTTCGCCAGTGCGTGTGTGTGTGTGTGTGTGTGTGTGTGTGTGTGTGTGTGTGTGTGTGTGCGCGCACGTGTGTATGTGTGTTTGTTTATGTGTGTGCGCAAGTGTGCATGCATGCGATGTGAGTGTGCATGTGTTAGGGTTTTTTCCATCAAAATTGTACCTTGGTACCACTGCAGGTCCATCAATACCTGGAAAATAAGGAGAAATAATTCATGAAAACAAACAAGAACCTTTAGTTAGCAGTCCACAGAACAGCATTTTGCTGTAAAGTACATGAAAGAGCCTCTATTTCAGCATATTGTGTGTCGGGGGCGGATGTAACATGTCCCATTTGGGGGGGGGGGGGGGGTTGCAATAGACACACAGCATGCATAAAGCTAAAGGTCTGACACAGCTGTAGTTAGCTAGTAGCAGTAGGAGTGGTGTTTCAAATCATTTAAATAAATATAAGCACTTTAATTTGAATTATCTTGGGTTGTTTTCCATGGCATCGTGTTTGGGGGGGGGGGGGGGGGGGGGGGGGGCAGACTGGGTATTTAGAGGGGCATTGCCCCCCCCCATGCCCATGCCTAGATCCGCCCCTGTTGTGTGTCTGAACTGGAAACCATTGGGTGAAGCTGCTTGCCTTTAGCCATTGTTGCACTGGTAGCATGTGGAGCTGCTCTGTCATTGGCTCTCTGGTACCACAGCCAGAGCAGAATACCAAGGATGATCAGCCATGCCAGGAATGACAGGATAAAGGCTGTTACGCCTAATTCTCCAACAACTGGGTATAGGGAGAGAGGAATTAGAACCAGGGGTGTAGTGGAGGGGGGGCGCGGGGGGTGGGGGGCTGTCCCCCCACTTCTCACATCTAGAATATTTTTAGGGCAAAAGTAGGCCTATGTTATTTGTGTTGCCATTTACTTGGATACTATGGATACAATTAGGTATTGTATTGTCAATCTTTCTCAAGTGTGCATGCACGTGTCTTAAAGGGGAATTCCACTCATTTTCGATATTTTACTATGTCATTAATATATACCTTAGAGGTGCTGGGTGGACATGATAAAAGGATTTCCCCCCCATTCTGTGTTTCCTAGAAATGGAGGTCGGAAAAACAAAATCATTAGCATGGTGAAATACCATGTTTCACCATGAATGAGTTCCCTTTTTTTCTGAGAGTGTACAAATGGAACCAAATGGACCTGCTAGGGTCCATTTGGTTCACATTTGTAGACTCTCAGATAAAAAAGAAAATGGGTGGAATTCCCCTTTAAGAGGCGTCCCCCCACTTCTAAAAGTCCCACTGCAACACTGATTAGAACAGATTCAAACACAAAACAGTAATGCAATCAATTCTTTGAGGAACTAATCTGGTTGAAACGGGTCACATGCAGTTACTTAAACCACCACACAGTAATGCATAATCAATGCAAATGATTTCAACAGTATTTTTCTCTCTGAGCGCTGCAGACTGCTGTGGTAAGGCTAGCTAGTTTGTTGGGACATTTGTGACAATTTGCAATGTTACACTCAAGGGCAGGGGTGGGCAATTATTTTTCCCAATATGCCAAACGTAAAATATTGTGGCGGGCCAAGACTAAAGGCTGAACTAAAGTCTGTGTAATATTATTTTAATCTCAAGATAAGTAAGATCAACCATTTTGACACCAGGGCCCTCTATTTATTCAGTATTTGAGCCACGGACCAACATTTGATGACATTTCAGCCCCACAGACCCCAGAACTAAAGATTTCGTTTTTGTCCACAATTCCAGGCAAACAACAGGCAAACATACAGATAAAAAATGACCATTCTTTTACATTCTCTGGCTAATTCAGATGAATATTTTAACTCTTGAGAGTGTAAACATGAAACCAAATGGACTCGCAAGGGTCCATTTGGATTCATTTTTACGCTCTCAGAGAGTTACATCTGGTTAACCAACTTTCCATATTTAACTGGAACTCTCTCAAGAACCACTGGTGGTCCCCAGACCACTAGTTGAAAACCACGGTACCCTTTCACTGGCCGGTCAGAGTCAGCCAAAGGGCCGCATTTGGCCCCCGGGCCGCATAATGCCCAGGTATGCTCAAGGGTATAGTGCTTTAACGTAATTCCATCCACTTCTGCGATACCTTTGGAACTCGCACTGCAGGCAGTTCCTATGGTGCCGCCATCATCAGCCGTGGATGAAATCAGGTTAAAGCACACCCTCTCGGGTAATATTGCTTAATTATGCTCTGCATGATGCATAGCCTAATGCCGTTTAATGCTTCTGTTAATAGAGCGCTGCAAACCATTTCTAGGTAGAGAGATCACGTTGACTGTGTGGGTAGGGCTCTGCGCATTCTGGCGGATCCCCTGATCGTTGCTCAGAGCACGGCAGGAATAATTGGCGCTGTCCTCCACCTGGGTGAGGGTCAGGTCTCTACCACTGCCCACCGTTTCCTTGCCGCCGTGCTTAGTCCATTTGTCCCAGAACCAGTCGACAGCCGAGGGGACGGTGGAGGCATCGCAGTGAAGAGTGACGCTTCCACCCTCCACAATGATCGAAAGGCTGGGAGTGGCCACCACCTGCAGAGAGGAGAGCTTTTCTGGCGGGGAGGGAATATTGGAGGGTGGGGAGAAGGGAAAGTGGACAATGAAATAACAGGATAGAGATATTTTACAGCAAACACAGCCAATTTGTGATATTTCTATTTTGGCTTTTTTTTTTCATATGTTTGAAATTATTTGCAGATACTGACCTAAAAGAAACGCCATGTTGAAAGTGGTTTAACGACTTTTATATTCAGTAATATATGATTTGATGGAAAGAGAAATTTAAACTTACCAACGATGACCAGATCAAGTGTGTCACTGCATACTTCAGGTGGCTTCATACAACACTTGTATTCTCCACTCCACTTATCGCTGGCTGTGAAAGTTAACACACTGTTGCCACTGATGGGTACAGTTTGAGTGGTACCATTTGAGTGGTACCAAGTGTAAGTGTAATTGCCCATGTCGCCACTGCAATTCAGACGTACTTCTTTATCCACTAGAACGGCTCTCGGTCCAGTAATGTTAACCACTCTCGGTCCAGTACTGTTAGCCGCTGGTCCACTGTCAGTAGTGGTGTGCATAATCAATCCTGTAAAAACAGGCAAAAGGAAGAGGTTGTCTGAAAGAGATGTGAACCTTCTTGCATCCAGAAAACACTGTTTCCAGCACAAACACACAGAAGCTATCTGTGGTATCCTATATGTCAGCCCATCATGGAGTGCAATGTGAAACGCCATTGCATGCCTCTTTGAATGCTCTTTGAATGCAGCTTCCAAACATCGGAAAGCTGAACGAGTCGGCATGCAGAGCATTGCAATGGCTGCCAGAGCTGTCTCAACAGAGTTATGTCTCGATTGGCAGAGAAGAGTAAATATTAGTACCCCCTAGTTTCCATGTCCCAACCATAGAGTAAGCCTTGACATGCCCAGCTGTTTAGCAGGCTATGTCTGGCTCAGAAGCACTTTCCTATGTTTTTTATGTGTGTAATATGTTTTTGTTTTTTTTATATTTTAGTAATGGTGCCATGTTCATCATAGATATTAAAGAAAATAGATGCCTCATTGGCCGCTGCAGTTTGTTGGAGCCACGTGTGTCAAAGGATGTGAGAAATAGTTTACACTAGTACAGGATACATCATGCTGCTACTCAAGTGATTATTGGCAAATCACAGCTCATCTTTTAGCATTATGTGTAATGTAGGAATTCAGATCCAGGCAAATCCACACAGATTTCATTATTTTTCTGGTCATATGGTGCAAATCTCAAATTGTGGTACTTGTATGTACTACAAATTAACATTGAGTGACTGCCCTTTTTCCAGCAGTGAAATGTCCCTTTGGTGGAAAGACAGCAAAATAATTTCAGACCACGACCGTTACTATAGGTTGGTCATTTTACTTCGGTCACAACCGTTCTTCTCCGGTTGCTACTAAATCTAACCCTAACCCTAAACATAAGCTCAGTAAAACCTATGCCTAAACCTAACTTTACTCTCCCGACTGATAGGCTATCTCCCGTTGGCCCAACGCGACCAGTGGCCGAACGACAACGGTCAGGACCAGTATTCCAGATCCAAACTACATTCACCACATGGTATGGCTGTATTATACACATCAGCAAATGTGCTGTGTCCTTTAGGAAGGAATGTTCTCGGCATACACAGAGAAGGGAAGATAATCAATACTGGCAAAAAATAGGTCAGCCTGGAAGATGTTAAATGCTTTGATGTATTTTTGGTAACATATAAAAAGTAGGGCTGTTGAATGATTAAAAATTTTAATCAAATTAATCACAGCTTCAAAATTAATTTAATCATGATTAATCACCAATCGAACTATGTCCAAAATATGCATGTTTTCCTGTACAGGATTTCAAAATTTAACAAAGAAACAGAATCTGTGGGAAAAAAAAAACATTTATCTTTAAAATATGTATTAAAATAGGTGATCTGCAAACCCTCAATGCTTGTAGATCCTCCAGCTATACTCTATGGCTCTGGTTACAGGGAGACACACAGCTATATGTCTCTGCAAAACCGTGCTCTACCAGTTTCTTAATGAGAAAATGCTCAGTGGGTTCAGTCAGTGTGCACATGAGTTAATTGCGTTAAAATTTTTAATCAGATTAATCAACAAAATTAATTTAATCCCATTAATTAACTATTTTCAACAGCCTTAATAAAAAGTAAAACCTATATATAGGATGTTCAACTTTTAGAATGTTTTCTAGACATTTTAACATCTCAGAAGATTCAGACTGATTGGGAACTCCTGACAATTCACAACAACACCAAATCTCACAAGAAAGTTGTCTTAGACATTAATTAATATTTTAGTTTCATTCATGTCTTATCTTCACTAACATCCCGTTTTGAAATCTAGCGCTGGACAGTAGTTTATTCTGACTCTAAATCTGTTTTTGTTAGATTTTTTTTTCCAATAAACATGATTTTACAGTTTGTAATGTACCTACAGTTTGTAATGTGCCTACAGTACATTACAAACCAGTGCCTCTGTCTGCATGTCCTATTATGATTTCTATGTCCTATTTTGAAGACCTGAGGGCTGAAACATAATCTAAATGATAGAGAAAATCCATATGGAGCCAGAGTGCACATTTTTCCTACTCTTAGCACCTAGCTAAAACTCGAGTTACCTTTCCCAATTATATGTAGTTGCTCTTCTCATATCACCTATTTATTATAGGCTACGTTAAGTTTATTTACCTGTCCCAACGGATGAGAAGAACAGGAAAAAAGCCAAAGACACCATTGTATCGCTTAAGCTGTCAGGTCAAATGAAGAGGAGCAAAAAGTGCAGCTGGTTTTATGTCCAAACAAAAGTTGATAATGGAGGAAGGGTCCAAATAGGAACTTGGATAGATATAGGAACTAGCAGCTTCTCCTCAAGCTAGTCAGTATCGCACTCTCTGAAAACACGGTTGAATATTATAATGTGTATACACTTCTGTGTTCTCGGATGATAATATGGGTCTCAGACAAGTATCCAGCCTTGTAATTAATAAAATTTAAACACTGGTGCTATAATTTCTGCCAAATGGTCTGGTATTGAAAGTAGCAGATTTACTCTCTGTACGTTGACAGGCCCTCCATCTTAATTTTCCATACATCTGGTCATCTCGTTTGTACTTTCCGCACCAACATAATTCTTTAAGCCAGATTTATACTTACTTGTATACTTGTAAGTATATAAATCAAGGGTAGCCTAAATACCAAAGGCAAACATTTGTGACAGTGAGTATATACCAACTGTACACAAAATGTGGTAGAAAGAGGCCATTACACAAACTCAACGTGAGTTTGAAACTATGACCAATGATGAAAAACTCCCCCACCTATTGGGAGAAATACAATGTGCAAACACAGCAGCAAGATTTATGAACTGTTAAGAAGATTGGCCAATGGAATACAACCACCTTAAGGACAACTATGGTCTGTACTATCTAGATCTGCCCATATCAGAGCTGGTACATTTTTCATCTTTCAACATTTTTCAAAATGTTGCTATTTGTCCTCAATAGGCAAATCATTTACACTGTTTAAAATAGAAGAAAATAAATCTATATGCCCTGTTAAAACTTGTATAAAATAATGCAATGTGACATAACTCTTTTAGAAAACTCTGTATCACATCAAACTGTATAATATTTCCCCCATTTTCAACTGTTTTTAGTGTATTGTACTTGTGACACTGCAATGTAAACGTCTGTTTTCCCATGCCAATAAGCTCAATTGAATTGAATTGAATTGAATTGAATTGAATTGAATTGAATTGAATTGAGTTGAGTTGAGTTGAGTTGAGTTGAGTTGAGTTGAATTGAATATAGCTAAGTTTGGAGGGGAGTGGATTTTATATTAATTGATGATTGTATATTACCACTACCTAATAGCTTTTATAGAGTCAGCAGGCAAATCTAGACAAATCTAGCTGGCTTTCATCATTGTTTGTTTCATTGGTCACCTCCAGGCTCGGTCTGTGATGACATGGTGAGATTGGTGCTGCTGGACAGTTTGACACCAGGCCTCTCCCCTGGGGGTGAGGGTCCACTGTCAGCCCAGGTATGGGCTCATGACAGGTTAAAAGGAATGGGTCTATTTTTCCACCTGTCTCAGGAGACCTCACACACTGTTGTGTTAGGAACATGTACAGTATGTTTGTTTGTTAACCAACACAGATAGCAAAGTAGCACATAGCACATAGCTATCGAAAGGTACATACTGAATACAATAGTATCGTATTTGTTTGTTATTAAAAATATTGCACTTTTTCGCTCATTTGTACGATGGTGATAAACAAACACAGAGATACTGTGTCCTGAATCTTGAGGGATATTGATGTGACGATGTCGATTCCCCATTCACTGATTCACACCATTTTTTGTTGGAGAATACCAAACCCATGCTTATTCTACTTTGAGAGTAACACACTGTGAAGCTGGACTGGCATCTGTTCTCATGATGTTGTTATACCTAAATGCAGAAGTCCATCTCGTTTCGTTGGCAGAGTTGCGAGGCAGCATTTCTCCACACTGCCTGCAGCAACCTGTGACTTCCCTTTAATGAAGTTGTTCACCCAATAGGGGACAGATAGGGAAGCTTGCACCATTCTTCTTTGCACTTCCTCTTATGCTCTAAAGTTTAAACGAAATCATTCTTTTTCATTTCCTTACATAGCCATTTAATTCTCCTTTCCCTGCTGTCTGATAAAAAATAAAATTATTGTGTGTGTGTGTGTGTGTGTGTGTGTGTGCGCGCGCGCGCACGTGTGTGTGCAGCGCGCATGCGTGCGTGCGTGCAAGCATGTGTCATTCCTCCCAGGCATTCATTATTCTGCCGTACCACTGGCTGTAGTCACGCCTGTTGGTTCCAACCACAGGCACACCTCGGTCCGCAGGGAGCTTGCCTCACAATAGGTGACAGTATAATAATGCTGTCAGGTTTGTGTTTGCCTGTGTGCGTGCGTGCGTGCGTGTGTGTGTGCGTGTGTGTGTGCGTGCGCGCAAGAGAGAGAGAGTATGGAAAATATCACACCCATGTGGAGTGAGGGGTGCTCCTATCTCATTCTGGCCAGCAACAAATTTCGTCCTCACTTAAATCTTCAGTGTTTGGCTTTATACAGACCCTCAAAGGTGGACTTAGCAGGAGGGGCTAGCATCCTTCAAAATGGATATGCTTGCTCGTTGGTTGCAGCTTGCTGCTGTCAAATAAAACCAAGCCACATAAGTCATGTTAGTTGTTTTTAAAAAAATAACCTGCATTTTTTTCAACCGCTAACTGTTACATTTCCAATGTTCATTTAAATATACTGCAGAGATCCTCGAAGACTTAGTAACTAAATATAACGTAAATATATAAATATAAGCCATTTACTGGCTGATTAACATGCCACCTTTTGCTTAATATTTAGTGACCCACTAAAATCTGCGTTATTGGTACTCTTTTTGAGAAATTAGATATTAGAAATCTGACTTTGGAGCAATGGCAGGACCACACCTCAACCACGCTGCTTTTGTTGTCCTCTAAATACTCACACTAAAACTCTCTCTCTCTCTGCGTTCACTTTAACATTCTGCTCGGCTCCCTCTCACCCTACTTCTCTTCCTGTTTCTACTATTCCCATTGTGTACAGTAGGAGGCTGCTGCAGCAGTTCCTATACCAAGCTTCTCCACCATGCCGACAACAAATAACGAGGCAGCAACAGGGCCAGATCTAGGCATGGTCATGGGGGGCCCTGACTGCCTCACCAAGCATGGCATGCAAAACAACCCAAATTTCAAGATATTTCTAATTAAAGTACAAGACGATTTCATCATTCAAAAAAGAAAACAGCTTTATGCATGCTGTGTGCCTGTTGCAACTTCAACAACAAGTGATGTTATTATTGATGCTTACTTGCCTGATAAAAGTCCTGTAACCGAAAATGTATGGGTGCATTCACGGGCAAGGGAGCAACCCTCATACCATTTTCGCCTGCCACCCAATTGGGAAATGTTACATCCGACCGGGCCTGGACAGAAATGTGAGAAATTCCATGCATGTATGTTTTGTGTACTAAGGCAGTGATTATCAGTAGTCATTTATTCATGGCTGATGTGTTAATAGTTGCATGGCAGTGATGCTGCATACAGAAAATAGCCTTCTACAGTAGGCTACACATGGCAGCGCCTGTTGCAACTTCAACAACAAGTGATGTTATTATTGATGCTTACTTGCCTGATAAAAGTCCTGTAACCGAAAATGTATGGGTGCATTCACGGGCAAGGGAGCAACCCTCATACCATTTTCGCCTGCCACCCAATTGGGAAATGTTACATCCGACCGGGCCTGGACAGCAATCAAGTCTAGCACATATCCATTCCATTAATTTCTCATAATAAATAGGTTTAACATGGAACGATGGTCTGGATCTGGCTTGTGGGCGGCACTCAATAAATTCTACTCTATATTCAAGCTCATATAACACTGAAAGTGTAAATAGTTGTGTACTGTTAAAGTTTCAGAGTAGATTAGTGAACATTCCACAATGAGTGTGCATGAGTGGCTGGTAGTTGGTAGACGTGCAAAAGGCAACTTCCTCAGTTGTATGCACACCCTGATTAAAAATATCTCTCAGTAAGTCGGTGTTGTTTTGGTGGTTTCTGATCTTTATCAGCCATGCAAACTCTATTCCACTGTTGATTTTGACAGCACAATTTTATTTAGTTTTTGTGGGATGCAAGCTCTATTCCATTGAGATTTTGACGGCACGTTTTTGTTTAGTTTTTGGGCAGTGATGCCACTGCAATGGTTACTTTTCACTTAACTGCATGCCAAAAATAACAATTTAACGAGCTCACACTAACGCAACTACCAAAGATATCTGTTCAATAAGCTCACACTAGAACGGATCAACTGTTGTTAGTTAGTCCCAATTTCCTAACATGTTAGTTGTTGACAAAATCATTATCAGTCATTATATTATTATATCTATTACTTATCTTATCAGCTTAGTTTTCATTTTTGTTTTTGTTACTGAAAATCCGACTGACATTTTTTGTCATAGTTTTAGTGGATGAAATCAACACTGTTCTATCCCTGCATGGTACAATCCATTGTGAACCCTTTCTTTCTTTGTTTAACCAGCTTCAGCCACTGGGTGATGCTCAATCCTCACTTCTCAGATAATGTCAAGTCGTCCAATATGGACTTTGGTATGACAGCAACAGCAACAACAGAAAACAGTGCTTTTTTCTACAAAGCCAATATATTTGTCAGTCTGTCAGTCAGTCTGTCAGTCAGTGGGGTGATGGCTCTGCTTTGTGTAGCTGTCTGAGACTTCTACATTTCCTTATGCCAAATGCCAAATGTCAAAGGTGTGTCATTGGATCTGCTATACCAGTGGTTTCAACCAGCGGTCCGGGGACCAGAAGTGGTCTTTGAGTGAGTTCCAAGTGGTCACCAGCTAAATGATGAAGATTAGGTGACAAAAAATACTAGATCTTTAAATCCCGAGACTGAAAAATGAATCACAGTCTCACAAGTTACATAATCAAAATTAAGTTAATTAACTAAAGAGAGAATGTAAAATAATTAGTTATTTTGATCAATGTCTGTCTGTTCAATACAGCATTTAACTGCATGTGGACCAAATTGATCAACGATATATTCTTTACTTCTGGGTCTGAGAGGTTAAATCGAAATAAATCTGGTCCACGGCCCAAATGCCCAAATAAATAGTGGGAATTGATATGTAAAAAGGTTGAAAACCACTGTGCTATTCCCAGGATGAATGCAGCAAGCTGCAGGTTTTAACTGAGCACCATGTGACATCTGTAAGAGCCATCCCAGGACTAATCCCACCTGACATTGTACAATCAGCTCCTTTGGCTTCAGTTTATGCCAAATATCTTTCTGTGTGAGCGGGAGAATATTTGGCTTATGAGTTAATTTGCTTGAAGGGGCTCATGCTCGCTCTAATGCGCATCCAGACACTCTGCCTCGAGTATCACAGTGACAGTCTCTTCGCCCAGGGGTGTTCCTGCGTTTACAGTACTTGTGCTCCAGCCTTCAGGCTTGTCTGTTGTCTTCTGAACATGCACCCCATGGGAGGGGGTGCACTCACTTCATTATGCAGAAAATACTTTATTATGTTGCAGAACTGAGAAGAGACAAGATCCATCCACTCAAAAACGATTGTTGTTGACGATCCAAATGAATTATGAAGGCCTTGTGTGCGCGTGTGTGTGTGTGTGTGTGTGGGGGGGGTGTGTGTGTGTATGTGTGTGTGCGTGCTTGTGTGCACTTGTGTGCGTGCATGCGTGCGTGCGAGTGAGCAAATGTGCACGCATGTGTACATGAGTGTGAGATGAACACTCATTTCCGCCTCACCATTTGATGGATCCGTTTCCTCTCCCCGGCGCGTCACGCGTCGGTTGTCAAGGCAATGACGAGTGGCTTCCTTCTGCTTTTTTGGCGGGCTGTGGGATGGCGACAGTTGCAGGGGCGGAATGCCAGCCAGGACGCGTCTAACTCCTCATGCAGTTCCCACTTGCACCTCAATAAGAAAGAAGAATGTATTTTGCCTTAGGAACACATTCCCTATATAGTCACCTCATGCTGACCTAACAACGCTTTGTGGTGGCAACTGGTGAGGACAATCGCGACTATACCGGCGACAATAACTCGAGGAGACGCCGCAGGGTCCACGCCAGATGGGCGCATCCCTGTGCCAGGCAAAGAAATGGCGCTGAGCTCCCCTCCCTGCACCGCCATCATATATCTTTTTTAGCAGAGAAGATAGCGGAGACAGTCTCCAACGCGCGGGGCGCCTCCCATTGCGGGTGGGAGGGTGCAAAATTCATTTCAGTCCATCTTTGTTCTCTGCATGAATCCCCCGTTTTGTTCCGTCTTCCCTGGCTGGGACTGCTGCTGGGTATAGTCTCACACATGCACGCACACGTCATGCACACATGCACACACACACAAATGCGCGGGCGCGCACACACACACACACACACACACACACACACACACACACACACACACACACACACACACACACACACACACACACACACACACACACACACACACACACACACACACACACGCACACAGAAACAACACACACAATCACAAAGGCATTCCCGTGTCGCCTTATTGCATTCATGGATAACTTGTGCATCTGAGTGAACAGCAAGCGTGCGGCTGCTCGTGACTCTGTGCTTGCTTCTGTTTGGAGCACTGCGTGTGCATGCAGTGCACGCATG
The DNA here is from genome assembly GCA_039105355.1 of Benthosema pterotum. Classification (NCBI taxonomy): domain Eukaryota; kingdom Metazoa; phylum Chordata; class Actinopteri; order Myctophiformes; family Myctophidae; genus Benthosema; species Benthosema pterotum. The sequence goes on along the minus strand of CM076980.1, from coordinate 14,134,871 downwards.
CAGACAAGGTCACATGCATGAGTGCCATGCATGCATGCATACATGCATACATGCTTCACCTTGTCCTGCATGTGTTTTTGGTTTTGTGCTTATACAGTATTGTGTGAGAAATTCCATGCATGTATGTTTTGTGTATACTAAGGCAGTGATTATCAGTAGTCATTTATTCATGGCTGATGTGTTAATAGTTGCATGGCAGTGATGCTGCATACAGAAAATAGCCTTCTACAGTAGGCTACACATGGCAGCGCAATAGGCTGTTTTTGGTTTTAGGGTGATACCGGGGCTGATACCGTTTTTTGGAAAAAACGAAACCTATGTTACTGGTGTTTTGGACCGATGTTTAATAATGAATTACATTAATAAAAAAATACATTTGAAAAACTTCTAAACTTCAAAATTAGTTTCTCTTTCATGTAAACAATAGAATACGACATTGACATCATTTACTTTTGTGAAATTATTCCATTTTCTGTCTTTCTTTTTCTGTTCCAGGCATATATCGGCCAATATATCGGCCGATGTTACCGATATATCGGTATTCGGTACACCGATACCGATGCCGATGTATTGGTATCGGTATCGATATCGGCTGATATATCGGTCGTACATATCGGTCGAAAATGTTACGTGTGTGTGTGTGTGTGTGTGTGTGTGTGTGTGTGTGTGTGTGTGTGTGTGTGTGCGCGTGCGTGTGCGTGTGCGCGTGCGCGTGCGTGTGCGTGTGTGTGTGTGTGTATCAGTCTCCATCATCCTGTCCTGCATGGTGCTGATGATGCTGTCAGCTGTGCTCTGTAGGCCCTGCATTGAACAGATGTCAGGTTTGCAGATACTGTCCCTGCACTGAGCGGGAACAAATTACACGCCAATACACACACACACATGCACATACACACGCACACACACAGCCCCCCCCCCCCCCCCCCCCCCCCCCCCACACACACACACACACACACACACACGCATGCGGCAAATGTAACCTTCAGATTACAGATGGCCCCTATCAGAGGCCCCGGCTGGATTTACAAGATGTAAATACTGAGGGGGTAATCCAGCATGGGGCAAAGGGGGGTAGAACACGGGCAGGATGGGCACCAGATGGCTGTGTGTTTGTGTTTGTTTGTGTGTGTGTGTGTGTGTGTGTGTGTGTGTGTGTGTGTGTGTGTGTGTGTGTGTGTGTGTGTGTGTGTGTGTGTGTGTGTGTGTGTGTGTGTGTGTGCATGCACACCGTACAAGCGTGCATGTGCAATGTTTGTGTGTTTAAAGGGATTGAAAACCATACTGAACCACCGATTGTTGAAATTATGAAAAACATACTGAACCACCGATTGTTGAAATTATGGTGGTCTGTTTTTGATGTGAAACAGAAAACATGTGGTATTTTGTTTTAGATATAAAACACCCATTCGATGGATGGAATCCTCAACAATCCACAGCTGTGCCAAAAAAAAAAAAATGTACAGGGGCATAAGGTCAAAATCCAAAAAGGTGGGCAGTCAGCAAGAATTCTGTGCCAACTAAAAACAAACAAAAGTAAGAGATACAGTCAAACCAAGGCATGAACAAGGCTGGAGAGCTTTAAGCAAACACAACACACTACAGAGAGGCTTAAATACACTGCTGGCTTTATTACAGGTGAATGAAATGCAGGTTGTCACACCATAGATCTAGTTATTGTGACCAAAGGTGGAAAATATTTTATATGCGAACTGTTGAAAGCGGCACCTTTCATATAAGACAATAAAATTAATACAAGATCCACAGTATTTCTTTGTAAAGTGAGACATATATAAACATAGGCTACAGTATATAATTTTGTTATATATAAGAATAATATATGACATGCAAAACAGATATAAGATCCATAGTATTTTTCTTGTAAAGTGGCTTGTATGATCTTGTATCTGTGTCAATAGTGTCCTTCAGCATGACACGGAAACCCTAATCGTTCCTGATGTGCTGGTTGGTGCCTATATGGTTTAGCATGAAACTCTCCATCCATCCAGCCCTCCTTCCTCTTTGTACCTATGTCCATTTAAATTCTAGACATGCCTGCCCCAAAGTTACAGTATCTGTGCAGCCACACCCAGCAGCCAACAAAAACTACAGTTCTCAGTCTTCTCACCAGTCCTACCTGGGCTCTCATCAATCCCTGTGTAGTGTACAGTGTACACACTACGCAGGGATTGATGAGTGTACACTGTACACTCAAGACACTGCCCATGCTGCCACTCTTAGTTCTCCATATGTGGAGCTAACCTCTTCTGATATTTCATATATTGGTCTGATCACATTAAACCCGGTACACTCAAAACACTCTCCATATAGTGCACACAACCTCACCCTTTAGGGGAGTGGTCTTGCCCTTGGGAATCTATATAATAGTGTCACCACTGGATTCCTCCTCCTTCTGCATTTCACCCCTGCATGTTCCACTCTGGTTGGAACATGATGTATTCTGGGATGCACATCTGGTGGGCCAATCACATGAACGAGTACCATGCATGCGCTCGTGTGCAAGCGAGTCATGAACGAACGCCTCCGTTGGCTGGGAGTGTTCATGTGTCCTTTTTTCTCTTTGGTGTTTCCTCTCGATGAAATCTCTATTACTGTGTGTGCAACACCCATCCACAACAGTCAAACTGTGAGAGGAACAGGTCTGGTCTGATATTGCCATTATACTTGTGTGACACAATGCAGATGACATCATGGGCAGAGAATGCATTCGTTGACAAAGTCAAAACAAATTAGAGATATAGATTCAAGGTGTCAGCGTGACAGCAACAACCTGTTAATGAAACTTCTGCCAGTCCACATATTCCGATTCACGTCTCCCAGCATGCTTTGTGTGTACATGTCCACATCACACAGTGCCTGGCACCATGCTGTGCTACATGGGCCTGGATTGGGTGACTTTGAAACGGATGACCATCAGGCTCCAGTTTTCGACATTCTTACACTCTGATCTCTTACACCAGTGGTTTTCAACCATATTGGTACCAGGGCCAACTATTTATTCAGAAATTGAGCCAAAGACCACCATTTGAGGAGGTCTAGTCTGTCAGACCTGCAAGACTAAAGACTTTTTGATTGTCGTCGCCCCCCCCCCCCCCAAACACACACACACACACAAGTCTATGCTGTATTTTGGAAAGATAGCAGGCCAACTGTCATCAAAATTACAATTCTTCTAAATTGTCTAAATGTCTAACATTTATTTAATTCTTAGGAGTGTAAAATTTGTGAAATTCAAAAATTGTTTCATTTTCACGCTCTCAAGAGTTAGAGGCCGAAGAGTCCATTTGGTCACTAAACTTTAGCTGGGGACCACCTGGAACCCTCTCAAGGACTACTGAGAATGAATACTGAGAATTTCACTGTATGTGTGTGTGAGAAAAAGAAAGTGGTAGAGACATTTGTCACAAGGGCGAGTTGTTTGATCCCAGCACTCACAGAGGTCACAACCCAATTAGACTGGCCTGCTAGTGCATGGTACACTCATCCTCCAGAACATTTCCTTCTGCTCCTCGCACGCACATACAGACAGAAACACACACACGAACGCACGAGCACATGCACATGCACATGCACACACACACTTGCACATGAACGCACACACGCACGCCGGCTTTCTTTGTTCCCTTTGTCCTTTCCATAATTCTCATCTCCTCGCATGTCATTAGCAAGCTGACTGCTAATGAATTTCTTATCTCGCCCGAATTCAACGGCTGTCACGATAACACTTTATTATTTTTAGTTTTTGCCGCCATCGCCGCCGAGCCTGCATTGGAAATGCAGATGGCAGCACAAAGCGCAGTGATGAGGAGAGAAAGACAGAGAGAGAGAGTGAGAGAGAGTGAGAGAGAGAGAAATGGAAAGAGAAAGAAAAAGGCAAAAGAGACAAGAGTTTAAGAGGGCACAGATCTGTCGCCACTGGGAAAGAGAGAGAATATGAAAATATATGAGTGTGTGTGCGTGCGTGCATGTGTGTGTGTGTGTGTGTGTGTGTGTGCTTGCACTCAACATAGTATGCGCATGCGTGTGCCCATATGTCAACAGAAGCCCAATGGGTTGGTCCAATAGTGCCACTATAACGGGCGAGCCACACAAGGCATCTGAGATTGTGCGTGCACCGTCCGTGCACGTACATTATGCAGGGGTTGACACTAAGGTCTCGGAGGCACTTGCCCATTGGGCAAGTGCAAGTCAGGTTCTACTTGCCCTCAGCTCATGGTCACTTGCCCCCCAAAAATATATTGTAAAATTTCCAGATGTAACTCTTGAGAACGTAAAAATGAAACCAAATGGACCCTTGCGGGTCCATTTGGTTTCATTTTCACACTCTCAAGAGTTAAAATTCATCATCTTAATTAGCCCAGTTCTACACAACTAGAGAATGTAGAAGATTAATGGTCATTTTGATGTTTATGTTAATTTGCCTGTTTTGTTTCCCAAATCCAGCCTGGAATTGTGGATAGCTAGAAAGCAGGGAAAGACACAGAGGCAGAGTGCAATGACTGCCTTCAAGACAAATTTACAGCAGGGGCGAAATCCAAAAGCGACCTCGCCCGCGGGCGCCCGGTTTCAAAAGCGGGCGCCCGCTTTCACAAAAACGGGCGCCCGTTTTTGTGAAACCGGGCGCCCGCTTTTGAAAACGGGCGCCCGTTTTCAAAAGGTTATGGTTAGGGTTAGGTTAGGTTTAGGCATAGGTTTACTGAGGTTAAGTTTAGGGTTAGAGTTAGGTTTAGGCATAGCCTAGTTTGTGAAAACGGGCGCCCGCTTTTGAAAACGGGCGCCCGCTTTTGAAAACGGGCGCCCGTTTTTGTGAAACGGGCGCCCGTTTTTGTCAAACCGGGCGCCCGTTTTTGTGAAAGCGGGCGCCCGCTTTTGAAACCGGGCGCCCGCGGGCGAGGTCGCTTTTGGATTTCGCTGGCTCTCCAAATTTATCTTGTGTTGTGTTATAGTGCACTAAGTTGCACACTTGCCCGATCGGGCAACCAGGTAGCAGTCTTCACTTGCCCGACCATTTTTTTTTACTTGCCCCGGGCAAGTGGGCAAGTGTTAGTGTCAAGCCCTGTTATGTATAAATGCGCCTGCATGTTAAAGTCTGGCTATATGCTGCATGGAAGGAAGGAATGGAGCAGGGGATGTGGAGCTCGAAGGACAGCGCAGCAGCAGATGGGAGTGTTCTGGTCTGTTACTAATGTTCCTCGGGAGGTGCCATGCAGAAAAATATATTTTAAAAGCGTTCGGACGCATTATATATCGTCCAAACGCGTTGTTATTTCGTCCAAACGCATTGTTATTTCGTCCAAACGCATTGTTATTTCGTCCAAACGCATTGTTATTTCGTCCAAACGTATTGTTATTTCGTCCAAACGCATTGTTATTTCGTCCAAACGCATTGTTAATTCGTGTGCGCGTGTGCTGCTGCCGCACTGGGAGTGACTCGCGGCAGCTCCGGGGGTCCCCGGAGCGTCTTTTTTGGACTTCCAGAGTCCAGACAGAGCTCACGGCGAGCAGGGAGCCGAGCTTCGGACCTGCCCGACTGAAGAGCTCTCTCGGTCGGGTAGAGTCGGCCGCTCGCCCCCTTACTCGGCGCGAGCTACGGAGGTCCGAAAAAAATGAAAATGTTTATAAGTCCAGCTCCATCTTCGAGGGGTCCCCGAGCACCCCCCTGCCCCCTCTGGTAGACCCATCTAATGCATTCCGTGACTTCCGGTTGTCCCCATTCTCACGCCGAGCTGCGGAGCTGCCCGACCGAGGAGCTCTCTCGGTCGGGTAGAGTCGGCCGCTCTTCCCCTTGCTCGGCGTGAGAATGGGGACAACCGGAAGTCACGGAATGCATTAGAGTCTACCAGAATGCTTTCTGCCCATTGAGTTATAAAATACAGAGACCACATCTGGAGGAAACAGTTAATGCAAGTGGATGGAAGGGAAAATCAGAATACGTCTCTATCCAACTCTATGTTTCTGCCCCTCAATGTCGCAACTCTTCTACTATATGGCCCTGATACAGTGTATAGACGGCGGAGATTCTGAAGGAGGATTCAACTACGTCACATCCCTACACGTCTATGGCGTGGTAACTGCCTCCCACTAGCCAATGCTGGCTAGCTAACTAGCTTTTTGACTCATCCTTGGGTGTAAAGGGTTCCCGGGGGCAGGGGGGCGCTCGGGGACCCCTCGAAGATGGAGCTGGACTTATAAACATTTTCATTTTTTTCGGACCTCCGTAGCTCGCGCCGAGTAAGGGGGCGAGCGGCCGACTCTACCCGACCGAGAGAGCTCTTCAGTCGGGCAGGTCCGAAGCTCGGCTCCCTGCTCGCCGTGAGCTCTGTCTGGACTCTGGAAGTCCAAAAAAGACGCTCCGGGGACCCCCGGAGCTGCCGCGAGTCACTCCCAGTGCGGCAGCAGCACACGCGCACACGAATTAACAATGCGTTTGGACGAAATAACAATGCGTTTGGACGAAATAACAATGCGTTTGGACGAAATAACAATGCGTTTGGACGAAATAACAACGCGTTTGGACGATATATAATGCGTCCGAACGCTTTTAAAATATATTTTTCTGCATGGCACCTCCCGGGCTCCGTAGTTACTAATGTTCCTCAGTAGAATTAATGTCCAGGAAGGGGGCAGCATGACGTACACCACATGCACACAGGCAGGCGCACACTCACACATGCATGCACATACGCATGCACACACACACACACACACACACATCCTCTCGGCTATAGGCACAGGTCTTGCTCCAGGCCCCTGTAAACACCAGTAGACTCCCTTTGCTTTTCCCCTGGTATTACTTAGTGACTTAGTGACCCATGCATCCTGACACAACACACACACACAGATGCGCGCGCACACACACATTCACACACATACGTACACACACACACATATGCATTCACACACAAACACACACACACACACACACATAAGCACACACTCTGTAGTAGCGCTTGGTCGATCCAAAGTGTCACCTGCACTAAATACAGGCACGTGTGCCATGCAATGCACATGCACATCGGCATGGCACACTCACATACACACACACACGCACGCACGCGCACACGCACACAGATACACACGCTTTCCCATGCAGCGGCACAAGTGTTAAACACATTCTTGTGTCACATGGTCCTGTTAACAGAGTGCATCTGGACTGTGATGAAAGGAGCAGAAAGAGAGGGAGGGAGGCTAGAAAGGACGCAGGCTTTGGGGAGAGGCAGGGGAGCCTGGGATTTGGAGTTAACAATGGCTGGGCGTGTATGTCAGTCTGGCCTGTTGGTAAATAAAGGCAATAAGGGAGAACTGCGGTCGTTCTATAATATGAGCCTGCAAGGCCCTGAATCTCAAGCAAACTCAAGGTTAGCCTAGATCAGGGGTGGGCAATTATTTTTCCCAAGGGGCCAAATGAGATACATAAAATATTGTGGAGGGCCAAGACTAAAGGCTGAACTAAAGTCTGCCTAATATTAATTTAATTTCAAGATAAAAGTAAGAGTAAGACCAACCATTTTGACACCAGGGCCCACTATTTATTCAGTATTTGAGCCACGGACCACCATTTGATGACATTTTAGCCCCACAGATCCAAAAACCTTCTTCAAGATTTCTTTTGTTTTTGTCCACAATTCCAGGCTGGATTTGGGAAACAAAACAGGATAACAAAAATGACCATTCTCTTACATTCTCTGATTGAACGTGTAGACTTTGGGCTAATTCAGATGATGAATATTTTAACTCTTGAGAGTGTAAAAATGAAACCAAATGGACCCGCAAGGGTCCATTTGGTTTCATTTATACGCTCTCAAAGAGTTACATCTGGTTAACCAACTTTCCATATTTAACTTGGAACTCTCTCAAGGACCACTGGTGGTCCCCGGGCCGGTCAGAGCCAGCCAAAGGGCCGCATTTGGCCCCCGGGCCGCATAATGCCCAGGTATAGCCTAGATGCTGTATTATTATTTTTTTTTTTACAGTCAAATACCACAAAATGCCCTATAAACCAGCCATGAATCGTATTATTCAGTTACCGTAATTTGTGAAGTATTATGTAAAGCCATGGAACTATAATTAGATCAGCACTCTTTAGACTGCAAACTTGCATGTTGCGCACAAGTAGGCCGTGGTCTATTCGTGCGTGAGTGGAGCGGTGATGACGTCATCACCTAAACCGGCCAATCGTACCCTGAGTGTTTGGTTAATTATGGGTGGCCGGTGACCTCGTGTGGTAAAGATGTGTTTGCACATGTTTTAATGTTTACAATGTACTGCGATTTGAGGGAGACGTCAGCGCGCATGTGTGAAGTGGCTGTGGTCAGTCGAGAAAAAGTTTCAGAGTGGATGGTCCACTGTGTAAGTACAGAGCTTTAAAATGACCATAATGTATACATGTTGGCGTATTTGCAGTTACATTATATTCTTTTGTTGTTTACACTGTTGTAATTATGACCGATGTTCATAGTGTTTCTTCTGTGTTTTGTTCCAGTTTATTACCTGCTTATACTGCTGCTGCTTATACTACCTGCACCGTTATAACTGGAGCTCAAATGCACAACAGATCGTCTGGTAGAGCGAGACACGGATCGGTCTAGTAGCAACTGTACACAGTATAGTTAGTGTTTGCGTGTTTGTGTATGAGTGTGTTTTATAATAAATAACAAAAAGACAAATTGTTGTTTATTTGTGTTGAAACAAACGAGTGCGTGTAGTAATAATAGGCCGAGTAATGACACGATTGTCCACCTGTAAACTCCCCCATACGGAGGGTTGTAGTAAAACTAAGTGAATGTCTGAGGTTCATATGGTGGGACCAAAGCATATAGGGAGAACTTAGTTTAAAATCCGTACAGTAATAAAACACAGACCGATCCGTGCTACGTGATCAGTGCATGGAAAGACCGTGTTGTTGCTGAAAAAAGATCAACGAGAGGCCTGCGCGGGAGAAGCTGGCGCGCGACCGTCGTTGGATTTCTTTGTCTTCCCCGAAAAGGAGGCGGGTCGACAAGAGGACGCCATCTTCACCGTTCTACTCTTCACCTGCGAGGGAATGCGAGTGAAAGGAGCACTCGTGGGAGGGATCCTATTCCAAATAAAAGCTTTGATTCCTGTGTGCTTTTCTTGACTGTGGTTCTGGTGCTTTTGGGGATCACTGACATTGTTTGCAAAGAAAAGAGAAGCATAAACTGTGCCAATCGAGCTAAGGCTAAAGACTAGTACGTTCCAGTGTGTTATTATGCTCACTTGCTAATGCTAATAACATAGCCAGGACGTCGTTGACTACCACGTCATCAGGAGGTGAACTTTCAACCGGAAGTGGGAGTAGTAGGTCTTCAAAGCCGGCCATTTTGAGAGTTGAATATTGGGGACGTCCTTCTACTGCACTGACTCTTTTTGACCACAGGGTGTCGCCATGGCGCCATCATTAGAGGACGCCAGAAAGAAACGGTCTACTGCTCAGAGTGCACTCACAAGGAAAATAATAAAATAAATGACACTCTCGACCTTCTTAATGGCGATCAAATAAGAGAAGAACAAAAAGCACTAATTGGGTTTTATGATGCCTTATGGGACATTCAGGAGGATCTAATTGTTGCTCTTGGGGAGGATGGTGATGGCCATGCAACAGAGGTGACTGAGGTGCAGGAGAAAGGAGCAAGCAGCCGCACAAAGTTCAGAGAGACAATGCAGTTGCTACAAGAGACATTATGGAAAGACACTGTGTCTGCTCAGTATGACAATGTGAAAAGCAGCCTGGAGGATAACTTTGAAAAGTCCAAGCAGTTGCAGGGTGGAATCACATCTGATCAGTTTGATTACACAAAGGAGTGTTTGGACGCTGCTTTATCAGACCTTGATGGGGTGGTGACCAAGTGGGCACCATTTGTACCCAAAGCAGAGGGTGCTATCTTACGTGAGGGAGTTAAAGACTATTACCGTCAGATGAAGGACATTGAGAGGGCATTAAAACGCCAGGTGGTGCTGCAGCAGGTGGGTCTTACAGAGAGTGAGGATGGAGAAGGAGAACTTGAGAGCAAACTCCTAATACCTGTTGATAGTAGCAGACCTGATGTTAGCAGTGTCACTGTTCCCCCTAGCCAAGGCAGGCCTGACGGTCCCTCACTGGTGGACCCCCCAGTACTCTCGCCCATCCACGGTCCCTCCCTGGCGGGCCCCCCAGTACTCTCACCCATGCCATCGCTGCGGGAAGCAGGAATGGAGCAGGACACCAGGCCCAGAGGTACATCTAGAGTGAGACATGTACCAAGCGCTTCAGCCCCAGTGGTGGGTGCGGTGGCGCCGAGACTGACATTGGCACCAATGACTCTACCAAAATTCAGTGGGGATAGAAGGAGCTATTACCGCTGGAAAGACTATTGGAGTAGAATAGAGCAACTGGCAGAGCCATCAGGTGCAGAGGAGCTGCGTTTTTTCCATCTGCTGGACAGTATAACTGAAGCAGTGAGAAACGAACTCAGATTGGACAATTGTCGGGATTCAGCAGACATTTTCCGTGTTTTGGAGAGTCGATACGGAAACATTGGGCAAATTGTAAATGACATTATAATTGAACTACAGGAATTCCCAGCAGTGCGTGACAACCACCCAGGAGAGGTGTTACGGCTAATTCAAGCAGTAGAAAGAGCTGTTATGGAACTTACTGATTTGCAGTGTGCGGATGCAATAAATAATCCATTGGTGGTGTACGCACTTGAAGGGAAACTGCCGCACGAGATGCAACAACGGTGGTTGTTATTTCGTTGCGATCCACGCAATGGTGTAACCGTACAGGATCGTTTTAACAGACTTTTACAGTTCCTTCAGGGCCAGACAACAGTCTTGATGGAGATGGAGCAACTGCAGACCCAACGACCAGGATCACAACCACGCAACAGACCCAATGAGAGGCCTGGGGGAGGAGCACAGGATAAGCGGGCATCCACCAAGGCAACAGTGAGTGCGGGGAAGAGTGACTCTTTGCAGGGTCCCTGTAAAGTGTGTGGAGAGGGCGGACACACAGGACAGTTGTTCCGTTGTAAAGTCTTCAAAAAGTCCTGTGTGCCTGACAGGAGGGCTCAGGTGAAAACGGCGCAGGCATGTTTCAAGTGCCTAGGACTGCACAGTGGGCAGTGCAGAAGGAATAACTTTTTGTGCTACAAAGAAGAGTGCAAAAATGGCAATGCACTCTCTGATCATCACTATTGGTTATGCCTTAGGCAAACCACAGAGAGACAATGCGAGGAGGAAAAAGGCCAAGATGAACAATGTGAGAAGGACGCTATGGCGCCAGTTGTTTCAAAAAGAGACGCCCGTGGTCCAACCAAGGAGATGGAGGCCATGTTTGAGAAGGCAAACCTCACACCAGAGCAGTTGGACATAGTTCGGAGAGCTTGCACTAACAAGGTGTCCACAGCAATGTGTGCCGACGGTGATGTGCAAAAAGACCTGCCAGCTCTCATGATGCTGGTTGAAGTCACAACCAGACGTGGGGATTGGCTGGGTGCACTAATTGATCTAGCCTCGGACACAAATTATATCACCCACAAGGCAGCAGAGCGGCTTGGCCTGGAGGGTGAACCTATGAAGCTGGTGGTGCAAGGAGTGGGGGGAATGGTCTGCGAAGTGGAGACAAAAAAGTACCGTGTGTGCTTGAAGGTGTTGAAGAAAGGTGCTTCTTTACCACAGAGTCACGAGATGACATGTTACGGTCTGGAAGAAATTGCCAGAATTGACTGTGCAGTTGACCCCAGGCGTCTGGCAAAGCTTTTCCCGGGAGTTAGGCCTGAAGAGCTGAGACGACCAGAGGAGGTGGAAATGCTTATTTCGGCCAGAGAAGGGCGACTTGCACCTCAGCGATTGGAGCAGTGTGGTGACTTGGTGCTTTGGGACAGTCCACTGGGGAAGACGGTCAGCGGAGTGCACCCTGATTTGTTTGAGAGCAGTGAGTTGACGGCAGGGCCGGCGTTGACCCATTTCGCCTTCTCCATGAGAGCAGGAGCCGTGAAGGTTGACATTCCTCAGGGTTGTCTGGAGCAGAGTGGCATGGACGTGGAGGTCGCGGCTCTAAGCAACTCTGTGGTGCCAATGGGCGTGGGCAACAAGATGGCTGGATGTGTCGCTCCAGTCATGGACAAGGCTGCATGCTTGTCTCAGGTGGGCACGGAGGCAAGAAGCGACCGTGAGAGAAATGCATCCATCAGCAACCCTCAAAGAGAGAGTGTTATTCTAGCGGGGGCTGTAACCACTCTCAACACTAGCAGTCTTCAACTCGACCCTTGCATACACCAAAGTGGGAGGGACAGAGTTGTAACCCAGGTGGCAGGATCGGACAGACCAGTGACAGCGAAACTGCAGAGAAGAGCTTTCTCTGCACTTAATGAAGAGGAGTTTCCGGTGGTCGGCGTCGTGGAATCCACAGCGGAAGCAGCTGGACGGTCTCTTGCATGCAACAGAGAAAAGGGTCTGTGCGGACTGGGTCTCGTGGGCCAAGTGATCCTGTCAGGGTACGGTGGCTTGGCCGACATGCACAGAACTATACAGACCTGGTTGCCTGGCAGGATTGGAGATCAAGAGCAGTGGGAGGTTGTGCTCACTGCCAAGGACCATGAAACTGAATGCCCAGATAAGTGGGCCCACCTCTATGACCGTGGCCGGTTCTGTGTTAGTCTCATCGGGATGACGTTTCCAGGCTGTACGGACCATCAGGCAAAACGTCCGCCTGATCATGATTTAAACCAACAGTAGATTAGGACTACTGTTGATTAAGTTCCCATCAAACGGTGGAATAACAAGACTGTATGCACATTTATTTGTTTGATTTTATACCAGGAGGTATTCGTGGCAGCTAATCTGACCTCCATCAAAGATTTAAAAGATTGAAAAGTTTACTGTTGAGAATAACCTGTGTGCCTTCTTAAACTATAGCCTACTTGAATTCCTTTTGCACAGCATAATGTGGTGTTGTTTTATGTATGCTTATATGGATGAGTATAAGTAGGAGTGTGTAGTCTAGTCGGTTAGTTAACCTCTAGACTAAGTGGGAGGTGTTTGGTTAATTATGGGTGGCCGGTGACCTCGTGTGGTAAAGATGTGTTTGCACATGTTTTAATGTTTACAATGTACTGCGATTTGAGGGAGACGTCAGTGCGCATGTGTGAAGTGGCTGTGGTCAGTCGAGAAAAAGTTTCAGAGTGGATGGTCCACTGTGTAAGTACAGAGCTTTAAAATGACCATAATGTATACATGTTGGCGTATTTGCAGTTACATTATATTCTTTTGTTGTTTACACTGTTGTAATTATGACCGATGTTCATAGTGTTTCTTCTGTGTTTTGTTCCAGTTTATTACCTGCTTATACTGCTGCTGCTTATACTACCTGCACCGTTATAACTGGAGCTCAAATGCACAACAGATCGTCTGGTAGAGCGAGACACGGATCGGTCTAGTAGCAACTGTACACAGTATAGTTAGTGTTTGCGTGTTTGTGTATGAGTGTGTTTTATAATAAATAACAAAAAGACAAATTGTTGTTTATTTGTGTTGAAACAAACGAGTGCGTGTAGTAATAATAGGCCGAGTAATGACACGATTGTCCACCTGTAAACTCCCCCATACGGAGGGTTGTAGTAAAACTAAGTGAATGTCTGAGGTTCATATGGTGGGACCAAAGCATATAGGGAGAACTTAGTTTAAAATCCGTACACTGAGGGACGACCACACACCGTGCACCACTGTGCACGATCACTTAACTTAATAATTGTGCCCAGTCCACTCAAATACAGTAAAGATGTTTCACTCTAAAACATCATGCAGTAACAGTACAGTATAAGTTACTGTAATTCAGTGATAACAAAAACTAGCAACAGTGTTGTCAGAAAGGTATTGCAAAAATACAATGAAATATGTTTCAAATGCCAAAAACCAATGAATACATGCAGTCATAGTATTATGAAACGTTAAAAATAAATAAATAAAATCGTGTGTTTTCAGTGAGTGCCGTGGCCGTACCATGAAGTAAGAATCAGATCATTAACATTAAATCCAACCGCACAGTGTATTAGCCGGTAGAGCTTTCTAATCGACGTATAACCTACTGTACCGATGTCACCTCCTCTGAGGTGATGTACGATTATGAGACTCTGAGAGCACGAGGGAAGCGACGGCCTTGCATTTGTGCGCATGAATGCACTTGCACACATACGCCAAGGCATGCAGGAACGCGTTGTACCAGGCCCGGCAGATGTGTGCCAAGGTCCACATGAGTCTCTAGTCAGGCTGCGTCAGGGGCGGATCTAGGCATGGGCATGGGGGGGGGGGCAATGCCCCCCTAAACACCCAGTCTGCCCCCCCAAACACGATGCCATGCAAAACAACCCAAGATATTTCAAATGAAAGTGCTTATATTTAAAAAAATGATTTGAAACTACTACTGCTACTAACTACAATTTTGGCACCGCTAAACCAACAGCATTTCATCATTGAAAACAGAAACCTCTCTGAGTCAGACCTTTAGCTTTATGCATGCTGCGTGTCTGTTGCGTGTAACTGATGTTATTATTGATGCTTTACTTGACTAATAGAAGTCCTGTAACCGAAAATGGTATGGGTGCCGCTTCTTCAAGCCGCCCCCATAACATTTCCTCTTCCCCCTCCAACATGTTCTCTTGCCCCCCCCAAATGGGATATGTTGCATCCGCCCCTGGGCTGCGTTGTGACAGATGAGCTCTCCCCGTGTGACGGTCGGGCAGAGGTAAACAGTCTATTTAACATCGGTTTGACCCCCGGCAGCAGCCATTAGAGGGCCGGGGGAGGGAGGGGGTGTCTCCGGAGAGAGACCGTGAGGCTTACACTTGATGGCAACACACAAAAAAAATGAAAAATTCAGGAGGGGGTTGACTCATTTTGCAAATGTAAAATGCCACTGGTAGCCTAAAAGCCCGCAGCATCTCTTGCTCACATGCTCTTATAGTGCCGCCCTCAATTTTGACAAGATACATTTTGCATTATAGAGCAGCACAGTCCCACCCCTTTCATGACACGTGCATGCATGCACACATGCAGGTGCGTACACGTGCGGAGCGCACACAGACACACTATTAAAACATACCAGGGCTTGACACTAACACTTGCCCGCTTGCCCGGGGCAAGTAAAGAAAATGGTGGGGCAAGTGAAGACTGCTACCTGGTTGCCCGATCAGGCAAGTGTGCAACATAGTGCACTATAACACAACACAAGATCAATTTGTCTTGAGGGCGGTCATTGCGACCTGGGCTAATTAAGATGATGAATTTTAACTCTTGAGAGTGTAAAAATGAAACCAAATGGACCCGCAAGGGTCCATTTGGTTTCATTTTTACGTTCTCAAGAGTTACATCTGGTGAACCAACTTAGCTGGGGACCACCTGGAACCCTCTCAGGGACCACGTGTTGAAAACCCCTGGTTTAAAGCACCCAAGTAGGAAGTAAACTTAAATGCAAAATTTACAATATAATTTTGGGGGGCAAGTGACCATGACCTGAGGGCAAGTAGAACCTGACTTGCACTTGCCCAATGGGCAAGTGCCTCGGAGACCTTAGTGTCAACCCCTGCATACCGACATGTATTGCCTATTTAGAACCAGGGCTTGCACTGCTTACTTATATTTGATAAGTCAAAACGAATAGTTTTGCCCCCCCAAAATATTTTAAATGTATAAGAGAAACGGGGGGACTGTCCCTGTGCTCCCCCGTGGCGTCCCCCCCTATAAACTACAACCCTGGACCTAACCCTGCCAACATGGATGTAGTTGTCCTGCATCCACCCGCTCTGCACCAGCGGCTCAGACATCCATTGTATATGTACACGCGGTAGCAGCGTGACTATAGAGGGACCCAGAAGCTTCATTACACCCAGTATTAACTGCATCCAGGAAGGCAGCCGCCGCCACCTTGGCCGGGATATGCAAGTGGAAACGCCTGCCAAGCGTTTGTTCCTGGACCGAGCCGGGCTGGGCCAGGCTTGCGTCTGCAGGGAAACGCTTTACTGCTTCAGAAGGAACATCAGGAGTGTGATTCCACTCGCCGGGCCCTCGCATATGGCCCTGTTTTTCAGTTTCAGATGGATAGAGTGGAGACAACAGCAGAGAGCGATCGGGGTGTGGGAGGGAGGGAGGGAGGGAGGGAGGGTGTGTGAGGTAGAGCGTGGAGATAGATGAGAGGCAAGTGACAGAAAGACAGAGAGAGGGAGAGACCGAGTCAAAGAGAGATGGCAAAACAAAGGGGAGATGGAGAGGGAGACGGAAAGTGGCGAAAAAAATGAGTAATTGAGAAAGACAGGGGGGAGGAGGGTGGTGTGCAAAGCGAGGAGAGATTTTAATTTGTTTTTTCGGCAGTGTTGCGCCATCACAGAAATGTGTTTACCAGCCCCTTCTTTGCCATTAGTGACACTCGGTCGCGTCTGTAGAAGGAAAACCCAAATAGGTTCATAACTGCCTCATGTATCCTCCAAATGTCCCCATAGCTCTCTGTTTGCTGGACTGTGTCTGTCCATATGTCTCATCTCCGTTTCCTGCCTTCTCTCTCTTCCTCTCTCTCTCTCCATCCGTCCTC
The DNA here is from genome assembly GCA_039105355.1 of Benthosema pterotum. Taxonomy (NCBI): domain Eukaryota; kingdom Metazoa; phylum Chordata; class Actinopteri; order Myctophiformes; family Myctophidae; genus Benthosema; species Benthosema pterotum. The sequence continues at coordinate 14,118,271 of CM076980.1, read as the reverse complement.
TCTCTGTCCTCACCCTTCAGCTGCTGCCTATTTTTTGTCTTTCCCATGTTTTTCTCTTCCTTTTGTTTTTGTTTTAATCACTTTTCTTGTCTTGTGTGGACTTGAGCACCGCCATGGAGGTCTGAAATAAATCGTTAATGTGGTGAAACACAACTTGATGACATCATCAAGTTGTGTTTCACCATGTTCTTTTAGGACCTATTTCCTGAGAGGGTACAAATGGAACCAAATGGACCCGCTTGGGTCCATTTGTACACTCTCAGAAAAAAATTGAAAATGTGTGGAATTCCCCTTTAAGGAGGGACAAGATAGAGACAGACGTAAGCTGCACACACACTTTGCACTGTGTACAAAAGATGCAGCGTCTTGATGTCACGTGACATGTTTTATACAGGCACTGGATGCTTGATTTTTTTCCCACTCCAGCTCTGGGCAAACCGGGGGAAAACCTGCCCCCGATGCTCGCAACCCAATGAAAACACTGCAAAACAGCAGGGGGTTTGGGAAGGAGCGCTTGTTTTACCCTGCCGGCTACTACTAGTAGGGCGGGGCGAAGCATAGTTTTACTGAGGTCATGTTTAGGGTTAGTAACCGCATAAAGCACCGCCTAACCCTAACCTAACCCTAAACATAATCTCAGTAAAACTAAGCTATGCCTAAACCCAACCCTACAACCATAACCTCAGTAAAACTAAGCTATGCCTAAACCCAACCCTATAACCATAACCTCAGTAAAACTTCCTTCGCCCCGGCCTACCAGTAGTAGCTGGCAGGGTAAAACGAGCGCTCCTTCCCAAACCCCCTGCTGGTATGCAGTGTTTTCATTGGCTTCCGAGCATCGGGGGCGGGGTTTCCCCCGGTTTGCCCAGAGCTAGAGTGGGGGGAAAAAATCATGAGCACACTGGCTTGGAAAGAGACGTTGGGGTTGGACGCAACTTCCTTTTTGTGCAAGGCTGTGCATTCTATTTCCCATCCACAGCCATTCTAAACCTCCAAACATGGCGACTGCGTCTGCGTCTTTTGAAAGTTGTAATGTGCTTACAGCCAAAGAGAGAGCACTGTTATCTAAGGACAAAAAGCTCAGAGAGAAAGAGAGAGAGAGAGAGAGAGAGAGAGAGAGAGAGAGAGAGAGAGAGAGAGAGAGAGAGAGAGAGAGAGAGAGAGAGAGAGAGAGAAGAGAGAGAGAGAGCGAGAGAGAGAGAGAAAGACTGGTCATGATGGAAAGTGTGAAAGAGTAGTGTCATAAAAAGACTGTGTGAAATATACATCAAGTGAAGTCATACATACTGAGCTCTGAATGCAAGTCACTGAATTAGAAATGAACAAACTAAACTTTAGCCTACTCTACAATATGCACATAAAATGCAATCCATAAAAAAAAAACTGTATTCCTTTATTATTATTTTTAATCATAGTGGTGTTTTCTAACAATAAATTGTTTTTTGAGCATTTGGTTATATTGTATTAGTATGTATTAGTTTAGAGTCTTATTTCATGCGGCACCATGTTTACAGTCTGTACTTATATTGCTTGTTATTTATTTTATTTTATTTTTTAGTGTTTGGTGAGGAGTACAACTACAATATAAACAGTGAGATGAATACATCAGGCTCTTGCAGGGTTACACAATGCAGCAGGCGTGTTGGCTTCACAGTACACCTAAAGAGTACTGTTCAAAAACCCACCACTCCCTAGCTGAGGGGGTGGAGCACAAACCGTGCAACGCTTATTGGTGGGCAGGATTAGTACTTTACCACACCTGGGACTAAATATGCCCATGGTAACTCACAGCAAACATTCTGTTCACAAGCATGTGTCCGGTCCACTTTGATGCACTAAGTAAGTGTTTGCATGCCGTTCACTTAATCAGTTATGTTTCATTATAGTTATTGGATTGTACTTTGTTTGATTTGTTGTCTTTGTTTCAGGGCCAGATTTAGACAGCCCTACTAGGGTGGGCACGAAGAATGGCAGGGTGGGCAACTCCAAAGTTTTTCATATGAAGCAGTGGTTTTCAACCTTTTTGACACCAGTGCCCACTATTTATTCGGCATTTGAGCCACGGACCACCATTTGAGGACCTTATTCGCCCTACAAACCCCAAAACTAAAGATTTCTTTTGCTTTTGTCCACAATTCCAGGCTGGATTTGGGAAACAAAACAGTTAAACATACAGACCATTAATCTTCTACATTCTTTTGTTGTGTAGACTTGGGCTAATTTACATGTTGAATTTTTAACTCGAGAGTGTAAAAATGAAACCAAATGGTCCCGCAAGGGTCCATTTGCTTTCATTTTTACGCTATCAAAGAGTTACATCTGGTTAACCAACTTTCCACCATTTAGCTGGGGACCACCTGAACCTCTCTCAAGGACCACCTGGTCCCCAGTGGTTGAAAACCACTGATCATATTACCTTTCATTGGGTGGGCAGGATGCATGTTTGGGTGGGCCATGCCCACCCCTGCCCCCCTCTATATCCGGCCCTGCTTTGTTTTGCTTCATAGTTTAAAATGATCATTTGATCATTTCCAGCATGCTGACCACATGCTCCATACAATAAATGTTACTACCACTGCCATCAAGTCTGGTCTACATCGGCATACTGGTGTAGGGGAGTAAAGACATAGCCAGCAAACACATGTTATTACTAGCATTAAGATCCTCTTCAAGTACTGTAATATGAAACACATGCTGCAGTAAAATAAATCTGCCAAAATGTAGGCCTACAAAACACATGATCTTCCATAAACATACCGACCCAACAATTAATCTCACTCCAAACATGATGTTGGTGTTTCTCTCCTGTTTCTTATGTAAAATGGGCTTTATTTTCGTTTTATAAACTGTAACATGCCGTAGCATATGGAGTATTATTGTTATGTAGAACTTTTTTCCAAGTTGAATTGTGAATCCGTACATATTGAAACGGAGAAACAAAGATTATACAGTAATCTCTGTAAAATAGCTGTAGACGTTAAGACAGTTAATGGCTCACTATGTGGAACAGGGTTTCTATTTATTTATTTGTTGATTTTGACATTTCATTTCATTTGAGCATTTTGTGTCAACCTGTGGGTCTGGATAAGTTTTAATGTTCAATTATTGCTTCCTCACTAAACGGTAAAAACCAACATGCATATAAATTATTAATGTGTGGGAACACAGAGTCAAACAAAATGTCATGTCTCAACCCCGGCAGGCTGAAATGGTTGAGAAGCACTGAGTTAGAGGATAAGCCCCTAGAGATGCATTGTGTGGTTTTCCTCATCTCCTCAAGGTGGTGTGTTGGAAGGCTAACATGCTGCTGCGTTGTTTAATACCACACCATGCGGAATAAATAAGCCACTGACTGTACGGCCTAAATGAAACTCCAGCTGAGTTAATACAGTGCAGGAAGATATAAACATGATAATATGATGATATGATTCGTGTTCATTTCCCAGAAATGAATTCCCCGCGTTCCCTTTCCTCATAGACCTTTCCAAAGTGATTTATATAAAGACAATTACAACACAGACAAAGACAACTTGGGTCAAATGACGAATCATGACAACGCACACAATGTTTTGGGACAATCAAATAATTTCTATGAAGAACAAAACAAAAGGTGTTTTATCCTGCCGTTTTTTTTCTTCTTCTTCTTCTTGCTAGTTAGCTATTGTATGGCAATAATGTGTTTGCTGTCATGCTTTGTCACGACCCCGAGTTGGCTTTGCTTGCGGCATAATCATCCTTATATAAATCATTTTCGAAAAGTCTATGTCTATGAAGAAAATTAATGGTGATTTCTGGGCCAAGGGCAACGTCATGAAAGGGGCGAGGCTGCTCAGCTCAATATGACATTAGTAAAATGCACAGCTTATAATGCATAATAATGGTATTAATTTAGCGAATAAATATTGAGTAATATCATGGTCATGGATCCATAAAGATCTACACCAGACGCCTATAGAGTTGGTGCGTGCAAGCTTCCGCCTGGGTGACCAGAAGACTGCTGGGGAGCACTAGGCGCAAGTTGCAATTTTTTTTATATAATGGGAAGAATCTAGAGTTGCAATTCCATTCCATTGTTGCAGTTCCATTGACTCCCTATTCATAAAAAATCCTTTGCGATCTGCTTGTATTAAACAACGTTAAACTCATTCGGCTAACTCACAGCTGTAGAGAAACTTGTATTGTCTTTTCAATCTGCAAACCAGATCACAGATGACATTTTATATGAGTCAATGGAGGGCATTGCATATTGCAACTCTAGATTCATCCCATTATAAAACAAAATCTCGAGTTGCAAATTGTGGCTAGGGCGAGTGCTGGCATGGAGGGTCAGATCAACCTGGTATAAATTCTGTAATGGCTATATATATATATATATATATATATATATACTGTATATATATATATATATATATACTGTATATATATATATATATATACTGTATATATATATATATATATATATACTGTATATATATATATATATATACTGTATATATATATATATATATATATATACTGTATATATATATATATATATATATATATATATATATATATATATATATATATACTGTATATATATATATATATATATATATATATATATATATATATATATATATATATATATATATATATATATATATATATATATATATATATAGAGAAATATTTACATAGGGTTGGCAGTATATAGGCATTTTTCCTTTTCAATCACTTACAGTTTGACTACGCTGATGTACTTACTGTATGTGATGTAATGGGTACTGATGAATCAAATGAAACAGCAAACACCATGCATGAAATTGGTTACTATATATAAGCTATAGAGAGCAATGACATTTGCAACACTGCCGTCTTACTGTTATTATAATCGGTTAATGTATACATGTTTTCATTTCAAATGTGTCCATTTCGCTGTAATACAGCTTTGGAATGTAGCTGTTTAGTGGACTATTTTCTCTTAATCTGGCTTCACTCAGTGTGTGTGTGTGTGTGTGTGTGTGTGTGTGTGTGTGTGTGTGTGTGTGTGTGTGTGTGTGTGTGTGTGTGTGTGTGTGTGTGTGTGTGTGTGTGAAAAGAGAGAACAAAGGAATAGAAGTCTAGTAGTGCATTAAGCAAGTCATACATAATATACATGAAAAGTAGTTTATTGTGAATCCATCATGAATCATACCTATAAGCTAAGAGCGTACAGTAACAGCGGAATATCTGTATAATTAAACTATGCATATACTGTACATTAAAGTGCTATGATAACACTTGCACAGACTGGGATCTGTTATACTCAAGGGATTCTTTTCTTCCTTAATATGGAAATGCAGCCGTAATGCTCAAGCATAGAACCTCTTAATATTACCCATGAAAGACATGAAGCGCTTTGTCAGGAGCAGGACTGTAACGTATGCAAAGGTGTTCAAGTTGCGTCAGCTGCCAAACTCTGTTTTAACTATTCTCACAGTCAGGTGTCAGGCCTGTCTCATTTGAAAAAGAGGAGACTGAAATTACCCTTCATTTATATTTCAACACCTCAAGTCTGTTTGACATTTGGAAAACTGACAGGCAAAAGTAAAGTGAACTGAACGGCCCTGTTGTTTTCAATTTTAACCTGAATTTTGAATGGCGTCACCTGAAAAGATTTTGCCAACTAAATCTATATAGTTGAACTTTTTGACAAGATTGCATTTTCGGCTGGCCTTGGTGCGTGGCGTCGTAATGCCTGATTTTTGTATGTGCATTCTGAAAATAACCGATTTGCAAGCTCAACAACGGGTTGCAGATTGAGCAATGCGCTTTGAAAATAGCATATCTTCAAACTCAGAACATAACACACATGAGTGCAACCTAATCACTAGTTGACAGGCTATTGCTATTGTCCATGTAAAATGTTACATGTTGTATCTGGTGAGTTGTGTTGCTTATGATGATTATACTGTACACTGTAGTTATTACGACTCTGTAGGGCACACTGGACGATATACTGTATATGTTACCACATATACTGTGTGTGTGTGTGTGTGTGTGTGTGTGTGTGTGTGTGTGTGTGTGTGTGTGTGTGTGTGTGTGTGTGTGTGTGTGTGTGTGTGTGTGTGTGTGTGTGTGTGTGGCTGTCTGGCCCTAGCCTAATGGGCCTTCAGCCCTTGCATTACTGACAGCAAATCAATGGCCCACTCTGTAGGCCCAACATTGCTATGCCCCTGCAGGGTGGGTGGTGGGGGGCAGGGGGGGTCGAGAGAGAGAGATAGAGATCGAGAGAGGGAGGGAGAGAGAGGGTGAGAGGGGAGTTGGGGGGTTGTCCCAGTGTAAACACTATCTCCATGGCTTATGCCAGTTGTCACATGACTTCTTTCCCTGAATCTTCATTTCGTATCGTATTCCCTAATCCTCCTTTGTACTATCTCGCACGCACGCACACACACACACACACACACACACACACACACACACACACACACACACAAAGAGACATGCACGAGCACACGCATGCACATAAACTCAAGTATTGCACTGCAGGTTTATCTAAAGTTATTTTTAATAAAGACTTCCCATCTAATCCCACAGTGATGGGGTCAGACCATGAGCAGATTACTGACAGACTGAGGGTGGCTGAAAGCCGGGGTGGGAATGGGGCTGTTAATGGATTCAGCTGGGGGGGGAGTGGTGAGCAGCAACATGTGAGCCAGGGCTGGACTGGCTATTTGCAACGTAATGCATTATACAAGGGACTGTATGGCTCTTCAAGGTAATTTATTTGTAGGCTATATAGTACATTTCATACCAGCTCAGTGGCCTTGTGGATAGAGTGTTGGGGTTCAATTCCTTGGCCGGGTCATATAAAAGACCGGAATAATGGGACCCACAAGGGCCTCGATGCTTGGCACTCAGCATCAAGGGTTGGATTGGATTCCTGCAATATATAGTGTCATATCCAGGGGTTATACTCTCACTCTATACAGAAACAAGAGATACGCTCATGCCCTATATGGGCCAAACGGCTCAGCAAGGCTTACTTTATATTTCATACACAAAGGCAATCCAAACAAGCATAAAATGAATGCAATTAAAGGTAGCCGACCCACAGAGCAGTGAAAGCAATATGCCTGCCTACACAACCATGTTACAGCACAGAACAGGGCAGGGTATATAGTATAATATAAAAGCATATCAGTAACCTACAAATACACAAACCAGACCTGGTGAAGTGTGTAGAGTCACAGTAGCAATAGCATATGGGTCATGGTGCAGGCCTCAGTCAGTGTAGAACAGCGGTTCTTTTTTTCCTTCAAACATTCTCAATATTCATTGGATATTTTTTAATAGCCATGTGTCATAAAATAGTCCTATCACAGAACTGTTAGCAGCATACTGGTGGACTGGTGGGGGCTGGTGGATAGTCTGTTTTGCACTCTGTCCATCCGTTTGTGTACAGCTATCTACGGCGCCGTTCATCCGATTGCTGCCAAAATTTTCACACATACTCCCCGGAAGCCAACGATGAACCTCGGATTCACTGCATTTTCTGCATGAAATGTTGCATGCACACTCCTTAGAGGACAAAGATGAACCTTTGACCCGTATTTTTCATTTCAGCTTTTTTTAATGCCACCAGAGGGCTGAACACATTTTTTTCATATTACCCATCATGTTTTGGACACAATGCCTCAACTCATCCAAATGGCAAAGTTATAAGAAGAAATGACATTAACATTGGCTTATAGTGCCAACAGGAGGCCACAACCTGACCTGGCCTGGCCTGGTGGGGATCTGTGCCCAGAACGGCACTTTTCTAGTATTGTGATGTTTTGGAGAATGCCTAATGTTACCGTATAATAATAATAATTAGAAGTGACAACGGGGGAAGTGTCATAAATTGTGACCTTATACCTGCTTGAACACTCATCCGGTGATATGGTCTGTGATATGATGACCAGTCCTACTGTGTCAATATCACCCCCTCAACAGGATGTCAGTTCACTCACAGCACAACTTAGCTCTCACCTACAACTGCTGTGGATTTGCTCGTGAAACACTGGATCACTTGTTAATCTCATTTTAATACACAAATCCAAAGCCCCAATCCAATCAAACCCAATACCGGGGCAAGGCTCGCTCTCTCCGCCTGCCTCCCTCCTAATATCCTATAACTTAACTCAAGGCCTGATCTCTCCTTCAACAGAGCACAACTACAGGAGAGATCAGGCCCGGATGTAATATTTCCCAATTGGGGGGGCAGGTGAAAATGGTATGGGGGGCGAAGCCGCACCCATACCATTTTTGGTTACAGGACTTTTATTAGGCAAGTAAGCATCAATAATAACATCAGTTGTTGTAGAGGTTGCAACAGACACTCAGCATGCATAAAGCTATAGGTCTGAGGCCAGAGAGTTTTATGTTTTCAGTGATGAAATGATGTTGGTTAGAGTGCTGCCAAAATTCTAGTTAGTTAGTTAGGTAGTAGTAGTAGTATTCACATTGATTGGCCGTGTCCCGCGATGGGAGTTCTTCTCTGATTTTGGTGAATATGAAGTAGTTACAGTCATTTTGTTGGGGGCATTGGAGCCACACATTAAAAATAAATTAATTCACAAAACATCAACAGTATTTCTATTGTTAACCTATTTCAGTTGCTACCACTATATTAATGTGTACTATATTAAATAAATACAATTTAAGTTAAAGTGAGTTATCCCTTTAACAAGATTTTTAGCTTAAGAGTGCAGCATCCCACACACTTCCATTATACTATAGGAGAAAATCAGGGAATAACCAGTGCTCGCAGGAGATATAAAAAGTGATTTTAGTAAAAAAAAAAAAAAAAAAAAAGAAAAAAGAAAAAAAAAGCTCACCCGATGACATGGCATGGAAGACAGGGAGACAATCCGGGCACTCAAGTGATGAGTCAGTTAAATGGCATGAACATATATGTATCTGTGCCAGAGCAGACACACACACACACACACAACACACACACACACACACACACACACACACACACACACACACACACACACACACACACACACACACACACACACACACACTTTCCCTCTAGAGGGTGCTGTGTATCAAGACACAAGCCACATGGTCCAGCTGGTCATGTGGAGATACAGTATGAAGCAGAAAAGACTGAGTAGCATGACAGTAGTAGCTCATCCTGACATTAGACCACAGATCAACTGCACTCCAATTGACCTACTTCAAACTCCAGCCCTCTCACTCTAAAGTATGAATGCGGCAATATAGAAATCCATTACATAGTAAAGTAAAGTAATATATATTAATATTAATATAGTAATAAAGTAATATAGTAGAAGTAATAATCCGGAATTCCGTGTAACATACTTGAGTAGTACAAGTACAAATACTATGGCTACAGTCAGCATTTACCTACTGTGCCAAAATGTTCCATTTCAAATTTTCAAATGTAATGGACTTAAAAATAGCAGATAATCCCATAATATTGTAATACATTGGCTGAAATGTATGCAGGGGCCCACTCACCCAAATGCCCAAAGCTTCTTTCTTCTTCTTTTTTTCTTGGCCAAATTAATATTTTAAATGAAGCAAATATAAACCTTGAAATGTGGTTAAAAACTAAATTAAATGTAAAGATGTTGATGATGTATTTGTGCTAAATGGCTGCAAGTCATAATGTCCAATTTCTGGAATTGGCTGTATTGCATGCAGAATGGATAAACATAATGTTATTGTATCTGGTTTCATGTATTCATTCTTATTGAAGGAATCACTCTTATTGAGGGCTCGCTTCCAGCGAGACCTCTATGTTCTCCACTTTTTATATTTATTTATTTTTTTTTTTATTTATTATTCCGCCCCTTTTTTCGATTGCCTACTACTTCCACATACTTTATGCTAGAACTTTCGTTCAAACTTTAAAACGTTCGGCTTCATGCAGTTCGGTGTGCTTAAATTTTGTTTTTCAAAATTCTTTATACTTTTTTCACTATTTCACTTTTTCACTTTTTCAGGCGTGTGTGGCACAACTCCATATTTGGAGATGCCTGAAATTTTTTGTGCTCTCATAACTCTGTCATACTTTCACTTAGAAACTCCGTTCCAACTTCAAAATGTTCAGCTATCTTTAAACTTTCATTGCCCGGTAGGTTTTTTCGGACAAAAATCTATAGTTTTCAAGATATTTAACTTTTTCACTTTTTCAGGCGTTTGTGGCACCACCCCATATTTAGGGATGTCTGACTTTTCCAGGCCTGGATATGATACAATGATACAATGTATTTGAATACAATGTAGCAACTGTCACACACACGCACGCGCGCATGCACGCACACACATGCTCTTGGGACAGGCATGCCCAAATATGTGTGATGCACGCACACAGACAGACATTTCTGCCAGACTTACACAGCATGTTAGCATTAACATGTTAGCATGTTAACATTAGGTTTAGCTATTAAAAGCATTAACATTATCTATAGCTATTGAATTGATTGAAGGTCAACTGTCACACACGTGCGAAATGTACCCTAGCTTATAGGTTTGTAGGTAACTATATGGACCCTTACATGTCTTTAATAGCATAAACCCCTTTGTCTTCCTATTGGTTGGTCTTTACACAGCTATAACTTGGGTTTGGAACATGCTACCACCTCAATATTTGGTAGATGGACGTAGTGAGCATTACTAGCATTATTAGCATTTTCACAATACTTAGCATTATTAGCTATACTTAGCATTAGCATTACTTAGCATTATTAGCATTTTCACAATAATTAGCATTACTTAGCATTATTAACTATACTTAGCATTAGCAATACTTAGTATTATTAGTATTTTCACAATAGTTAGCGTTACTTAGCATTAGTTAGCATTATTAGCATTACTTAGCATTGCTGGAATTACTTAGCATTATTAGAATTTTCACAACACTTAGGATTACTTAGCAGTATTAACAATACTTAGCATTAGCGCTACTTAGCATTATTAGTTTTTCTCACAATACTTAGCATTACTAACTATACTCAGCATTAGCATTACTTAGCATTATTAGCATTCCTTAGCATTATGAGAATCTTCACAACACTTAGCAGTAATAACTATATTTAGCATTAGAATTACTTAGCATCATTGGCATTGCTTAACATTATTAGCATTTTCACAATAGTTAGCATTACTTAGCATTATTAACTATAGTTAGCATTGGCATTACTTAGCATTATTAGCATTTTCACAATAGTTACAATTACTTAGCATTACCGGTATTACTTAGCATTATTAGAATTTTCACAATACTTAGCATTACTTAGCAGTATTAACAATACTACTTAGCATAAGCATTACTTAGCATCATTGGCATTGCTTAACATTATTAGCATTTTCACAATAGTTAGCATTATTAACTATAGTTAGCATTGGCATTACTTAGCATTATTAGCATTTTCACAATAGTTACAATTACTTAGCATTACCGGCATTGCTCAGTATTATTAGCATTTTCACAATACTTACTTAGCATTACTAACTATACTTAGCATTAGCATTACTTAGCATTGTTAGCATTTTCACAATACTTAGCATTACTCATGCTAGCTTTAAACCTTCAGCTTTATGCAGTGATTCATGCTTGTATCAAACGTTTATAATTATTTTTTTTACTTTTTTCTTTTCTTTTTTTTCACCTTTTTCCACTTTTTTCACTTCCTCAAACATCATCATGTTCTGCTTGATGCATTTATTCACCCTTTTACTTTTCACTTTTTTTTTTACTTTTCACTCAGTGTACTGTTTTTTAGCTTTAATATACTTTCTGCTGCACACGACATACATTGTGGCGTTTTGGCGAGCCCTCGCAGTTTCTGCAGGAACTGCCTTTCTAGTTCAAATTAATGTGATATTTTATGCAACATTACCCAATTTTTACCCCCCCCCCCCTTTTTTTTCAGAAACGCCAATCTTTGGATGCATGTTTGTAGTAATTGACATTGAAGAACTGAAGTTGCCTTATGTGTGTCACCCAGTCTGTTGTGCTGGCACTCCTCTTTAAATTGGAGGGCGCCAAGTTCTGTTGAGGCAGAGGGGTGTTTGTAACTCATAGTTTCAATAGGCTGTAGTGTGGATGAATCAATTAATTACCACTTACTAGTTAGGATGGTTTGCCCCACCTGTTTAAGAGCAGGATTGCTGCAGGCGAGGGCAGTTCAGTCTGACATGAGGCTAGTAAGAGACAGCAGAGCGGAAATGTGAGCCCGGCCCTCATTGAAGGTAGAAAGGTAGAAAAAAAGCCTGTAACAGTTCCTGTCTGAGTGTTCAAGTGTTCATTTTGTTTTCTTGGAATGTTTCTTTTGGCCAGTATTAGTTATCTTATAATTTGTTGCCACTTGCGCTGTCTATCGCACTTTTGGGGTGAATAAAATGCCTGAAATATACTTGCGGACCTGTCTACTTCATGGAGCCTTCGGCCATCGGCCTATATCATCACATTTGTATTGGAATGGTCTAAAATAATGCAGATTTAATTGGCTTTCTAATAGAAAAAATGAATAAAAAAAATAACAATTCTATGTTTAATTCAGTATTCATCCAAGCGTGAAAACAGACTGTTGGAAAATAGTTTATGCTATTTATTGATTGGATGAATGAATTGGATGAATAAATACCTTATTAACAGGCTATGGGCCAAGTCCCTACAGGGCCTAGACTTGTTTCCATTGTGATCATCTGTCTAATATCAGAATCGGTCAGAATTGGTATCGACAGATTCTGCAAATAATCAGATATCAGTCCTAATTTCATAATGTGCACCCCTAGTGTAAATATATCAAAATTGTACTTAAAGGTAGGGGAAGTGATTTGAAATTCATGGTGTAGTACCAGCCTGGTGCACTAGGGGCCCCCAAAAGTAGATACACTATGTGAACCTGCTGCTCTCTCCTGATTGGAGGAGAATTGTGGTGACCTGGGGAACTTTTATTAGCTCCTCTGCTAACGTGGGGGAGGGGGAAACTCCATATGTGGTTTCCACACCTTATAATAGAGCATTTTAACAGAATTTTTTTTTTTTTGGGGTGATATCTGACAAAAGTGAAATCACTTCCCCTACCTTTAAAGGGGAATTCCACCCATTTTCAAATTTTTCCTGAGAGGATACAAATGTGAACCAAATGGACCCACTAGGGTCCATTTGGTACCCTCTCAGGAAAAAGGGATCTGAAAGAAAAAGCATTAACCTGGTGAAATACATGTCATCAGATGTATTTCACCGTGTTAATTATTTTTTCAGACCTTCATTTTCAGGAAATACAGAATACATGTCCACACAACATCTCTAAGGTATATTAATGACATATTATGCGCTTATTATTTAAGCGCATAAGCACAGTACTTGTGCTACAGCACGCACAAGTGTACTGTTACTTTACACCATTGAGCACTCTCACTGATAACTCTAGCTCCCATATTAGATTCGAAATCTGTCCTCATAATCAATTAAAATATCTCTCTGCTCTCATAAAAAATAGTGGTTGTTCAGCTGTTGTTAAGTGATCTATAATGTGTTTCTTGGGACTGTTTTAGGTGTTCCTCTGTAGTTTACAAGCAGGTTTGACTAATGGTTCTATAGCAAAGGACAAATGTGCTTCAGAATAGTTTAATGTCCGATGCTGGTTGTTCTCCTGCAGCTGCCCCCCATGTTTTGGAAACTATGCCGAAATAGGAAAAACATTTAGTTTCCTTAATGTTCCTCTCTCCAGTTATCTCTTGTGCACTTGCAGTCTCCTACATTTTTTTCATTTTTTGCTCACTGCTGCCTCACAATATTACTTAATTTAATGGGAGCAAGTAAGGTGATTGCAATCAGATGGTGAAAACGTGGCCCAATCTCTTAAGAAGTGTGTACAGAGTTTCAAAATACGGGAGATTGTGCTCATTAAGAGAGAATCTACTAAGTGGGTGGGTGTTTTGTTTGTTTGTGCATGTGATGTGCACTCACAAGAAACTTTTGCAGAGCACTTATGCTTATAAACAGTTTTTATCACACATATGCCATTGTGAGACATAAGTGTTTGACCCTGGTGTGTGTGTGTGTGTGTGTGTGTGTGTGTGTGTGTGTGTGTGTGTGTGTGTGTGTGTGTGTGTGTGTGTGTGTGTGTGTGTGTGTGTGTGTGTGTGTGTGTGTGCGCGCGCGTGTGTGTGCGTGTGTGCGAGAGAGATAAGTGCTGATAACAGGCACTGCACTAGTAATCATAATTCTTTTAGGCATGAACAATTGTGTGCGTAATGTTGATGCTAATTCGAATCAATTTCTGCTGATGTGAAGACTCTCGTGATATCACTACCAGACACTGTGAGAATGTGGGTCAGACATGCATCACTGTGAAGACTGGCACAGGGCCTTGCTTCAGGTGTGTGTGCGCACATACACACGCACGCATGTATGCACGTGCACACCCATGCGCGTACACGCGCAGATAGCAAAGGCTCTCGGGTTATTATAGGCTGTCATTGTTTAATTTTCCTTCATTAAAATGCTCCAGACAATGACAAAGCGCCCCAGTCTCCAACATACAGCCTCTTTGTTAACCCTCTCCCTCTTATCTCTTCCCGCCTTCCATTCTATCCCCTCTCTACTGTGTCTTTGTGTCTTTTGTACGACAGTCAAGGTCGATTTGGCAATGTCCCGCGCCTCCACTTAAACACCAGCCTTCATCTCTGACTGGAAACTTGACGAAAAAAAAAATACGGGGAGAGTCATAATGTAAGAAAGAGAGAAAAAAGACGAGTTCAAATTGTCTGAGAGCATTTTTGTAAAAGCTTTGGTGTGTGGAGGAAGTGGGCAGATGCCACTTACCTGTCGCCTTTCTTTTTTTCGTAGAAAACAGGATCTGAAGGAGACAGTAATAATGCCAAAAGGCAATACCAGCTGCCATGATGTTCACGTATCTTAATACTTTCATTTCATATGACCTTCTTAAGGGACTTTAGGTCTCACTCAGGCAAATTAGTCTCTTTCTCTCTCTCTCTCTCACTCGCTCTTTCGGTCTTTCTCGCTGAATTTCCTGTCTCTCCTGAGCTGCAGGTGGAGAGTGAGAGTGTAAAGGATTGGTGTTTAGTGTATGTGTGTGTGTGTGTGTGTGTGTGTGTGTGTGTGTGTGTGTGTGTGTGTGTGTGTGTGTGTGTGTGTGTGCGCGCGTGTGTGTGTGTGCTTTTTGCGTGTGTGACGAAGACAGCAGGGGCAAGTGATGCTTACTTGCCTAATAAAAGTCCTGTAACCGCTTCGCGCCACGGGCGATGAAGCCGCACCCATACCATTTTCTCCTGCCCCCCAATTGGGAAATGTTACATCCGCCCCTGGAAGACAGGCATTGTGGAGACACAACAAGCAAAGACAGACAGATCGAGGGAGAGTGACATCCTCAGCGCACACTAGTCAAACGTGTAACAGGACCATGTGATTCCTCCATTTGTGTACGCTCTCAGAGTTAAATGAACACTCACAATATTTCAGAGCATTTGTGTAAAAAGCAGCTGGGACACCTGAGAACAGCAGAGCACTGAATGGAGGAGATGAGAGAAAATGAAGAGACAAAAGCACTTCCCTGGTGTAATTATGCTTTCATTTCATGGCCAAGTATCCAGGCGATGTGCCCCGCATGCAGAGACGCTCATTAGAATGATTCACAAATACAAATGACGCACAGACAACGCAGTGTACTGAACAACGGCTGGAAACAAAAGAGAGTAAACAGCCAAAAATATCACAATAGAAAACATGACCGATGTACAGCAAACAGCTCGTCTGTCTATGATGTCTGTCTGTCTGTGTCTATTTATCTTACCCACCTTTTCACTAGAATTATTCACAGTGAAACAAGAATGTAGCTACAGCTTGTGAATTACAAGCTAGTGAAATTAGGCTACTATTTTCTATGAATTATAACTAACAATTCAGTTAACGTGGTGAGTTCTTAATTATAAGAACTCACAATAACTCTTAACAAGAGCATTAAAAAAACAACTCATTTTAATGTCAAAGGTTTGTCTAAATCAGAGGTGAAGTAATATCTTACTTCCACCACTAACCTTGAGTTAATTATTATCAATAATATAAATAAATATTGTACATACCAACAACAATACTGTATCTGTCTAATGTTCTGGCCATCAACATTATAAAGTAAGAGTTCCTTAAATGAGAACACAAATAAAGATAAATGTGTACATGTGTGCTTTTGGGGCTGTGCGTGCGTGCGTGCGTGCGTGTGTGTGTGTGTGTGTGTGTGTGTGTGTGTGTGTGTGTGTGTGTGTGTGTGTGTGGTGTGTGTGTGTGTGTGTGTGTGTGTGTGTGTGTGTGTGTGTGTGTGTGTGTGTGTGTGAGAGAGAGAGAGAGAGAGAGAGAGAGAGAGAGAGAGAGAGAGAATCTGATCTGATGATGTAAATCTGAAAGTCACAGTGATTCATGTTGATCCATGGTAATTCCCAGATCACTGGGTATGTCTATATAGAGTCTGTGCCCATACCCAGTGATCTGGGAATTACTGTGGATCATCATGAAGTCCAGAATGATTGCGCACACATGTCCTTGGTAGTCTCCAGGTCCAGACGGGATACATGTCCGGCTGCTGCATTCCTGCAGTCAGGAACTGGCAGAGTCTTGGTGTCCCACCAGGGGCGGATATAACATGTCCCGTGAATAGGACAGAGTGTGTGTGCGGCGATGAAGTCGCACCCATACCATTTTCGGTTACAGGACTTTTATTAGTCAAGTAAAGCATCAAAAATATCGATCATCAGTTGTTGTTGAAGTTGCAACAGGCACACAGCATGCATAAAGCTAAAGGTCTGACTCAGAGAGTTTTCTATTTTCAATGATGAAATGCTGTTGGTTTAGTGGTGCCAAAATTGTAGTTAGTAGCTGTAGTAGTGTTTCAAA
Organism: Benthosema pterotum; assembly: GCA_039105355.1. Taxonomy (NCBI): domain Eukaryota; kingdom Metazoa; phylum Chordata; class Actinopteri; order Myctophiformes; family Myctophidae; genus Benthosema; species Benthosema pterotum. Next base: position 14,101,365 of record CM076980.1, on the reverse strand, counting down.
TCATTTAAATATAAGCACTTTAATTTGAAATATCTTGGGTTGTTTTGCATGGCATCGTGTTTGGGGGGGGCAGACTGGGTATTTAGGGGGGGCATTGCCCCCCCATACCCATGCCTAGATCCGCCCCTGTGTCCCACCTAGCAAAAGTCACTCCTCTACTGTTCCATTCAACTGGAAAGACTCTATTATAATCCCTGTTCCCAAAAAGTCATGCTGCAAAGAAAGTAATGATTACTGCAAAGTCGCTTTGACTTCTGTAGTCATAAAGTGTAGTGAGAAAATCACTATCAGTCTGTTGAGGGCAGCAGTTGTCTGTTCATTCAGTTTTGGCCTTGGACTATTATCTTTTGAAACAGTTATAACAACAAAGCTTATGCATGCCTTCTTGTAGATTTCAGCTTGGCACTTAACCCAATACAGCCACATCTCTCAATTAAGTGGTTGGCAGATCTTATTTGTCCAGCATCTTATCAAAGATGGCACTATTCATGTTTAACCTAAGGTACAGTACACAAAGGTCCGTGTGAATGGCACTGTCACAGCACAGCACACTGAGTACTGGAGCACCTCAAGGCTGTGTAAACTCACCTGTCCTTTTTACTGTATACACACTACACTCATTTGTATACAGATGAGTGTAGAAGTGGCAACCTGAACAATCGCATCATTAAATTCTCGGATGATACTGCTATCTTCTTCTGGATAAGAACAGGGATTTGGCCTCATATAGAGCTTTATAAAGTCTACAATCTTGTTCTTGTTCATCATCTCACAGGTCTCAAGAATACTGTTTTGATTAATCTGGAGTGACAACTCACTAATTTGGAATATGTCAACAGTCTCTGTAGGATAGACTGTGCTTCCTCTCATGTCGCAGGGTTCATGGTGTTGACCAAAAATGTATATTATGTAGTTTTCTATCGAGCAGTGCTGGACATTTATTCATGAGCAGGCCAAAACAATTTCAGTGATGTTCAGCTCAGACCACCCCCCTCCAATCTGAAAATACGGCATTCGTATACAATGTTTAAATAATAGATTATGTACAATTAAACAATACATAACATACATGCATGCACACGCACGCACGCGCGCGCAAACAGACACACACACACACATACACATATACACACACACACACACACACGCACACACACACACACACACACACACACACACACACACACACACACACACACACACACACACACACACACACAAACTAACAAATAACAATTTAGCAATTTAGCAGATGCTTTTAATGCAGAGCGACTTACAATAAGCAAGAACAAAACATGGCGATATCAATAATAAAACTATGCATATAGTATACTATATACTAGTGTTGTCTACATAGAATGCTCTCTCTCTCTCTCTCTCTCTCTCTCTCTCTCTCTCTCTCTCTCTCTCTCACAACAGATGTGCCTACATGTCACATACATCACATGCATAAATGCCCCTATTCCACACACACACACGCACGCGCGCACGCACGCACGCACGCACGCACGCACGTACCTCACACTGGTATCTGTTATCCCAGCAATTAATGGGGCGGTAAATGAGTGTTATGTGTTGTAGCGAAGTGAGCGAAAGCCTGGAGTCGGTGGAGGGTAAAAAGAGAGGCAGGAGAGTGACTCACATAACAAACTTTCAAGACAAACTTACCTTATTACCTAAACGTATTCTCTTTTGAATACAAGGCTAGACCAACACAGTATGTAATTATTAATGTAAAAGTGATTTTACAAATACAAACAAAAGGATCCCACATGTACACACTCTCCAGAGTTAAATAAGTCTATAATGGTCAAGCAAGCAAACATTGTTTAAAAGCAGAACATGTGCACAATACTTTGTTATTCAAACCCAAGTGTAAAATCAGGTTCTCTTGGGATAATTACTTGCATGGATGTGAATAATTTTACAGTCTTTCAGTCTGTAGCATTCAGAACTCATTATAAAGGTCTACATGACAAATCTTTGTAAACAACAGCAACATAAAAACACATTTCATGTTATCGCCATTTCAAATAAAATGGATGTGTACCACTATTTCAAAGAGAATGGATGATTGCATTTGCTGCCAGATACTGCAAAGAGCTTTGTGTGGGTGAGTGAGTGGTTGAAAGAATACAATAAAATAAGTCAAACAATAAATGTGCATAGGCATCTGCAATCCTAGTGGTGTTGCTATATCACTCTTCAGGGATGAAAGTGGCATGCATTGTCGTCTTTATAGTGGCTAATTCAATTAATCAATATGGCAATTTATCAATAGAACACCCGGACTTAGGTGAATCCATCGAGAGGCTTCTGTATCGATACTGCCATAAACAGCATGAATTATCTTGTGACAAATCTGCCTCTGTTTAACGTTATCAAAGACCCCCTTGCAAGTTGAAATACACTCTCTTCCTAGACTAGACCCCTCTTAGGATGTTTAGACATATTATTTTTTAAAGACATTTTAAAAAAGATCTTGTGCAACATGGACATCATTTTGAATGAACGCCTAGAGTGACACTGTTTTGTGATATCTGTTGTTAGATCGCAAGCACCAGTAAGAATGCTACCTTTATTTAAATGTGCTAATAATAATAATACGATAATGATTATCATGATGGTGGTGATAATGATGCTGACAGCCTAGAATGATCCATTAAGATTTCAGTCCATTTTCAGAAGGCACCGCACGTTAATATACTGTACACATAATCTATACGGTACTTACTATTAATTACTATTACTAGACTACTACTATGTTTATTTTATGTATTTGATATGGACACAACAATTACATTGCTCATTGCACAATTAGTAGATGTATTGTTTACAGTGTGTTAGCTCAAGTGCTAGTTTTCACCATTGCTCCATACTAGTAGTAGTAGCACCAACAGTATTAATGCTGCTAAGTTCACAGTGTCCTTTCTGAATACATTAAAGAGTAGTCAGAAAGGATTTGACTGACATGTCTTACAGAACACATGCAACATTACAAAAACCTTGAACCATGATATTATAAATACAATAATGCATGTGCATGCCAAAGCATGTCTCCGCCTGCATCTTTCCTCCACCGCCTTTTCCTCCTAATAGCATGTCACATAAATAAATAAATAAGACATTTATCCATTTGTAAGTCAGAGACTACACACGTATAACCAAATGTGCCCTTATTAGTCCATCTAGTAACATTTGAGCACTCTCTGAGTTTAATGAACACTCCCAGTTTTACTGTGTATTGTCCCGCACGCTCAGAATGATGACATTATTCCCTGAACACGCAGAGACAGCCAGACTCATCTGAATTGCTGATTGCCTAGTCGATCTGCTGTCCCATTTGCCGTTTGTTTAGGTGAATGACGGTGTATATATAGGGATAGGTATAGGAAGGGGTAGTTACTGGGGTGACACAGGATGTTGTGCTCCAGGGAGGGGAAAGAGAGAGAGAGAGAGAGAGAGAGAGAGAGAGAGAGAGAGAGAGAGAGAGAGAGAGAGAGAGAGAGAGAGAGAGAGAGAGAGAGAGAGAGAGAGAGAGCAGGCCCAGAACACACCGTCTCCCCTGGAGGCCTATTTTTCCCGAAAGCTGCATGTGGATGGAGCATCAGGAGGAGGCGACGCTATCCATTTATATCACTTAATCCAGCGGACATACCATTAAGGCATCGGGCAGGCGGGGGGCAGTGTGTGTGTGTGTGTGTGTGTGTGTGTGTGTGTGTGTGTGTGTGTGTGTGTGTGTGTGTGTGTGTGTGTGTGTGTGTGTGTGTGTGTGTGTGTGTGTGTGTGTGTGTGTGTGTGTGCGTGCGCGTGTGTGGGCCCAGCATGCGAGCGCACATGCAGGCACACACACCAGAAGCTGCACTTGGTAAATGACTCTCGGACAGTGCCATTATCTCTTGTTACGAGTGACTGTTGGAACAATTAGGTTGGCCTGTATTCCCATGCGTAAACATTAGGCTTATCTGATGTGTTCATGTATGCATGAGTCTGACAGGGATAACACATCAGCACATGGATGTAAGTCTCATTAAAATATATCCGTGTTCAAATGTGCATGACTGTCCTCTCGTTTTCTATGGAAGTGAATTTAAGACTTTATTCCGCGTGCACGTACGCGCACGCGCGCGCATGTTTTCACCGGCTCGCACTTGTACGAGGGTGCCGAGGTTGTATATTCACTGCATCACACAAAGATTTCCTCTACTTCGGTTGTATGTTATAGTGCTCGCAAAACCGTAATTATTTATTTAATATATACAGGTTTGTGGAGCCTGATTTTACAAGTGCAGCATCGATTTCAACTTTGCGCATTATTGTCCAATTTGACCCTTGAAGATATGTGTACTTTACACTTGCAAACCTCCAGACGATCACACACATGTATTCGTCTTTCGTCTGTGTTTTTCACATCCCACAGATGAATGTGTTCCCCCCCCCCCCCCCCCCCCCACCTGCGAGCGCGTGTGGTTGGTTCGTCGCGCTTGTATCTCTCCCCCCCCCCCCCCCCCCCCCCCCAGTGTGTCCCTCCGCCCGGTGCAGTTCATTCACTGTCCAACAGGTGGTGTCATAGTAATGTCAACGTCCTCTGCTTAATAGTCGGTCACTGTCATTTCCATGTTTTTATAAGCCAGATCCTTATTTCAATATGATATTTGTTTTACCACTCAGGTAAGATATGAACAGTTTGTAAAATTACTATTAAATCAAGTTTAATAGAAAACGTGCATCTTAAGGTTAGATGCAAGTTTTCAACATTTCAAAACTACTTACAAAACCTTCTCGATACCTTGCCATCATGAATTACTGTATTGGCACTCAGTATGTACATCATAACTATCAAGAGTGCATTCAATATGCCATCCTGGAAATTAATGCAAATAAAATGTGTATTGAAATACGGTTGTTGTTGTTGTTGTTGTTGTTGTAACATCTGTACAATGTAGAATTTGCTCCATCCAGTTAGTGTATTTTGTTCTGCATCAGTAAACCACACCGCTATTACCCTAAATATTAGCCACCCAATGCAAAGATCATTTAAAGCAGGTTCATATCAAGTCCAATTCATACCACAGTACAATTACATTCAATTATATACATTTCACCAAGAACTTAGCCTACAGAGCATTACAATGACTAGTTTAGTTGAAAATAATTTATTTGTGGTGCCAGACTTTGATTTTATGAAAGATTCTTCTAAAAAAAAATGTAAATCCATATGTCTACCGCTTCAAATGCATAAATGTCCATATACAATTTAATAATAGTCTATATTCAATCCAGTGTGTTGAGGTGAATTGAAGCCTGGAGGATTTCCAGGTCTTCAGTGAGAGATCTTGGCCCTTTCGCCCCTAGATATCGAATGCCCCTTATACAGTACCCCATGATATAGGTGATATTCTCAGAATATGGCTGATCTGCAAGCTCAATGTTGGCCACTGGTTCTCAAACTTCATGTCAAGGACCCCCAAAAACTAATTTGCCCACTGACCCCCCATTTGAAGAGATAAAAGATGCCCTTGAAAGGCTCTAGCAGTGATTCTCAAATCGTTTTATTTTAAGGACCCCCAGTTTGACATGCATTACACTATGGACCTAAATTGGGGGAATCTGGGACCCCCAATTTATATTGTGTGTATGATGTACAAACATTAGGGTGAACCATTTGTTTACTCTGAGTTACAGACCCATAAGGGTTTTTGTTAATTCAACCGGGTCCTCAGGCCCCACTTGAAGAGTTCCAGGGGGTCGCTTAATGAAAATCATACGAACCAAATGGAGCTTTATGGCTGTTTCTCAGAGTTAAATAAAATCTTCCCTTATGGGATCCTCTAGCATATTCCTTGGGGGTCCACAGGCTAATTAGTGTCAATTTGGGGGAACTTCACCACAGCTGTACATTATAGCTCTCTACAGTTATATATTATATTGATGATTATTGGAAAGTTATTAACCAGGTGTTCTTGCTAACTGCAAGACAGTCATCTATAGATCTATAGAGTAGACAATTCAGGCATTGAGTATACTCAATGCCTGAATTGTAATTGTAGCCTACTATACAAAATGCCAAAATGACAAACAGGGTTAAAAAAAAAAAAAAAAAAAAAAAAAGGAATTCAATGTACAGTATAGAATTAAGGGGCTGGGGTCACTGTTTATTGTTAAAATAATTAAGAAGTGATTCATAACTGGAGTCATTTTCAATAATTTCATATGTTATGACAAGTCAGGTGCTTTGTACAGTATGGGGGAAACGTTTCAAATTCAACAATATTCAATGCTGTTGAATTCATCTCCAGGTTGCAGTCTGTTCCATAACTGGTTTGCCTGCGGGAAGGAAAAAACAAACAAACATTAATAATACGTTTAAATGAAACACGGCCCCGTGATTCACTCACGTAGCCTAAAAAGTCTTTTTAGGCAACTGCGGTTCCGAAACTTTAGGCTATATTCCATATAGGCTACCCCTGAATTTACATTATCCCACGGAGCCCGCTCGGAAGAAATAAGTAGGCTAAGGCATTTTACCTCTTTAGGTCAGGGGTTTTCAACCTTTTTCATCTCAGGGCCCATCATATATTCAGGATTTGAGCCACGGACCACCATTTGAGGATATTTTAGCCCCACAGACCCCAAATCTAAAGATTTATTTTCCTTTTGTCCACAATTCTCCAGGCTGGATTTGGGAAACAAAACAAGCAAAACAAAATACATTTCAAAATGGCCAATTCAGATGATGAATATTTTAACTCTTGAGAGTGTAAAAATGAAAAGAGTGTAAAAATGAACGTACAAATGAAACCAAATCCATTTGGTTTCATTTGTACGTTCTCGAGAGTTACATCTGGTTAACCAACTTAGCTGAGGACCACCTGGAACTCTCTCAAGGACCACTGGTGGTCCCCGGACCACTGGTTGAAAACCCCTGGTCTAGACAATTATTTGAGAAATGACTCAACAATACAAATTACATTAGTTCATTTACCTACAGTATGTGAAAGGATAGATGCAATTTGAATGGGAATAACTTCATGAATAAAAAGTGTTCCTATATGTGACATCCCAGCGTTGTTCCTCACCCAGTGCCTGCTCCGAGGCGTTGGAGTAACAGCCGTCAAACTTCAGCATGTCCACCTCCCAGTCGGCGAAGGTCTGAGCGTCCAGACTGATCTTGTCCAGGGTGGTTCCAGGGTAGCCCCCACATGTGTGGGTCCCCATGTCCCCGTAGATACCCAGCTTCAGGCCGCGCTCATGCATGTAGCGCGACAGGTAGGGGATACCCCGCGGGAACCTGTGGGGTACAGAGGAGATGCATTTTAGACAGGGGCGGATGTAGGCATGGGCATGTGGGACTGTCCTACTATACCAAACACGATGGCATGCAAAACAGCACAAGATATTTCAAATGAAAGTGCTTCTATTTAAAATGATGTGAAACACTACTACTGCTACTAACTACAGCTGTGTCACCACTAAACCAACAGCATTTCATCATTGAAAACGGAAAACTCTCTGAGTCAGACCTTTAGCTTTATGCATGCTGCGTGTCTGTTGCAACTTCAACAACAACTGATGTTATTATTGATGCTTTACTTGACTAATAAAAGCGAAAATGGTATGGGCGCAAAGCAACATGGGCGATGAGGCCGCACCCATACCATTTTCGCCTGCCCCTCCAATCGGGAAATGCTATATCCACCCCTGATTTTAGAAATTAGGTGATTTAGCCAAAGCTCTTAATCCACAAACAATTACATTAACCTAAAAAAATGCCCATCTAGAAGGTCCTGCGTGCTGATGCTGTTTGTCAAAACAAAGCAATCCTGCAGACTTTGAAAGACATTTATAGACAATCATGATGGAATATTGAAATATGGGACAGATCCGTTTTGATCACATGACTGTGTAACCATTTGTGGGATTTTGGGACAGAATCTGCAGGAGCAATATGAAATAATGTGTTTTAACACAGGGCTTGACACTAACACTTGCCCGCTTGCCCGGGGCAAGTAAAAAAAATGGTGGGGCAAGTGAAGACTGCTACCTGGTTGCCCGATCGGGCAAGTGTGCAACTTAGTCCACTGTAACACTACACAAGATATATTTGTCTTGAAGGTGGTCATTGCGACCTGGGCTAATTAAGATGATGCATTTTAACTCTTGAGAGTGTAAAAATGAAACCAAATGGACCCGCAAGGGTCCATTTGGTTTCATGTTAACGTTCTCAAGAGTTACATCTGGTTAACCAACTTCACAACTGGGGACCACCTGGAACCCTCTCAGGGACCACTGGTGGTCCCCGACCACCTGTTGAAAACCCCTGCTTTAGGTGATTCGCGACTCATCCCGTTTCCGTTCAAGGACCCCCAGTATAACTACTAACTAGCCCCGTTGCCAGACATCTCATCTTCACGTTTCTTTTTTCTATTGCTCCGCCTGCAACTAATGCAGAGCCGGATAAAGGCCTGGGCAAGGGGGGAATGCCCCCCTAAATGCCCTGACTGCAGAAGAGTTGCACTATACAATTTTTGCCTGCCCCCCCAATACGGAAAGGTTATTCTATCCGGGCCTGGACTATAGCCGAGAGAAAGAAAAGCCGACAGAAAGTTGGGGGGTCGCTTACCGTGAAAGATGATCCAAAAGCAAGGACAGGAACAGCAAAAGTTATTTCCAGGAACTTTCAGATGTGGGTCTGACAGAACGCGCTAACATGTTGAAAATCAAATCAACGGGAGGTTAAGTTGCTTTCTGCTGCTCGATGTAGCGGCCGCCATTGTTGTTATTATGTGGAAGGGAAGCTGGAGCATGTGACCAAAGCCGTACCACTCCCCCTTAAAATGCTAGTAGGCCTACGCCTAGTAAGAAATAGTCCCGTCTTTGATCGCCTATTTTAAAACTACTGCAGGGTGGCACATGGAGAACTTTTTTTTTTATTTGGGCTTAATTTCTTTCTTTTATGTAACCAAAATTATGTAGTAACACGTGTGTATATGGTCTAATATGGACACTGAAACGGTAAACATATGGATTATATTTTTAGAGGAATCTTTCATAAAATCAAAATCTGGCACCACAAATATATTATTTTCAACTTGTCATTGTCTGTAAAGCCTACTCTGTAGGCTAAGTTCTCGGTGAATTGTAGCCTATATAATTGAATGTAATTGTAGGCCTACTGTGGTATGATCTTTCCATTGGGTGGCTAATATTTAGGGTAATAGAGGTGTGGTTTACTGATGCAGAACAAAATACACTAACTGGATGGAGCAAATTCTATAGTGTGCAGATGTTACAACAACAACAACAACAACAACAGTAGGCTATTTCAATACACATTTTATTTGCATTAATTGAGTATACTGAGTATACTCAATGCCTGAATTATCTACTCTATAGATCTATAGATGACTGTCTTGCTGTTAGCAAGAACACCTGGTTAATAACTTTCCAATAATCATTAATATAATATATAACTGTAGAGAGCTATAATGTACAGCTGTGGTGAAGGTCCCCCAAATTGACACTAATTAGCCTGTGGACCCCCAAGGAATATGCTAGAGGATCCCATAAGGGAAGATTTTTATTTAACGATGAGAAACAGCCATAAAGCTCCATTTGGTTCGTATGATTTTCATTAAGCGACCCCTGGAACTCTTCAAGTGGGGCCTGAGGACCCGGTTGAATTAACAAAAACCCTTATGGGTCTGTAACTCAGAGTAAACAAATGGTTCACCCTAATGTTTGTACATCATACACACAATATAAATTGGGGGTCCCAGATTCCCCCAATTTAGGTCCATAGTGTAATGCATGTCAAACTGGGGGTCCTTAAAATAAAACGATTTGAGAATCACTGCTAGAGCCTTTCATGGGCATCTTTTATCTCTTCAAATGGGGGGGTCAGTGGGCAAATTAGTTTTTGGGGGTCCTTGACATGAAGTTTGAGAACCAGTGGCCAACATTGAGCTTGCAGATCAGCCATATTCTGAGAATATCACCTATATCATGGGGTACTGTATAAGGGGCATTCGATATCTAGGGGAGAAAGGGCCAAGATCTCTCACTGAAGACCTGGAAATCCTCCAGGCTTCAATTCACCTCAACACACTGGATTGAATATAGACTATTATTAAATTGTATATGGACATTTATGCATTTGAAGCGGTAAACATATGGATTTACATTTTTTTTAGAAGAATAAAATCGAAGTCTGGCACCACAAATAAATTATTTTCAACTAAACTAGTCATTGTAATGTTCTGTAGGCTAAGTTCTTGGTGAAATGTATATAATTGAATGTAATTGTACTGTGGTATGAATTGGACTTGATATGAACCTTTATATTTAGTTTATATTTAGGGTAATAGCGGTGTGGTTTACTGATGCAGAACAAAATACACTAACTGGATGGAGCAAATTCTACATTGTACAGATGTTACAACAACAACAACAACAACAACCGTATTTCAATACACATTTTATTTGCATTAATTTCCAGGATGGCATATTGAATGCACTCTTGATAGTTATGATGTACATACAATTTTCACTGAGTGCCAATACAGTAATTCATGATGGCAAGGTATGCAGAAGGTTTTGCAAGTACCTGTAGAGTTTTGAAATGTTGAAAACTTGCATCTAACCTTAAGATGCACGTTTTCTATTAAACTTGATTTAATAGTAATTTTACAAACTGTTCATATCTTACCTGAGTGGTAAAACAAATATCATATTGAAATAAGGATCTGGCTTATAAAAACATGGAAATGACAGTGACCGACTATTAAGCTGAGGACGTTGACATTACTATGACACCACCTGTTGGACAGTGAATGAACTGCACCGGGCGTACAAGCACGACGAACCAACCACACGTGCGACGATGGGACACATTCATCTGTGGGATGTGAAAAACACAGACGAAAGACGAATACATGTGTGTGATCGTCTGGAGGTTTGCAAGTGTAAAGTACACATATCTTCAAGGGTCAAATTGGACAATAATGCGCAAAGTTGAAATCGACGCTGCACTTGTAAAATCAGGCTCCACAAACCTGTATATATTAAATAAATAATTACGGTTTTGCGAGCACTATAACATACAACCGAAGTAGAGGAAATCTTTGTGTGACGTAGTGAAGACACAACCACGGCACAAACATACGCTTGCGAGCCGGTGAAAACGTGTGCGCGGCGTGCGCGTACGTGTGCGCGGATTAAAGTCTTAAATTAACTTCCATAGGTTTGTGTGTGTGTGTTTGTGTGTGTGCGTGCATGCGTGCGTGTGTGTGTGCGTGTGCGGGTGTACATGCATGTGTGCATGTAAATGCAAGCACATGTATTTGCATGTGTGATTTTTTTTGCATAAAGCGCAGTTATGTGTGTAATATCTGCTCATTATGAGGCACCTCATAGTTCATTGTATACATAGCACAATCTACAGTATGCGTTGTACAATTACAAGAATGCATGCGCACGCACAGAGCAAACAGACACGCGTGCACAGTCACACACGCAGACTCACACACACACACACACACACACACACACACACACACACACACACACACACACACACACACACACACACACACACACACACACACACACACACACACACACACACACACACACACACACACACAGTGTTAATCTTTTATGTTGCAGAACCCCCTTCTGTGCTTCGATATATGGCCAGCGCTGTTTCCGTCACGTCTCTCCCAGTAATCTGCGGAACGGCACACAACACATGTCTTCAATCTGTTCTTTAATCACAGTTTAAAACCAAGAGAACAAAGACATGCTGATGTCTTTCCTCAGATTACATCGAATCTGCTGCGGGTTCTGAGGATCTGTGCAGACAAAATACCAGGCAGACACACTGGAGAGAGAGAGAGAGAGAGAGAGAGAGAGAGAGAGAGAGAGAGAGAGAGAGAGAGAGAGAGAGAGAGAGAGAGAGAGAGAGAGAGAGAGAGAGAGGAGACAATCAAATACATTACACGGGCATAGAATAAATTCATAATAATCATTAAAATATTCTTAGTTAAACTTTAGAGTTGCATGCCTTAAATAATTCATTTATTATTTTTTCCCCTTTATTTTGCTTTTATTGATAGTAAGATAGACAGGAAAGCGGGAAGGACAGAAGGGGAGTGACAAGCATCAAAGGTCGCCATGAACGGGACTTGAACAAGTAACACGCTCACGTTGTCTGCAGGCTGAAGCCTATAAGTGGCATGCCTCTGGACGATTTGGACAGCAGTGCACAGAATGTTCATTTCACTGAGAATGTACAAATACAGTGCAATGGACCTATTTGTTTAAGGCTCAGAATTAAAACTAATTTAACAGTGAGGGTTTTACTGTGTATAAGTTGGCTATATGTACAATACATGTATATTCCTAAAAGGGATTTAATTGTACCGTATATTGCTAGTTATTGTGACTTTGTAGAAAAACATGATGTCATAGTAATTGCGGCCTGCTGTCACAGTTAAGTCCATGTATGGAGTTCCCTGATGTTATCACTATTGGCCAACATCTCTACATCTGACCTCAAATCCTTACATCTCCATTGGATATATTTCAAAGCTGTTTTGACATGCATTTATTGATCCTTAATTCATCCTTCCTCTTCGATGTCTCCCTTTTGACTTGCCCTGTCCATTCAAATTTCAAACTCTAGACGGGCCTGTCCTAACTGGGCCCTCATCAGACCGTGTACACCCAAGAGAATGTCCCCACTGCCACCCTTAGATCTCTAGCATATGTGACTGGGAGGCTTTGAGGCTCAACTAGGCAGGCCAGCCCTATACAGTATATTATATGGAGCTGTTTTGACATTCCATATATTGAATTGACCTCATCAAAGCCTGTACACTCAAGGCATGCTTCTTATTCGGCCAGGACAGAATTAATTCCATGTTGATCTGACCCTCCCTTTGCCAAAGCACCAGCGTTCACCCAGCAGTCTACTGTCAGTGAGCCAGATATACAGTTCATGCACATGACCTCACCCTGGATAGGGCGAAGTTGCTTCTCGTCCTCAGGCGTCTTACTGGCATAGATTAGGATGTACAATAATCATAGACACAGAATAATAATGCCAGTAGAATTGACATAATTCCCAGAAAGATGCCAGCCTCCATGTGACATTTGATTTGCAACGGGTTGCAGATGTGGCTGGAAATGTATTTCATTTTGATCGACTTATCAAACGTGAACACGCGCAAAATGAATGAGAGCCCACCATGCATAATTCATTTAATATTTAAATGGATGGAACCATATTTTATCTTTATGGGCGTGCATTTGGCACATTACTGCCTCGCCACTCTCAGCCTCACAGTATATCCCACTGTCACTCACGTGCTATTATGGCCCCTGCCTGCCTGCTACAAAAATATAACATGCAAGACACGATCAATTTGTTTTGGTGCAAATGGTCATAATACAATCAATATACATCATCTTCTGGGGGGGTTGAAAATGACAATTAATCTCATTAATGGCTATGCTTCAGGCATAAGGACGTGTGTGCTGACACATAAACTGTGGCCCTAAAATAGATAGTGTTGAGAATGGGATCTTGGGATTTTGAGCCAACTGTCTTACTGCACAAACACGCACAAACGTACTATACAGTATATCATGCCAGCCGAGCGTGGCAGCTACTTTCCAACCAGTCAAAGTACAGCGAACATCCACTGTGATATATACAGTACGGCACGTGAACGCAGAATGATAATGGTTTGGACTTGGACTTGGATTTGATGGATGTTAGTTGGGACTCTACACCAAATGAACCCAGCTGTCCTCATGCCTACATGGATCCACTGCAGTGAACCCTATAACCAATAAAATCAGGTCGTCATAAGTCTTGAGGGGGTATGGCGGGCTAAGTTTGGGGAAATTGCCATGCGGAAAAAGGCAATATATGGCTTAAAGATAAGAGCGGGCTGGGAGACTCGCGGAGGATATTGCTTGCTTTAAAGCTCTGATTTACACTACAGATTCAGAAGGCAAAGAAAGGAGAGAAGAGTCCTAGGGATGACTGGCTGGTGGCTATAGCCATGCATCAATTTGCAGTCGGTTATTAAAGATCTCCTGTGTTGTCCTGTAACAATATATTGGGCTGACTGATGCTATAGCTGGTTCACTTGACTCGGTGGGTAGCATTATTCTGTCTAGTATGACAGCTTAGACTGACTGAGCTTTTTTTTTTATAACCGGTGAAGCATGTGTGCCGTTCTATTTGTGTTGGTTAATCAAAAATAACAGATAGGGCTTGCACGCATGCTTTTTTTCTCATTTAAAAATATATTTTGAAACTATGTGTCACATGTATGATACATGTATGATACATTCGGGATGATACAGGACCCAAATGCAGACAGACACACAGATGAGCTCAAATTATTTTTTAACGCAATTAATTGTCTACTATGTATATTCATTAACTTTCTGTATTCTTTATCTGTTCTGTAATTCTGTCAGCACATTGGGTTCTCGCTTGTCAAGTGAAATGTGCTACATAAATAAACTTGACTTGACGGAAATTAAAGGGGAATTACACCCATTTTCATTTTTTTGTACCAATGCAACCAAATGAACCCTAACGGGTTCATTTAGTTCCATTTATACACTCTCAGAAAAAGAAGCGTCTAAAAAAATCCATTAACATGGTGAAAATTCACCTTGATTATGTCATCAAGATGTTTCTCCATGTTAGTGGTTTTCTTCAGGCCTCCATTTATTGGGAACACAGAATGGGGGAACTTTTTTATCATTCCCAACCTGCACCTCTAGGGTATACTAATGACATACCTGTATTAGAATGTCATGAAAATGGGTGGACTTCCCCTTTAAGGAAATTAAGGAACAGGGGTAAGGACAGGGGTAAGGACAGGGATAACAGGACACAGGTGAACAAAACTGACAATCAACACCGACAGAACGGCGAGGAACGCAGAAGAGAAATTCCCTTGCATTTCCTCCCATTTCAAAAAGTATGTATCTACCAACTTATTTAAAGACCTGTGAGCCTCAGACAAAACCAACCCGGATTGTGACATTAATCATGACAACAAAACACATTTTTTTTTTGTCCCAAAACAAATAATTAGGAAGAGGGAAAAAAAGACAGGTTGGTTTTCTGATGTTAATGTACTGTAAATGTGGGAGATCTGTCATTAGGTAAGATGAGTAGTCAGTTCCTTTTGCAAACTGACTGGTGGCTCAATCATTTTGCAAACGGATTAGTCATTTTGCAAACCGAGTAGTCATTTTGCAGAAATGACTAGGCATTTCGCAAAATGACTGATGGATCCTTCAATTTGAGAAAAAGAAGGGCTCACTGGTGGCAGGAGAAGAAAATACATCCACAGATATTGCTTTTCAGATGGGATTGACCGGTATGATTATCTTGAATATATCTTCTAGTTAGAGAGACCTGCAAAATATAAACACATACACGTACTTATATATACATTATACATTAAGCCGGCGTGGGTGAGGAAAACTGTTACAATAGGTCGGTTTGCGTTTGAAAGCACATCAGCATCTTAGACACCTCATTACAGCTCTCTCGCACACGTGCAGTCGCGCACACACACGCACACACACACACACACACACACACACACACACACACACACACACACACACACACACACACACACACACACACACACACACACACACACACACTGTCTCACACAGACACAATGTCCATTATGGCCACAGTCATTGTCCAGGAAATGGGGGTTATAGCTCTTGCTAGTTATTTCCATCACCCCAGTGCTTTGACAGACCTTGTCACCCTCTAAGATAAGACCCATTTATCCTACTGGGTGTTTACACAAGCCATTCAGGTTAACTGACTTGCCAGGAGGGAAAAACAGACAGTCATCATTCTCCATTCAAAGATGATTGGATTCATCAACCACTATTGTTCATGTTTTGACAATAGGTAAAAAATGGGTGCAAAATCCTATACAGTTCTTTGCCTGCGTATAAGCTGTACACAGTACTATTGTGCACCTGTGCACTGCAAGCCTGACAGCTGGAAGGTAGAAGATATTGTTTTCTTATAGAAGTTGTCTACATATTAATATTCCCAAATAGTTGGTTGGTCCTGGCTGTGCGTTGACTTGAGACACACAAAGTTTACTTGAATTACCATTTTTACCAATACCAATGCCTGTTTAAGTATGTTTAAGAAGTAGTGGACATATCCAGGGGCGTAGCTAGCAATTCTGGCCCCCCTGCAAAGCTTTTCTACATGGGCCCCCCTTTCCCAGCAGCGCTGGGGGGGTGATTTTTGAAAAAGAGTAGTTAAAGGGGAATTTCACCCATTTTCAACATTTTATTCTGAGAGCGTACAAATGCATTGTGGCTTTTGAAAAAAGCAGCATCTAAAGAAATCCATTAACATGATGAAATACATCTTGATGATGGTTTTCTTCAGACCTCCATTTCTAGGAAACACAGAATGGGGAAACGTTTTCATCATGTCCACCCAGCACCTCTAGGGTATACTAATGACATATTAGAATGTTGAAAATGGGTGAAATTCCCCTTTAAAATGCTTCAATCTGTTGCACTTTGAGATCATATATATATATATATATATATATATATATATATATATATATATATATATATATATATATATATATATATATATATATATATATATATATATATATATATATATATATATATATATATATATATATATATATATATATTTATAATAATCACTACAAATAAAACCTTATTAATGCAAGCTTTTAGTGCCCCCCTGGCTTTGGGCCCCCCTAACTAACCTAATTGTCTAACTTTTCCACACCTATCGATGCCACTGGAAATATCAGATCTACAACCTGGCACACAAACAACCACTGGAAAAGTTCTCTTTAACAGTCTTGGAAATTAGGCCTAGTCCTCCCTCGGCCATCATCAAACCCTGTACACTCAAGACACTGTCCCCAGTGCAACCTACTTATGATGACCTTTGCTGCATGTCTCTCCCCTTCTCTCTGACCCTCTTTCCTGTCTATTATCACTATAACTATATAGGCACAACCTCCCCCATTGTATGCAATGATGTCTTCCCCTTGTATTTAGGGTTTTAACAATGCCCGATGATCATGTTTTAGTGTGGAAAACAATCATGGCATTCCGTCATTAAATAATCTTCCCTCATTGATCACTCTGGCCAGGCTTGGTCAACTCATGCGCTGCACAACATACATTAAAATACAACAAGAATAAGAACTTGAAGAACCATGACCTCGGCCTCATCCATCCTCCACCGTCCCTCTCTCTCTGCCCTGGGCTCTTTAACGCGCCTGTCCAATAGGGTGGTGACTGGTGAACCGCCACGCCGAGCCGCGCTCTCACTACACTTTCAATTACGGCTTGCGGAAGGGCTCTCTCTTTGTAATTAGTTTCTGGGGGACAACAAACCGTCAGACGGTGTACCTTGTTCCTGATTTATGAAGCATTTAAGCGGTTGGAGGGAAAAAGAGAAAAGGTCTCCGGCTAAATAAAACAAGCCCAGGCCGCCGGGCTCTGAAAGCCCTGCGACGACAGCGCGAGGGAGCGGGAGAGACAGAGAGACTGCTCCCATGATTAACTTTCATTTCCTCATGCCTTATTATTCCATCCCCAAATGAAATTTCAGAAGAGGAGATAAATCTTCCTGTGCGGTGCTGTGTGATTTGTGTGTGTGCGTGTGTGTGTGTGTGTGTGCGTGCGTGCGTGTGTGTGTGTGTGTGTGTGTGTGTGTGTGTGTGTGTGTGTGTGTGTGTGTGTGTGTGTGTGTGTGTGTGTGTGTGTGTGTGTGTGTGTGTGTGTGTGTGTGTGTGTGTGTGTGTGCGTGCGCGCGTGCGCGCGCTACAGTATACACTTCAGTGTCCAGGAATAGCTGCCGCTGCCATTGCTGCTTGCCACTGCTCGGCTTATCGCCTTAAATTCACAGCAAACTAGCTGTCTGGCTTGGCCCAGCAATATGAAAGTGCACCTTCGGTCTAGGTTGTGTGCGTTGTTTGTGTGTGTGCGTGTGTGTGTGTGCAAGAGAGAGATTGAGAGAGAGAGGAGAGAGAGAGAGAGAGATCCTATAGGTTTCATGTTTACAAATCCAGAAATTGCATGTCCCTTGGAGCATATTTGCACGTCTGCTACGTGTCAATATACATATACTGTACTGTGTGTGTGTGTGTGTGTGTGTGTGTGTGTGTGTGTGTGTGTGTGTGTGTGTGTGTGTGTGTGTGTGTGTGTGCGTGCGTGCGTGCGTGTGTGCGTGTGTGTGTGAGAGGGAGTGCACATACTGTAAATGTAAAGCTGGACTAATGGTTGATATAAGGGGATCAATGGAATCGAATACATGAATCACACCACCTTTTAATCACACCACCCCTCGGCCGATTTATAGATGGACACATGGATAAGTAGATATTGATGTCATGTCTGCATCGTCTATCCTCCTCATAATTCTATTGGAGTGGAAAGGCTGTCTATTGACTCTGTTTAACCGTCAACCACCTATTTTGGAAAATGTGTTCTATAGCCTGCAAACTCCTCTCCAATCAGCTCCCCTTTGACCTCAACCACTATACATGTGAACCCTATAGCGTCCCTATTCTGAGGCAAAAATAGCACTCCTACAAGTCCACAATGCGTCACGTTGAAACATGTCGCTCCTAACAGCTTCTAGATTGGAGCAGACCAAGTATAGAGCTCTGGGGAACTGTGATCATATACATGTAAATATAATTTATACCTTATTTAGACTGACTGAGTTGTTTCCACTACTGATTTATTATTGTTATTGTTGTGGGGAGGTAATGACGTGAAATTGAGCATTCATGATGTAAAATAGGCATACACTTGCTTTCTTAGTGGCGATATTTACTTTTCTGAGCAGAATTATGCTGCATAGGATCGTATCATCCTACGGACTTTGTAGAAAACCACCTGAGATTATAAGACTTAAACATTCTTATACATTCTTGACCCCAAATATGACTGAACTAATTAATGAACTAACATTCATTAATATCAAAAAATAAATATTTGTTGCTGCTGCCAGTTATAGAGCTTGCCTTGAAATTGGTAAAGCTTGTGCATTAAGCCTTTTGATAAAAGAAAAAATGAAAAAGCAGCCCTGAAGGCAATAGTGTGCCTGAGCCTTAAACAAGCTGTACACAAGCCAGGTCTGGATACACTCTACTGTACAACATGCTGAAGGCAGTGCTACAACTAGATTCTGCTGTTTTTTACCATATTCAAGTATCAGATTAGTCTGTTTTGAGAGATTCGTATGGCAGTTTATAGCAGGGCTGCCCACACTTTTTGGACTTGAGAGGTACTTTCAAAATGACCGGCTCAACAAGATCTACACATCAAAAATGGGATTGTTTGAGCTTTGAAATAGTTGGTGATGGTGTTACTTACTGTTTAAGTATAATGCACTTAAAAGAGTGAGGGAGAATTGGAAGGTTTTCTTGTATGTATATGCTAATACTGACGTTTGAAAACAGTATTTGGGGTTTCAGTTGACAGTTTGTGATGTTGAGTTTAGTTTCTTGCACCCAAAACTAAGAACTTTCACATTTTTGTCCACAATCGGGAAAGAGAACTGGCAAAACGTTGGTCACAATAATTATTCTCCATTTTCTAATTGTGTGGACTCCTGAAAATGACGTAATTCAGATGTTTAAATGACAATTTAACTCTTGAGAGCGGTAAAATGAAACCAAATGGACCCGTAAGGGTCCATTTGGCTCTCAAGAGTTACAGATCTATAAGGGTCCAAGTGCTGGGGGGACTGTCATGTGATCTACCTGCACGGCCTGTGTGATCTACTAGTAGATCACGATCTACCTTTTGGGCACCCCTTATAGTAAAGTTTTCAGCATTCCATTATTACAAAAATAATGTAACAATGTAATCTGTGAACTAACAGCATGAATAATAGGATAATCTACAAACGTATAACCAACGCCAAAAAAACGGAACTACTGCTTTACTGCTCAAAATAATGTATAACTTATTATGTGCCTGGTTCTCGCTGAGCCAGGACATTGATATTCCGAGTTTTTGCATTGATATTCATGATATCTAAGCATGAGCCATTTGTTCACTGTCCAACTATGGTACAGCACACCCACCACTTCTGAATATTTATGATCATGCTTGCCAACCATGGAGACTCATTATAATATCAAGGAGACCTGGCGGTCCTGGTTGGCATATACCATATACCTATATTGTATAGCATTTTCTAGTCAACTCTGTTGCTTTGTTTCTGCTTTCTTACTACACTGTGCATGTATGCTTAAAATGCAAGCATGTATGGTTGTATACCCCAAAAGTACAATTTAGATGTTTGTCTGCCCAAAATGTAGCGAAAATAGCAAATCTACAAGCTCAAACCAGCTCACAAGGTTTTCTTTTAATTCATGGCTCACCTCACTTCACCTCAACATTTCTCTTCTCTCAAACAATTCAGTTCTGCTGTAATACTGTAAATAAATACATAAATACGGTACATATGTTTGGTGAAAAAATACTGTCTGTACCACATTTCCTCACTATAAATCAACAAACACAAGTGATTTCTACATAATCCGCAGTCCCCACTGTGTCTCGTTCTTATGTAAAGAAACACAAGCAGTCCTCAAGGGAAAATGGAAATGACAATTATGGCTTGTCAGATCTTTTTGATATTTACTTTGGATGATTTTGCCCCTTATACTTGTTTGAACAGCTCGCTGAATAGCGCTGGCTCTGATTCAACTGAAATTAAACCATTGTTTGGCATTTTTACATAGACGGGGCGTTCGCCTGCCAGTTCAGTCTCTCGACAGGGCCTGGTGCCGGATGAATATTTTAGCAGTCACTGACCAGAGAGCTATCAAGGGTGCTCTTTTGTTTGCGTGACTACACTGCCAGCTTTTCTCCATCAGGGAGCAAGCATCTTTCAACTAATGATCTACTTTGCATT
Source organism: Benthosema pterotum (assembly GCA_039105355.1). Lineage (NCBI taxonomy): Eukaryota > Metazoa > Chordata > Actinopteri > Myctophiformes > Myctophidae > Benthosema > Benthosema pterotum. Next base: position 14,080,352 of record CM076980.1, on the reverse strand, counting down.
TGATTTAATTAGGTGTATTTAAATAGCTCTGAGCAATAATTAACTAGCCATAGCGTGTGAGTGAGTGAGTGAGTGAGTGAGTGAGTGAGTGAGTGAGTGAGTGAGTGAGTGAGTGAGTGAGTGAGTGAGTGAGTGAGTGAGTGAGTGCATTCATTTATTCTTTTTTTGTAAATATTTGTTTTTTGCCTTTTTGTCTTTATTGATTGATACAAGTGAGGAAAGATAGGAAAGAGGGACAATGAGAAGGGGATAGAGGCATGCAGCAAAGGTCTTCATGAACAGGACTTGAACACATTCCCATCAGACCAGGAGCCGCCTATATGTGCCGTTTGTCTGGGTCACTGGGCCAACGGGCGTCCCGACAATGACATATTTATTCCTCGCCACAAAACAAAAATAGCTCATTTACACAGAATATAAATGAAGCTCTCTGTGCGATAGGGATATGTGCCAGTAGTGCTGTATGTTGAAGAGGAGCTTGTTTTTGACCTGCCCTCATCAGGTAGCACCCACCCACCCATACTCCTCTGGCTGACTCCCACTGCCTGTACCCGCAAACAAACCATAATGCCATGGGACAATGAGAGAGAGAGAGAGAGAGAGAGAGAGACAGAGAGGAGAACGGATGGGGCACAAATTAATGGTTTTATTAATGCAAACACAAAGGCGAGAGAGAAAGATGGAGGGTTGGTTGACAGCAAGGAAGGGAGGCGGAGAGGAGATAGGAGAACGCTTCCAGGGCACAGCTCAAGATGGTGTTTGAAGCACTCGGGGGTGTGTGTGTGTGTGTGTGTGTGTGTGTGTGTGTGTGTGTGTGTGTGTGTGTGTGTGTGTGTGTGTGTGTGTGTGTGTGTGAGAGGGGGGGGGGGGCGCTTTATTGTTTCTCTTAATGAGCTTTTTATGTTCTTGTGTATTTTGCAAACCACGTGGCGGTCGCTGACGGATCGGCTCCTGGGCTTTTCTTATTTTATTTTTTATCCGGCAAACTCCACCACTCCATATAAATTTAATTATAAACAGCTGGTTGGCAAACAGTGGCTAATTAACAGATGGGGTGGCGGTGCTGCGGGAACATCAGGTCAGCATCACGTCCTCCTACGCACCACCCAGCCGCCTCCACTGGATGACCTCCATACAGACACACAAGTACACGTGCACTCAGGGGATGTATGATTAATTGGTCATAGGTGTCAACAATATTGGCATAAAAATGCAATATTGGTATGCCTACCAACCCAGTATCAAAACTAGACCTGCACTCTGACGAGTGCCGACTTGCGCTTTGCACAAAAGCAGTTAGGGCATGGTCATCAGTCGTCACTCGAAGTGAGAATGGGAATTATCTCCTGGAGGTGTTGGGGTTAATGCACATTATGATTAATTAAGTGTTTATTTTGAACTATTGTCCCCTCATTTACTTTGCATGACACAACACAACTAACTGATTAACTATTGCACTGCAAAAAATATAAAGGGAGCTATCTGTGAGATAATCCAACTTGAATATAATATAATATAATATAATGGTATAATGTCTCATTTAATATAATATAATATAATATAATATAATATAATCCAACTTGAATATAATATAATATAATATAATGGTATAATGTCTCATTTCATTTCTAGATTGTGACACACTGTTATTTAGGGATGCACTTATTATTGGTGATATCGATGCCGATATATGCTTATTATTTGTTGTTTTTCTCCTCCTTTTATGCCAGGTAAACAATACACTTATACTGACTATACAAGAAATACGGGAATAGGGTCTCTGAAAGAGAATATTGATGTTGTTGCAGTATATGTATTCGCTCACATCGCTGACAATTAACACATACTGTATGTCATCCACAAATGTCGGTGTAGATGCTTGGCCAATCACGGATTGTGTATCACCCCCAAAAGTTGTGGGTGACCAATCAGAGCCCAACTATTCAAAGTGGACTTTCCTATATGTGACTTTAGACTTACTGTCCGTTGAAATTAGCTGATATAGAGAAGCACTACCCATGGCCAATTTTTTTTCTCCCTGGAAATAAAAAGGTTTAGATTTCCGACACTATAGTCGATCACAAGGGGAAAAAAAGTGCTGTGATGTGATGTATTCCTTAATATGCTGCTAAACTGTCCTTCACCCGTGAGGTTCCGATCCCATTAGTTGTGAGACATTAAGTCTTATTAATAAAAAATACAAAAGTTGGAGGAGGAAAAAACAACAAACACAGATGTGAGGAGAGACCCCTCAAAATGTAGCTGATGGGTGGGTGGGGGGGGGGGGGGGGTAGCGGGTTGGGTTAGCATAAACAAGCAAGGTCTGGCTGAATGAGCAAGCTAATTAACTTGAAAAACTATAAAAATGTAAATTGCAATTTGCTACCATGGGCATCTAATTAAAGCCACTGGAATGTTAAGGACCAAATTGAATTTGCTAAAGGAGAAAAGGAGGAAAAAATATGATTTCCCCACATCACCGGGTATCGATTGCCCACTCCTCAAGTCCTCGGGTGGGGGAATTAACGGAAAGTATAGCAGAATAGTTGAGCACGCTGAAAAGATGGGAAAGAAAAAGAATGGGTATGTAGATGGAGAAAAAACAATAGGTACGTTGCGCTCATTGCAAACAAAGGTCCACCGGGAAGCGCTTCAACAAAATGAAGTCACTGGACATTGAACACATAATTATGTTGTTGCATTATGTTATCAATATAGGACGAATATGACATGCAGGTTGGTGGAAGAATTATATATATATTTTTACTTTAAGTAATATTCATTCATTATATAGAATTATCTGTCTGTCTGTCTGTCTGTCTGTCTGTCTATCTTTCTATATTTTTCCAATGGACTCCTCCCTATTATAGACTGTACTGACTGTACTGACTCCAGTGGGTCACCTTGGCGCATTTTGCTCCCAACTCGGTTTGTTGCCCTACTCAGAGTGTGTATGTAGCGCTCACAGAATAACCAGGATTGTTTTCTGGTGCCACATATTTAGATTTTTATTTAAACAGGGTCGTCTTTCTGAAATGCAGAAAATAACAACACAAAAGGGTCAGACAGAGAATGGTTGCTGTTTCTCTGCAGACTGTCATTGTACATTGAATTTTCCAAAAACATTCTCAAAATTATCAAAACAATATAGAAACGATCTAATTAGCATATTCATATAACCATAGTCCCTTTCAATTATATTCAGTATCAATGTTCAATTATCATTAACTCAATTAGGTCCCAAAAATAATACATGCATATCCCCAACCATAGTAACATACAGTATTCATGTCCAAAAAGGAAATAAACCACAACAGTCCAGTAGTTCTGTTCATAACACTCACTACAGTAATGTAGTTACAGTACACACACTTAGCAATTAGCTTACATGACCTACAGTGACATAATGGCCACCACAGCACACCAGCTAGGCCTATCCTGCTGCAGAGGTCACCCTTTAGCTAACCAGCTAGCCACAGTGTACCATCTATGTTATTTCAGAGTTCTCTTATTAGCTTTCTTATTATAAACAAACCAAACAAAAACGAGTTGTGTATTGTCACAGACAAGCACAGTAATATACAGTGTTCATGTGTTTTGCACTATCTCTCACCTGAAATGCAGAAAACAAATACACAAAAGGGTCAGACAGAGAAAGATGGCTGTTTCTCTGCAGACTGTCTCTGTACATTGAATTTCCTGCCCAAAACCCTTTCAGAATAAAAGCAATGGAATTCGTTTCTAGAACAGACCATGAATTCAATGGACAACAGTGCCATCTTGTGACGCTATTTGGTAGTGTTTTGCACTGCAGTCTGGTGTAGCAAAATAACTGTATATTGGACTTAAATTCTGGACAATAAAAATAACAAAAACATGCCAAAAACGTTTGAATAGGGGTCTCTGTGAAACATAAGACTTTAAGAAACATTACAGAATGTGGCCAGATATGTTCCATATCGCCACACCCTCCCCCACTTTCTTAAATGTCTCCTGACATTTGACAAAGAATAAGGTCTCCTCCTTACTGAAAAACAAATGGTTACATCAAAACAGGTACTTTGTAAAGGCAATAACGTGATAAAAGCATATCAATAAATATTTACATGTTTCACCGATACTGAATACCATTTCCAATGAAAATCAAAACCAGTTTTTCTTTTCAGGTTCCATAAACAGTTTCACCATCTTTGGTAAAGATACTTCTCTCCTGTAACAAGACTCGATTAGCGGCCAACTCATTCAATAGTCTGTCACCTTTTTTTTTCTGTTTACTTATCAGAGACCATACATTGTCTTGTCGTACCCCGAAACAACATAAAATCAAAAACCAAAACACAGAAATGCTTTTCTCATTCTAAATAAAACGGTTTCTTCTGTCTTCTTCTTGTTGATTTTCACTCATAACTATTACTATGAATGGCAAAGTCTCTCTTCTTTTTCAGTTTCTCAGTGGCAGTCTTTTTTTATGTGTGTTTTTCATGTGTGTTTGTATGTATTGCGTTATGTACTTTAGTGTGTGTGTGTGTGTGTGTGTGTGTGTGTGTGTGCGTGTGTGTGTGCGTGTTATCTCACTGTCTCTGCGCTGCACTCCAGGGTCTCCACAGCATCTGGACACAGGGGGATGGTCTCTTCACTTCAATGTGGTCCATGTCCATCCCTCTAGGAATCACCTTGGGCTGTCCTAGTGCATCGTATGTCAGCATCTGAGGTGGGCGTCGCTGTCTCTGAGGGTGACCTTGTTCCACTGGTGGTACTCCCTCAGCATCCTCTTCCTCAGCTGCCTGCTCTGGTGGCTCATTCCATTCAGCTTCCTCTTCAGATATGCTGTCCTCTTCAGTCATAACTTCCTCTGCAGGTATGCTGTCCTCTTCAGTCATAGCTTCCTCTTCATCACCAACCTCAGGTAAGTTTACATCAATCTGCTGTTCATTTTCTCTCTCCATTCTTGGTTCATAGGGCTCAGCATCCGGATTTAAAGAGGAGACTGTTCTGTCTTGCTGGCTGTGACGAGGGAATCGCAGGACCATTTCACACTCATCCTCATCTTCGCTGTCTTCACTGTCTGAATACCGGTCTGGGAGCTGTTGCTGTTTAGTTTTGACATTTCTCATCTTCTTGGGGCGTCCTTCTGAATCAGGCTCTTCGAGAGGTAAACTGTCACAGGGGAGTAAAAGGTTTCTGTGCACCACACGACTCTTTCCTCCTCTTTCCGGTGTTATCTCATACACAGGGCTGTCGTTGCTCTTGCGACTCACCACAACATACACCGTGTCCTCCCAGTGTGATCTGAGTTTGCCTGGCCCACCTCTCTGACTCAGGTTTCGGTACAGGACTCTGTTGCCTGGCTGTAGTTCTACTCCATGGCTCTTCTTGTCGTAGTATTGTTTTCTTCTCATGGATTCCTTACTGTCTGTCTTTGCAGCGATCTCATAGGCCTCTCGCATCCTTGCTTGCCACTGTTTCACATACTGTGCGTAACTTTCTTGTTTCTCAGAGGGCTGCAGATTAAACAGGAGGTCGATGGGCAGTCGAGGTGAACGGCCAAACAGCAGGTAGTATGGAGAGAAACCTGTGGCCTCGCTGCGTGTGCAGTTGTATGCGTGCACTACCTTTGTAAGGGAACTCTTCCAATCAGCCTTCTCTGAGTCGGTCAGCGTTCTGAGCATGGAAAGGAGGGTCCTGTTGAATCTCTCTGCTTTTCCATTCCCTTGGGCATGATATGGTGTAGTGTGACATCCACAGACACCGGACAGCTTCTCCAGCTGGGAAAACATCTGGTTCTCGAACTCTTTTCCCATGTCATGGTGGATTCTGGTTGGGAAGGAAAACTTTAGAGCATAATCGTTAAAGATCTTTTCTGCGACAGTCTTTGCTGATTTGTTTTTCGTCGCATAAGCCTGAGCAAAGCGGGTAAAATGATCCATCACCACAAGTATGTATTCATACCCTCCTTTGCTTCTTTCGAGGTGTAGAAAATCTATAGACACCAGCTCGAATGGATACGTTGTTTTGACGGTCACTAATGGTGCTCTAGTTACTTTGTTTGGTGCTTTCCTCTTCAAGCATTCACAGGTGCGTGTGACAAAGTGTTCTACATCTCTTTGCATGCGTGGCCAGTAGAATCTATCCCTGATTAGGCCAAGGGTTCGTTCTACGCCCAAATGTCCCATTTCTCTGTGCAGCTCGTGGAATACAGTTTGGTGATGCTCTTTAGGTAGGATTAGTTGTTCTCTTCCTCCCGCTTTCCTCTGCAGAATCCCTTCCGCACTCACCTGAAGTCTGGTCCACTGTCTTAACAGCAGCCGAACATCATCTGTCTCCGCTTTCAGAGCCTGACCAGTGGGGAGATGATTACTTTCTTTATACTGCAGTACACGTCCGATGACAGGGTCTCTTTCTTGGCTTTGTCTAATGTCGGCTGATGAAATGGTCTTAACTGTGGGCAGTGTAGTATCACTCACCAGACTGATGGCGTCCAGGCTCACTGTGTCTGTCCAGTGACAGGTGTTCTGCTGCTGACATGAGACTGCCTCCACACACGCACTGATCACATCTTGCTGAGCCTCTTCTGTGCACTCTCTCATTAGCTGGTCGATGTTCATGGGCATTCGGGACAGACCATCGGCATCTGCATTTTGTTTTCCTGGTCGGTACTTCACAGTGAAATTGAAATCAGCCAATTCAGCGACCCATCTGTGACCTGTAGCATTTAGTTTCGCTGTCGTGAGGATGTATGTTAGGGGATTATTGTCGGTGTAAACCACAAAATGTGGGGCGTGGTACAGATAATCCCGAAACCTTTCACAGATGGCCCATTTTAGCGCCAGGAATTCCAATTTTCCTGAATGCATATAGTAGTTTTTCTCTGGTGGTGTTAGTGTTCTGGAGCCATAACCGATCACTGCCATCTTTCCAGCCTGTCTCTGATATAAGACGGCGCCCAGCCCTTCCTGCGATGCATCACAATGGAGGATGAATGGCTGTGTAACATCTGGATAGCCTAAAATGGGTGGCTCTGTCAAGCAGTCTATTAGCAGATTCAGAGTGTCTTGGTGGTTCTGAGTCCAACAGATAGGCGTGCTTGGTGGAATGTGATTTTTCTGTTTTGCACTGACCTTTTTCTTGTTTTTCTTTTGTTCAGCAGGTGGAGTCTTTTCCGGTGTTACTGCCAGCAGCTCATACAGTGGTTTTGCCACTCTGGAGAAATTGGGTACGTAGGCTCTGTAATAGGACAGGAACCCCATCATTCTTCTCAGTTCTCCCACTGTTGTCGGCTTCCTCTCTTTTAAGGCCTGGACGGGTGCGACTTCAGCCGGTCCATAGTATAGCCGTCTTCGGACACCATTCGACCCAGAAAGCGTACCTTTCGCCTGAAGACGTCACATTTACGTGGAGTGAGCTTGACACCATGTTTCTGATATCTCTTTAACACTTCTCGCATGTGGCTCACGTGATCTTCGAATGAACGGGAATGGACCAGATTGTCGTCCAAATATGGTTGAGACATGACATCCCGTAGCCCAGCTAGACAGTCTTCCATACTTCTCTGAAACTCTGCTGGTGCTGAGCTGAGCCCAAACGGTATGCGATTCCACTGGTATAGCCCCCAGGGTGTTATAAAAGCAGTCAGGGGCCGGCTCTCTTCATCCAGGAACCCCTGGTGATACGCCTTTCCTTGGTCCAGGACAGAGAACCAGGAGCTGCCGGTTAGGGAGTCCAGCATATCTTGAATCCTGGGAATCGGATGGCGGTCTGGGACGGATTTTCTGTTGAGCTCCCGAAAATCACAACACAGCCTCAGGCCCCCATCTTTCTTCCTCACGCAGACGACTGGAGAAGAATATGGCGACCTTGACGGTGAGATCCAACCCCGGTTTAACAGGTCTTGAAGATATTGCTTTACCTCTTGGTGGAGGGGCTTTGGCACAGACATGTATGTCTTCTTCACAGGTGTCTTGTCGTGGAGTGTGATATGCATATTCAGCGATGGGATCGACCCGACATCGCTGTCATCATAGGAGAAAGCGTTGCATTCCTCTCTCAATAGCTGTCTCACAATCTGCTGCTCGTCATCGCGGAGGTGGTCTATCTTCACAGGAGGGTCCCACTGATGTGGTCTTTGTGTCTGGCCTTCTGTGTCTCTCACCTTGCTTTGTTGACTGTAGTGTGCCTCAGGCTGCAAGTTGTTGCTTTCGTCGTTCTCAGGCTGTTTTTCTGTTTGTACAGGCTCTGCAGTGGCTGGATATACTGTTTTCACTTCTTGGAGATGACCCAGGATGAGGCGGGGGCTCAGCGTGACATCATGCTTGTTAGTGTTAGCGATGGGGACTGGCACGAACGTAGATCTGTCTCCGTCTATCCTGACGAGGCCCTCCTGTATGACCACGCCCTCAGGAAGCTGTGGTAGTTCACATGGTGTAAACAGCATACTCTCTCCTGTAAACTGAGCTCCGGCGTGTGCACGTGCAAAGATGGTAGTAATCTGCTCTGCTGCCAGGCGTAGTCCTCTCTTGCCTGCCTGTACTGTTCCTGCATCCAGCCTGGAATTGGAAGTCTGCATTAACTTGAATACTGACCGTGCACTTTTCATTTCCACTGAGAAGAGTCGGCTCACTTTCTGGATGGCATCTGTCTTTGACATTCCTTTATCCCACCGGTTCAGCAGCTCTTCTATAACATTGAACCCAATGATAGGATGCTCAGCTACTTTAGGGTCACCTGACACCAGCATCGGGACCAGCAGCATCTCTTCTGAGTGTGGCTCTGTTAACTGGAACTGTACCTCCACCCAGCCATCGAACGGGATCTTGGTTTGGTTTGCGGCTAACCCCACCAGTGGCTCCTCTCCCAACAGCTCTGCTAGTGGTCTCACTTCGCTCTCAGGTAGGTGTTGTTTCCTCCATTCATCATTGATGATGCTCGCTTGAGCCCCTGTGTCCCACAGTGCCTCTGCTGCAACATTATCTAGTTGACACTGGACTAGGCATCTATTTCCAATGAGGCCAATGAGCTTAGCTTGATGGCTTGAAGGTAAGTATTGGACAGATGTGTCACACATAGACGGTGTTCTGCCTGTCAGTTTGTTAATGTGTGACTGGTCTTCATTATCTGCTGTGGTCTGTTGCAGTGGTGTGGCTTTCTGACAGGGTGTTACCTTTGTTTTGGACCTGGAGAGATGGAGGGCTACTGGTGGTCCTGGCTCAGCAGCCCCCTCCCGTTTCCCTGAGCCGGTTTCTTCAGCCTACAGCCCCGGGAAAGGTGCCCTTCGTTCCCACAGCGGTAACAATGGTTACAGGACTCACCAATGTTTGCCTCTCGACATGCTTTGCATCCTTTGATCCACTTTACAGCTGACGGTGGCCTTGTCCCTGCCTGATAATGCGACTTGGTGGCTTCCATTGTCTCCAGGAACATCTTCTTAATCTCCATCACTTCTGCTTTTAGGTCTTCTATGCATTTGCTTGAGTCAGCATCAACTTCTTTACCTTTGCCTTGCTTTTTCTTCACTGTAGGTTGAACTTCCTCTCTTCCCGCAGCAACAGCATCTTTTGTCCCTGTCTCGCCGCTCTGTTCTGTGTAGATTTCGTTCAGCTTAGGCTGCTTCCATGCCGCTGTCTTCCTCTGTTTGTTTTGACGTTCTTGTTCCAGGCTAGCAGCCTCATTTATTTTCTCTATTAGGGTCTCATCTGTCACTGTGGGGTTGCTGAGGTAAGGTTTGAGCTGGTACTTCACAGCATCACAGATGAGTCCTGTCTCCAGTGATCTCAGGAACTTGCGCTGGATTAGATCGACACTGAACTGTTCTCCTTCTTCCTCATCCCCCGATTTCCAGGTTAATTTCTCTCTCAGCTCTATTGCTCTGAATAAGAAACTCTGGGCTGATTCTTTGGGATCTTGGGAAATGTTCATTAATCTGTGCAGCAGGTCTGCTGAAGAATCGACTTTATAGTGGCCTTTCAGGATGGTCTTCAGTGCCTGGAGTGTGAGGCCTCGCTTTATTTCTAGGAGGTCGCGCAGGTGAAGGCCAGGGCTAACTGCTCTCACCACTGCCTCAATGATCTCCACCTCAGAGTAACCCTTCTTCACTCCAGATTCAATCTGATTGGTGAGGCTGGTGTATGTTTATCTTTCTGGCCGGCTTCTCCAATTTGTCCACTGATCTTGAAGTCCTTCCTCAGGGTCACTTCAGGTGCTGCAAGTGGTGTCGGTGAGGCTGTTACCTTCTTTTCATTCCCTGCTGCTTCGCTGGTCTTTAGCTTTTCTCCTAGTCCCAACGCCTCCATCTTCTCCTCCAAGGCTCGACGTGCTTCGGCTTGAGCCCGCTGGAGCTGTGCATATTCTTCTTTCAATGTTTCGATCTCGCTGTTCTTCTCTATATTTTCTGGCTGTTGCAGTGTTCCCATGAAAGACAGGAGGTCAGAGAGGTATGTAGAGAACTGTTCCGAACCCTCGTCCTGTTCGATCTCATCTAAAGTCTGTTCAGCCAGTCTGATAAGGGCCCGTCTGGTCTTGGCTTGGAATCCCCCATCGGCTGGTTCACTGCACTTTAGTCTTTCACACACACGGATCAGTTCTGGTTTCTCCAGTGACAGAAGCAGTGCACTCACATCATTCTGTAGCTGCTCCATGTCTTCAGTTGGGTGTGTCACTTTAATCTTCTTTTTTTTTTCTTCCTTTGTTCGTTGGTTGGTAAAGGGGCTGAGTCTTGCTGTCCTCTTTACGCAGTCATCTCAGCAGTGCCTCCATAAATATGTAGCGCTCACAGAATAACCAGGATTGTTTTCTGGTGCCACATATTTAGATTTTTATTTAAACAGGGTCGTCTTTCTGAAATGCAGAAAATAACAACACAAAAGGGTCAGACAGAGAATGGTTGCTGTTTCTCTGCAGACTGTCATTGTACATTGAATTTTCCAAAACATTCTCAAAATTATCAAAACAATATAGAAACGATCTAATTAGCATATTCATATAACCATAGTCCATTTCAATTACAATTAGTATCAATGTTCAATTATCATTAACTCAATTAGGTCCCAAAAATAATAAATGCATATTCCCAACCATAGTAACATACAGTATTCATGTCCAAAAAAGAAATAAACCACAACAGTCCAGTAGTTCTGTTCATAACACTCACTACAGTAATGTAGTTACAGTACACACACTTAGCAATTAGCTTACATGACCTACAGTGACATAATGGCCACCACAGCACACCAGCTAGGCCTATCCTGCTGCAGAGGTCACCCTTTAGCTAACCAGCTAGCCACAGTGTACCATCTATGTTATTTCAGAGTTCTCTTATTAGCTTTCTTATTATAAACAAACCAAACAAAAACGAGTTGTGTATTGTCACAGACAAGCACAGTAATATACAGTGTTCATGTGTTTTGCACTATATCTCACCTGAAATGCAGAAAATAACAACACAAAAGGGTCAGACAGAGAAAGATGGCTGTTTCTCTGCAGACTGTCTCTGTACATTGAATTTCCTGCCCAAAACCCTTTCAGAATAAAAGCAATGGAATTCGTTTCTAGAACAGACCATGAATTCAATGGACAACAGTGCCATCTTGTGACGCTATTTGGTAGTGTTTTGCACTGCAGTCTGGTGTAGCAAAATAACTGTATATTGGACTTAAATTCTGGACAATAAAAATAACAAAAACATGCCAAAAACGTTTGAATAGGGGTCTCTGTGAAACATAAGACTTTAAGAAACATTACAGAATGTGGCCAGATATGTTCCATATCGCCACATGTACGTCGTGTGTACAGAGGCGGATCTAGGCATAGGCATGGGGGGGCAATGCCCCCCTAAATGCCCAGTCTGCCCCACCAAACATGATGGCATGCAAAACAACCCAAGATATTTTAGTGCTTATATTTAAAAAGTATTAGTAAGAAACACTAATGAAAATGGTATGGGCTTCATCGTGGGGCGGCATCGATGAAGCCGCCCCCTTACCATTTTCGTCTGACCACATTCGGTGGGACATGTCCACTGTGAGAGGAGGCTTCAAGCAGTGGACCATTCAGTTCTAAACGAGCATAACAAATCTTTACAATCACCCATCGGAACAAATCTACTGTATATTACAAGTGCACTGTGAGTGAGCATGCATAGTTGATCAACTACCGGTACCATTCAACTTTGAGACTTTACAGTGTTTCACATGAGCTGAGAAGAGGGACAGGTGCATTGTAATTACCCTGTCAGTAGTAAAGCCATTAGTCCAAAAGCTGGATGGACCAACTGGCCATTAATGGTACAGTACAAAACCACATGGGACATTAATCTCATGGCATGAATTACTCTGCATCTGCAATTTACCAAAACAATATGGCTGAGTGACACTGACGGGGATGCTGGTACAAAGTATTGTCTTTGGTAAACAAATGGGTTAAGAAAAAATGCACGGCAAAATGTGAGGGCCACTGGAGACAGAGAAGGTAATCAGAGCCAAATGGTCGTGCTAATGCTCCACAGGTGCTCAGCGCAGACGGTTACACGATACTTGAAAGGATTACGTCAAATGAAGATTGACTGGGCCTTTCTGCAGAACCTCATAAAGATCACCAAGCCTCCCAGTTGCTCTGTGGCCTCACAGTTAATTGTGTTAAGCTTAATTGGTACAGTGTATGCTTGATACTCGGGTTGTAATTATTGTGCATGCAAAATTGTTGCGGTTTATCTTGTTATATCATGTCCTCTGGGCTCATGCTTTGTGTGTTTGTGTGTGTGTGTGTGCGCGCGCGCGTGTGTGTGTGTGTGTGTGTGTGTGTGTGTGTGTGTGTGTGTGTGTGTGTGTGTGTGTGTGTGTGTGTGTGTGTGTGTGTGTGTGTGTCTGTGCGTGCGTCTGTGCCGAGCACACATGCTTACATGCTTATGTCATGCATGTTTTCCAGCGAGATGCAAGTATAACACCGTATGTGCAAGTATCTTTGACTGGGTATTTCCTGCATGCCCGTTTTGTGCCGACATGCACACGGAATAGCCTAAGATTGAGACTCTTGTCGATGCATTTATCGATTCTGACATTTTAAACTTCGAGATGGTATCACGTATGGTCCTGAGGGCAGAACATGTTGAAATGCAAATGCAAAAACTATGATGCCTACCCTACTGCCCCACTTGTCAAGATGGGTCTAGCATTTAAAACCTGTAGGTCCGTAGTTTTTAATTTAAAAAAGTGTTTTGATCCACTCTTGTCCACTCCAGATCTCCTCATCTTGCACAATGAGTGAAACTGGCTGCGCAGTTACATTTGTTGCATCTGGCTACAAAGGCAGCAGGCATGATACCTTCTGGTAGATTGAAAATGTCAGAATCGATAAATACATCTATGACAGTCTAAATCTTACACCCTTTTCACACCAAGGGTGTCCTTGCAACTGGGTCCAAACGGTCACAAGGTTGTGTGATATGCCTTGTTGTACATTGACATGCATTGTTCTGCGTTGATACATTGTCCTAAGCGATTCAACACATGTAAGTCAATGGACCATATCACACCAAAGGGTCAAGACTGTTTTAGCGTTAACTCCTTGCATTAGTTTGGACCTATGGACTTGAGTCTTTGGTGTGAAAAGAGAAGTACACACACACACAAAGAATTTTGCACAGGAGCAGAAAATTGATGTGTTTGACAGAAACTACAGTAAATACTGGGGGAAGCTAGCCAGCTACTATTCACTTTATTTTTCACTCATTTTGTTTTTATTTTACGGCTGCGCTGACTATTTAAGCTGTCATTATCCCAGATGGGCACAGGAAGGCTCAGGATTGTGTTGTTTTTTATTGAAGCAATAAACAATCACTAGCTCGCATGAACAAATTGAGCAGGATGAAAGGGAATGTCTCTTCTTTCTCTTGCATAATGTTACATTCATAAGACTAATGAGTGGAATTCTCACTAGGTGGGTTTTGTGAGACAACAATATGGCTTTGTATGAGTTAATTCCCCCAGAGCTCAACAAAGTCAACACGCATTCACATTGCAGTGCAACATGGTGGTTCATTTCTTGTTTAATTCATGCAGACAGAAAAGTGTAGAGGACCAGATCTGTTGTGATTATTTAGTCAACATATTATCCAGTCCTCTGATTGTCTTTTCATTGATCTTACTGTGGTTTGATGGCAGCATTGACTTAATTTCACTATATAAATGAAACTTGTACTCATTGTAAAACCACTAAAGAATAAGAAATAGCTGTGATGGACAAATTTACAAGCAGCAAATTTCTTCCCTCCTATCTCTTCTTCTCTCCAAACATCATCCCATTTCCTTGATCGCTGCCATCATTGACGATGTTGTTTGTTTGTTGTTTGTTATTGTTTGTTAGCCCAGTAAAGTTTTATATGCAAAGAACAATATTAGTATGTTGTTGTTGTTGTTATGACTTACCAGCAGCTGTAAACAATCCTGCAAAAGACGATGAATAGAAAACAGCAGGATGGCACCACTAATAATATCTTAACAGATAGGAATTTTCACTGTGTGGTGTGTAAAAACAAGTACAGTAGTACTGTATTTACACACATCAGTACTCTTATAGAGTACTAATGTAATTCTAGCCTGGTGGCCAAAGTGTCTTTCTTGTGCTGTAAATGTCTAATCCCAAATCGATGCATTTCCTGGAGAGACAGAGAGACAGACAAAAAGATGTTGAGAGGAATACAGGGGGAAAGAGAAGAAAGAGAGGAGATGACAGCGGCAGAGTGACACAAGGATTGAGACACTGTCATGCCGGCTGGTTTCATCGTTTCCCCACCAGCGCCCCAGGGAGATCATTAGCTCACAATATGGAGTCTATCAATCCTCACAGAATACCACTCTGCCCTCTGGGTACATGTCCTGTCTGTCTGTCTGTCTGTCTGTCTGTCTGTCTGTCTGTCTGTCTGTCTGTCTGTCTGTCTGTCTGTCTGTCTGTCTGTCTGTCTGTCTGTCTGTCTGTCTGTGACATTCACATAGGGTTCTAGTTGGGATAGTAGTTGTTTGCATGTAGTGTGGCTTATAATGTTTTTTTTTTTTTTTATCAAGAAAGATATACGCTTCTAGCCTCAGGTGTTGCCATCATAGCGTGTTAAAGACATTTAGATATGACATGGTAAGCTGTGGGCTTTGGCAAGAGATTAGATGTAGTTGTCTGTCTGCTGCATTGGAGTTTAGTTTAATGTACATTGTGTACAAAAAAGCAAAGATATATACAGTACTGTATATATAGCAATGGAATATATGCAACTGTGTTTTTATGCAACTATCCCTTTTTCTGTGTGTGTGTGTGTGTGTGTGTGGGGGGGGGGGGGGGGGGGTGCATCTGTAAACTGTTCCAAATATGTGCTTTGTTTTCTGAAGGGGAGATAATGTATCGTATCGGTGATCTGGTGAGCGTAAAGGTCAATCTGTTCCTAATTGGATAGGGATGTCTCTCTTTCTCTCTCTCTTTCTCTCTCTCTTTCTGTGCGTGCGGCCGTGCGCACACACACATGCATGCACACATGCATGCACACAACCTTATTCCTGTATTGCGACTATGCCTGGCCATGACATGCTATGCCGTGCAGTGCTGCCACTTAATTGTCCTGTAGCAGGCCTTTGTCATGAGACGCTATACTTCACACATACGCACATGCATGTATGCGCACACTGTACAAGGAACATAAGACTGGACTGTGCAGGAGCCTTGTGTCCTGCAGTATCAACAGGCAAGGTATGACACAACACGGTTTCCCATCCAGTGAGACGGGACCATAGATAGACCGTAAATCACATGGAGCAAAACTGAACAAAGCCGCGGGCCAAGTTTGAACGAACTAACCTTTTAAAGGGGAATTCCAACCATTTTCAAAATTTTCCTGAGAGGGTACAAATGGAACCAAATGGACCCGCTATAGGGTCCATTTGGTTCACATTTGGTTTGGGAAGAATGGGTCTGAAAGAAAAATCATTAACATGGTGAAAGACATCTTGGTGATGTCATCAGATGTATTTCACCATGTTAATGATTTTTTTCATACCTCCATTTTTAGGAAATACAGAATTGGGGGAAGTTCTTTTTTTATCATGTCCACACAACATCTCTAAGGTATATTAATGAAAATGAAAATGTTGAAAATGGGGGGTCTTCCCCTTTAATTTGATGATGTCTCAAGGGCCAAATTAAGTTACACGGCGGGCCAAATTTGGCCCGTGGGCCAGAGATTGACACCCATGACATGGAGGAAGGGAGCGGCGTTTCTATAGATGCGGGCCATTATGAAGCCACTTTTTCGGTGAATACACCAACTTGAATGCAGATTTAGGCAGTGAGGTCTTCACGAATATTCTTTGTTTTTTAATCCCAACATTTTTGCAATGCACTTTTTCAACCAGTTCCTATATGTACAGTATGTCGCTATGGTTAAAGACGGTCTGCTAAATGCCTAAATTGCACTAATTAAATTAACAGAGGTGCCGTTTGGATTTGGTTAATGAATAATGATATAACAACACAACATTTTCACCACTATGCAAGTAATTGTTTTGTAGGTTAATAGATTAACAAGAGATTATTTAAATCGGTGATCGCTCATGCACACGTTGACATATAGGGCATAGCGATAGCCCCACTATAGTTAAAAAATCCACAGCCTGGGTGTGATGATGCACTGTAATAAACAAATGAGTGAGTGAGTGAGTGAGTGAGTGAGTGAGTGAGTGAGTGAGTGAGTGAGTGAGTGAGTGAGTGAGTGAGTGAGTGAGTGAGTGAGTGAGTGAGTGAGTGAGTGAGTGAGTGAGTGAGTGAGTGAAAGAAAGAAAGAAAGATGGAAGAATGGGTGAAGGCAGTGGAAGATTTATGAATTTATTGAAGGCATAAAAGCCATAGCTCTGTTCAGCTGCCATGATGCACTCAGGCTCATTTCCGTAACTGAGAAAAGCACACAGTTTACATTTGACTTTGTCAAAACAATTCTGCTATATAATATAACTGAGCAGCTGATACGAGTAACAGTAACAGTCATAAATTACTCTGATGCCTCCCCTACCATATCGTTTCTATGGATACTTACTACTGTATGGCCTTATTGTAGATTGTTATTCATCTGAACTGCTCAAATGATCACACATGCATGCATGCACGCATGCACACATGCGCGGGTGGGCGCGCGCGCACACACACACACACACACACACACACACACACACACACACACACACACACACAAACACACACACAGATGCGTGCACAGAACAGCCCAAAGGCACTCAGAGGTCAAGTACGAGGAAATGAGCCAGGCAACATGAAACACAAACTCAAAGCACATCAATACACATTGATAAGATATCAACAGCCCTATAAATGCAGATTAAAATGATATGTGTGGGCAATAAATACGCTGTTTAATGGCTTAGCTTAGAGGATGCCATCTCGCTTTCTTTCTTCCTCGTTCTCCCTATCGCCTGTTTTATGCACGCACGCACGCATGCACGCGGCGCAGACACACACACACACACACACACACACACACACACACACACACACACACACACACACACACACACACACACACACACACACACACCACACACACACACACTGCAGAAATAAAAGGTACAAGTGCAGATAATAGTTGATTTAACTATTTGTTTTCAAATACGGTAAAGTACATGCAGAATCACGACCAGACAATGCAGTGCTTTTGTTTCTTTAGGTTTCCAATTTGTTTCACCGAAGAGGTTTTTAAAAATTCATTAGCATTTTACACAAAACACTTCTGGGAGACTCAGATTGATTTCTTATTAATAGGATGTTTGTAGTAATAAATCCTTTTGTACTTAAGGCAATGAATATGTAGACTTGGGATGCTGTGAGTAGAAAAACGGCACTGCAGGTGTTTGCAAGCATGACCAATGGAGAGGAAAAATGTATTCATTAATTTGATAAACTAAACATTGTGAGTCCCTTAAAGGTGATTATTTAATTGTCATTTGTTTTTTCAAGTTAAATAATAAATGTAACTTATAAAATCCTTCTTTCACTTTTACACCCATGATGATTTGTTTGTGTGTGTGCGCGTGTGCGTGCGCGTGTGTGTGCGTGTGTGTGTGTGTGTGTGTGTGTGTGTGTGTGTGTGTGTGTGTGTGTGTGTGTGTGTGTGTGTGTGTGTGTGTGTGTGTGTGTGTGCGTGCGTGCGTGCGTGCGTGCGTGTGTGTGCGTGCGTGCGCGTGCGTTCCGTAGCTGTCATTGCTTAATTAAAGTCCCTATTGTCAATGGTACTGGGAGACCAGGTGGTATCATAAACTTTTATGAAAATGTATAAATCTGAACCGAAGGAATTATGCTTTATGCCTGGTTGAGCAGACATACAATCAATACATATTTTAGCTATCCCATTGTCCTTTATTCGATTATACTCAAGTGTACATCCTTACGTGAGTGTGCTTTTATTTGTGTGGGCATGCAGACGTGTTTGTGCACGTGCACGCACGTGCGCGTGTGTGTGTGTGTGTGTGTGCACACACGTGTGTGTCTATGTATGTGTGTGTTAAATCACACCATAAATAACACCAATTCTTTGTGCCTTTTTAATTTTTCATTCCAAGCTGTCATGTGTGTGCACATGTGTTACAACGTTCAGCCAAATTCCACAGTCTGGTGATTGTAAGGTCTCTCTCTCTTTTTTTTTTCTAGTTCTAACACAAGTTGTACAACTGTCCGATCTTCACGCCTCATACACTTTGGCACTCTATTTTCCATGCTGGCTCTGGGTATACCCCCACTGTGTAGAACTCTGTCTGTATCGACTGCTTGTGGAAACAGTGTGCTAATATTGCCTGCTTATACCCACTGGGTGGGATAATGGCAGCCATCACTCAGCGATGCAGCACGGAAACTGACATCTCTGTGTCCCCGTGCTGACAAACAACACACACCTCCCACTGCTCTGTCAGTATGTCTCACTCCCTTTAAATGTATTGCTCTTCTCCCGTCTTTTCGATCTTAATCTCTCTCTCTCTCTCTCTCTCTCTCTCTCTCTCTCTCTCTCTCTCTCTCTCTCTCTCTCTCTCTCTCTCTCTCTCTCTCTCTCTCTTTCATCTCTCGATCTCTCTCTCTTGTCGGTTTCTGGTGTTTTTCATTTCATGCCTCATGTTTTCATTTTCATTCCCTGTCTCAATTTCTTTTAGAGATTTACTGCACTTCACTACATGATAAAGGTCAAAACCGTACAAGTACTGTATTTATTTCACTGCAACAAATTACAAAGAGTCCAGATTTATATTTTATTTTATGGATATATATTTTTTTCTTTTTACAAGGTTAATAATTAAGTAAAGATTCAATGGGTGAGTACCAGTAAACAAAGAGCTGTATAAATATCCAAGGTTACAATACCACTGGGGGCTTCCTGTTGGAGCTCAGTGGTGGGAGGTTGGTATGCTGTAGGCTGAAGTGTATCAGTTAAACCTGACAAAAATCAAGACAGACAGACAGACCACTTGGCCCGCTGGCCAAGATGGTCTGTCTGTATGCATCCCTCATATATAGGCTGTGGCATGACAGCATGTTCAGGTCGTCCCGTTCATGTGACCTTTGCTGCGTGTCTCTCCCTCTTCCCTGTCTATCTTCACTTGAAACTATCAATAATAGCAAAAAGACAAAAATAAACAACAACAAACCCTTAAAGACAGATAGAGAGATGTGCAGGGTTTCTTTCTCGGAGTTCCGGGCTAAAGCACACCTACTGTATCTGGTAATTACACAGATCCCGTTCTACTGTTCATGTTTCTATAGCGCAGTTGCAGTAGAGCAGGATGACTATACTAGACTGAACTGTACTCTGCTTTTTATTAGTCTCAACATAGTATAGCCAGGTTGCATCTGGCTAAAAAGGCAAATAAATCAATTAAAACAGAAAGAGCTCATACAGTTGATCTCAAACAGCACAGATAACAACACAAACATGGGAATATAAAAAATTTGCAAATGCCTGTCCAAATAGCAAATTCACTTTGTTATGGTAAAGATTATGTTTCGTATAGCTTGTATACGTCAAAAAAATAACCAGACTCAAGTCTACAGTATACTCTGTTTGCAATTTAGTTTAGTAAACTTTTGTACTGTTGTACTAGTTCAAGCACAGTGTGGGTTTCCAGCTGTGGGATCCTTTCCCAAGCACACAATGCTTATAATCAAGTGTGAAATCATGTGGTCGCATGCCAGGGCTTTGTTTTGGGGACTGTGAGGACATGTGGACCATTTAGCTTAAATTTCAGTTCTCACTTTGCTTGTCACACATCATGTTATGCACGTCGCATTCCCGGTCTCACATTATGCATGGAATTTCTTTTGATGAGCTCATGGATAATTGTGTTAGCAAATACATTTTAGAGAGGGATGCTCATGCCGTGCAAATTTTACAGTTAAAAAGTGATTCTAGACTTGAGGATAGAGACTGATGAGAGGATTTTCCCCGCTTTAAATACCTATAACTCTACTCCCAGGCATCAGATAGTCTTTGATTATAGATTTTATGCAATGTAAAACCTGCTGATTGCTGTATCTATAGTTACCTGAGTGGGATGCATAGAACAGCATGCATAAGCATGCAGTCACACCTTCTGTTACTGTCTGTAAGAAAACCGCAGTGTGTTTTATCTTCTTGTTGTTGTTGTTTTTACATGACGCAAAGTTTAATGTTCCTCTCCAGATCTCCTTATTAACCTTATTTGGCAGCTTTGAACAGCACTTCACACCTTCTACAGTATCAATGGAATGGAAAGCAGAAAAAAAAAATAAGTGGCGTTGAAAGCTAAATTAATTAAAGCACTTATGTAAACACTCAACATGAAGCACAAAATAATAGCAACAACAAAGGGCAGACAGCAGCCAACTGCCTGTAAGCAGGGCCTGTAGTAGGACAGTGTTAAGAGGTGTGACTCAACGCAATATGTTTTTCTCTCAATTAGAAAGGCAAAGGTATCTGCAATACTTCTGCTGCTCTCCGGCTCTCTCATGGGAATGAGCTGCAGATTGTTATTCATGTAATTGCTCTGACTGGTGCCTTGAGGTGAGACCTGGCACATGCCAAGCTTGGCTGCCCAGCCAGCCAGCCAGGGAGGGTGGGTGGGTGAAAGAGAGAGAGAGAGAGAGAGAGAGAGAGAGAGAGAGAGAGAGAGAGAGAGAGAGAGAGAATGGCTGTGAAACCTTCGGTATCCCATGATTTGACTTGTTTCAGATTCTTGGGGTCACAACTCGATTCAAAACAGTTTTTTTTCGATTCAACCTGATTCTCGTTCCAATTTCCAAAGACTATTTATTGATTACTACTATGGATTTCAACACAATCTACTCCAGTCTTCTGTCACAAAAGCATAGTACATTTCTAAAAAAAAAAAAAAAAAAGGTAAATCCAAGACAACATGTACAAAACCTTTCAACTTCTGACTGAGTCTGAGTCAGCTTCCAAAACAATACATTCAAATAAAAACTGTTGTAAAATAAATACAATGTATTTGTTTACTGCCTTGAATGATTGCTAGGAGAATAGAGCCACATGCAGTATCAATATGCAATTATATGCAAAGTTTTATAGATCTGGCTATCACTATGTATTCCTATTACATTGTGATATATGTTATGTCACACGATAAGGGTCACAATACGATAATGTATGTACAGCATTGTGATGTGATGAATATTTGAAGACAAGATTTGTTGGTCATCTTTTGTTTATTCAGTGACAGCCATTCCATTGAATTCAGGACCTGGGAAAGGTGTCCTAGACCACCAACTCTGTCTATCTCTCTGTGCTGATCACTCTATTCGTGTCCTTAATAATACATGTATCTCTGTCTTTCACGTTGGCCTATAAGCTAATTATGCATGTCAAATTAGTTTAATCATTGTAAAAGATGAGACAACAAGCCAGTGACGTGCGGTGAGGGTTGGGGTTGGGGAGGCACTGACTCGAAGTCAGATTTACAAACGTAGGCCTAGCCTATGACTCTACTGCAGCGGTTTTCAACAGGTGGTTGAAA
Organism: Benthosema pterotum; assembly: GCA_039105355.1. Taxonomy (NCBI): domain Eukaryota; kingdom Metazoa; phylum Chordata; class Actinopteri; order Myctophiformes; family Myctophidae; genus Benthosema; species Benthosema pterotum. The sequence continues at coordinate 14,058,324 of CM076980.1, read as the reverse complement.
ACGGACCCTTGCGGGTCCATTTGGTTTCATGGACCGGCATCTGAATTAGCCCAAGTCTGTCACAACTGTCACAACTAGAGAGAATGTTGAAAATTAATCGTCATTTTGATCTGTATGTTTGACTGTTTTATTTCCTAAATCCAGCCTGGAATTGTTAACAAAATCAATCAAGAAATCTTTAGTTTTGGGGTCTGTGGTGCTAAAGTGTCAAAGTGGTGGTCCGTGGCTCAAATGCTGAATAAATAGTGTGCCCTGGTATGAAAAGGGTTGAAAACCAGTGCGCTAAGGGACTGACTCACAAGTCAGATTTACGAGCATACAATATTAAATTATGGTTGTTACCCCATTCTTGATTAAACTGAAAAACATTTTAAACACAGCACTGTACATTTTAAACACAACACTGTACATTTTAAACACAGCACTGCAGTATTCTTACCTTTACTTAGTCAGGGAAAGCAATAAAGACGTTTTTTTTTAAACCCAGTCTTTTTTAGAAAACCAATCCATTTCGCGTTATAGTCCGTCCTGGGAGGCCCGTGGTTTGAAATAATCCTCACAGTTCTGGCGTTGGTCTCCCCATATTTATGGCCTTGACTGAAAGTCCAGTTTTGAAAAATGTCTTATCTTAGATATTACATCCTCCGTTTTCAGTTCAATGCGCTAGCACAAGAATGTTGTTGGTTGTTTTGTTTTTCTTCTGAATTTACTCGTGTTGTGAACTATTCTCACTACCGCCCCCCATCTTTGAGGCAAAGGTACTGGCTGCCTCAAGGCCTGTATTTTCGCGCTGGCTGCAGGCACGCGCCGTCTGCACGCGCTCAATACAGTGTGTGAGTGGTGCACACGCTCACACGCACGCCCTGAGAGGCACTACCTGTCACTGCCTCAACTCTGTGATTCTCGTCTCTCTGTTGTTATTTGAACAAGAAATACAGCTATTTTGACTATGAAAATGATCAAAATATATAGGAAACACACCAAAATTACATTAAAAGCATAGACCACATGACAGATATTAATACTTATTTTTATTATATTATTCATTTTTAACATCTTATGGTGACAGCTGAGGAAACCATTTTGAGCCCTTTACCTCCCCTGGTGGCTAGGTGAGGCACTGCCTCACCTGCCTCCTCTGACCGCACGTGCCTGCAACAAGCTAGAGAATAGTCAGCTTGTACTGTGTAGTGCATTGCACACTGTCATATCAAATGTCAGTGGGATGACTATGCCTTCTTGTTCATATTTTAATATAGTTGAGAGCATTGACTTGAAGCAACCTCTCTCACACAGATAGAACCATTGAACTTATGCAGCTTGCATATGCACTAATAAAATATATTTCATATCATTACCATGCTCACAATATAATTCAAATAATGATGTAAGGTGTATCACAAAGTGATTTGGATCATAACGTCGTACACTGTTTTTTAGCCCGAGGAGTGATCTTTGTGCAAAACTAATGCATGGATTAGATTCTGAATCCCCATCCAATGTGGGATATGTTATTTGACACACAAACGCATTGGTGAAAAACAAAAACAAAAAAAATCTAATTCAACCGCACATGGAAGACACAGGTGAGTCTTAACCGACCATGTATGTCTGAATTTGGGACACCAGCCTAGGTTATATTGGTATGTCGGTGAGACAGCTAATGTCCAGTATTCCCCCGTACAGGGGTGGAGTCGCAGACACCATTTAGACAAGAATACTACTACCTGCAAATCCAATCACTTTCTAAATCTCAGACTGTGATGGCTAAAAGGCAATGATTTCACCCGCTGCCCACAGAAGTGCTCTTTGACCATTTATCTGCAAACACACATTGGGAGTCTCATTTTAGACTGCTTCAATACTGCGGTTTGGGGGATGTAACTAAAAAGCAAGGGAAATTGATAAAAGAGTAAATGTGCTGATCTGTGGGAATCACAGATGAGCTCTGGGATCAAACCACACCATCCTTGCACCACCGATGGGACTTTCTGGCTTCTGAAATCCAGCTTGCCCTAGCTGGAAACTGCTTTGCAAGGAATGTACTGGGATGTTTAGATCATCTAACGCAAGAAGAAGTGAAATCCAAAAGGGGAGAGATTCAAAGAATTTAAAGCAAAAGACAAAATCTATAGTTATATATACTATACAATAACAGTACATTATAGTAATAGTAATAATAGTAACTAGAAAAAAAAACCTTCAGAGTTTTGTTTTCTTCCTAATTGAAATCCGTCTGAGCAGCGCAAAAAAGTCATTATTAGATCAAAAATGTAGATGACTGGAATTTTTTGTTTATCTCCATAATGACTTGGTTTTATAGAAACTTGAAGCATTTGTAGAAAGTTGTGTATTTATATCCGACCCATCGTTTTTTAAATGAATATAAAAACACCTTTATATAAAATAAATGGTGGTGTAGTGTTCTCACTGTAGCTCTGTAGGTCAATACTCCTGAACTGTCGGGAATCTGTAAATGTCACTGTTTCTACACTACCCTAAAACACTGTAGCAGAGTTGTTTACAGACTTTCTGGATGGGAATCCATTTTGGTTGTTTCCCCTTCAGGGGGGAATCCATTTTGGACTTCTATACAGTAGGTATAGTTTTTAAAAAAGCTGCAAAAAGATATTTTTACGTTTTTCAGATAAACAGAAAAAATAAAAATAAAAAGTAAGAACCATAGTATTTTGATAATAGTATGTAATCAAATTATTGATTACATACTAAGTTATACATAGTAGTTGTACTGTAAAAATGGGTATTTGAAAGGTAGTTTTGGTCAGTTCAATTTAGCATTCACTTTCATGCATTCAACTCAAATTATTCAAGTATATGTGTGTTGTTGTTGTTTTCAATAAACTGATTTTAAGTTATCAGAAAGAAAATAATGACACCTACGGGGTCGAGGCAAGACCCAGTCAAATTGCAAGCGAGATCATGACCATGCATACAGTACATTCATTATTATATGCTGATATTTTCCGCGAAACAGTAAACTGGCCAGAACGACAGCAACCTACCAAATTGATTTTTCTGTTCTATTCCTCATTACGCAGATACAGTACGTACAGAAATGTCTTCAACCTGGGCTTTTTTAATTGCTGTCTCCACGGTAACAGACCTCTTTTTCCTGCACGAATATGGAACAGAGAGAGAGAGAGCAGATGATCCACCTGGAGCCATACTGCAAACATCTCTATTCAGGGATTAAAAGCCTGACTGCTGTGCTGGTGTATCATGAGCCGTAGTGTCTCGGATGTGGCTCTTGGCAGGCTGATGGGATACGAGCAGAATCGTGCAGTACTAACAAGCTGGTGTTCCCATAAATTGAAAGTGATCCTCTGATATTTTCATCTGCAGGTACCATAGGCATAGGCACTGTTATAAGATTTGTTTTAACAAGCATGTCATGCATGCACGTTGCCACAAGCACCGCAAGCATCGCACAAACACTCTCTCACTCACTCACACACACTTGCCCGCACACACTCAAATCCAATACATGTATTCCACTACATATCTGAGACAAATATTGTACTTTTAATCTACTCCAATTATTTGAAAACTTTAGTTACAAGTTACTTATTACAAAACACACATTACCCCTTTCAACCCTATATACAGTTTGAACATACAGTTTGAACAAAATAAACCATCTAGCTCACAATGAATGCATCACATTGTGACGCATTTTGACAGAGAACTTGTAGATCTGCAATTTTCACTTAAAAACTTGAAATAGGATACTCTGCATTTACTACTTTTGGAACTTTAAGTATTACTTTAGGTACATTTTCATGCCATTACCTTTGTACTTTTACTCAAATACATTTTAAATTCCGTACTGTAACGTATTAACACTTTTACAACGCTGCCAACATTTTTTTTGAAGGATGTTATTGCCAGCGATTTTCATGTAAACATCATATTTCATGTTTCGGTCTATATTTCCGGTCGGACATTTTAGATCGGCGCACAGGATGTTACTTTCGGTCCGTCTCTTATTCGGGTCCCTCAGCTGGCAGGAGGAGTTCTAGTGCTGCGTAGATCTATGGTAATAGCAAGAAAACGGTTAAGCAAAACATGTGAGTATTTTATCCACCAATGCTATTGTCAATCCACAAGTCGTCCGGGGGCTCTACAGGATGAAAGTAGGGGGGGAAGCGTGTGGTCTACAGGGAGACCCGGGGGGTCATGCTGAGGGTCATTAATGGAGGAATGTGCAGCCTCACAGGCCCAGGGGGCAGTGGCTGCAGGCTGTGGTGCTGCTGCAGCATCTCTACGACACTAGTGCGACAGCAGCGGCTGGCTGCGGGGTCATGGCACCAGGGACGCTTCCCCGGCAATGTGACAAATAAGATGTGACACATTGGTACTTGGTACACACTTGATAACATCTCACTCTTTCACTCCTACTGATGCAGTTTCTCTTTTTCTTTCTGACACACCACAGTGACACAGAAGATACAGTACGGGACGCATGCACGCTCACGCATTCACACACACGCGCGCACGTGCAAACACACACGCCCACGCAGACACCCACACATACATCCCATCCTCCCCCATCGCCTGTCATCAAAAGCACCCTGTATTCCCTGCACATGTAAAAGTAACACCTTGCGTGTATTCTCAGTGTTCTCTGTCTCTCCTCTTCCTCTGACTTGCTCCATTCGCTCTGCCTCTTTCCTACTGTACCTCTCCAACACATTCTTTACCTGCTGTAAGTGCATTTGATAAGGCTCTTATATATATTTCAAAGTCATTTCAGAGCACACACACACTGCGTCATTGAATATTCATTCAGTGAGGAAAAAAAGAAAGTTGACTTATTGTCTCCACTAGGCCGAATGCATGGGGAGAGAGTATGTTTTGCACTCCGTCTGACCATCCGTCCATCCGTCCGTCTGTCCGTTACCTGCTAATCTCTGCCACTGTTGGCCCATCCTTGCCAAACCTTGCACACACACTACCTGGATGCCAACAATGAACCTCTATCACAAATATTCCACAAAGGCTTGCTATAGTGGCATCATGAGGCTGATTTTGGCAAAACAAATTCCTGTGTACACATTTGATCCATACATCATGCAATTTCGTATACCGGTATACTATCTTCATAGTCATGACTATTAAGATAGTGTATACATGATCTGCATCATTCCCCATATTATTATTATTTTAAGAGAAGCAAGTATCTTTCCGTTGATTGTCTTGTTAGGCTAATAGAAGTTGGTTAGCAGGAGAGGCTGTTGTGTGAAGCTGTAAGCATCACCATGTTTATTCATTTCCCAAAGTGCCAACGTTATAAAACATTTAGGGAACCACAACGATTAGTGCAGTGTTTGCATGCATGTTTGCCTCAGCCTTTTGGTATAAAAGGTTGAATATAAAGGCTCTGTAGAAATACACCATTTACCATTTACACACATTCAGACATACTTCACAGACACAAACACCGGGACACTGTTGTGACAAAGCATGTATGGCAGGTTAAATGCAATTTGCTTTCCATTCGAGCAAAAGAAAATAGAAAAAAGAAAACGAAAAAAATAAATAAATGCCACAAGCTCTCACACGCCTCACTGACACGTCTCCGGCCCCAACACAAAACATTAAAATGGAGAGCGACAGGCCTTTATAAATCCTATATATTTCAAAGCAGAGGAAGATACAGAGGTTCCTATCACACCCGGGCAGATGGAGGAAGGTGGGGTGGGGGTGGGGGGGGGGGGGGGGGGGGGGGGGGCTGGATGACGGCGGCCCTGGAAAAGTCATCTCTGTTCACATCACATCTGCCTCTCCTTTCCTGGGGCAGGAGGCTGAGTCTGCCTCTTTGGTGTGTTCCTTATCCTCACACCTTGGCTCCATTAATTGCGCTTTGCTAGGAAGCATTAGTATTCGCGTATGTGCATGTGGGAACAGATGGTGTAAAAGTTTAAATATTATTAACACCTCCTAGCATTCCGAGACACACTGGGTGGTGCTTATGGCGACAACCAGACATGCTGGTGAATTTAATGATTTCGTAACAGACATCAAACGAAGGATGGACAAATTAGAATACATTTCCGGTATTTATACTGCACTTTTTTCTCGAACTAATTTGAGTGTGTGTCTGTGTGTGTGAGTGTGTGTGTGTGTGTGTGTGTGTGTGTGTGTGTGTGTGTGTGTGTGTGTGTGTGTGTGTGTGTGTGTGTGTGTGTGCGTGCGTGCGTGTGTGTGTGTGTGCGCGTGCTTGTGTGCACGAATGTGCATGGGTGCATGTGTGTGTGTGTGTGTGTGTGTGTGTGTGTGTGTGTGTGTGTGTGTGTCCTGCTCAAAAGTAACCTTTTATTATAGGTTCTAATATACACAATATAACCGACATTTTGACCTTGCAGGATATGTAGGATATGTAGGAGCGGCGGTGATTCATGGTATCCACAAGGTTGCCTGTTCGATAACCCAGACTTCCCCAGAGTGTCGATGTGTCCCTGAGCAAGACACTTAACCCCTAATTGCTTTCAATGTGCTGGTCCGTACCTTGCATGGTGCCTTGGATAAAGGCACTATATACTGTAAATGCACCATTGATGTTACTTAACCCTTGCTGGCATTCCATGGTATTGTACTGAATGAATGAATGAATGAATGAATGAATGTATGAATGAATGGACCATTGTAAGCACTTTGAGTATACACGTATACTGAAGAGAAAAGCGCTATAAAATGCAATCCATTAAGTGATCTCCTGTGGCTATGACCTCACTAACAAACTCCAAGCCTCTGTTATTATGTTCACGCTGGCATGCCTAACAACATAACAGAATCAGTTGTATTTGTCACTCGCCACACAGGTGTAAAAGCTATTACTGTATGTACGTGTGTGTGTGTGTGTGTGTGTGTGTGTGTGTGTGTGTGTGTGTGTGTGTGTGTGTGTGTGTGTGTGTGTGTGTGTGTGTGTGTGTGTGTGTGTGTGTGTGTGTGTGTGCGTGCGCGCGTATTTATGTGCAGATGACGTACAGTACCTGTACATGTGCCTGAGCCTGTCATGCATGAACATGTTTAGTAGGTGTGTCTGTAATCACAGCCTCACACATATGACATACTGTATGTACATGTGTGTGATTGCATGTTCTGTACCAATGCTGTCATATAATGTCCAGAGGTACTTGTACATCATGGCTGGGGGATGTACTGTACTTGCATAGCAACCAGGGGCGGATCTAGGCATGGGCACGGGGGCGGCAATGCCCCCCTAAATACCCAGTCTGCCCCCCCAAACACGATGCCATGCAAAACAACCCAAGATATTTCAAATTAAAGTGCTTATATTTAAAATTATTTGAACCACTACTAATGCTACTAACTACAATTTTGGCACCACTAAACCAACAGCATTTCATCACTGAAAACAGAAAACTCTCTGAGTCAGACCTTTAGCTTTATGCATGCTGCGTGTCTGATGCAACTTCAACAACAACTGATGTTATTATTGATTATTGATGCTTCACTTAAAAAGTCCTGTAACCGAAAATGGTATGGGTGCGACTTCATCCCGTGTTGCTTCGCGCCACAGGCGATGAAGCCGCCCCCATACCATTTTCTCTTGCCCTTCCAACATGTTCTCTCTTGTCCCCCCAAATGGGACATGTTACATCCGCCCCTGATAGCAAGCTGTATCACTCTGCTTAAACAACAGAATTAGAAACATTTCCATTTCCCAAGCTGTCATTCAACCTGAACTGTCTGTTGGCTACAGTACAGTATATAAAAATAGTTGGATCCACAAAGAAAGGTAGTGGATTGGTGAAAACAGAAACACACAGACACAAAAAGAGACAACTTGCAGGGCATATTATTTGAAGCTCACAGCAAGGGGGACAGATTGGCAGAGAGAGACAGACGTTCAGAGATGAGGCAGAGTCTGTCAGCGAAAATTTATTAGAGAATAAGCTTGTATATAAGGGAAAGGGATACTGTGACTGTTTAATCCTAAAGTGACTTTATATTCTGTTGTCTCTACCATGCTAAAAAGATCAGCTATTTTTGTTGCAGTATACACCAAGCACAATGGAGTATGCAGTGAATCGTGCGTTATCACTCAGGCGCACTATGGGAGGTTTGTGTAGACACCAGGCTGGTGCTGTACCAGTCTGTGCACCATTGGGAACATTGGTGTGACTGTTCACACATTCTGGTTCGCATGACAGTGACCTCTGAGTGAGGAAAGCTGAACTTGCCATGTATACTAAGCCTCCTGAAAGTATCACCAGTGGAACATCTTGTATTATGTGCGTAATGAACTGTGTACACCATGCAGGGGTTTTCAACAGGTGGTCTGGGGACCACCAGTGGTCCTTGAGAGGGTTCCAGGTGGTCCTCCGCTAAGTTGGTTAACCAGATGTAACTCCTGAGAATGTAAAAATGAAACCAAATGGACCCTTGCGGGTCCATTTGATTCCATTTTCACACTCTCAAGAATTAAAATATTCATCATCTGAATTAGCAGCACCACTTAAGTATACGCTGTTTTTGTTTGGAAAATCCTGCCTGGAATTGTGAAACAAAACCAAAAAGTAATTCTTTAGTTTTAGGTCTTTGGGGCTAAAATGTCATCAAATTGTGGTCTGTGGCTAAATGCTGAATAAATGGTGGTCCCTAGTGTCAAAAAGGTTGAAAACCCCTGATGTACATGGATAGCATGGAGGGGAGGTTCTTTGTAATTTAAGCCTGTCATGTCAATCTATTCAAATCCCAGACACCTCACCCAGGGCAAGCCCCCAGGCCATTGTGACATCACGTGACACCCCAGTCATGCCCACAGGTGCCTGCCCATGTGACATCAGCCCTCATACAGTATATGGTGCCCAGGTCTTTGTGATTTACTGGTCAAAGTTCATCCCATGCCAAAGCGACAGCACTCACCCAGCAGTCTGACATCACCCAGGCGGATGGCTGCTTGCACACGTCGATCTGCCCCAGCAGTACGACCTCCATATACTCTCACGGAGGAGACTGCCGATGGGCGGTGGTGCTGTTGTCTGGCCAGAACTGGAGTTCAGACTAAACTAAACTAAACCAAACAGTCCTAAAAATATGAGCCTGCCATACATGCAATACACTGCCCATGCTGCCACCCTTAGATCTCCATGTAGACCTGTTTTGAAGTTACATTATCTTGATCTGTCTTCTTCATCAAACCCTTTTTAGCCCTTCAGGGTGAGGTCGCTTCTCACCCTCAGGTGGTTTTAATGAATAAAAGTTTATATAACTTAACCAATCCAAGGTAGAGTTTCTTAATACAATATACAGTAAATAGGACATCTATTCTATACTGTTTAACTGTTTGTTATTTGTAGTAGGTGGCAGTTTAGCAATCCAAGCACCATGTAAATTTCAAAGACATGTACAGTATGTTGCCACTTGGATTTAAATCTGTGTCTCTCGTAAAGGGAATCCTAGCTAGCAATTAGTATTCTGGGCTTTAACCATGGGCACGCCTGCCACATTCACATCCTGTTAACGTCCTCCATATTGGAAACCTAATCCGGCTGGGCCTCATCCAAACTGAATTACAGTAGAACGTGGGCCTCCCACATGGGAAACCATCTATTGCTATTGCAATAGAAGGTTGCAATAGAGGCCTTTCTCAGTCCCATACTCAGAAAGGAGCGACCATCTTGTTGGTAAACAAGTGTGAAGTGTTCAATGGAATGCATTCTACTAAAACTACTACTACTAGCAGTACTACGACTAGCACCACTCCCCCTCCTCCTCCTACTACTACTACTACTACTATTGCTGACAGTACTACCACTATTACTACTACTACTACTAGTAGTACTACTACTACTGGCAGTACTACTAGTGGCAGTAGTACTACCACAAGCCCCACTACTACTGGCAGTACTACCACTACTACTAGCAGTACTACTACTGGCAGTACTACCACTACTAGCAGTACTACTACTGGCAGTACTACTAGTGGCAGTACTACTACTACAAGCCCCACTACTACTGGCAGTACTACCACTACTAGCAGTACTACTACTGGCAGTACTACTACTACTACTAGCAGTACGACTACTGGCACTACTACTACTGCTAGCAGTACTACTACTGGCAGTACTACCACTACTAGCAGTACTACTACTAGCATCACTCCTACTACTACTACTAATGGAAATACTACTAGCAGTATTACTACTATTAGTGGAGCGGGTTAGCAAAACCATTGTTCACTTTTTGAGAAAAGCGTGAAAATTGGTACACGCATAGCCAAAGTCATTTAAAAAATATTTGGATGTGGAGGCATCTTGAATTCCAAGATGGCGGCCCCAAAATCCAAGATGTCTGCCCAGAAATGTGGTTTTTCCTTCATAACTTGAAATGCATTGATTTTACGCCCCATAAATGTATTGAACGTTAATACGAAGTTGGCCATTATGGACGATTTGGTACCAAGTACGTGTCTGTATCTCCTACGGTTCTTGAGATACAGCATATAGGTACTTTCACAGATTGAGGAGAGCAAGACATTTGTAACATTGATTCTTAAGTCAATCAAATGGTCATACAGACATGAAAATTGGTACACACACTCTGCAAACCCCACTATTTCTAAAAGTACTGCATGCCCTGCAAAATTCCAAGATGGCAGCCCCCAAAATCCAAGATGTCTGTCCAACAATGTGGTTTTTCCTTCATAACTCGAAATACGAAGATCTTAAGCCCCATAGATGTATTGAACGTTAATATAAAGTTGGGCATTACGGACATTTTGATACCAAGTACATGTCTCTATGTACTACGGTTCTTGAGTTACAACATATCCGTATTCATGGGGCACCAAAAGTGTAACATTTTGGCACATTTCACTATTTAACTCAAAGATCCCTTCATCACTTTCAGGAATCATTTTCAGGAAATGGACCTACATGTATCTGCTATCATAAACCACTTTAAGTTTCCCAATTGATGAAACGGGTAGGGAGTTATTAAACCGATCGTAAAGGGCTGTTTCAGTGCTACATTTGCTGCGTATAGTTAGCGAACATAAGCCACCCAGAAATGTCTGTCTGTGCATCTGCCCTTCACAATAAGGGTATATGTGAAGCGGACGCAAGTGTAGCATGTGTCTAGTATAATGGTATAATATGCTAATAGGCGTAATAGTGTGATATATGCAATAGTGTAATAGGGTTAATAGTGTAATATATGCAATAGAGGTATACTGTAATATGGTGATACATGTAATAGTGTCATAGTGTAACATGTGTAATAGTGTAATAGGGTAATGTGTGTAATAGTGTCATAGAGTAAGATGTGTAATAGGGTAATATTGTAATAGTGTCATAGTGTAACATGTGTACTAGGGTAACATGTGTAATAGTGTCATAATGTAACGCGTGTAATAGTTTCATGGTGTAACATGTGTAATAGGGTAATATGTGTACTAGTGTCATAGTGTAATATTTGTAATAGTGTCATAGGGTAACATGTGTAATAGTGTCATGGTGTAACATGTGTAATAGTGTCATAGTGTAACATGTGTAATAGTGTCATAGTGCAACATGTGTAATAGTGTAATAGGGTGTAATAGGATAATGTGTAATAGTGTCATAGTGTAACATGTGTAATAGTGTAATAGGGTAACATGTGAAATAGTGTCATAGTGTAACATGTGTAATAGTGTCATAGGGTAATATGTGTACTAGTGTCATAGGGTAATATGTATAATAGTGTCATAGTGTAACATGTGTAATAGTGTCATAGTGTAACATGTGTAATAGTATAATAGGGTGTAATAGGATAATATGTGTAATAGTGTCATAGTGTAACATGTGTCATAGCGTAATAAGGTAATATGTGTAATAGTGTCATAGTGTAACATGTGTAATGGGTTAATATGTGTAATAGTATAATATATGTGCAATAGTGTAATAGGGCAATTAAACTATACAGCTATTTTGTATACCACACTCTTACCTTAATGCACATATATTACACTATTACACATATTAACCCATTACCCTATTACACATGTTACACTATGACACTATTACACATATTGCCCTATTACACATGTTGCACTATGACACTATTACACATATTACCCTATTACACTCTTACACATGTTACACTATGGTACTATTACATATATTACCCTATTACACTATTACACATGTTACATTAAGACACTATTACACATATTACCCTATTACACTATTACACATATTATCCTATTACACTATTACACATATTACACTATGACACTATTACACATATTATCATATTACACTATTACACATGTTACACTATGACACTATTACATATATTACCCTATTACACTATTACACATGTTACACTATGACACTATTACACTATTACACATGTTACACTATGACACTATTACACATATTGCCCTATTACACTATTACACATATTACCCTAATGCACTATTACACATGTTACACTATGACACTATTACATATATTACCCTATTACAGTATACCACTATTGCATATATTACACTATTAGCCCTATTACACTATTGCATATATTACACTATTACGCCTATTAGCATATTATACCATTATACTAGGACACATGCTACACTTGCGTCCGCTCCAGATATACACTTATTGTGAAGGGCAGATGCACAGACAGACATTTCTGGGTGGCTTATGTTCGCTAACTATACGCAGCAAATTTAGCACTGAAACAGCCCTTTACGATCGGTTTAATAACTCCTGACCCGTTTTATCAATTGAGAAACTTGAAGTGGTTTATGATAGCAGATACATGTAGGTCCATTTCCTGAAAATGATTCCTGAAAGTGATCTTTGAGTTAAATAGTGAAATGTGCCAAAATGTTACACTTTTGGTGCCTCATGAATACGGATATGTTGTAACTCAAGAACCGTAGTACATAGAGACATGTACTTGGTATCAAAATGTCCGTAATGCCCAACTTTATATTAAAACCACTTTTTTGGACACATTTTTGGACAGACATCTTGGATTTTGGGGGCTGCCATCTTGGAATTTTGCAGGGCATGCAGTACTTTTAGAAATAGTGGGGTTTGCAGAGTGTGTGTACCAATTTTCATGTCTGTATGACCATTGGATTGACTTAAGAATCAATGTTACAAATGTCTTGCTCTCCTCGATCTGTGAAAGTACCTATATGCTGTATCTCAAGAACCGTAGGAGATACAGACACGTACTTGGTACCAAATCGTCCGTAATGGCCAACTTTGTATTAACGTTCAATACATCTATGGGGCGTAAAATCAATGCATTTCAAGTTATGAAGGAAAAAACACATTTCTGGGCAGACATCTTGGATTTTGGGGCCGCCATCTTGGAATTCAAGATGCCTCCACATCCAAATATTTTTTAAATGTCTTTGGCTATGCGTGTACCAATTTTCACGCTTTTCTCAAAAAGTGAACAATCTGCCCTAATAAGAGAGCTAAACCGCTCCACTATAGCATCACTCCTACTACTACTACTAATGGCAATACTACTAGCAGTACTACTACTACTACTACTACTACTAGCAGTACTACTACTACTAGCACTACTACTACTACTACTACTAGCAGTACTACTACTACTAGCAGTACTACTACTAGCATCACTTATTTTCTACTACTACTACTACTACTACTAATGGCAATACTACTAGCAGTACTACTACTACTAGCAGTTCTACTACTACTAGCACTAATACTACTACTACTACTACTACTACTACTACTACTACTACTACTACTACTAGCAGTACTACTACTACTAGCACTACTACTACTACTACTACTACTACTACTACTACTACTACTACTACTACTAGCAGTACTACTACTACTAGCAGTACTACTACTACTAGCACTACTACTACTACTAGCACTACTACTACTACTACTACTACTACTAGCAGTACTACTACTACTAGCAGTACTACTACTACTAGCACTACTACTACTACTAGCACTACTACTACTACTAGCACTACTACTAGCAGTACTACTACTACTACTACTAGCACTACTACTACTACTACTACTACTACTACTACTACTAACAGACTACTACTACATGCTAACAATAGCATGATAATGATAATATGCTAATGATAGCATGCTAATGTCAGCATTAGCATGTTAGCATTAGCATGTTGGCATGTTAGCATTGACATGTTAGCATTAGCATGTTGGCATGTTAGCATTGACATGTTAGCATTAGCATGTTAGCATGTTAGCATTGACATGTTAGCATTAGCATGTTGGCATGTTAGCATTGACATGTTAGCATTAGCATGTTAGCATTAGCATGTTAGCATTAGCATGTTCGGGTTAGAATGTTAGCATTAGCATGTTAGCATGTTGCTAGCATTAGCATTGGTAGCAGTAGTAGTAGTAGTAGTGCTAGTAGTATAGTAGTACTGCTAGTAGTACTAGGTCTGATAGTAGTAGTAGTAGTAGCAGTATTGCTATTAGTAGTGGTAGTAGTAGTAGTAGCAGTATTGCTATTAGTAGTGGTACTAGTACTGCTAGTAGTAGTAGTAGTAGTAGTTGTTGTCATTGTAGTAGTAGGAGTGGTGCTAGTAGTATCTCCTCTCCACCTGTCATCACATCCATTGCTGGTGTGTGTAGTTATTGCTATTAGTACTAGTATTAGTACTAGAAGTATTACTGCTAGTAGTAGTAGGAGTGGTAGTAGTACTGCTAGTAGTAGTAGTAGTAGTAGTAGTATCTCCCCTCTGCCTGTCATCACATCCATTGCTGGCATGTGTAGTTACTGCTATTAGTACTACTAGTAGTAGTACTAGTAGTAGTAGTAGTAGTAGTAGTAGTAGTACTGCTAGTAGTAGTAGTATCTTCTCTCCGCCTGTCATTGCATCCACATTCCATTGAATATAACTTATGGCTTACCATCAAGATGGCCGCCATCCCCTCAGAGTATGGGATATATAGGTCTCAGAAAGGCCTCTATAGCAGCGGGATCTTGCTCATCATCTTAAAGGGATATTCCACTTTCAAAAAAACTTTTGTGTCATACTCAGTCTACTCAGTCTCATGTGAACACACCAGACACCAGACAGTTTCTCCTTTTAGTATTTAGATATTTGATGTTCATTTTAGCGTATCCGTCTCCTTCCTATACAAACCCATTATAACTTAAAACTCCATTTTAACCAACCTTAACCTTTTTTTCTGGTGACTGATATTGTCCTCCTAATACGTGAGACGGCTGTGGAATTTTATTTACAGTTTTTATTTATTTTTTAAAATATTGTTTTATTCATTTGGGTGGGGAGACTGAGTAGACCATAAAATGACCAAACTTTTTTTTTTTTTCTTTTTTTTTGAAGTGGAATATCCCTTTAAGGGGAATCCCTTCTGGCCATGGGAGATCAAATAGGCTCCTGGGCAACATGCAGGGCTACTCTGACTCTGGCTTCGCTATTTGACTTATAGGATGTGGGCTGCAAAATCTCTACTGAATAGAGGAAAAGGGCAGATAAAAGCAGTGAAGTGCAACAAGCTGAAGTGTGTAAACAAAAATCAGCCATAATGCAATCACGCTGTTGTAGATGTATTATCCATATTCTTTATCATCTGTGCACATGTCTGATTATTGCTGCTACGGTCCAGTGGGCATGTTACGCTGTATGCTCTGAGGGAGAGAGAAAACCATACCTTCCAATACTGTATCATCTTCTGGCCTCAGACCTGCCTCTATAATGCATGAGGATCAATAGACTGTGGCTTTTCAGGGTGAGGCCACACGATTCTGTGCTCATATCAAGTATCTCCAGCCAGCCACCGCTGCCATCCTGCCATTTGAAGACAGCTATGCTGTCGGATTTATTGGCACATGGGGGGAAAATGCACTACACTTAAGTATACAGCCAGCTGCATTGGTTAGAAATTAAAAGATAAACAAAGTCCACCAATAAATGCATAGCTGTGTGTTGTGTGTTTTGCATTTCCCAGTTTTCATTGGTTGTGTATTATACAAGTACTTTTATTTTTAACAACGGAGCTAGCCTGTATTCTTCCTCTGGGGAGAATTGAATTACTTATCAACCATGTCTCAATAAGGAGCAGGGCCCAGCAATGAGTTAAACTGTATTAACTACCAAATTGGTTACATTGTCACTACACTGTAATCAAAATAAATGTTTCATAGTCTTTCTTTCTTTCTTTCTTTCTTTCTTTCTTTCTTTCTTTCTTTCTTTCTTTCTTTCTTTCTTTCTTTCTTTCTTTTTTTTTTTTTTTTTACCAGTTTCTTTTACAATGTATTAAATTAAAATATAAGTAGTTTCATTATTATAAAACCACAATAACTAGAGGTACTATAGGCCTACTACAGTTGTGAAATACATGTTTTAAAAAAAGTACATCCCTAGATACAGGGCACCTGCTGCTGGCCTAGAGGTACAGGCGCACGCCACATACCGCATGCTGGGCTTTGGCGTGTTGCAGGTTCGGTTCCCATTCATGACGGCCTTTGCTGCATGTCTCTCCTCTTCTGTCTGTCTTCACTGTGGCTAATGATAAGAGCAAAAAGCAAAGAAAGAAAAACGTAGATACATTTGAAGACATTTGTAATTACAGAACACCAAAACGAGTAGTTCATGATGCTGCCAGACAGATTTTAGTCCATTATTTCCAATGCCTGATTAAGTTCTAAAAAGTTTGGAAGTACATTTTGCTGTTTAATCCCAATGTATTTAATAAAAAAAAAAAAAAAAAAAAATCCCTTGAATACCTTCCCTATCCCCAAATGCCTGCTACAGTTGTTGTTTATCTGGCCATGGTAATTGAACAACAATGGTTGCTGCTTACGTTTCTTTCTCAGATTCTTTTGCCAGACCCATCTGTGTTGTAGGTACATGCTCTTGCCCTAATGATGTCATAATTGCAATATTTTTCCATTACAGCACAAGATGGCTGCCAGGGGCACGGAGGTGGACTGGCAAATGAGCATGGAGATCAAACCAGGGACAACATAAGGACAGAGGCAGCATGGATAAACAACACAAAACCTGCCTTTGTAATGAATGTAATCGGTTTTGGAATTTTCCCCAGGCTCATTTTCTACCAGCAGAATACATTTTCTAGAAACTTAAAACACTAAAAGAATGTAGTTGCCACTACAACACATCATTAGTGCCAGACAGCATAACAATTAATTTGTGTTGTGTGCGCCAATACACAGAGATATGCTGTTGTCCTTGAGGCAGCGTTTGAAAACAAAGATGATAACTTGACCTATTTGGCGGCAGACATACTGTACTTTATATAGGCATGCAGACACTTATAACTCATGCATGTACCTACCTGTATGTGCTACATAGACAATCACAATGCCAGATTAAACAATACCGTATTTCACACTATTTCTGCGGTTGTTGAAAGTAACTATAGATTTACTGTTAATGTTTTCACACATGAGAATGCACACACACACACACACACACACACACACACACACACACACACACACACACACACACACACACACACACACACACAGACACACACACACACACACACACACACACACACACACACACACACACACACACACACACACACACACACACACCCCTCTCCCCCTCCACCCCGCTCTCACCTCAGCAGTGAGATAGCGCCATTCCATTTGAACAGTCATTTCTCAGTCCGGCTGAATTCATGCTGACGCTCCAGTTTGCTCAGTTTGCTTTCTGAAAACTCCCTTCTTCCTCTCTTTAATCCTCTGAGGGAAATAGAGAAAGAGAGAGAGAGAGAGAGAGATGGAAGGAGAGCGATGGAAGGAGGGAGAGAGAGAGAGAGAGAGAGAGAGAGAGAGAGAGAGAGAGAGAGAGAGAGAGAGAGAGAGAGAGAGAGAGAGAGAGAGAGAGAGAGAGACCAGTATTGAATGCTGACAGGGACATAACTCGCCTTCCCCTGCATACCTACCTTGTTTACAGTCTCCTTCCTCCCTGCTATACCGTCCTCTCTCAATGGAGACATAAAAAACAAATAGGGGCTTTTAGAGAAATTGCCTGTGCGCTGAAGATTAATAACAGTTGCACCAGTCCTTCCAAGAGAGTCTCCAGAGGCAAAAAAAAAGGACATTTGAAGATTAAAAGTGCCACATCCCTAAATTGGAATGATTCAATGCACAAGCTGCTCCCTATAACCAGCTTATTGAAAGTCAAGGCCCCAGCCAGACAAAACATTATGCATTTACTGTTAGGTGGCAGTGTCCTTCACTAATATGATGATGAGTCTGCACCCTCTTCTGTTTCTGCGGGGATCTTTGAGGAGTACTGTATTGGCTGTGGAAGCAACTAGAAAAGTGCTCCCATCAGAACGCAGAATGCCTACTCAAGGCTGTGTCACGCCAGGACGAAAGCTGCGGGTGCACATTAAAGTCTATACAATAGATGACTTTAAACATCTGTGGCACCTCCTTTGGGGTACAAGTAGCCTGGCCTAACCTGAAACAACAAGGGGGGAGGATTTCCCCTTAAACCCTACAGCGAGTGAAGAGTGACTTTAAAGTAAGATGAGACTGTGAGACTCCAGGTAGAGAATGAGAGGATGACTGAGGAAGACGTGCTGGTGCCAATTTTTAAAAACCAGGGTGACATGCAGAGTTTTGGAATCTACAGAGGAATGCGGCTGATACAATATTTGCTTTGAGGAGGATGTTGACAGAGTAGTTCAAGGTCAGAGGGAGCTGCATTGTGTCTTTGGATCTGGAGAAAGCATCTGAGGGAGTGGGGGGGGGGGGGGCACTCTGGCATTGTATGGGCAGGTCTGGAGAGAAGTATGTTAGACAGATGCATGTATGGTAGTTGTAAGACAGTGGTGAGGTGTGCTAGGGGTATCACAGAGCAGTTCAAGGAAGAAGAGTAGATCTGCATCTACATCAAGGATCTACTCTCATCTCCTTCTTGGCAGATGAGGCTAGACAGGTCACAGGACTCCCCCATGGACCATAATGTTTGCAAATAACATTGTAATCTGTAGTGAGAGGAGTGAGCAGGTAGAGGAAAACCTAGAGAGATGGAGAGAGAATACGCCCTGTATTGGAATGAAGGTTAGCCACAGAATATACAGTATGTGTGAAGCAATTCAAGTGGAACAGTGAGGTTACATGCAGGGAGTCGAGGTGAGGAAGTTGCAGGACTTTAAGTAGGCCTGCCCTACAGAGTCTGTTTTGAGCCTGACATCGGGGGAGATAACGCAAGCAATGTACTTTGTCAATGTCCTTTTCGTTGCCATTCATAGTGTAGGTATTGGTTATGTGCTCTTATAATTTATTATACTGTATATCTACCCTACTGGTCTGAATATAAATGTCAGTGTTTTTTTTTTCAATGAAAAGTCAATCAGTTAATCCGACAGATGACGCAACTGACGTGACGGACTGCTACGATTGTTGTTTATCTGGCTATGGTAATTGAACAACAATGGTTGCTGCTTACGTTTCTTTCTCAGATTCTTTTGCTACTCTTTTTCCAGACTCATCTGTGCTGTAGGTACATGTTCTTGCCCTAATGATGTCATAATTGCAATATTTTTCCTTTACAGCACAAGATGGTGGACTGGCAAATGAGCATAGAGATCAAACCAGGGACAACATAAGGACAGAGGCAGGCAGCATGGATAAACAACACAAAACCTGCCTTTGTAATGAATGTATGAAATCGGTTTTGGAATTTTCCCCAGGCTCATTTTCTACCAGCAGAATACATTTTCTAGAAACTTAAAACACTAAAAGAATGTAGTTACCATGCACTACAACTGACATGACGGACACAAGGGGGGGAGAATTTCTCTCTCTCACCCTCCACTGGTTGTGTATTCTTGCGTCAAAATTTGACATCAATGAAGAGTGAAGAGGTGAAAAAACGAGTGAAGGCAGCATGGAATGGATGGAGAATAGTATCATAGTTTTATGTCTCTCACAACCGCACAGTTGCAGAAACAAAAAAAAAGTTGAAGTTCTCTCTGGGAATAACAAGCATGGATGGGATCAGGAACGAGTAGCCTACAGTATATCAGAGGGACACTGACGCCTGTCACGTGTTTTGTAGATAAAGCCAGATAGGCCAGACTGAGGTTAGACACATACATACAGTATAGGCATTGTGTCTATTGGGGCACATGCACAGGCTTTTACGAGGAGGGGTGAAAAAACAACTAACTTTGTCAGTGTTGTGTATGCAATTTTCGCTTATAGCAAACTGAAGCATTAAAGTCTCCTTTGTTTTAAACGGTACCCATTATCATGTCGGCACAACGTTCACACCTCGACCAGACAGAGATGCGCTGCACCCCCCATGCACCGCTAATTTGGCCCAGTCTATCCTTTACTCCAGGCTATGTGCCTGCACGTATGGAAGAGGGATAGTGAGTATATACTGGTAGAAGGATGTTGTGTTGGAACTGCCACACAGGAGGCACAGAGAGGACTTATTACGAAAACCAGTTCTTAAGTTGTGACATGTTAATGAAAATAAACCATTAATAAAATAAAATAAAAAGTAAAGAGGGTATGTTTGTCAAGTTGTTTCCAGTTTGTTGTTGATTTAATTTATTTTTTGCCTTTATAAATGGATTGACAACACACGGACAGCTAATTCAGATGCAAGGCTAAAAAAACAAACAAACATTTTTCCTAACCCCACTAAGGGTGCACCTAACGGAAAATCACTGATGATGAGTCTGATGATGTCCAAGCTGGAAAGGAAAATCAGCATCTCAATAAGGTTTGGCAACATATGGAAGCACAAAGTGCTCTAAAAATATCCTGGTTGTGGATATTATGGCTGTGTTGACTCCAGTCAGTGAGTGAACCAACTCCTTGCAGATAACATGTCCCCAAATAATCACTGTTTTATTTTTTAATTTACATCAAAGTGAGCTTATTTGTTGACAAGAATTATGCCTGTACTGATTTCCTTTCCCAGCTGCTCTTCAAAGAAAAAAAAAGTTATTGGAACTACTATATTGTCGTACTGACTATGGTACAGTGCTTAACTGACCAGCCAACTGGATTGACTTGAACCCCCCAGAAAATCTATTTTATTGTCAAGTGTGAGATAGATCCAGCAATACAAATGAGTTTAAAGCTGCTATCAAAGCAAAGTGTACATGTGGCGATATGAAACATATCTGGCCACATGCTATAATTGTTAATAGAGTCTTTTGTTTTTCAGTGACCCCAATTCAAATGGTTTATGGTATTTTTTATTTTATTGTCCAGAATGCCCACAGTCCAATATAAAGCTACTTTGTAACACTATAGTCTGCTGTAAGAAGAAGAAAACAGCAGTACCAATTTGCATCAGAAGATGGCACTGTATTCCATTACATTCAGCCATTATTCTCTGCCTGACACATTTGTGTGTACTGTATATTTTTCAGCTTTTCAGGTGAGATGTGCAAGACGAAAAACACTGTGTATTAATGTGCTTACCTGTGACAGTAAACAACTCGTTTCTGTTTGTTTATAATAAGGAAGATAATTGGAGAACTTTGAAAGAACACATGCATGGTGAACTGGGGTTAGCTGGGTCACCTCTACAGCAAAAGGGTGTGTACTGTGAATAAACTACTGTACTGTATGGAAGTGAGTGAAACCAAATACTGGACTGACAGTAGGCTAAGTACTGGACAGTTAGCCTACGCCAATAGTAGGCTAATTTTATGAATATGGCATAAATGGATATGGCAATTAGATTACAAATGTGTATTGTTGGGATACTTTGAGAATATTTGAAAAATTCAGTGTATGAGAAACAGCCATTATTCTCTGCGTGACACGTTTGTTATGTCTTCTGCTTTTTAGAAACCCATTTACAAAAAATAAAATATGTGGTAGGCCTACCGGAAAACAGAGAGTGCTTAATTTATATCAGCTCCATGCCATGCCTCGAAATAATTTGCTTAAAAGTAGGACTTTTCAAATGGTCGACATTTCTGTTGTTTTAGTGGTCTCATAAAGTATTATTTCGAGATAGCCTATTTTTTTGGGGGAAATCTGAATTTAGCTCACTTTATATCCAATTATAAACTATAGGAAAGTTTTACTTCTTGAATTACATTAGCGAAGAAAATGCTTTACTTTCTCTCTCTCTCTCTCTCTCTCTCTCTCTCTCTCTCTCTCTCTCTCTCTCTCTCTCTCTCTCTCTCTCTCTCTCTCTCTCTCTCTCTCTCTCTCTCTCTCTCTCTCTCTCTTTCCCCCAGCAGTGGCGTTCAGCGTGGGGTTCCCATAGCAACGGCTCAGGGATACATCCAGCAACATTCGACCTGGTGGCGGAAGCGTCTTGGTCTTGGAAGTTCCATAACAACCGCAGCCACCAGTCCCCTAACAAACAGCTGCTAGCCTAGGTGACATGTTTTGTTAGCAACACAACTACATCTGGTGCTGCTCATTGAGAAAACTTTACGTTTGAAGCGGCAGCAGCGTAACTTCTTTTTTCCCCCCACGTGCTGTAGACGTTGTGAGACCACTGCACCTCTCCAAGAGCAGCATGGAGCTGAAAACAGAAGGTTTCACCGTCAAGTCAACTATGAGGAACTCTGTGGTGAGTCAATCATGCCGTTGGCTGGCGCCACTAGGCTACAATCAGTTAAAGCAGGGGTTTTCAACCTTTTTCATCCCAGGGCCCACCATTTATTCAGCATTTGAGCCACGGACCACCATTTGAGGACATTTTAGCCCCACAGACCCCAAAACTAAAGATTTATTTTGCTTTTGTCCATCTTCTAGTTGTGTAGACTTGGACTAATTCACATGATGAATATTTTAACTCTTGAGAGTGTAAGAATGAAACCAAATGGACCCGCAAGGGTTCATTTGGTTTCATTTTTACGTTCTCAAGAGTTACATCTGGTTAAACAACTTAGCTGGGGACCACCTGGAACCCTCTCAGGGACCACTGGTGGTCCCCGGACCACCTGTTGAAAACCCCTGAGTTAAAGTAAACGTGATAGAAAAGTTCGCTAAAGAAGGTTTTCAACTTTTTTTTTTCATCCCATAATGTAGCCTATATGTATAACTGTTTGGTTTGGTCAAGTTTAGAGACACGACAAGTAAGACGCGCAGAGCGTCTTGCGTGACGCACGCACGAACGCACGCGCGGAGTGTGACATTTCGACCTGGCTTACATAGTAGGCCTAATCTCGCTCTCTGCGTTTGCTACTGTGGACACACCTGGCAGCATCTCTGACATAATTAATTGCACTATAACACTGGTTTTCAACCTTTTTGATACCAGGGCCTCCAGCCCACTATTTATTCAGCATTTGACCCGCGGACCACCATTTGATGACATGTTAGCCTCACAGACCCCAAAACTAAAGATTTATTTTTGCTTTTGTCCACAATACCAGGCTGGATTTTGGAAACAAAACAGCCAGACATACAGATCAAAATAATCTTCTACATTCTCTAATGGTGTAGACTTAATAACTAAGTGGTGCTAATTCTGATGATGAATAATAACTCTGGAGAGTTTGCGGGTCATTTGATTTCATTTTTACGCTCTCAGACATCTGGTTAACCAACTTTCCATCATTTAACTGGTGACCACCTGGAACCTTCTCAAGGACCACTGGTGGTCTCCAGATCACTGGCTGAAAACCACTGTCATAATGTATATGTAAAAGGTAACTGTCTTTGGTGTGTTGGTTTGGTCAAGTTTAGAGACACAACAAGTAAGACGTGCAGAGCGTCTGAGTGTGTCATTTGTGACATTTCGGCCTGGCTTACATAGTAGGCCTAACCTGCGTTTGACACTACGGACACCTGGCAGCGTCTCTGACATAATTAATTGCACTATAGTGCACACTGTTGGCCGGCTACACATATAAGGGTGGGCACCCCAATTTTTTCATATGAAGCAGTGGTTTTCAATCTTTTTGACACCCACTATTTATTCGGCATTTGAGCCACGGACACCATTTGATGACATTTTAGCCCCACAGACCCAAAACTAAAGATTTATTTTTATGTTTGTCTGTTTGGTTGGGAAACCAAACAGTCAAACATACAGATCAAAATGACCATTAATCTTCAACAACATTCTCTTGTTGTAATGTGTAGACTTGGGGCTAATTCAGATGATGAATATTTTAACTCTGGAGAGCGTAAAAATGAAACCAAATGATTTGGTTTCATTTTTACACTCTCGAAGAGTTACATCTGGCTAACCAACTTTCCACCATTTAGCTGGGGACCACTGCCCCCCTCTAGATCCGGCCCTGTTTCAAAGCTATTGAGTGTGCCACGGTGCCAGGCAGCTGAGTCATGTATAAGACACAGATCCATGCAGGTCGTCCAAGGTCGGTGCTTCCCCCTCTTCCAGTTTATCAACATCCTGAGTCCTCCACTCCACTCCTGTCCTGGCAAACAAATGCAGGCAGCATCAAGTTCAGCCTTGCTTGGCTGTGATGCAGTTCGGCCCTCAACTAGGCTAGACTGTCTGCTACAGAGCTGTGAGTGAGTGAGAGAGAAGAATGTGAATATATTGCCTTTGTTTGCATTTCTTTGTTATAGTTTGGAAAGTAAATAGAGTGGCACAGCGGGGACAAAGGATGGAATAGGAGGAGGAGCATTAATTATCATTCCATTCAAGGTGTGTGCGTGCGTGCGTCTGTCTGTCTGTCTGTCTGTCTGTCTGTCTGTCTGTCTGTCTGTCTGTCTGTCTGTCTGTCTGTCTGTCTGTCTGTCTGTCTGTCTGTCTGTCTGTCTGTCTGTCTGTCTGTCTGTCTGTCTGTCTGTCTGTCATATGGAATCAAGGTGCACGTGTGTGTGTAGGGTGACACACACACAAGTTGCCTATATTACCGTTAACACATTGAGCACTCGTTTGCACTCCCGCATTTGGCCAGCAACTGTTGGACGGTAGCTCATGCTAGAGCTGTTGTCAGCCTAGACCTTGAATGTACCAAGGCTACAGTAGAAGAGGAGGCTCATTTCCAAAGGTGCTCAAGTCTGGTCTGACTTTCAGCACAAATGAAGATGGATCGGCAATGTGTAATAGGCCAAGATACTGCAGCACATCTGTCTTTATCGGGGGGCTGTATTGATTGGTCAAGTAAAACTGTCCTTGTGGTGCCAGGAAAATAGGTTAAGATGAGAAATTCTGATGAGTTGGTTAGTTCTGTAGATTAGGCTGTGTGTATGCTCCTGGGATCCTCCCATTGAGCTGCAGTACACTGTAAACGATGCAAGTCTGGAACAAAGCAAGTTGGAATTGCACTTAATTCATGGGCCACCCTATATGCACTATACACCATAGTAAGATAAGATGGCTGTAAGATAAGATGGCTATCTGGCTGTTAAACTAATGTTTTTTTTTCTTCAGTTGAAAATGTCAGCATAGCCGCTGTGTGAAGATGGTTTGTTGAATATGTGTGAATATTTTTGCTGTGTGTGTTCAAAGGAAAGATGCTGAAATTCTGGCAGATTTGATAGACCGTAGAAGAGCTTAGACTAAACTAGGCCTACTGATGAGCCTTTATTGGGATTCATGTTATTTGTGTGATATTTGGTGAGTTTGAAGGAGGCCACACACATTTGATGTGATTATTTAATTTGTATCAAAGAAAGGCCTTTGACATGCATTCCGGCAGTAAACACTTTTTTTTGGTTCTATTGAAAGGATGGAAAAGGATTCTTTTACAATTACATGTAAACCTGTGTCTTTCTGACATCACTCTCTTTATTCTGATTCTAAAGCATTGTAGTCATTAATCAGCTACCACACTGCTGAAATAGATCATTCTGATCAGGGGCGGATGTTGGTTTAGTGGTGACACAGCTGTAGTTAGTTAGCAGCAGCAGTAGTGTTTGAAATCATTTAAATATAAGCTCTTTAATTTGAAATATCTTGGGTTGTTTTGCATGCCATCGTGCTTGGTGGGGCAGACTGGGCATTTAGGGGGGCATTGCCCCACCATGCCCATGCCTAGATCCGCCTCTGATTCTGATTGCTGAAGATTGGGCAATAAGTACTCAGTAGAGAGCCTTCTTGTGTATTGCCAGTTGCCACTGTAGGCCTTGGCAGGTGATTCTCAAGGCCAGTTTGACATGCATGCTGAAATGGAACCATTTGCGTCCAATCAAGAGTTACAGATCCATGGGTCCATTTGGTTCCTAACTATCCATCATCCTGGCCCGAACTCCGTTTTGGAGACCACTGGTCTGCCTGCCTGCATTGCCTTTAATCTACATTTTGGGCACCACTGATGTAGTTTTTCTGAGCATATTTTGAAGTCTATGACGCATTTTTCATATTTTGTTCCCTTCGTCTAGGTTTTTGTCTTGATATTTTTTTTTGTTGGCAGCATTGGCCTGGTTCATGGTACGGCAATGCATTGGTTCAGAAGTTGCATCCATAGCAGTAACTCGACATACAGTGTGAATGCCGCTAACGTGTGAGAGTTATATGCCCTGTCAGCAGCAGGCCCCTGGCTCTCACTTCCATATCTTCGCTTTACAGCCTCTCCCATGGCGAGAGTCCAGTCTTGGGGAGTTTTAACTAGAAATGCACTCTGTTGATGTGCCAACTCGCACCCTGCACAAGTAGCCTATACTTGACCTACTTGTGTGCAAGCAGAGTACATTATTGACCTTATACCTGCCTTGAAGCATACCATATTTTCCGCACTATAAGGCGCACCAGATAATATGGCACTCCTTCAATGAATGGCCTATTTTGGAACCATTTCATATAAAGGCGTGCCGGATTATAAGGCGCATATAACAGTCAATCCATATACTGTTCAGTATAAGGTGCTCCAGAGTATAAGGCGCACTGTCATTTTTGAGAAAATTAATTAAGAGGCTTTTAAGTGCACCTTATAGTCCAGCACCTTAGTGGCCAAAGGGAGGGACCACCCTACACATACATACTGTACATATTACCCGCTCAACATTGAAACACATCTTAATTATGTCACCATCAACCATACACATACAAGCCATGCCGTTGAAGTTGGGACGTTGTGTAAAATGTAAATAAAAACAGAATGCATTGATTTGCAAATCGTTTTCAACCTCTATTCAGCTGAATACACCACAAAGACAATATATTTAATGTTCAAACTGATGAACTTTATTGTTTTTTGAAATTATACAATCTTTTGTAAATTGATCCCTGCAACACGTACCAAAAAAGTTGGGACGGGGGCAACAAAAGACTGGGAAAGGTCATGAATGCACAAATAACGCCTGTTTGGAACATTCCACAGGTAAACAGGTTAATCTTAAACAGTTTAATATCGTGACTGGGTATAACAGGACCATCCCAGTCGTTCACAATCAAAGATGGGGCGAGGTTCACCACTCTGTGAACAATTCTGTGAGAAAATCATCCAACGGTTTAAAAACAATGTTTCTCAACATTCAATTGCAAGGAATTTGGTGATTTCATCATCTACAGTCCATAATATAATCAAAACGTTCAAAGAATCTGAAGAACTTGCTATACTAAAGCGACAAGGCTGAAAACCAACACAGAATACTTGTGACCTTTGATCCCTCAGGTGGCTCTGCATTAAAAACTGACGTCATTGTGTAAAGGATATACTGTGAGGACTCAGGAACACTCAGAAAACCATTGTCAGTTTACATAATTTCTCGCTACACCTGCGAGTGCAAGTTAAAACTCTACCATGCAAAGCAAAGCCATACATCAGAAAGGTTGGTTTGAAAAACAACCAGAAAAACAACCAGAAATGCCTTCTCTGGGTCCACTATCATTAGAAATGTGGACTCATCAGACCACAGCACACTTTTCCACTTTGTGTCTAACCATTTCAAATGATATTGTACCCAGAGAAGGCATTTCTGGTTGTTTTTCTGGTTGTTTTTTCAAACCAACCTTTCTGATGTATGGCTTTGCTTTGCATGGTAGAGTTTTAACTTGCAATCGCAGGTGTAGCGGCAAATTATGTAAACTGATAATGGTTTTCTGAGTGTTCCTGAGTCCTCACAGTAATATCCTTTACACAATGATGTCAGTTTTTAATGCAGAGCCACCTGAGGGATCAAAGGTCACAAGTGTTTGGTGTTGGTTTTCGGCCTTGTCGTTTTAGTACAGCAAGTTCTTCAGATTCTTTGAATGTTTTGATTATATTATGGACTGTAGATGATGAAATCACCAAATTCCTTGCAATTGAATGTTGAGAAACATTGTTTTTAAACCGTTGGATGATTTTCTCACAGAATTGTTCACAAAGTGGTGAACCTCGCCCCATCTTTGATTGTGAACGACTGGGATGGTCCTGTTATACCCAATCACGATATTAAACTGTTTAAGATTAACCTGTTTACCTGTGGAATGTTCCAAATAGGCGTTATTTGTGCATTCATCATCTTTCCCAGTCTTTTGTTGCCCCCGTCCCAACTTTTTTGGTACATGTTGCAGGGATCAATTTACAAAAGATTGTATAATTTCAAAAAACAATAAAGTTTATCAGTTTGAACATTAAATATATTGTCTTTGTGGTGTATTCAACTGAATAGAGGTTGAAAACGATTTGCAAATCAATGCATTCTGTTTTTATTTACATTTTACACAACGTCCCAACTTCAACGGAATTGGGGTTGTACAAGACATGCTGTATGTACCAATCCAATATGTGCACACTCTGCTTGAGCACCTAACTAGCTCTCTCCAGCTTGCGGGCACAGGCATCTGCCGCGTCCTCACAGTTATGGCACACTTTAAAACAGGGGTGTCAAACTCTGGCCCGCGGGCCAAATTTGGCCCGCCGTGTATTTTCATTTGGCCCTTGAGGCATTATGAAATTAAAGGGAAGACCACCCATTTTCAAAAAAAGAGATAGACAAACAGACAGTACTCAGCCTCCGAAAAATGTAATGGTTTTGTTGAGGATTTAGTCAGCGGTGCCTCCAGCCATAGCGAGATCCTCTGGAGACATGGTGAATATTGAAGGGCTTATAGCCAAATTGAAGGGCTTATAGCCAAATTGAAGGGCTTATAGCCAAATGGACCCTAGCGGGTCCATTTGGTTCCATTTGTACCCTCTCAGGAATTTTTTGAAAATGGGTGGAATTCCCCTTTAAAAGGTTAGTTCGTTCAAACTTGGCCCGCAGCTTTGTTCAGCTTTAAATTTTAGCCCACTCTGTATCTGAGTTTACACCCCTGCTTTAAAATAATTAGTAAGTAATAACTGAAATTGCAGTGAGGTTGTGGTGATGGCAGCAGCAGCAGCAGAATGCAGGGAGCGTAGAGAGTCTGCCCTTCAGAGTGCCGGGTCCGGGCAGCGGGGTTGAAGGGAGCGATCAGAGCCATCATTGACTTCCTTCACATCGTTTGAAGGTCATCAACAAATCTCCTGTCAGGAGTGTTGAGGCAGAAAGGGCCCTGGCTATAAGCCCTTCAATATTCACCATGTCTCCAGAGGATCTCGCCATGGCTGGAGGCACCGCTGACTAAATCCTCAACAAAACCATTACATTTTTCGGAGGCTGAGTTCTGTCTGTTTGCCTATCTCTTTTTTTCCCCCCTCTCCCCTGTGGTCACTGACATATCGCTCTGGATGGGGCAGCTTCGCTGAGAGCTGTGATTTGTAGATAACGACAAGGCCATTTGGAGCCTTAAAAGGGTACGGGGACTTGAAGCATAGGCTTATTATGCTGTAAAGTATTTGTGGTCATAGAAACTGAATCAATACCGGGCCCCTGAAACGGCCTCCATCTTTTCCTGTTGATTCATCTCTCAGCCTTTAAAGAAAGCAAGCAAGAAAGAAAGAAAGAAAGAAAGAAAGAAAGAAAGAAAGAAAGAAAGAAAGAAAGAAAGAAAGAAAGAAAGAAAGAAAGGGGAAAAAAAGGCTTTTTATATTCTAGTGGGAGGTCGTCACCTTGTGTGCGAGGCAGAGGGAAGAACAAAAGCTGTTATTTTCTGTGTCAGAAGCTTATACCAGATTGGGTGACAAAGAATAACATGGATTTTAGGTGAGAGCATTCTAGCTTCTGCCAAGTGTTGTTTGCCTCTGACAGCCACGATTGCATCTTCAAGTCTGAATGTCAAAGCAAAAGCAAAGGCAACAACAATGTCTGACTGTAAATATAGCCTGATTGAGGAGATGAATATATTAATTGGCTTGGACTGCTCCGATTACTTATTTTAGTTTACTGCATCTCTGTTCCAATTCTCATATATGTGCTGTAAGTTAATGACAGAAGATAGTAAACGGAATGTAATACTGGAGGTCCTCTTTGAAACGTCCCATTTTCTCCTCAACTACAGTAGAATGACTATTGTCTGTATTCTGTAGATTACATTATTTGCTAACACATGCTGTGATAGCAAATGTGCAATAAATGCATGACTCCTCAGATTGTCTCTTTTAAGGACGCCCTCCAAGTCTTAAAGTGCCAAGTTGCAAATCTGCTCTCTGCGCAGTAATATATGTTTCATTATGAGAGTCTATATCGGAATCAATCTGATGAGAGATTCTACACATGCTCCCTGTATCCTACATGCTATGAGAGAATACCAGCATGATCGTTTTAAAGAGGTGTATTGCACAGTTCACCTGAGAGGGCAAATCGATGCAGGCTACACACGCGTGGTCCCAGCCTCAGCTTCAGTGCGGCGTGGCTGCCATGGTTGTGTGAGATTGCTGTTCGTAGCCGGCCCTGATAGACCGCTCCTGTACAAGCACACCTCATTTACCGTTTGCTCGGCCTCTGGGATTACAATTGAGCTGGGCAACAGCATTCTCACGTCCATGTGTTCCTCCTCACCCCCACCAACCATCATCCCTCCTTCCCCCCATGCAACTGATCAACCCCAGGGAAAATGATGGAGACTCTATACCCAGCAAACGTGACCTCTGTAGTTTAATAGTACAAGCTCACAACGTATCACAATGCGCATGGGCTTGGGGATTTGTTTTTGTTTGGGACTCCACTGTATGATGGAGTAGGCTATAAATTACTCTTACTCTTTCCCTTGTCCCACATAACATCATCAGTACTGAGCAGGTGGCTTTGGCCCCTTGGCTGTAACTCTCCCTCATGCTGTCCCCCTTCTGCAACAGCACTCTGGGCTTGACCTTTATTCAACCAGGCAGGTCACTTAAGCACACACACTGTTTATTTACACAGGTGGGCCAGCAAGAATTTCCCCTCTCTTAAGGGAAAAGGGGAATTGTTCAGCTGTAAAATGGCTTGCAAACATCCAATTCAAAGACACTGTAGCACATAGGGCTAAGCATGATTTACATACATGCATAGCGTACATACAGTACATACTGAATACATACACTATACAAGCAAACAGAGAGAAAACCCATGGCAACAATAAGGCACTCATGGTAGGCATAAGTTAGTGAGTACATACTGTACATTTATAGTATATACAGTACAGTATCTATTTTTTCCACAATGTTATGTAAAACAATAATACACATTTTTCATTGTGGCTGTGCAGTGTCTCAGCCCTGAATCATCACCTTAAAAATACTAGCTTATTTTTTTCCCTGTGATTCAAGGACTGGCTTCCCTGCCTTTGGGGCCGTTTGTGCCGGTTGGATATCCAATCAGCACCTGATTGGCCAATGGCCAACAACCCTGTCAATCACTTCGTTCCCCACATTGTCTGCTTTCCCAATATTCTTATGGGTTCATATGAACCAGTCACCTGCTGCTTTGATAACGCCCATCCTAGAAACTGCTGTGGTGGAGAGGGACTTCAGTCTGAATAATGGAGTGAAACGGAATGACAATTCAGACTGAGGTCAGGCTACAGTGTTCCAGTATGCCTCCACCAACTAGTTACAGTTAATGCTAATTACACTTAATGCTCCACAGAATAATGATTGTGGGGTCAAGTGGATATTTGTGCCAAATGTTTGTGCACTCACATATTATGCATGTACTGTACAGTATGTGCAAATTGTGCATTATGGACAACCCAAAGACATAAAGCTCTGGCCACAGCTGTTGCCGACAGAGGCATGAAAAACAGTGGAAATACAGTATATATACACAACAGGATGTAGAGGAAAAGAAAATAATCCCATACAGTATATACAGCAATGTGCCGCCATAATAAGATACAGATCAATGCATCGTTAGGTACTTTGTGTATTGTAGAAAGAAGGCTGTCTCTGTTAGAATGACCCCTTCCTTTTTTGCACTCGTAGTCCAAATCTATCTTCCTTGTCATTCTAGGCACATTTACCTGTTCTGTTTAAATTGCCTGTGTGTGCGTGTGTGCGTGTGTGTGTGTGTGTGTGTATCAAACCTTTTCAAGTGAGGCAAATAGCAAAATATGGTTTCTCTGCTGCTGGAAGAGACATGGATTGGTAGTTGGTTCATTGATCCAGATCCAAGCTTATACTAGCAGCCCCACTGTGTCTATCGTTCCTTCTTTCATCTCCTGCAGATTGATTTTGGACCGATACACAGTAGTACAATAGGTTGTCACCACTATAGACCTGTTTTCCTTTCTGGTAAGCACCTATGACCATGGAGACCTGCGTTTCCTTGGCAATTGATTCATCAATTGACCTCAAAAGTAAAATGGACAGAACATTACGTGACTTTATCACACTTGGTTAGCTTAGCACCTTCACCTCAGGTTAGGTGTACAGTTAGCACTTTACTGGTCTGCTGCACTATTGTTTGTCTCGTCTATATTTTGTCTTGACTACTGTCTTATTGCACTGTCTATTGTCTTGACTATTGTCTTATTGGAAAAAAAATGGAAACGTTATTTCATCCCTGTATATGTCTTGACATACACTGGAGTGACAGATAAAAAACCTTGAACATTGAACCTTGAACCTAGACATGGAAAATCTGGCTGCCCACCCTTGGCCAACCTTTCTGAAGACATGTGACTTGCAGTTACAGGGGGCAATGCACCCAAACATTACTTTGTCCATTTCCCCTCTCATTGTGAATGTACCTCTGGCACTGCAGACGGGTCAAAAAGACACAGCAAATCCTCTCTCTTCATTTAAGTAAGTGGAGCGGTGCGGGTAATTTCAAACACCCATAAAAGTCCATTTATGGCTATAAGTTCCTCAGTGGTAGAAAATGAGCCAAGTCGCGCTGGGTTAACCTTCCTGTGTTGCCAATTATTTTTTTATTATAGTACTTATCGGGTGCATATAACTCTATTTTGTTATTCAAATGTGTCCATTTACCAAGGCACCTGGCAGTAAGGTGTCTGGCAGACACCGAAAGGCCAAAGTATAAGGAAACTGATGAATACACAAGACAGTGTTCATGTATTCCATGCTCCTGCTGTCTGACACCAGCAGACAGATTAGGTTAATTGATGGTGTGGCTTTTGAGGTTTGCAAATTGCTGAAATCACCATGACCTTTTCCCCCACTTGATGCAAAAGCCACCTGGAAGCAGCAGTGGGATATAACAGCCGAGTGTTTTCCCTCAGCATTCCATCATGACCTTATAAGAGGTGATAGGGTATTCATGTCTGTTATGTTTGCTCTCCTCAGAGCTTGCTTGACAACTATAGCGGCCTCTGTGTTTGTTATGTTCTCCTTCAAACCCCTGTAGCTTGCATTCTAATTAGATGGCTTTTAATGGAGACTGTTTATTGCTCCTTGCAAAGCTCCATTTTCCTCTCTCGAGTTAATTAGGTCTATGTTATAGGGCAAGTAATGTAATGCAGAGGACGATCTAGGCCGGGGCCTGTAAACGCTGCTGCCCCTTTCCCCATCAAAGGAAAGAAAACGGAGAGCAATCCAACATCCAAACGTTTTTTCCCCCTTTTTTATGTATTGGGGATGCTTTCTGCATTTTTATCAGAAGTCTATTAGGACCTGTCCATTAGTCGACCGCCCAAGCCTAAAAACCTACGGTTGGATTGGCATGGCATTTTCCGTTCACCTTCATGCTTTCCGGGAAAATGAATTCAATGATTTAGGTGACCCCCATGGGCTTTCCTGTAGCACCATCATTACGTCAAAGGTTCCACTCAAGAGCCAGTGGCCAGATTGGCATCACACCTTCTGAGCACATTCCTGCTTCCAACATGCCCGGTGGGCACTGGCCTACTCAGAAACGATGCATGAAAAGGACAAGGATAGACGGACACAGTGATCTCTATATATATGGACATTAAGAGACACAGGCAGGCAGACAAATACAGAGATCCTCTTGGGAACCAGCTCAGTGGCCTTGTGGTGAGTGTCCGCCCTGAGACGCCCTGAGTCGGGGTTCGATTCCCGGCTGGGTCATACCAAAGACTCTAAAAATGGGACCCAATGCCTCCCTGCTTGGCACTCAGCATCAAGGGTTGGATTGGGGGTAAGTCCCTGCGATATACTGGCGTCATGTCCAGGGGGTGTACTTGTACATCAAGCTGCCTCACGCTACAGAAACAGGAGATAGGCTCCTGACCTATATGGGCCAAGGCTACTTGGGCACATAAACGACACAGACCAACACACATGTAAAGTAGTTACAATGGGCATTGCATAACCATTAATAAATCTATATTCGTCCACATACAGATTAAAAAAACGTATTTCATGTATTTCTAAAATCCCATCAAAGGTCACACACACAGTTAGTCAGCAGTAAAACTAGATGAACAGGACTTAATCTCAAATTAAAAATCCACTCTGTTTCTGGTCAAAACAAGGTTTATTTGATGGCCCTTACCCAATGCTGTAGTTATCGTGGTGGTTCCTTTCTCATTGTGCAGCGGGTGATCACCCGAGAATATCTGGTCCGACCTCACACACAGTGCAAGTAACTTTTGGAGCACACAATTACAGCGTAACACAGGGAAATCCTGCCGTAAATGACACCGAATTTATAAAGTCTTCCTGGTGGCCAAAGGGTTAACCTCACAAAAACCTAAACGGAACTTTTACCCCACAGAAAATATGCCTTAACCACAAATCCTCACCCCAACCAAGGTGAAACACCCTGGAAAGAGTGAGAGTCAAAATACAAACAGAAAATCCATTTCAGCACCATGGACAGAGACACAGTGACATACTACGGTAACTGCTGGTTTTCAACCTTTTTGACTCCAGGGACCACCATTTATTCAGCATTTGAGCCACGGACCACCATTTGAGGACATTTTAGCCCCACAGACCCCAAAACAAAAGATTTCTATTGCTTTTGTCCATCTTCTAGTTGTATAGACTTGGCCTAATTCAGATGATGAATAGTTTAACTCTTGAGAGCGTAAAAATGAAACCAAATGGACCCGCAAGGGTCCATTTGGTTTCATTTTTACGTTCTCAAGAGTTACATCTGGTTAACCAACTTAGCTGGGGACCACCTGGAACCCTCTCAAGGACCACTGGTGGTCCCCGGACCACCTGTTGAAAACCCCTGTACTACGGTAACTGCTGGTCATATTTCTCCATATTAATTGCTTATTGACCTATATTTTGTATTGTCTTACAGTATAAACTATCATGTAAGACAGTCAACAAGAACAAAATATACAAAAGGGAATTACAGTAGGTCTAATAAGCTCAGGCATCCATACGTTATCCATTCACCATTATCACTTCAATCCCCATGAGGCTGAGTCGACCTTGACAGAGGAGAATGGGTCCTTCTTAACAGTCTAATCTGTCGGTGTTAGGCATGCATCGTGTGCTCCACTCCAGGGTTGTATGTGGCAGATCACATACTGCATACATCAACATAATGGGAACCAGCGAGAGAAAAATCAATGTATCTGACAAACACTCCAGTCCAAATCCAATAATGCCAAATGGTGGCCTTTGTTGTTTTTTTTGTTGGAATCAACAAGGCAATAATATTGGTCTGACCTTTTTGAAATTTGCTGACTAGCAGATACCCCGAAATGTATGGTCTGTACTTTTTGTCAGGGCCGGGCCACAAATCCTGCTCATATTTGTGATGTATAGAAGTTGTAGTCTTAACATTTGTCAAAAAGTGCCACAGAATGGTTGTGGAGTAAAACACAAGTTGGGAAACCTTCCAAGTGCCTGCCAAAAAGAAAGCAAGAAAGTTTGGACATTGGCATGGCTAACATTTTCTATTGGAGGTGGAGTAATATAGTGAAATGTGGGACTTAGGCCACATTCAGCATGTGACACTACCATTGCTTTGCTTTTCACCTGGAGCAGAATAAGCTAGGGGTGTAACAATGTGTTTTGTGTGTGTGCATGTGTGTGTGCGTTGTGATATATACACAGTACGTAAATATTTAGAAAATACTTATACTTATACTTAATACTTAATAAAGTGTGGGACTTGTCGCTATGTAGCTATGGAAAAGGATGGCATTGGAAACCCATCTTTTTCTGTTTTTCTTTCTTAAAATTGATAAATACAGTATTGATGCCATCATCAATACTATATTTATCAATATTAAGAAAGAAAAACAGAAAAAGATGGGTTTCCATTTTCCAATGCCAGCCTTTGAGGTTAGGGCAATGGAATTAAGGTGACGTCTGTGTTCTCTATAAGCACTAACCAGGTAAAAGTGGAGCTGCTTGTGTTGTTGCAGCCACACAATGAAGAAGTTTAGGAAGCGGGTAATCAGTCCGGCTGGAGAGAAGTCCTCCGATATACTGTCAGAAATGATCCACATCAGGGCCCAGGCTGCACCTCCCCTCATTACCCTCACCGTCCGGACATGCCAAGCAAATTCCACTAACGACAGTTTGATCAACACAGCACGCGGCATGGTAGGAGAACGAACGACCTGCTCACATCTCTCTCTCTCTCATTCATTCACTCCCCATTTCCCATACACTCTTTCTTAGGCCAGTGGAGAACAAAGGAAAGCAGTGAAGAAAAGCAATATAACCTCTTGGCCCTTATCCCCAGAGCACACCGGTGCTTGTCTCGCCTCAGACACAGTTTGCTTGTCCTTTGAAGGCCCTCATCTCTCTTTGATTTCAGCAAAACGGCGCAGCGCTGTGACAGTTGTGTAACTCAACCGGCTCTCACTCTGACCCCCATCTCTGCAGCGGTTGATAGGTCCAACTGTGGTTGTTTGGCCTGCCTGTTTGGCTGTCTGAATTAGGTTATTCCGTAGCTGCTGGCCTGAGTGCTAATGATGAACGAAGAGAAAGTGGGCGAAGAGCATAGCCTGTGGGCTGAAGTTAGTTTCACGCCAATGGACTCTGGAACCAGTCATTGTGTTGTTGTATAATTTCATCACAAGCCGTTGTTAATAATACATATTTTCACACCTTTCTCCCGTACAGCTCGCTTACAAGGCCATATCACATCACAGTGTGAGCTTGTAGCTCTACTATTTTGAACATGCCGGGGCAAAAGTACTGCAGATCAGACAGTCGGGCCAGAGGCATGTTACTTGTGACCTCTGTTGTGGTGATGACAGTGGGATTGGTACCTTTAGGGTCAGACTGATGCTGCTCTGTCACACAGCCTTGACTGATAGCTGTCAACAGGAATTGAAGATGACATGCACGAAGACTTAATCACCTACACACCAGTTTTTACTCTCTCAACAACAGCCTGCCTGCCTACTGTATGTATGTACTGTACAGTATGTATGTGGATGGATCGATTAGAAGGACGGCTGGATAGGTAGACGGCGTGATGCATGGATTGATGAATGGATGTATGGATGGACAGACAGTATAGCTAGATGATCACGGATGGATGGGTGGATGGATGGCGAGATTGATGGATAGGATAGATGGACAGAGAGATGGACTATACTGTGTATGTGGATGGATGGGAGAAGCAGGGTGACTTGATAGCAGCAAATATCCTCCTCAGGGACAAAGTCGTTTTCAGTGGTACTATTCCTGTATAGTCTCGGAATAAATCAGCTACATAGCGGGGGTTGGATGAACACCAAGTGCCTGGAGTTTGTCTGCGACTGCGTTTTTGCCTTTGCCCATGTTCATTTGTGTGTGTGTGCGCGTGGATGCATGCGTGCATGTGTGTGTGTTGTTCCTGGCATGTTTGCCTCCCCGCTGCTTGGATGAAACTAGCTCTTCAGTGTGCGAGAGTGTCGCAGGCAGCAGCAGGCTCAGAGTGAGATTTGAGGCAACAGAAAGAGGAAAGCGTGTTTGCTTGCATCTGGGGAGCAAAGGTAGACTGGAGACTGGCAGGCTCAATGAGCCCTTAGTGCATCAAGAGGCATTTAAAAATAATTCCTTATTTATAGTTTCTGTAATACTTTTGTTGTACAACAGCGTCACTGACCAAGAAAAATGTGAGATCTGCAAACTCATGATGTGTCAGCCATTACAACGGGGCATTAGATGGACAGGCTGACTGTCTAGACTCTGTCTAGGGTGTCCATCTAATCGTAAGGCCGTGTAGCTCTGCCATCATCTCAGTTAAGGTCAAGCTTTCCGACCACGCATGTGTCTATCTGCATTGTCGGCTGTCTGTGAGAAATTCACAGTGTTACGTTTTTTTTTTTTTTTCTTTTTCTTTTTATGGACAGCTTGACAGGCAGCAGGACGGCTTTCCACGAAGAGGCAACTGACGCTGGGCATGTGATAAGGCCGAGGGGGCCTGGAGTTCATTTTGTAATACATACTAAATCGCCCTAGATAATGTTCACCACTGTTAAACAGTGGTGTCCGTATCAGATTCTGGAACCTGTATCTTTTGCCATGTGCCGTCTCCTTATCTCCCCCCAGCCTTCCCTCACCACCTGAGGGTTGTGTTTGGTGTAACTGGTAGAGAGGTGGTGGGAGCAGCGAGACCACCGTGTCTTTTTCGCGAACCTGTTTTTCCTACCCACTTTCGCACCAGTGAGGGAGGCGCTAGCCCACATCGTGCCTGCTGCAGTCAGTTGGCACACACAGATGGCTCTGTGGAACGTGGAGCACAGACCTGCGTTTTTACTGAAATAACACAAAAACTTTAGTGAAATGAGAAGCCCAACACAAGGATAAAGGAACATTCACTCCAAATGTTCAGTTTGCTAATAAACTTTCATAGCCTACAAACTAAATGTATGCAAGAACGGCTATACTAAATTGAAAGCTACTGATTGGTATCTTTTTATATTTATTCGAAGAAAAATACAGCTATAATAAAATACTGTATATAGTACTGTCTCTCAGTACTACAACTTCCCGAACATCATTCAAGAGGCACTGTATATGTTTTTATTTTTAAGTATTTCAGTTTAAATGAAAATTGAATGTCTTACTCAAACCATTCACTTGATTGGATCTATATTGTTATTTGAAGTACAATGCTTGCTGCTGCTGTTGTTGTTGTTTTTTGTTGATTAACCGTAGTAACAAAATAAAATAAAAATAAATAATAATAACAATAATACCATAAAATATTAAGGTACATGGTAGCAATACTGTTACTAGAGTGTAAAATCTCATAGTGTTACATACCCAGCTATACAATAGTCTGCAGTGGAATTGGTGCACCCTTGTTGTCTATAGCAACTACTACTATATAGTTTGGTTTCTTCATCTCCACAAGGCTTATAGCCCTAAACCCTCTGTCTCCTCTCTTTCTATCCTGTCACATCACTTCCCCATACAGCCTCTGACTGATATTTTCTGATGTCCCCCCAAACGGCTTGTGAGCTTCACTCACCTGCCTGTCTTGTCTACCTGCTATAGCCTCTTCCCACGCATTCCCCTGCTCACAAGCCAA
The DNA here is from genome assembly GCA_039105355.1 of Benthosema pterotum. Lineage (NCBI taxonomy): Eukaryota > Metazoa > Chordata > Actinopteri > Myctophiformes > Myctophidae > Benthosema > Benthosema pterotum. Next base: position 14,018,691 of record CM076980.1, on the reverse strand, counting down.
ACCGATGGTTTCCTCTTCCTCTGATGTTGTTCACACACCTGTCTGTCTGTGTGCCTGCCTGTCTCTCCCCTTGTTAACTCGTCTGTCTGTCCTATTTGCTAGTATATTTGTCCATCTGCCAGTCAAGGTTTTTGACATAGGGAGGTTGAGACAAAAAAACGTGTTTTTCGCTATCTCGCAATACAACCGGTTTGGTGGAATGCATTGAGTCTAATGAGAGATGACAGTGACCAGCTCCTGAAGCAAATGTTTCTGTATTAGTGAGACACTTCTAGAAAATAACAGAAGGCCTATAACATATTATTGTCTGATGTGTTGCATTCCAATGTGTACTCTGAGTGATTTTATAGAGGCCTCTAAAAACAAAAAAAATGTGTCTGAACGCGCCAAATATCGCGAGACAGTCTGCAGTTTCCTGTCTTGCAGCCAAACCTCAGAGACAGAAAATATGCCTGCTGCTGTTTAGATCCTGAAATAAGATCATGTACTGTGCACTTTGTGCAAATCATATTATATGACACAGGTCTTAATGGTTATGATCTGTTCCAACCTGCGCCATTCACTGCACTTATTCACGTAACTTCCGATCTGAGGTTTTTTCTCCCATGAAAGTGTCACGCAGGTCATTCACATGACATTTCCTTGTTTAGATCTCCCTTGCCGCCAGTAGCAGTGTGCGAACAACTGCGCTGTAAAATGGTTCTGCATTTGGCTACGTCACGTGTCTAAACTCCATCCGGATCCCGGTCAAAAAGATACTTTTGGACATCTCCTGGACATTACTATTCTACAAGGTTCTCAGTCAGTCATAAAGGCAGTTATGAGGAAGTTTATTGATGAGAAGGAAGTAAGGAACTTAGTCGGTGAATAAAGCCTAGGGGGGGATGTTTCCGAGTTCTCTCCCAGAGCTGCAGCAGCAGGTAATATAGCAGTGGGTCAGGCCCGTTTTTTTTTCCGCGTGCGTGTCATTAATTTGATGGCCCGGCTCGGTATTTTAATACCTTCATGTGTCGTTACTGATTAGGGCCGTAAAAAGACGAAAGCGTCGGAGCGCCACGTGCCCAGAACTCTAAATAGTCACGATCCATTAACTATTGTTCTCCATTCGCAAGTGCTTGACCCGAAGGATACACTCTACAGTACACACGCAGACACATCCACATGCAAAGACTGGCAAATTAACCACACATGCGTTCAGGCACGCAAGAACGCATGCACGGACGAACACACACATGCACGCACATATGCACACATGTTTTAATCATTTTTGCAATACTACAATGCTTCTGTAATAGTCATCATCTTTCCCATGAACACTTTTTCATTAACTTGGTCTTGTGTTCATGTGTAGAGCAAATTGTTATGCTCTTAGGTTTTTCTCAGATGCATGCTAATTCACACACAGCACACAGCCCAAGGTGTGTGTGTGTGTGACATCATAAAAAACATTTATCATTGTTTTGTTATCAATCTCCCCACTGTCACACATGCTGTGGTGTGGCTCTTCTGAATTCACATTAGTTCTCTTTCAGCACCAATATATGAAACGGCTTACAGTGCATATGCATAACTACACACACCACATGGCAAGAGGCAATGAAAGATAATGTTTTATTCAGATCTGTCAAACCGTAGTTTGGATTTATGTTTTCAGATAATAGGCCAATCTCAAAATAGACAAAACTGCTGCAGCATTGTACTAGTTTCTGACTGCTTAAAGCTGCAATCCATAAATGTTTTGTCTCTTCCCATGGTGAGAGGCTTTGCAACAACATTATCCAAAGTACAATATGTCTCTAATACGTTGCACTACTGTCTTCTGTGTCATAGTCATCAATCGGACAACCTCCAACCACCGCAGATGTCCTAGTTATTATATACAGTACATGTATGGATTTGTCTTTGTATTCCTTCAAATAACTACTGGATTGTAGCTTTAAAGCACAAACACAGGCGCACTCATATTATATCCCCATTACCAATTTTAGACTTTTCCAGCATACTACAAAGCATGGTAAATTTATTGTTTTTGCACGATTCGAACATTTCCCATTTTCATGATTAAATGCAGGATACACATGCACGGTACTGTACAGTATCTTTTTGTTCCTCTACCTTTTTGTTCACATTTAATTTTGGTAAGTGTTATTTCTGCTGCATCCTGAGTACATTCTACATTGGCTCCTCTGCTATACCAAAACAACTGCCATGTATTCACTCCTCAGAGTGAAACCTTGAGTTCAATTGGATGCAATTCAAATGTATTATATTGATTGGTTTAGGGCAAACATACATTTCTGATCTCTTGCAAAAGTAATAATAGCAAACATAAAAGCATTAAAATTATCATTGAGCAAATTATACAAGTAGTAGCATAGCAGTAGTGAGAAACTAAATACACATGTGAAATGGAATTAGTGTAATTACCAGTATGCTATAGCAGCACAAACACCTTTTGTGGTACTGTCGATCCAACTTATATTCATCTCTGTTCTGGTGTAAAATCACCGGTGTCAATGTGGATCCACTTTGAAAATAATACAGGCTGCTTTCTTACTGCCTGAGTGAAGCAGAGTGTGTTTTGTGTTGATTTCTTGTGTTCAGACTATGTGTTTTTTCCACTCAGATAACGAGTAGTAGTAGTACTAGTAGTAGTAGTGTAATACCACCCCACACCCTTTAGCCACATGCTCCTGATTCATTGTGCGCCATCACCATGACTGTGGTTTGGTGATATGAATCAACCAATAGGCTCTGCAAGCACACGGCCACCCTGCTACCTGCCTGATAAGTGGGCCACACACAGACAAGACGGAACACTCTCAGGGCATCTCTCTCTCTCTCTCTCTCTCTCTCTCTCTCTCTCTCTCTCTCTCTCTCTCTCTCTCTCTCTCTCTCTCTCTCTCTCTCTCTCTGTCTAGGGCCGGATCTAGAGGGGGGGCAGGGGTGGGCAGAGCCCACCCAAATGTGCACCTGCCCACCCAATTAAAGGTAATATCAGTGGTTTTCAGCCAGTGGTCAGAGAACCGCTAGCGGTCCTTGAAGTTGGTTAACCAGATGTAACTCTTTGAGAGCGTATAAATGAAACCAAATGGACCCTTGCGGGTCCATTTGGTTTCATTTCTACACTCTCAAGAGTTAAAATATTCATCATGTGATTTAGCCCAAGTTTACACCTCTAGAGAATGTAGGAGACTAATGGTCATTTTGATCTGTATGTTTGACTGTTTTTCCCCAGCCTTGTGGACAAAAGCAAAAGAAGTATATATATAACATATTTTTAGTCAGATTTGGCCCTCAGCCCTATGCTTAAGCTGATGTGAAAACCTGACAGTCATGAGGTGCACCTGTCTGCCTGACTGTGAGCACACTCAACCTGTTTTTGTTTCCACATTTAGGGCCCCAGATCTCACCTTAGGAAGCACCTGGGAGTCATATTTTAACAGCAATAAGCCTGTCATAATTTCATCCCTGTAGTAATGGAAAGTATTAAAATACTTGCCTGTCATATTTCACCTCCCTCCCCTATCTAAGTGCTTGATAGCAGTATAAATATGTCGATATTAACTTTGTATTCATCGCTATGGTCACATTGCACAAGAGAGCCAGCGAAATCATTTTTCTGGAGTGTCTTTCAAACCAACTGTTTTGGTGTGCGTGCGTGCGTGACGATATTCATTTTGTATTCATCATTATGGCGCCAAATCACACCCTATAAGCACAAGTGTACATGTATTGTACAGTATTAAGATGTTTATGTTCATTATGTATTCATCTTTACATGCCTGCCATAAGCAAATGTTCATGAGAAAATTATATTATACGTTTTTATATTTTATAATACGTTATTACAAACATGGAATACATAGAAAGTTATGAAATATTATAATACTTGATACAAGTCATTATAATGACGCTCATGCATTGTGATTAAGATTCTAAAGTATAATGATTTTGAGTGCTTTTAAATATAACTGTAGATGTTTTTGAGATTATATAAGGGATAACACCGGTAACTTATACATGGCTTAATACTAATAATTGACAGAGTTAATTAGTTATCTGCAGTTGTTTGTCTGGACTAGGAGGTCTGTTGTTAAGCAGAGTGGCCCGTTGTGTTGACATATGTGACCACTCACATGACCACAACACTGGCTTCTGATTGGAGCATTCATTCAAGCCATTTGATAATATATTATATGTCTTGTAAAAGTAATCCTATTAATGCATTATAAACACGGGATGCATAGCAAGATGTTACTATTACATTAAATGTAGTAGTATGTTCTATGAAACCGCTATGCTGATTTTTCTGCACACAAGGAGACGCTCTAGCGAACTGATTGCATTTCGTGCTGTTTGGTCGAGAGAAATTAATGGACCTTTGTACAAACATCACAGATTTATTTGTCTGAAAGCAGCAATCACCCTCCCTCCCGTCTGCCTGCATTTTCACAGAGAGAGAGAGAGAGAGAGAGAGAGAGAGAGAGAGAGAGAGAGAGAGAGAGAGAGAGAGAGAGAGAGAGAGAGAGAGAGAGAGAGAGAGAGAGAGAGAGAGAGAGAGAGAGAGAGAGAGAGAGAGAGGAGAGAGAGAGAGAGAGAGAGAGAGAGAGAGAGAGAGAGAGAGAGAGAGAGAGAGAGAGAGAGAGAGAGAGAGAGAGAGAGAGAGAGAGAGAGAGAGAGAGAGAGAGAGAGAGAGAGAGAGAGAGAGAGAGAGAGAGAGAGAGAGAGAGAGAGAGAGAGAGAGAGAGAGAGAGAGAGATGGAAAATAAGTTTGCAATATAATTTGAATTCCTGTCTAAATCATTGTTCTGGTGACATGACATAGAATTGAGCACATGCAGAGCTGAAGTATCTCCACCATTTCTCTTGTGTCTTTGAAATGCTGGTGGGAAGATGAAGCACAACCTGTCGCCATCCCTGAAGGCAGACTGGCAGACACACACACACACACACACACACACACACACACACACACACACACACACACACACACACACACACACACACACACACACACACACACACACACACAGGAAAAAAGAGAATTGCCCTGTAAATAAAGATAGCTCATTCTGTTGATGTGCAGCCTGACCTTATGTGGAAACCAGAGCCTTGTGCGTTTATAAACTAGTGGTCCGGGGACTGCCAGTGGTCCTTGAGGGGGTTCCATGTGGTCCCCAGCTAAGTGGTGGAGAGCTGGTAACCAAATAGGTCTTTAGGTATAGTGATTATTAGTGATAAATGATTTCACTTAATTCAAATATTGTTTTTTTCTTCTTTTTTTGGTGGCTAATCCTCCCTAAAGTGTGTGGAGACCCTATAAGGAGGTCCTCCCTGTCCCCACTGAGCCCCTGGGGTTAAAAAAGAAAGTTTCAGTTTGGGCTTTGGGAGACTTTTCTCCAATGGGAGACTTTGCTCCAATCAGGATTGAGTGGGAGTGGGCCTTGGTATACGTGCTGTTGGCCTCTTGCGCTTCCCCCACAGCAGAGTGTGTGCATGTACACATCTTGTTACCAGGGGGGGAAACTCCTTTAACATTTGAGTACAAATGTATGTACCGGTAGTTACTTTACACCACTGGGGTATGGCGGTGGGGCTGGCAGGGGTGGATGCAACATTTCCCAATTTGGGGGGGCGGGAGAAAATGGCATGGGGGCTGCTTCATCGCCCGTGGCGCGAAGTGACACGGGCGATGGAGCTGCACCCATACCATTTTCAGTTACAGGACTTTTATTAGTCAAGTAAAGCATTAATAATAACGTTGTTTTGAAGGTGCAACAGACACGCAGCATGCATAAAGCTAAAGGTCTGACTCAGAGAGTTTTTCTTTTCAATCATGAAATGCTGTTGGTTTAGTGGTGCTACAACTGTAGTTAGTTAGTAGCAGTAGTAGTGTTTCAAACCGTTTTAAATATAAGCACTTTAATTTGAAATATCTTGGGTTGTTTTGCATGCCATCATGTTTGGTGGGGCAGTCTGGGCATTTAGGGGGGGCCCATGCCCATGCCTAGATCTGCCCCTGGGGGTAGGGAGGGAGGGGAAGGCTGAGAGAAGGAAAGCTGGTCTTCTGCTTGGAGGGATCTTTCAATAACCCTTCAACTGGGAATAGAAGGCAAATACAGAAAGAGAGAGAGAGAGAGAGGGAGGTTGCCGTCACTGAGCCCCTTTTGCCGCCTCAGTAAACAGGTGATGCAATGCGCCCGTGTGCAGTGCACCCTCTAGTACTGTACCCCCCTCCCGCAAATGCAATGCAGCAAAAATGCAATTTTGCCCTGAAAGGGTGGAAAAATGTAGGGAGGAGGGGAGTGTGGATTGAACGAGGTATAGATGTATGAAGAGACGGACAGGCAGAGAGAGAGAGAGAGAAGAAAGAGAGTGATGCGTGTTGGTAACGGCGAGGCATGCAGGGATGACAGTAAATTGACGGCCCCTCACCAAACATCTATCACAGGCGTTCATGGAGGCATTTTGGGGAGGGTTGTGGTGGGGAGGGAGAGGGAGAGAGACAGGAATGGAGGAGAGGAAGAGATAGAGAGGGGGAGACGGGAAAACGTGGAGCAGTGTTGCCAACTTGGCTAGAGCCAAATTAGTGGAAAAACTAGTTAGGGGAGGGGCTGAACAGGTGATGACACTATATTGAAGTTTTTTTCATTGGCATGTTTGACTGGAAAGGTTCAGCCCCCAGGAAGAAACCCTAAATACAAAGGGAAGACATCATTGCACATAAAAAACACACCAAGGGGTCTATTTACATACTGTCACCTCTTAAACATGTACAAAATTGGAAAAAATACCAAAATCACCCCCCCCCCCCTTAAATTATATTTAATTTATCCTGAATTACCTAATTTTCAACTCTACACATTTAGGAAATGTAGAAGAATTGCTATTTTGACCAACAATTTGCCAGTTATCTCTCAAACTAAATTAGTTTGAGAGGCCAAACTCAACATCAAATGCTGGTCCTCGGTGGCTAAAATGCAGAATAAATAGTGGGCTCTGGTATGAAAATGCTTGAAAACCACTGCTCTAGCGCATTCTAGTGCCTTTTGGAACTGCCACTAATGCATTTTGGATTTTGGCAGTTGGCAACACTGAGGGGGGAAGAGAGAGAGAGAGAAAGAGAGAGAGAGCTGCTGGAGGCTGGTGTGTTCAGCCCTGGGTGATGGATCACCTCCACGCTGCAGCGCCCTCGCCACGCCGAACTCACCCCTCACAATTGATGAGCCACACCTCCTGTCTCCCCGTCTCTCTCACTCCTCTATCTCCTCCTCTCATCTCCGCTCTTCCCCCCGTCGCCCCCGTTTGCCCTATACCCCTCTCTCTCTCTCTCTCTCTCTCTCTCTCTCTCTCTCTCTCTCTCTCTCTCTCTTTCTCCCATCCCACTGGCACCACCTCCGATTCTTCTCTATATTCCCCCTTTTGTCATTTTCCTGGTCTATCTCCCTCACTGCCATTTCCAGGCTTCCTCATCTTTATTCTGTCTCCCTCTCTCTCTCTCCAGGGGCGGATCTAGAGGGGGGGCATGGGTGGGCAGAGCCCTCCCAAACGTGCATCCTGCCCACCCAATAAAAGGTAATATCAGTGGTTTTCAACCATGCAGCGGTCTGTGGACACACCAGTGGTCCTTGAGAGAGTTCCAGGTGGTCCCCAGCTAAATGGTGGGAAGTTGGTTAACCAGCTGTAACTCTTTGAGAGCGTGAAAATGAAACCAAATGGACCCGCTCTCAAGAGTTAAAATATTCATAATCTCGATTAGCCCTAAGTCACAACTCGACAATGTAGAAGGTTAATGGTTAAAACAAATCTTTAGTTGTGGGGTCTGTGTGGATAAAATGTCATCAATGTCATGTCGTCCGTGGCTCAAATGCCAAATAAATAGTGGGCCCACGTGTCAAAAAGGTTGAAAACCACTGATTCATATAAAAAACTTGGGAGTTGCCCACCCTGCCATTCCTCCAGCCCACCCTAGTAGTGCTGGCTAAATCCGGCCTTGGTTTCCCCCTCTCTCTCTCTCTCTCTCTCTCTCTCTCTCTCTGTCTCTCTCTCTCTCTCTCTCTCTCTCTCTCTCTGTCTCTCTCTCTGTCTCTCTCTCTCTCTCTCTGTCTCTCTCTCTCTCTCTCTCTCTCTCTCTGTCTCTCGCTCTCAGCAGGAGACAGAGACCCATGGTCGCACCATACTAATAAGGTTAGAGGGAGCATCTCTGTTTCTGAGGATGACACCTTTATAAATGACAAGAGCTGAGGGACACTGCTGCCCCGTGGCCAATCGCCTCCACATGGGGCCTGTGTGTGTGTGTGTGTGTGTGAGTGTGTGTGCGTGCGTGCATTACCTGTGCTGTGTGGGTCGGGTGAGGTGAGGTGAGGTGAGGTGAGTGGGGGTGTCAGTTCGTTGGGAGTGGACAAGAGCGTTAGGAGGAAAAGTGATCTGCAGGCTGAGCGAAGGGGAAGGAGAGGAACGACGGCCCGCAGCCCATCTGACCGACCGCTGCCTTGTTATGACTCCCTGATCTGTGCACCAGAGGCACAGCGGCAGACATTTCCACTCCTTTTATTGCCTTTTACACCTCCACCTCCATCTCTGTGGAGTCGGCACTCGCCCCGGCCTGCCCGCCTTTTATGGCAGCGCTGGATAAGGTACTACTGAAAGTTCCACTTAAAGAGGCCATCACCATGAATTTTAAATTGAATTTATTACATGGATTTGGCCCTTTAATGCCTCTTTATACCTCTCTGAAGCCTAAACAACCACTCGGATCGTTCATTTTCATCCTCTCTCAGGATGCACATCGCATGGCGCATTCGGCTGCAGTAACACAAATGTCCACACCTACAGTATATAGTAGTTCCCTGCCAGTGGTTTTTTGCATTTTTAATTTATCAAATTATTCCCATTCAAATAGCATTTGTATTCTCATATTAGTCCTCCAACATGCTGTCTATAATGGGCTACATGACTATCACCACTAGGTGTCAGTAGGTGGCTGATCGCCGGATCTCTTTGACACAAACAGGTTATACTTCCTGTACTTCCGGGTCATATTTTTTTCTGGCAGATTTTGGCTTTTTCATAACAACAACCAAAGGGGGGGTTGATCGCCAGGATGAAAATCATTATAATAAATAACTGAAATCAGGCCGTAATGTCGCGGTGATTTCTGGATTATGATCAGCCTCGAGTGTGCACGTAGGAGCGTGCGTGCACCAGGTAATTTTGATCATTTCTGAGTGAGTACAGCCTGCCGTTCATGCAAAAAACGGTGATCTGCTAAAACTATGTTGACAAATCGTAGACAAATCAAATTTACACATCAGTATCAATGTGCACGTCACTGGGTGGCTCGCCAAAAAAACAGCGGAAAACAATTTTTTTGCCCTGCAGTCGGCTTTGGCATTTTTTGGTGGGCATTCTAATTGTGTGTGGGGAAAAGGCAGCATCATTCATTCATTCATTCGTTCATTTAATGCAAGTTTGTTTCCCATCGAATTGTGTCTGGTTGTCATGCTTAAATACACTATGTTACCCTAAATATAGAGAGAGTTGCGGTCACTGTTTGTTCATGGCAACTCACTTGTCGCAACTCATTACTTTCTAAGGTCTCTAGTCTATAGGCTGTGCTCTGGCCAATGAGCGTGCAACATACTAAACAAGATGGCGGCGCCCGTGGATATGTTTATCAGCGTTCTTTTCCTTGTATGAGAAGCTACATTAGTGTGTATTTTAACACGTTTTTAACCACAAAATGAGGTGCTTAAGATGAGAGTATAGTTTCAGGCTGCAGCAAACTAAGGAGTCAGCTGGAGTTGATGTTGGCAGTATAAATGAAGTCGACAGGCTTGTCATAGTAGAGCAGAACTAAATTATAACTAAATGATATCAGTGCCATGCTCACTAGCAAGATGCAACACGCACACATTCATCCTCTGCAACGCCTTGTTCCCGTCCCCTGTCCTTTGTGAGTGCTGTATAGAGTTGAGAGTGTGTGAATTCCCCTGTGGCGTCTCAGCAGCAGCAAGCCTATAGTTTATGCTTGACTGCTAGAAGGTAAACTGGGTTACAGACTTACAGGCTTAGTACTTTGTGATTCACGGATGGCATCGTGTCTCTCTGCATTTGCGGCGGTGGGGGTTGTACTCACGGTAGCATCAGTGATATGGAGCAGGGGTTTTCAACCAGTGGTCCGGGGACCAGCAGTGGTCCTTGAGAGGTGCTCCGCAGCAAAGTGATGGAGAGTTGGTTAACCAGATGTAACTCTTTGAGAGCGTAAAAATGAAACCAAATGGACCCGCAAAGGTCCATTTGGTCCGCTTCATTTTTACACTCTCAAGAGTTAAAATATTCACCTGAATTAGCCCAAAGTCTACACAACTAGAGAATGTAGAAGAATGGTCTTTTTGATCTACGTTTGCATTTGTTGTTTCCGAAATCTAGCCTGGTATTGTGGACAAAAACAAAATAAATTTTTACTTTTGGGTCTGTGGGGCTAAAATGTTATCAAATGGTGGTCCTTGGCTCAAATGTTGAATAGATAGTGGGCCCTGGTGTAAAAAAACAACAACACTGATATGGAGGAACACTGGCATGTACTGTATTCACAAGAGAGAGGTACGTGTATATGTGTGTGTGCACTGCACATGCATGCAGGTACATACTGTATGCAAGTGTGTGTGTGCGCACATGCGGGTACAGTACATAAGCAAACAGTATGTGTGTTTGTGTGCGTGCGTAGGTATCAGGGGTGGATCTAGGCATGGGCATGGGGGGGCAATGCCTCCCTAAATGCCCAGTCTGCCCCACCAAACATGATGGCATGCAACCCAAGATATTTCAAATTAAACTGCTTATATTTAAAATGATTTAAAACACTACTACTGCTACTAACTAACTACAGCTGTGTCACCACTAAACCAACAGCATTTCATCATTGAAAACAGAAAACTCTGAGTCAGACCTTTAGCTTTATGCATGCTGCGTGTCTGTTGCAACTTTAATAACAACTGATGTTATTATTGTTGCTTTACTTGATTAATAAAAGTCCTGTAACCGAAAATGGTATGGGTGCGGCTTTATGAAGTCGCCCCCTACCATTTTCTCCTGTCCCCCCAATTGGGAAATGTTACATCCGCCCCTGGTAGGTATATGTGTGCGTGTTGTGGCTAATAATTGGAGAGAAAGCCAGAGAGCTGCTGTGAAGGGTATTACACCTCCGCCATGGACCTTGGCGCTTCACCTCGATGGTTGTCATCATTCCTGGCCACTCAGCCAGTCAATACAGTCTGGGTTCATTCTCTCCTGCACACACTAGCCGCTCCAACTTGGGCTATTTTTGGCCCTGTGCTGTGCTGTGCCGTGCCGCGCAATGCAGGCTCACCGGCCGTCCGAGCAGGGGCGGATCTAGGCATAGGCATGGGGGGGCAATGCCCCCCTAAATGCCCAGTCTGCCCCACCAAACATGATGGCATGTGAAACAACCCAAGATATTTCAGTGCTTACATTTAAAAGTATTATTTGAAATACGACTGAAAATGGTGTGGGTGCAGCCCGGGTGCATCGCCCGTGACGCTTCGCGCCAGGGGCGATGAAGCTGCCCCCTTACCATTTTCTTCTGCCCCCCCAATTGGGAAATGTTACATCCACCCCTGCGTCCGAGCTGCCTGGATATTAGGGCTTTGTTGCTCCCCCTTGCTGGTACAGTACGCCATTGATCTGCAAGCTTTTCTTTTCCACTGACTATTTCCGCACCGCCCGGACTATGTGAGGACAGAGAGGAATGGCAATGATGGAGAGACAGACACCGATCTTGTATATTAGCACCCTACAAGCTCTCCCAAGTGCTCTGATCAGCCAATGCAGGGAAGCTTGCTAAAAATGCCACCACATGCCCCAAACTCTTCTCCCTCCTGGCTCCAAAACCATGTAATGTACTTCCAATTTCAATCAGAGCTCCCAATCTTCCGTTCCAGTCTGAAAAACGCACCTCTTCAGCCTCTATCTCAGACCATAGCATATACCGTAGATGCATATACTGCATGTTTATATAGACTTAGATAGTTCATGGGGAGATTTAACTTTTTCATGTAAATATTGCATTATATAGTGTAATTTGCCTATATACAGTAGATTTCCTACTGTTATGTTCTTAGCTTATACTGTACAATAACAATGTTATTATGACAATATGACAACAGCAGCAATGATAGTTGCTACTCTTTAGCTGTGACTATAAACAGGCATCTCAAGGTTCAAGGTTTTTTTATTTGTCACTCCAGTGTATGTCAGGACATATACAGGGATGAAATAGCGTTTCCATTTTCCACAGTGCAATAGACAAGACAGTGCAATAGACAATAGTCAGACAATAGACAGTGCAATAAGACAAGGTCGAGACAATAGACGAGACAAACAATAGTGCAGCAGACCAGTAAAGTGCGAACAGTACACCTAACTTGAGGTGAAGGTGCTTGGCTAACCAGGTGTGATAAAGTGGCAGTAGTGTGAGCTAACAGACAGCTAGACAGGACATATACAACTACTAGAAACTACTACTAGAAACTACAGTATACTACAGCTAGAAACTACAACTAAAAATCTAAAGCTATATACGAGACTACATAGCTACAACTAAACAAACAACATATAGCTTACTATGAGGTGAGGTATACATGTGCAAGATAGGATAGGATAGGATAGTATAATAATCACACCCATACAGATGTCTGTATGGGTGCGATTATTATTATTATGATGCAATGGCCATCTGGATATAGGCTGTGCGTCATGGCTATACACCACAGAATAGATGCAATGGAGAAACAGATCGCTGAATGTATTGTTTTAATGGGAGCCAATGGAGTGGAATAATACATTGTAATAAACAGACTGTAACATGAGACCGCTGACGGGCGAACAAAGTACCACTGCAAGGTATACAAATTGTCGGCACCATGATTAATGTAACAAACGTCTAACTACGCAGCAGAATATAACTTGCAGCATGAGGTCTAATAGATTAGTTGTAGCTTAGCTACCATTAGAATGAAAAGGTTCACTACTTTGTATGCATATGGTGTATTACCATGTTTTCTTTTGTTCATGCTTGATGTAAGTCGCTCTGGATTAAGAGCGTCTGCTAAATGCCTAAATTGTAAATGGTTGTGGTTCAGGACATCAGAGAGCGTCGTCTGCACTTGAGGACCGCTTGTCCTGAACACTGGCAAGTGAAGCTGTATTGTAATGAGACAGACTCTGCTTAATTCTGATGAATGGGGGGGTTAGAACAATACAAGGGCTACATGTCCGCAGGCGTATGGCCTAACATTTGTCGGAATGGATTTCATTTCGAATATTACAGAAGGAGCTTATACTGTGGAGTGCCTTTTTATTCTTCTGGTTTACATGCATTGTTAGTCACAGACATTTTGTTTGCGTACTGTCTCTCCTGCAGGTATACGCGAACTTGTGCCTATTAATTCAGCATATTATTATTCAGTGCTCTCCGGCATGGTAAACAAACGCTCCGAGCGGGATTCATTTGAAATGCCTGCACCGCAATCCCACGGTGCATTAAGACTGTTTAAATGCAGTGCAGAGAGACGCCCCCACTCCAGATCCCTTGTAATAGTTTCTTCTCTTTTCCTATTTCTCCGGGGCCTTTGCCGCGCTCACACCAGTTGCACCACATTACAGGGGCAACTTGAAGTGCATTATTTTCTGATTTGGTTCTCACTCCAGGGAGCCCCGTATTTATTTTATTTTTTTATTTATTCATTTTTACACGTTTCATAAAATGTTTTTATGTATTACGCAATAAGCAGGCAACACATACTGCCAGACGTCGTGTAAACACAAATTCTAAAAAAGCTTCAACCCCCCCAAAAAACAAACACATAATTCTCTGGAGTTGTTCTTAAAGGGGACCTTCGCGTCAACTCCCAAAATACACCGGTTTGGCAGGGGTTTTCTCCGTACCATTGCAAATAGCAGTCCCACTGCACTCTGACTCCGTCTCTCAATGGGCGGTAATCTGAGGATTAATGGCGGTGACACATCTGCCAGTCATGTAGCAGTGCTACACAGATGGCGAGGGACGGGCACGGGCGAGGGACGCGGGCGAGGAGATGATTGGCTCCAGCGGTCCGCCGCTCGCCTGCCACGAGATGCCGTTACAAACCTCTAATGTGTTCAATCACTCGCTGTCCAAATTCCTCAGACGTTTGAGAACGTCTCTGGTTCGCGCAACCTGTGGATCTTCAGTCAAGTCGGCGCACAGAAGAGTTCATTTGCCTGACACTGACTTGGCCCTAATGCACTTGTTCGCTGCCTTATCCCAAATGAGTGTTCCCCCACACAGCTGCTGTTGTGTCGTTTATCGTCACTAATGTGATATTAATACTCTGTAGCAGACTCATTCCGTTTGTGCGCTTGACTCTAATGCATTTGTACTGAGTTGGGAGTTATTGTGTGGAGAGCTGTTTCCGCCGTCAGCATCGCTATCAACACCAACACAACAACAAAAACAACTGCAACTGCCAATAACAGGGGAAGAGAAAAGATGATGCTAGCAATGCCTCTGGCAATGCCTCTGGCCGCAGGGCCCAACGCACGCACGTACACGCACGCTTGCACGCTTTTACCCATGCATACACACATGCACGCACCTACACATAGTCGGGAACAATATTTACAGTATGTTTTTGTAGTCGGGGTGAAGTGAAAGAACATTTCACGTCTGTCTCCTTGAATTATTTTTTTTTAGAAAATGGATTGGGAGTGATTCTATTCCGGTAGGACAATCCCCCCCAACAATTCAACTTGTCTTTCCGATAAATCTGACGGCATGTCTCTGTTTCTCTCGCTTTCTCCTCCTTCACCACTCATCCTGTTTCTTGCCTCTATTCTCTCTCCCCTTCCATGTCTGTATTTCTTGTTCCATCCAGGTGGTGGGACCGCCTGAAGCAGGGGCTTTCCGTCCACGTCCGTCCAAACCCACGGCCTTCCGCAAGTTCTACGAGCGCGGGGACTTCCCCATCGCTCTGGAGCACGACACCAAGGGCAACCGCATCGCCTGGAAGGTAGGAAGGAGATGGTGCTCTACGACCACACTGTGGCATGGAAAAACCTCTTACAATGTAACATCGCTGACATGGTTTAAGGCTCTCAGGAGCATTAAATAACCTTTTAGTAGAAAGCACAAGGCCATGGGACCCAATTAGAAACTTGCAAATGTCCTTGAGATGGAAATGTATTGATATAATAACCTTTATATACTGTGTGCGAAATATGCAAAGTGGCCAATGGATCATGTATTGTCATTTACATTGTCCCACAGTTTCATTAATTAAAATACAGTGGAGGGGCAACCATGACTTTACTAAACTCACTGATACACTAGCAATATTTTGATCAATATCAACTAACAATGTCAACATCAACAGGCAACATTAAAAGGGGAAGCCTTAGTTTGCATTGAATCATCTTCACCCAACTGCCACCCAACTCAAAATGTTCATTTAGCGAAATAAAAGTTACAAAATCCTTGTTTTTGTCCACAGCAGTGAAGCAGCAGCAGCCATGTTTTCAGTCTAGGAGAAAGAATCAGGTGACGCCAGGGAGGGCTGTGATTGGAGGATTCCAAAATGTTGACCAGTAGAGGGCGCTAATGATCTGACTTTTCTGAACAACCAGGAGTTGATCATGTTCTATAGAAAGGTGGAAAGTCAACGTTGATAGTTGACGTTGCTTGTTGATGTTGATCAAAACATTGCTAGGTGTATCAGGGCCCTAAGACATACACAGGAGACCATCCCAAACACAAGGCTCCACCCTGGCATGGCAGTGGCCTTTTTCAGTCCACGTATATATGTGGGACGTGAACCCCATTCATTATGGTCATTAGCGGCTTCATCACAATCATGGCCGGAGCACCGCCGCTCTCATTATCAGGTGTCCTCAGATGCTTTCCATGCTGGAGGCAACTCGTCTCTTTCGGTCAGCTGCAAGCTGCTGTTGTTGTTGTGTAGGAGGCACTATATGGATTGACTCAACTTTCAACTCAACTATTGATCGCAAAGTAATAATATAAGGTCAGGCTAGGCTAGGCTTGCGTGTGTGTGTGTGTTTGTGCGTGTGTGTTTGTTGTGGTGGGAGGAGGGGGGTGGTAGGGGGGCTTGCATGTTCAATCAAACACACAGTTTGAACATGCAAGTCTCTACAGTGCTGTTAGGCCTGATCTGATGCGGTGTGTGGGATTTCTCCTCTTGTAATCACCATGTTGCTTTATTACAGCTCCCACTACTACACTGCCGGCTCCTCGATAATTTCACCAGCCAGCGTGCAACAAGCAACTCTTAATGACATTTATACGAGGATAAATGAATCAAAGCAAATATGCCCTTTCCTTTCCCCTTTCCGTTCTTCAAAGGGGAGAGAGAGAGATGGGGAGAGAGAGGGAGAGAGAGAATGTCGGCAGATCAAGTGAGCTTTCCCGTTAGTTAACTGTCTTTCTCCAGGTGAAAACAATGTGAAGGCATCTGTCTTCCATATGCATTAGTAATGTAAAACGCTCAAATGAATCTTTGCAAGAGGGAGAGAAAAAAAAAACTAAACAAAGAAATAATGACTTTCTTTTGTGCCCTCTCCTGAAAAGGCACTCTGTAAATGAAATGTGCTGTGTGAAATCATTGCTGTCATATTTAATGTAGCCGTTATGCTTATTGATTTTTTTTCTCCCTCTCCTTTTGTTTTGCTCCGTGCCCTACATATACGATTTTTATAATTCTCCCAGACAGATGACTTTATCGCTCTCGCTCTATGTGACTCTGTGAGTCTGCTTCCCACGTGTACAAATCACTCCATTTGTGTGCATTTGTTGTTCCTGATGTTTAAAGCTGCTATAGTTCAATGCTTGTTTGTCTTATAAATGCACGCACCTGTTTTGAAAAGCAATTCATGCCGTGGTAATTAGTCTCTTCCCGAGCCGAGCTGTACTTTAAATCAGTCCAAACAGAGGTAGACAGGAGCAGTGTGTGTGTGTATGTGTGTGCACGTGTGTGTTTGTGCGTGTGCACGCATGTGTTATGTGGAGAGGAGAGATGAAATTGTGATTGGAGTGCGCTGGGGAAAACGCCTGTTGTGTGTGTGTGTGTGTGTTTGCAGTGAGCTGCCCTCGGGGCACAGGTTCAACACGGCAGCTCAGGATCAATCTCAGTCTGAGAACTCGGCCTGTTAGTTAGGAGGGAGAGAGGGAGACTTTAATAAGGGCAAATAAATACACAGTAAAATAGTGAATATCATACTGTAAATCTCAGGGTTAAAAGGTACACTGATGGTTTTACAGTGTGGTACTGTATATTTGATCTGGTTTGTGGTCTCGGCGGCGTGATGTCTCGGGGGGGTAGAGTGGCTGGATGGTAACCACAAGGTTGCCAGTTCGAACCCCTGGGCTCCCCCGGTGCTGGTTAGTACCTTGCATGGTTTCTTCCGCCATTGATGTGTGAATGGGGATCCACAATCTATGTAAAGCACCTTAGATAGGGGCACTTGCTAAGTAAACCATTTTCTATTTCAGCTCTAGTTGTTTAAGTTGTGTCTCTGTGTGTTGCGTGCGTGCATGGGGTATAGGTTCTGGCCATTTGAAAATAGGCGATCTACAAGCTCATCTATTGGTACTCATTTGGTACTTTACTACTTTTGGTACTTGTCTTCATGCCTTTACTTCTGTACACGTGCATTTTTGATTCCGGACTTTTACTTGTACTTCTGTATTGCAGTATTGGTACTTTTAAGTGGGAAGTGCTTTTTCCACCCCGAGGACCAGCTGTAGAAGCAGCAGTGAGGGACTAGTAGAACACAGTGGGAATTGACATAAAGACTAAATGGTCTCTATGCACACAGAATAACTCTTCCTACCTGGGGGCCTGCTTCCCTACTTCCTTCACAGGTGTTCCTGTTACCAATGATTCATTCAGTGCTTCTGAAACCTTTTCTCCCTTTTTCACCTGCACTCTCAAGACATATAGACCCATATGGGGTTTAGCTGGTGTTTCCAGTGAACCAACATGCAAAATGGAGACTATGCATGTGACTTCACCATACTTTTTGGCCTTGATGGCGTGGACCAACATTTGATGACATTTTATCCTCACAGACCCCAAAACTGAAGATTTATTTTATTTTAACCACAGTACCAGGGTGGATTTTCGTAAACAATACAGGCAAGCATAGAGATCAAAATATTCTGCATTCTAATTATGTATGTAGACTTGGGCTCACTCAACAAAAATATAAACGCAACACTTTTGTTTTTGCTCCCATTTTTCAGGGGATGGACTTAAAGCCCTAACATTCATTCCAGATATACAATATAACCATTTCTCTCAAACACTGTTCACAAATCTGTCTAAATATGTGATATTGAGCACTTCTGCTTTGTTAAGATAATCCATCCCACCTCACAGGTGTGCCACATTAAGATGCAGATGTGACATCATGATTAGTGCACAGGTGTACCTCAGACTCTCCACAATAAAAAGACATCTTGAAATGTGCAATTTTCTTTTGCCTTATTGGGTGTATGGGCCTCCGAATCAGTCAGTATCTGGTGTGACCACCAGTTGCCTCATGCAGTGCAACACATCTTCTTCACATAGAGTTTATCAGATTGTCAATTGTGGCCTGTGGAATGTTGGTCCACTCCTCTTCAATGGCTATGTGAAGTTTCTGGATATTAGTGGGAACAGGTACACACTGTAAAAATGGTAATAACACATTATTACCACATTATTACCATTTCGACAGCGCATACCAGTTCCCACTAATATCCAGCAACTTCACATAGCCATTGAAGAGGAGTGGACCAACATTTCACAGGCCACAATTGACAATCTGATAAACTCTATGCGAAGAAGATATGTTGCACTGCATGAGGCAAATGGTGGTCACACCAGATACTGACTGGTTCGGAGGCCCATACACCCAATAAGGCAAAGGAAAATTGCACATTTCAGGGTGTCTTTTTATTGTGGAGAGTCTGAGGTACACCTGTGCACTAATCATGATGTCACATCTGCATCTTAATGTGGCACACCTGTGAGGTGGGATAGATTATCTTAACAAAGCAGAAGTGCTCAATATCACACATTTAGGCAGATTTGTGAACAGAGTGTGAGAGAAATGGTTATATTGTATATCTGGAGTGAATTTTAGGGTTTTAAGTCCATCCCCTGAAAAATGGGAGCAAAAACAAAAGTGTTGCGTTTATATTTTTGTTCAATTTATGTAGACTTGGGCTAATTCAGGTGAATATTTTAGCTCTTGAGAGTGTAAACATGAAACCAAATGGACCCGCAAGGGTCCATTTGGTTTCATTTTTACGCTCTCAACGAGTGGTTGACCAACTTTCCATCATTTAGCCTGGGGACCACCTGGAACTCTCTCAAGGACCACTGGTGGTCCCCGGACCACCTGTTGAAAACCCCTGCTCTAAACAGATAAGTCTTATCCGATTGTATTATATTCGCCAACATTGCAGCTGTATGGAATGCTGGAATTATCCGATTTCTGAATCGTCCTCCACAAAAATGCGTGCCTTGATTACTGTCAGGAATGCTCTGTTTTTAATCCCATTCTGACATCCAGACAGTGTATTACTCGGGCCAAACTCAATCATCACGTAGAATTGTATGACTGAAAACATTATATGCTATACAGTATATAAATAAGCCACATAGCAGTAAAGTGGCAGAGCTGAGTAACTGTTGTAAACAAACAGTCCA
Source organism: Benthosema pterotum (assembly GCA_039105355.1). NCBI lineage: Eukaryota > Metazoa > Chordata > Actinopteri > Myctophiformes > Myctophidae > Benthosema > Benthosema pterotum. The sequence goes on along the minus strand of CM076980.1, from coordinate 13,998,916 downwards.
TGTGTTGCATGTAGTATAGCTCATTGTAGAGCAGTCTCCCTTTTTGCCATCCGCCCATCGCCTGAAGGGACGCAGGCTAACCCTAACCCCACTTGTGTGCAATGTGCAAGCTGCGGCACTTGACAGAGTGCAGTTTCAGTTCCATCTTTTTGATTTTGAAATGCTCTATGATTCTTTTTTCCAATCCTGCTCTATGATTCTTTTGGTAATTCCACCAGCATTACTGTATGTGACATTTAGGAACAGGTGGCACGCAGGACCGTTTCCAATGAGCGCTTCGCGGGGGGGGGGGGCTGTCCTATGATGGGAAAATCCTGCATGTGTATTGTGCCTATATACGCTCTTAGTATCAGTAAGGCCTGTGAAGAAAGCAGGAAAGGGGCCCAAGTTTTCCAAAATGATGTGTGCATATACCGAAGATCATTCATTTATAACGATGGGCCAACCTCATAGATGCCACTATAGGCGAAATGGTACACAAAGCCTACAAAGGTTTAGGCCATGCTAGGCCTAGCCTAGTTTGCTCCTCTTGGAGCACTGTATGTGTCGTCCGTCGAATCTCAGATGGACAGAAAGACTGACACAGTGTTCCTGACTCCAAATATTGTGAGAGTTTGTTGCTCAAAAAGAAGCCATTATAGTATGAATATCTTGGAAATATTGTGTGCCTTATGATGATTGGGCCCAGTATTTAGTTCAGTGACCATGAAGTTAAGGAATGGATCACAAGCTGTGTTCGTGTTCACTCTCCCAGTGGAAAAGAATAGACTCCACCATTCTTCTCGTCTCCTTCACGCAAATACGGGAAGTAAAGCAAAGTCGGCCTCTCTCGCTATTAGCTTCTAGGCATAATACTGTGTATTCCATTGGGAGCAACCTCTCTCTCTACTCATCCCCCTCTCCGTGCAGCAGGGCGCAGCAGCGAGCAGCAGCGCTTGGCTCTGGGCTGTCACTGAGTCATCATCCTCCTCCTCATATCTCAGACAGCACCTCTCTGCCACCCATTAAGGCTACTACTTAACTGGACCCATAAACCTAATAGTCGAGAGAGAAAGTTACCCATTCTGGCATGATGTGCTGGAAAGATATTACGCAGAGTCCCCTTCTTCCATAAATATTTTTTGTTAGCAATGATTATGATTCTGGGAAACGATGCTGGAAGTGAGTTCGGATCAATATCGGTTATACTACTTTCACTGTGTCTCTGTGGGTTTAAAAGAAACGGGCCTGTTTGGTTTGCAAAATCACAACGCAGCGTTGTTTATGGAGCATCTGAACCTAATCACCCTCATTTTGTTTGAGTTGTATGAGCATTAAACCATTAAACCCAGAAACTCATTCAATTTAGTTTTAGACCCCACGCCCCTCCACTGGGAGGGAGAGTATTTTCTTAATATGTTCAGCTGAGGTCTGCATTACTTAATCTGATGAGAACATCTTGAGTACATCTTTGGCGTGGCTCTGTCTGTCTGTCTGCCTCCCTGCCTGCCTGTCTGTCTGTGTAAATACTATGTGTTATGACAGGGGTTTTCAACAGGTGGTCCGGGGACCACCAGTGGTCCTTCAGAGGATTCCAGGTGGTCCCCAGCTAAGTTGGTTAACCAGATGTAACTCTTGAGAACATAAAAATGAAACCAAATGGACCCGCAACGGTCCATTTGGTTTCATTTTTACACGCTGGTTTTTACACGCTGGTTTTTACACGCTGGTTTCATTTTTACACGCTCAAGAGTTAAAATATCTCTGCACAACTAGAAGATTAATGGTCAATTTGGTCTGTTTTGTCTGTTTTTTGTTTCCCCAAATCCAGCCTGGAATTGTGAGTGTCAAGAGTGTCAAAAAGGTTGAAAACCCCTGTGTTACGAGGCTACGAAGCTTTAATGCAGCCATAATGTACCCATCCAAACATGCTGGTGCGCTGTTAAATAATATATAAAAAAACAAGACATTAATTAATCGATAAACAGCATGTTTCCACGAGTTTATGTGCGTTATGTACATTCATGTGTGAACGCACGTGCGTGTGTGTGTGTGTGTGTGTTTGTACGTCATTGCCATTACGTGCGCGGCACACGTACAAAACGCCAGCCAACCAAATGTCAAGGGCGAGTTGAAAGAGGGAAGGTTGCATCCGAGAAGTAATTTGGCTCTCCAGAGGTAAAAGGACTGGACTGTAAATGGCTCACGCAGGTAAAAGCTCTACACGTATGAGGAACATGTGCTGCAGGCTGATAAGAGAGGGAGAGGGAGCCAACGCGCCTGTATGTTTTGTATATGCGTCTGTGCGTGCGTGCGTGTGTGCAGGCATGCATGCATGCATGTGTACTCTCGCTTACAGTATGCATCTGTGTGTATTTTTGCTCCTACCACAGTGTAGGAGCTAAAAAAGGACGGGATCTGCTGTGTTCCTCAGAGAGAGACAGAGAGAAAGAGAGACAGAGAGAGAGAGAGAGAGAGACAGAGAGACAGAGACGGAGAGAGACAGGGAGGGAGAGAGAGAGACTGAGAGAGAGAGAGACAGAGAGAGAGAAGGAGAGGGAGAGCTCCACAGGGACACTGCAATCAGGAGACATGGCAGTCACTTGGCTCTCAGTTATAATGGATGAGCAGAGGTCTCCCTCTTGGGCCTATAGGGTTTGACTCCACACACACACACACACACACACACACACACACACACACACACACACACACACACACACACACACACACACACACACACACACACAGTCACACACACACACACACACACACACACACTCTTTGCCGTTCCCTGAGTCCCAGCAGACACTTGGACGGCGGACACGCATGTGCAGGGTGTGCGAGCACACACACACACACACACACACACACACACACACACACACACACACACACACACACACACACACACACCCACACACACACGCCCCTCCTGAGCGCTCTTGTTTATTTCATGGCATCGATCGCTTGTCTACTTTATCACGTTTCCATATCTTGTGTTGTTATGCATTGCAGCTCCTGTTGTATGCTTGAGGTCAGTGTTTTGTCGTGTTTATAAAGCCCCCCCCACCCTCCCTCCCTCCCTCCCACACCCTGACAACAGCCCCACTCCTCCCCCTCATGTACCCCCCACCCCACCCCCCACCCCCACAAGCCCACCCCCGCTGGCTCATGTACTTTATCTATTCCCTTTTGTCCTTTTTATGGGGTCCTGTCCGGCGGCAGAGAAGTGAGAGAGAAGAAAAAAAAGGGCGTTTTATAAAAATATCAATGCAAACCAGATTCCGACTCACCCTCCTCCATCCTCCGCCTGCCCGCGGCCGGCAGGCAGCCTCCCCTCAAGCTGGGGTTGGAGACGGAGAGAGGGTGGGGGTTAGGGGTAAGGGGGGGGTGGAGGAGGGGCAGCAATCAATTAATCTGATCAAGCGCTTTAGGAAATGGAGAGAGTAAGCGCTCCTAGGGGACGGATATCCATCTCCTTGGGATGATTGAATTACGCGCCGAGTGAAGGGGAGGGGGGGGTTGACGGGGGACGGGACGGGACGGTACGAGGGGGAGTTGGTGGGGTGACCGGGAAAACGAAGTGAGCGTACGCCGAGGGAAGACGGAGTGCACAGTACACGAGAGTGAAAGGAGATAGTGAAAAGAGAGGGATGCAGACGCACGGGCATGCAGGGTCGGACTGGCCATCGGGAGTACCGGGAGCTCTCCCGGTGGGCCGCGACCATAGGGGGCCACTAGGGAGTGCTAAAGAAATAATAATACGGGCGTGTATTGTACTTGTATCAGTGAGTGACAAATAACCCCTGTTCTATCTTGGATCATTTTGCCACCATCATTGCTGTGAGAGCAGCAAAGGCTTGTGTGGTTAGCAGGGCTTGACACTAACACTTGCCCACTTGCCCGGGGCAAGTAAAAAAAATGGTGGGGCAAGTGAAGACTGCTACCTGGTTGCCCGACCGGGCAAGTGTGCAACATAGTGCACTATAACACAACACAAGATAAATTTGTCTTGAAGGCAGTCATTGCACTCTGCCTCTGTGTCTTTCCCTGATTTCTAGCAATCCACAATTCCAGGCTGGATTTGGGAAACAAAACAGGCAAATTAACATACACATCAAAATGACCATTAATCTTCTACAGTGTAGACCTGGGTGAATTTGAATTGAATGATGAATTTTAACTCTTGAGAGTGTAAAAATGAAACCAAATGGACCCGCAAGGGTCCATTTGGTTTTTTACGTTTCATTTTTACGTTCTCAAGAGTTACATCTGGTTAACCAACTTAACTGGGGACCACCTTGAACCTGGGGGGCAAGTGACCATGACCTGAGGGCAAGTAGAACCTGACTTGCACTTGCCCGATGGGCAAGTGCCTCGGAGACCTTAGTGTCAACCCCTGGGTTAGTATCATTATTTTGATTATTTTGTTTTGGGCCGGTCTGGGCAAATTCATGCATAAAATGACTGGGCCGAATTTTTGTTCCCATTCCAGCCCTGCGCAGTGCGCACTGCGCACGGGGCAAGAAAGGGAGTAGGAGTGGAGTGGTGGGAGGAGGTTATTACAGAGAGAAGAGGATTATTGTCCTCCTCCTGTGCCTCCCCCCTCCTCCCCCCTTCCATCCACCCCTTTACATTTCTATGTGTCATACCGTATGTGGTGTATCACCCTAGTCTCCTCTGACAGCTATATTACATAGCACAGGTATGTGTACCGTACATCATTTTGCTTTGGAATCAATTCAACCCCCCCTTTTTTTTCATTTTGTTTACCGAGGATCGTGCACCAGGCGTGTGTGTGAAAGCAGAAATGTGCACAAACATAAGCAGCACGAAGCACGGAGTGTGGATTGGATTTTCTTTTTTTTTCCTTTTTCATGCCGAACACTCTTTTGTTACAGTGACTATAGTTTATTGCATTTAAACCGCAGGTGTTATGCCATTGAAGGACGCTAAAATCGCACCGGTGTCACTCCCACCTGTGGTTTTCCATTCAGAAATCTTATAATAAATCAATTTTGTAGGCCGTGGTGAACGGTGAACGGCTGAGCTCAGTGAACAGGCTTTTTTCCCCCCCATCTGCCGTCCTATTGCTCAGAAACTGCACCTTTTCAGATAAAAGAAGAATGATGGAGAGAGAAATCCTTCTCTTCCCCCCCGAATGTGTTTGAAAAGACACATGAGTCGTTCCTCCTCTTTTGCTCCACGCCGATGACTTCTCTGGGCTGCCGGAGCCTTTGTGTGTGTGTGTGTGTGTGTGTGTGTGTGTGTGAGAGAGAGAGAGAGAGAACGTGTGAATAGACAGAGCAAAATGGGGTTAACCATGCGTTCTCTATGGCTCCCTGGCTGAGCGTATATACGAGGCTCTCTAGGGGGATAGTTCTGTGTCATAAGGAAGGAGATGAAACACAATAAGAGGTTGGGAATATGAACAAGGCCCCCTGGGCTTCCTCTGGAGAGAAGGGAGGGTATGTTAGAGAAGTGTGTGCGTGCGTGCACGTTTGTTACGTGTGTGTGTTAAGAGTGGTAAAGAGAAAAGAAAAAATGAGAGCAAGGAATGCAGAAGACAGTGGGATGGAGGCAGGTGAAGATGGGGGTGGGGGGTCCTGAAAACGTCGGCCCTCCGGGGCGAGAGTGGAAGTGTCTGTAGCCCCGCTGTGAGGCGGGTACGGCGGGTACGCCGGCCCCCGATGAGCCGCTCACCCTCCTTCGGGTCGTAAGTAGAGACTCAAGCAGAGAGAGCTCATCTACAGGCTGCCTGCCTGCTACTACGCAGCCCCACCGCCTTCAGCTATTATTCATAACAGACAGCCACCATGCCAAGCAGGGGGATCTTCGTCTAGCCCATGGGGTCTTCCAAACGCAATAGCACCAGGGGCGGATCTAGGCATGGGCATTTAGGAGGGGGAAATGCCCAACCTAAATGCCCAGACTTCCCCACCAAACACGATGGCATGCATGCAAAACAACCCAGGATGTTTCAAATTAAAGTGGCTATGTTTAAAATGATTTGAAACACTACTATACTGCTACTGACTAACTACAGCTGAAGGCACCACTGAGAACAGAAAACTCTCTGAGTCAGACCTTTAGCTTCATGCATGCTGCGTGTCTGTTGCAACAACTGATGTTATAGGCCAGTAATTTTAGCTCATGTTTTACCTAAAATTGGAATAAATTGTAACATGGGATTTTTCTTCACAGATCATTTCTTTGAGGTCTCCAGAACAACATATTAAAAGTCCCGAAAAATCCCAGTTGCGCAAATATGTTTAATTTCATAAAGTAATAGAATACATAGGCTCCAATGGAGTGATAGCCCCGCCCCCTCCTATACAAACCCATTATAACTTAAAACTCCATTTTAACCATGATGGATTATTCAAAAACAACCCAATGGAATTTCATTCACAGGTTTCAGTTATTTTTAAAATATTGTTTTGGAAAATGTAGCTGCCTCCATATCTGGCTATGCCCACCCAAATGAATATTAAAATAAATAAATAAATGAAACCTGTAAATGAAATTCCACTGCCCTCTCACATATTAGGAGGACTATATCAGTCACCAGAAAAAGGTGAGGGCAGTGGAATTTCATTTACAGGTTTCATTTATTTATTTTTCTTAATATTCATTTGGATGGGCATAGCCAGATATGGAGGCAGCTACATTTTCCAAAAAATAACTGAAAATAACTGAAACTTGTGAATGAAATTCCATGGTCCTCTCACGTATTAGGAGGACAATATCAGTCACCAGAAAAAAAGATGGGTTGTTTTTGAATAATCCATCATGGTTAAAATGGAGTTTAAGTTATAATGGGTTTGTATAGGAGGGGGCGGGGCTATCACTCCATTGGAGCCTATGTATTCTATTACTTTATGATATTAAACATATTTGCGCAACTGGGATTTTTCGGGACTTTTAATATGTTGTTCTGGAGACCTCAAAGAAATGATCTGTGAAGAAAAATCCCATGTTACAATTTATTCCACTTGAAAATTCATTTTGCCTGGACTATTATTATTGATGCTTTACTTGCCTAAGTCTTGTAACCGCGCCACGGGCGATGAAGCCTGTACCCATACCATTTTCTCCTGCCACCCCCCCAATTGGGAAATGTTACATCTGCCCCTGTCGTCTAGCCCATGGGGTCTTCCAAACGCAATAGCACGGAGGTGGGAGGCGGGTGGGGGTGTCTTTGTTTCGAGAATACGAGGATAGATGTGGGATGCTGCGGTCCCCCAGGGGCCTTGAAAGTGCAGAGCGATGTGTGATTCTGTTTTATCATGGCTGCCGTCGTCGTTACAGAACCGAGCAGCAGCCATATAGCCTTTTTTTGTTTTATGCTCTGATTCAGAGCAAAGTAAAATCTCTTGAAAAGTAAATCTTGTGATCCCCATTCCAGACAATAACAAGCTTTTGTGTTTATCTCTGAGCTGCTCTTCTGCCCACGCACACACATGGACACCAGTGCACGCACGTGCGCACGCACACAAACAAACATACACACAGACACACAGCTTGTTTGTGCAATTCGGGCAGTGTGACGGGCAGCCGACCACTTCTTGTCTTTCACTGAAGCAACGCACCAGGACTAATATTGTACGTGTTCGGATGCGGCTGCAAACATGAAAACACAGAAGAAAAAAAAAAAAAACGTGTCCTTGGAATGCTATGCAGGGTTTCGTCATGCACCCCCCTAAAACAAAACACACACACACACACACACACACACACACACACACACACACACACACACACACACACACACACACACACACACACACACACACACACACACACACACGCACGCACGCACGCACGCACGCACGCACGCACACACACACACACACCAGGGGTGGATCTAGGCATGGGCATGGTGGGGCAATGCCCCCCTAAATACCCAGTCCGTCTGCCCCCCCCCAAACACGATGCCATGCAAAACAACCCAAGATATTTCAAATTAAAGTGCTTATCAATACTATAGTTAAGGAGTTGTCTGTCTGAATGTCTGAATGTCTGAAGCGAGCATAACTCATCACTGGCTGCACCGATCACTATGATCTTTCACACAGTCATTGACCATAACATTAGGAAGAGACTGAGGAAGCCCTTTTTTCAAATTAACAAATTGTTGATTAATAATGAATTTATTGGTGAATTAAATTTCCCCATTCGCTTAACATTGGCAATTCCCTTTTCGGCCACAGGGGGCAATGCAAATACCAAACCAAAACACACACACACACACACACACACACACACACACACACACACACACACACACACACACACACACACACACACACACACACACACACACACACACACACACACACACACACACACACACACTTTATGACTGGCCATTGCAGTGTCTGTGCATGTGCATTAAAGCAATCCTTCATCAAATCCTTCATCACATAATGTGATGAAGGATTCACATTACCCACACAGTGAGTACATCATTTGGTGTTCATATATTCACAACGGGTAAGGCCCTAGTATTTAAAATGATCTGAAACACTACTACTGCTACTAAGTAACTACAGCTGTGGCACCACTAAACCAACAGCATTTCATCATTGAAAACAGAAAACTCTCTGAGTCAGACCTTTAGCTTTATGCATGCTGCGTGTCTGTTGCAACTTCAACAACAACTGATGTTATTATTGATGCTTATACTTGCCTAATAAAAGTCCTGTAACTGAAAATGGTATGGGTGCGGCTTCATCGCCCGTGGCACGAAGCGACACGGGCGATGAACCCGCCCCCATACCATTTTCTCTTGCCCCTCCAACATGTTCTCTTGCCCCCCCCCCCCCCCCCCCCCCCCCAAAGGACATGTTATATCCGCCCCTGACACACACACAGCCCCTCTCCTAATCCCTGAGCTCACATTCCTTGCGACACACCCCTCAAACTTCTTCCACTCACTGCACAGCCCTGCCTATACATCGCTGCGGTTTGGGGACCTAAACAAACACAATACCACTGTCTCTCTAACTCCAGAATGTGCCTCAGAGCAGACAGAAGGACAGGGCCGGATCTAGAGGGGGGCCAGGGTGGGCAGGGCCCACCCAAATGTGCATCCTGCCCACCCAATGAAAGGTAATATCAGTGGTTTTCATCAGTGGTCCGGGGACCACCAGTGGTCCTTGAGAGAGTTGTGGAAAGTTGGTTTACCAGATGTAAGTCTTTGAGAGCGTAAAAATGAAACCAAATGGACCCTTGCGGTTCCATTTGGTTTCATTTTTACGCTCTCAATTGTAAGAATAATCATCAACAGAATTAGCCCAAGTCTACACAACTAGAGAACGTGGAAGATTAATCCAAATTTTGATCTGTATGTTTGACTGTTTTGTTTCTCAAATCCAGTCTGGTATTGTGGACAAAATCAAAAGAAATCTTTAGTTTTGGGGTCTGTGGGGCTAAAATGTCATCAAATGGTGGTCCGTGGCTCAAATGGCGAATAAATAGTGGGCCCCGGGGTCAAAAAGATTGAAAACCACTGCTACATATGAAAAACGTTGGAGTTGCCCTGCATACACCCTGCCATTCTTCGTGCCCACCCTAGTAGGGCTGGCTAAATCCGGCCCTGCAGAAGGAGCAGCAGTTTCATCCACTGTCCTCCTGCAGGCAGGAAGAAGAAGAGCAGAGAGAATCAATAGATGCAACCTGTAGATCGACATCATGAATTGAGAGGGAGAAGGTTAAAAAGAGGAGATTGCGGAAAAGCGGAGCGGTGTTACCACCCAAATGAGACAGAGGACGGACGGTACGGCGGGACGGGCGGGCGGGCGGATGGAGAGGGACGTGGCACGTCTGCCAAGGCTACAAATCATGTCCCGAGTGCCGCCTCCCTCCCTCCACCACCGTCAGCCCTCCCTCCCTATAGCGCAGAGTAAGCCAGAGATCTATTGATTGGCAGACGTTTTTGCTAGCGGACTCTGGCTCAAAATGGAGCCTTTAATTAACTAAATGGACCGGTTACAGCTGTGTGCGAGCCAGGGGGGGGGGGGGGGGGTGTGTGTGAGGGAAGAGACAGTTAGAGGAGAGGCAGAGGGGGGTCCTGTGACTGTCTCGCTTTGATTATAAGTGGGGTTAAATGCAGACCTCTCTGGCAATCGGTCAACATGGACAGAACTACGGCAGAAGCGGTGAAGGGTGGGGCTGCTTTTGGTCCTACTGCTAGATGATGATCTAGCACACACACACACACACACACACACGCGCACACAAGCACACACACACACACACACACACACACACACACACACACACACACACACACACACACACACACACACACAAGCAATTATGGAAAGTGGCTAATTATATTTTAATCAAAGTAACATTTTGAGGTACTTTCCTATTTCCAATGGTTTTATTTCTACTCCACTAAATGCAATGATTTGTCTTCTATTCCACTACAATTACTTTTACTGTATTTATGTTACTAGTTACTTTGCAGATTTGGATTCATTTTGGCCAATTGAAAATTGTCGATCTACAAGCTTGAGTTGCCATTTTCAAAGGATTCTGTATATATTCTAAAACTTAATTAGCCTACTGAAGCCTTTTCTACTTTTACTACAGTACATTTTCAAATCTGCAGTTTTACTTGCAACAGAATATTTCTATATTGCAGTAGGGCGGGTCATACTTTTTTTATTTTTGAAATTCAAAATGCTTGGGTGCCTATTTTATGTTTTTGGGTATGGGGAATTCAAATATGATATTCTTTTTTTGATTGGACAAACCCTAGCTACATCTATTTGCATTTCTATATCAGTAATTGTATCGATTTTACCTCAATTATGAGATTTAAAATCTAAAGGAAATTCTAACATGTGGGGTGTCTAAATTATGTGTTTTTTGATGGAGAATTCAAATATAATATTGTTTTTTGGATAGAATAAGTCTAACCTATATTTTTCTGTACTTTGAAATTGCACATTTTGCCCGTTTTTACCTATTTTTTAGGATTTTTAAATACATAAAGGAAATCATTTATATCAACAAAGCCAAATCAAATTAAGCTATTTATTAACAATCCAAGTGCAGATATATCTAAATAAAATTGATGATCAATCACAGTATCACTTTCTGAACAAGTCCTGCTTTGACTCAGCCATACACATCAGCCGATCTTCGGAGCCCTGATTCCTTCATCCCTTAGCTTCTAGGTAGAGTAGAAGCTAAGTCATTTTGACCACCCTTCCAATGCTTTGAGTGTGGCAAGGCCAGTTAGCCTCCTCCATGGGGGTTTTGATTGATGGTCTTAATCTTTGAGGTGTTTATTGCACAGGTGAGATACTCTGACACACCATGCTGGGAGCATCATATTTGCGTGCTTCTGGTCCTTTGCCCCTGATGGCCTGGATTCTCTCCACTCCCTCAACCATTTCATCCTGATCCTTTGGGCACAGCAGTGTTTGAAGGATGGCTTCATTGTGATCACAACAAGCAGATCTAGCAGTTGGCATCACAATGCCCAATACATCCTTCCTCTGGGACAGTCCAGTCCAGTCATGGAAAATATTAGACCACCGTTGTATGGTGGTCTAATAATAGGGTGGTTTAATAATTTTTCCATGACTGTAAAAATAATGGTGTATTCAGCAATGCACTTCAGATTTGTCAGATGCAGATGATTCTTTACTTTCACCATGCTTTGACATTCAGAGTCTGAGATATCTTTTTGTTGCAATGAGCCAGCAGCTGTGGTTTACTGGCCCATTCAGAGCCAGCCTTGCAGCTAGGAATCACTATCCCTGACTGCATAAACCATTCTATAGCCATAGTGTTGATCAGTCAAGATCTTTCATCTTTAATGACCTTGTCAGACAGATCGATCAATTAGGGGCCAACAAAGATGATGGATTGAAGGTCCTAGGCAGCAAAAGTTTCACTTGGCCTGTGACAAGTCCCAGAGAAAGGAGGTATGGGGAATTGTGATGCCAAGCTGCTTGCCGTGCCACACAGTGGAGCCATCATGAAGCTATCCTCCAAAAACATCTCAAGAATCAGAATGAGATGTTTGTGGGGAGGGAGAGAATCCTGGCCATCAGGGGATAAGAAGACTGAGACATTCAGGTGAGAGACGGCAATGAAAAGAACCAGAAAAACATATCCAACATTGGTGGATTGATTATCTGATAAAAAGGTGTCTTTGACCTGAACTGAAGACCTTTATCAACCCCCATGGAGGTTGGCACATTCAGCACATTCAAAGCATTGAGAGAGGGTGGTCAACTGGTCATAGTGGCTTCCGCTGTACCTGCTTCTCTCAAGAAAAGAGGGATGGAGGAATCAGGGCTCAGGAGAACTTGTTCAGTGATTTTCAGTGATACTGAAAATTGATCATCAGAATTTTATTCAGTGATATACATGCACTTGAATTTTTAATAAATAACTTTGATTTGACTTTGTCAACATAAAATATTTCCTTTAAGTATATAAAAATCCTAATCCTGCTGAACGGATCAGGACAAAATGATTTAGGGAGTGGATGGAGGTGGCTAACTGGCCTTGCCACACTCAAAGCATTGAGAGGGTGGTCAAAATGGTGACTTAGCTTCTACTCTACCTACTTCTCTCAGGAAAAGAGGGATGAAGGAATCAGGGCTCCGAAGATCGGCTGATGTGTATGGTTGAGTCAAAGCAGGACTTGTTCAGAAAGTGATACTGTGATTGATCATCAATTTTATTCAGATATACCTGCACTTGAATTGTTAATAAATAGGTTAATTTGATTTGACTTTGTTGATGATTTCCTTTATGTATTTAAAAATCCTAAAAATATGTCAAAACGGGCGAAATGTGCAATTTTGAAGTACAGAAAAATGTAGGTTAGACTTATTCTATCCAAAAAACAATATTATATTTGAATTCTCCATCAAAAAACACATAATTTAGACACCCCACATGTTAGAATTTCCTTTGGATTTTAAATCTCATAATTGAGGTAAAATCGATACAATTACTGATATAGAAATGCAAATAGATGTAGCTAGGGTTTGTCCAATCAAAAAAAGAATATCATATTTGAATTCCCCATACCCAAAAACATAAAATAGGCACCCAAGCATTTTGAATTTCAAAAATAAAAAAAGTATGACCCGCCCTAATATTGCAGTATGATACTAGTGATGCACCCAATATTTGTCTGCTGAAAATATTCAGCAGAAAATGGCTAAAAATGTATTTTCGGTTTTGGCCCAAATTGGGCAGAACATACATCACCGTTGTCTCGATCCATATTGTAGATTTTTATTATGCTTTGCCACAATCATGTATTTTGCCATAATCAGGTGATAGTTTTAAGGAGCAGTCATACCAGTATTGTTGAGGAGAAAAACAAAACAAAAATAATAATAGTAATCATATACGGCTATCGGGTATTCGGTTTTTGGGCAACCTATATTTGGTATTCAGTTTTGGCCAATAATGTCCCTTTTGGCCCAATAATGTCAGTTTTGTCCAATAATGTCCCTGCCCTGAGAGCAATGCTGATGGCAGGGGCAGATGTAACATTTCCCAATTGGGAAGGCAAGAGAAAATGATATGGGGGCGACTTCATCGCCCGTGTTGCTTCGCGGCACGGGCGATGAAGCCGCGCCCACACCATGTTTGGTTACAGGACTTACAGTATATTAGGCAAGTCAGCATCAATAATAACATCAGTTGTTGAAGTTGCAACAGACACGCAGCATGCATAAAGCTAAAGTTCTGACTCAGAGAGTTTTCTGTTTTCAATGATGAAATGCTGTTGGTTTAGTGGTGCCACAATTAGTTGTCAGTTAGTAGCAGTAGTAGTGTTTCAAATCATTTTAATTATAAGCACTTTAATTGGAAATTTGGGTCATCATGTTTGGTGGGGCAGTCGGGGCATTTAGATCCTCCCCTGGCCGATGGGCTTCTAGCTGCTGTAGCTATAGGTACCCCCCTCCGCCAGCACCAATGCCCCCAGGCCAGGGGCTGTGCGGTGGGTATAGCCCAGACTACTCCCCCTTCATCCCTAACACCTTCACCGTTGTTCTTCCTCTCTCCCTCCCTGCTCTCTCTCTCTCTCTCTCTCTCTCTCTCTGTCTCTGTCTCTCTCTCTCCCTCTCTCTCTCTCTCTCTCTCTCTCTGTCTCTGTCTCTGTCTCTGTCTCTGTCTCTGTCTCTCTCTCTCTCTCTCTCTCTCTCTCTCTCTCTCTCTCTCTCTCTCTCTCTCTCTCTCTCTCTCTCTCGCCTGGCTCCAAGCAGACCAGAGCACTCTCATTCCTGTCCACTCATCCATTCTGTCAAAGGTTAATTGGTTTGGAAATGATTCGATTCATTCTGGACGTTAATGCTGTTATCATGCTTTTGCTAGTGGAAAAAAAAATAGGAGAACCCACTCCCCACACCCACCCGCCTCCCCCACATACACTTAAGCCTAATTTAAAATAAAGGGTAAAGAAAAAGAAAAGAAAAAAAAAAGAAAAAGAAATCCAATTTAATCTACTTTGATTTCTTACTCTCTCTCTCTCTCTCTCTCTCTCTGACTCGGAGCCCAGGCAGTCATGTCCCCACAAGTCTTTTCCTTTAAATTATGGCAGAATTTCATTACCTTGAAAGCTTTTCTGCCCTCCCTCTCTCTCCTCTCCTCCTCCTCTCTCTCTCTCTCCTCTTCTCCTCTTCTCTCCCCCTCCCTCCAATACTTTGAATGGATCGACGGCCCTAATGTCTTTCTCGTAACCTCAAGGTCGGAATATTTGGATCCCTGGAAGCCGCTCAAGGGTCTCCGTGATTAATGCACTGTACAAAGTGCCTTGGAATTATGCGGTAGTGGCTGATGCTTGAGTATTCAGCCACACGGATGCACACGAACACACACGCAAAACACAACACAACACGTGTGTGTGTGTGTGTGTGCACTCATACACACAACACACACACTTAAAACCCTTCCACACACATACTATGGTAGCTGCGCATAGAGGTGCCCCTGTCCGTGCCCTTGTTGTGGATCATGGGAGGCATTTATATTCAAATGGGCCTACCCAGAGGCTCTCTCTCTCTCTCGCAGTCACATAACCCCCCATCATGTGGCACACTTCTTCTCCCCAAGGAGCTTTTATGCTTTCCTCCCCTCTGTATGTTACGTCTTTGCTTATAACCCAGGCTTTGTGGAATGCAGTGAGGCTATTACTTCCACCAGAGCTGCTTATGGGGTGAGGGATATGTTCGCCGTGCGTGGCACAGAGTTGGTGGGGTGGGTGGGTGGTTGTTGTCGGCGGAGTTGCCCTATACCGGTGGTTTTCAATCACTGGTTCCGGGGACCACCAGTGGTCCTTTGAGAGAATTCCAGGTGGTCCCACGCTAAGTGATGGACAGTTGGTAATGAAATATTGGTCTGTAACTCTTGGTTGGACCACTGTTATGGATCTGTAACTCTAGAGTTAAATTGCAAGAGTTAAATTACATTTAAACATATGAATTACTTAGTTTTCAAGATTAGAAAATGCAGAATTGTTATTTTGCCTCTTTCGTGACATCGCCTGTGGCCCAGAAGTCAATTCCTCATTAATTTTCCTAGACTTTTTCATAGACCTTTTCCTAAATGTTTCATATAAAGACAATTACTCCACAAACAAAAACTCCACAAAGGATTGTGACAAATCATGACAACACACAATGTTTTGAGACAATCAAATAATTTATTTAAGAAAAACGAAACAAAAGGTGTTGTATCCAGCCGCTTTTCTTCTTACTAATTAGATATTGTATGATAATATTGTGTGTGTTGTCATAATTTGTCACAACCCGAGTTGGCTTTGTCTGTGACGTAATCGTCTTAATATAAAACATTTAGGTAAAACTATGAGGAAAATTAATGGGAAATAATTTCTGGGCCATGAGTGAAGTCATGAAAGGGGCTGGACTGCTCAGCTCTATAGTGGTGGTCCCCAAGGCAGGTTACTCTTAGTCAGGATGGTGGTCCCTGGGCCACTTTCAGTTGAAAACCACTGATTTATTGCATTGACATTAGGAGTTGTGTTTGTCTGTGTGTCTCTGCTCCCTCAACGCTCCATTTCGTTTACCTCCGACTGCTGCTGCCTCAGAGAAATTAATTGTTTTTTCTTTTAATGACAAAAAAGAAGAAAGAAAAATATGTTTTTTTTTACTCAGTCCGGTATCTACAATGAAACAGCCACAGTCCGATTATCACCGCGGTCTTGATGTTGTTGTTTTTTTGTTACTTTTTTTGCTGACACCGCGGCGATGTCTGATAAAAAAAAAATGTGATTTTCTCGCTTGTCCCCGGCCACCTTTGTGAGGTCCTTTAAGTGGCTGTCTCGCTGCGTGCTCTCGGCGCCCTATTGATCAAAGACAAAACGGGCCTGGCTGCATTGACGTTGTTTGGAGAGTTGCAGATGCTATCTCCACTTTTGTTAATTATTTACATTCAAGCTCCGCAAATCTGATCAATAGTTAATTGAGCTGAAGGGAAGGCTTTTCTCAGAAGAAAAAGGGAAAGAAAACTTTTCAAACAAAAAAAAAAAGAAAATAACGGTAGAAGAAGGACCTGCTGCAGCGTGGCCACATAAAAAATGCATTAATCCCTAATTCATCAGTGCAGTTAGTTGAGTTCCAGAGTTAAATCATTAGTACCAGTAATATGATACTGTGTCCGATAGGCTTTAATCATGGTGTCGCAGCAGCACATTGTCACCTCAGGCCTTGTCCGGGACATTGGCGAAGTCATTACAACGGAACAAAGACAGAGAAAAACAGACCTCTAGGACACAGAGAACTGCTCCGTGCTCCACTATACTCTCGACCCTCGGAGCGGCCGTGCAACACTTCTAAATGGCAGCATCTTCCGAGAGACTGGAAGGACTCACGGCCGTTGTCTTGATTGAAGTGCCATTTAAAGCAGGGCAGGAGACTGACCAGAATGCATTTTGCTATAGTGGCTGTCTCTGGTGGGTAGTTGAAGAGGGAAGGCCTCTGTCTCTCTCTCTCTCTCTCTCTCTCTCTCTCTCTCTCTCTCTCTCTCTCTCTCTCTCTCTCTCTCTCTCTCTCTCTCTCTCTCTCTCACTCTCTCTCTCTCTCTCTCTCTCTCTCTCTCTCTCTCTCTCTCTCTCTCTCTCTCTCTCTCTCTCTCTCTCTCTCTCTCTCTCTCTCTCTCTCTCTCTCTGGAGCCTGGCTGTGCACTGGCTTAGAAGAGAACAGGGGGAAGCGATGAGGTAGACCTTGGAGAATTTGAAGTTGGCGAGTGTGTGTCTAGACAAGTTGTGCGTGTGTGAGTGAGTGAGTGAGTGAGTGTGTGCGGCCGTGTGTGCCGTGCGCACGACGTGTGTGAGTGGTGCACCAGTCTTTTCCGGCTGAGTGATTGAGTGACAGAAACTGATTAAGCCTGCCGTAGTGGCTCCGTCTAAGTAATCTGTCCCATTGCACCTCAGGGGACAAACTGTATGCGAGCGGATTTATTTCTTATTGCTACATGTCCCCTAATGCAGTATGGGGTTGGTGGGGTTGCGCCGGGGGTGGGGCGCTGAGATCCATCTCTTTGTTTTTGCTCCCGTTTGCCCGTTATTAGCCGCACATTGTTAACTGAGAAATGTGTCAATGACTAATCTGTCTCCGTGTTCGACCAGCACACCTTGTATTGGCTCCAGAATTTCCTTATCTCTTCTCCTGTTTCCAGCCTGTCACTGATAAGACAGGGAGGAAGACGGGAGCAGGGGAGGTGTGTGCGTCTGTGTGCGTGCGTGCGTGTGTGCGCGCGTGTGCGCGTGGACGGTGACAAAGGGAGTAATGAAATAGAAAGAAAAAGCTTAGTTCACAACAGTGTGTGTTTGGAGAGAGAGAGAGAGAGGTGAGATGGGGAGACAGAAATAGGGCATGATTAAGGAGATGGCCATCCGCCGCCCTTGGTGGCTTTGTCTGGCTCGCTCCCTTGCTGTTTTTCTTTGTTAGATAGATGCCGGGGCATAGTCGTCTTGCCACTGTCTCGGTTTGTAGCAGCAGGTGAGCATTAGAGTCTGTGTTCTATGTATTGACCATATTCAGACTGCGGCCATCTTCATCATAAGAGTCTGGAAGCACTAGTTTTCAATAAAGCAATGTCCTGGTGCCCATGTGGTACACATGGGCTGTTGAGTGACAATGCCCAGGTATGCATCAGCACATACTGTATGTGAAATCATGACATGTACCTTTGTGTACCTTTCTGGACCACCCAGCATATTTTCTCTACGTGTTTTGCAGGTTTATAGTGTGCGTTCTCTAGGCCTGACCCCAACTAGTCGACTAGTCAGTCGGTAGGGGGCGCTGTCGACTGACAACCTCCCAGTCGAATGTCGTTTTTTTATCATTCCACTTGCGGGGTTGGGGTGGTTAATGTCTAACATAAACAAATGAACAGAGAGAGCCTGTTGAAGTGCTGTCAGATTTAACTGTCAGTAAAAAGTCCGACCCTGCACTCACAAAAGCCCAGTGGAGAACAGCAGAGGACAGTCGACTGGCAGTCAGTCCCAGTGTTGTTCTAGTCTGCGATTTTTAAATTTAGTTTCAGTTTTAGTCCACTTTCAATCACCGGTTTTAGTTTTTATCCTATTTAGTCTAACTCGTTCTTTTTTCATTTAGTCTAGTTTTAGTCGACGAAAAGTAAAACATTTTAGTTTTTATTTTAGTCCATGGAGCTATGATTTTATTAGTCTAGTTTTAGTCAACAAAAACTATTGTCATTTTAGTCTAGTTTTAGTCTAGTTTTAGTCAATTATTTTAGCCATTTACTAAAGATATTTTATAGCATTTTCTATCATCCTTTTGATAAAAATGACCATTTTAACAAATATGTTAAGCACCATGAATCAACTTGAATTTGCATGTTTATTTGGAATTAGAGTTGGGACTTAGGATTTTATCGAGTCCGGGTCCTCATCGAGTCCGGGTCCAGACGGGACCCGACGGGATTTATACTTGTATTATTATACAAGTACAAAAAAAAGCCACTTTATTGGCAGAAATAAAATAATTGTACTTTATATTTATAGGTAGGCATGCAGGCATTACTGGTGGCAAATCATTCAAGTATACTTAAGGTACACTATTTTTCCCCTCTTTTGTTTAATTATGTCTAACAGACACATTATTCTCAAATAATAATCTAACTAGTGTACTAGTAATAATTCTTGCTACAGTTGTGTCAGACACAGCATGCTCTTATTTAGGGCTCAATGGGTAAGCAGAGCCATGCAAGATGTATGCCTTAGCGTTGTCAACATTGTGCCTTCTAAACAAAAAAAGGCAAAAATCACCCCATGTAATTCCCAGACCAGTAGAGTTACGACATCTCCATTCACTACCATGGAAAGGTCTAATGGCGGCTGCTCTACATAGACTTCTATTTAGTAGCGGGACACGTTGTCCCTATTCAGGCTGCATAAACAGCGTCTGAGCGCCCGGTTTCTGACCCCTCAATGTCGCAACTTCGATATTAGATGGCTATTCCTGGCGACCGTCTCATTTACTGTACTGTACGTTGTCGTGCATTTAGTCTCTCTAAAGTTACATGAGATGTTATACTTTATCATCGCACGTGTTTAATTGGACCTGCTTCCATGGAATACTGTAACTCTTGTTGGGGAATTGAGGATTTACTGGACCACACTTTTTACGTGACAAACATGGAGTTTATAAGGAAGGCATGAGAGACAATCAGTCACTGGATGATTGTTGGACATCGCTTCCACTTTCCAGTTTCCATTAAAGCAGGTGACATTGCAGCAAGTTTAAAAGAACGCTGATGCGTTAGGCCACTACAGTGCAACACACACACACACACACACACACACACACACACACACACACACACACACACACACACACACACACACACACACACACACACACACACACACACACACGTTTGTGTCAGCAAAACGGTATGCTCCTTATTGAGCTGCTGCTGCTGCTCCGTTGCTGCTGCTGCTGCTCTGAGCTCAGTGCATGTCCTTCGGTTGTTGTTGTAACTAAGCATTTGGTTTTATTCTGCGCATCTCCGTGCAAAGCATAGTTTATTTATGGTTTCGCCCATGAAATATGAGGATTGAGAAAAAACTACGTGGCTTGTAGTAGTTGTCGTAGTAGTGTTTACTATTAGCCGCTGCAGCCGCACTGTCCCGCTGTAAAGTTGAAAGGAGGAGTGATTGTGAGGGAAGGGTGTGTTTGGTTAGATGCACGCTGACAATTGACCACAATGCCTATATACAAAGTGATAGGCGACTGTGCTCCCGGACAGTCCCGGCGTACACTTCCGAACCCAGCGTGCACCTCATAGCAAAATAGTAAGCACGCAGCAGAGATACGATCATTATGATACAATTTTCGTATCGTCTTCGTTCGTGAACGAAAATGACAATAGATTTTAGCTTAGTCTTTATTTTGTGAATTACATTTTCGTCTAGTCTTTATTAGTCAACGAAATTGCATATTGATTTAGTCCCAGTTATTGTTTATGCACGTGAATTTCGTTTAGTTTAGTCTCGTTTTCGTCACGTGAAAAATGGGCGTTGACGAACACATTTCGTTTTAGTTTTCGTTGACGAGAACAACTATGCAGTCGACTAACGGCACATTTATTCATATTAATTTCGACTATAGAAATCCTTAGTCGGGGACAGGCCTAGCGTTCTGACTGCTCATGTTTGGTTCCAGGCTATTCCAAGTCGTCAATCACAACATTCTGTCTTCTTACAGTAATTCCCCAACCTCTCCTAAACAACTAGGGAGAAACTGACCCACACTTGACCCTAGACTAAATGTAGTTCTCTAGACTGCTATATTTTTGATGTTTCAATCTATAACCCAAGTTTCCACCAAAGCTGGATAGTTTGTATACACAAAACCAAAATAGCAGCATGCTCAAAATAAGTTTGTTCATTGAAGGGACGTTGTAATGTAGGCCGGCCCCTCGCCAAACAATGGACCAGAGCTCATGGTGTTCCATATAGCCTCACAAAAGAGAGAACATGGGACAGAAAATGTATTTCTAAAAGGGTTGGCCCAATACTTAATTCTAATTGTCTGGTCACCGGCGCCGCCATGTGACAGTTGAAAAACCCACCGATAACCCCCTGCTGACACGTCACATTTGGTAGTATCACTCCACCACCCGGAACCGGCTTTGTTGTTGTTATGGAATCTTGTCACAGGTGTGTTGTTTCTACAGCAGGTTAGCCGGGAACTACTTTCTTGCAACTGGGAACTAGGCCTACTTTCTTTAGCTGGGTAACTTACAGACGTCATTGTGCTACTGTTGGTTATTTTAATTGGTACTTTTCATTGTTGCCGCAATTGTAACAGTTTTAGAAAAGTAACTAACGCCTTGGGTCGTAACAGCCACTGGTGGTGACTATGTTACATCTAGTGGTGACTATGTAACGTGACTATGTTACGTCACCCTGCGGGTGATGTAACAGGCGCGTGGACGGACAAACGCGTGCTCAGACAGACGTGTGAACGGACAGACGGATCACCACCAAATCATATAGTTGTCCAATTATCTTGTAGTGTGTGCTTTAATGTGATGGGTGAAAAAAGAGCTAAAAAAGAGCTACTAAAATACCTGCATTAGAATAAAGACAACCTGCGGCCATGCAAACTGCATTGGAGGGAGGCGGACACTCATGTGAGTTGTAGAAAATGGCCCATCTGTGACAAAAATCAAGGACATTATGTATCATGTCACAGGTATCAAGGTAGATTGATTCCCCAATGTGTTTTGGTGTGGCATTCTCCTTTAAGGAGGAATGTTTTGTATAGATGGATGCGTAGTGGAGGAGCACGGCATAAACAGCGGTTCTCCACCAGCCATGACTCCGATCTCAATCCGGGCCTGACCTGACCCAGCAGTATTGCTATAAAAAAAACGGACTTATTACGTGACGGGTGCTCCGTCTCACCTCGCCTCGACCGAGACAACCTCTGGCCGCAATCTGGGTCTCTGTCAGCTCGGCAGTGGAGGCCCCGCTGCAAGAACCGCTGAGGTGGTGGATTTCCCTCTGCTCGCTCACTCAATCTCTACCTCCCTCCCTCCCTCCCTCCCTCCCTCTATCTGTCCCTCCTTCCCTCCCCCAACACATCCAGACATCAGCATTTTCTTATTCTTTTTTCATTTTTGCTCCTTTTTTCACCCCCCTCCTTCCATCCCGTCACCATGCACATGAGGGTGACCAGTTGTCCCTCTTGGGGTGGGACAGTCGATCATTTTCAAGGCTTTTCATGCCTCTCCCAAATTGAGAACCCCTGTCCCGACAGACATCAGCGATCAAAACGCCGTAATACTTTGTAGTCGCCTAATAGTTGGCTTTCTGTTGTCTCTTTTTCTTGCTTTCTAGATTTGTTTTGAGTATTCCCCCCCATGGCTCCACTATATTTCCACATTCACTCCATTGAGGGTTTTGAGCTTGTAGGACCTACAAGCTCAAAACCCTCTAGATCAGGGGTTTTCAACCTTTTTGATGCCAGGGCCCACCATTTATTCAGCATTTGAGCCATGGACCACCATTTGAGGATATTTTAGCCCCCACAGACCCCAAAACTAAAGATTTCTCTTGCTTTTGTCCATCTTCTAGTTGTGTAGACTTGGGTGAATTCAGATGATGAATATTTTAACTCTTGAGAGTGTAAAAATGAAACCAAATGGACCCGCAAGGGTCCATTTGGTTTCATTTTTACATTCTCAAGAGT
Source organism: Benthosema pterotum (assembly GCA_039105355.1). Taxonomy (NCBI): domain Eukaryota; kingdom Metazoa; phylum Chordata; class Actinopteri; order Myctophiformes; family Myctophidae; genus Benthosema; species Benthosema pterotum. Next base: position 13,976,198 of record CM076980.1, on the reverse strand, counting down.
TACATCTGGTTAACCAACTTAGCTGGGGACCACCTGGAACCCTCTCAGGGACCACTGGTGGTCCCCGGACCTACAAGCTCAAAACCCTCTAGATCACCTACAATGTAGGTGATCTAGCAAGCTCAAAAGATCACCTATTTTTGCTATATTTGAAATGAAATACTGAACTATTTTTTGAATATGACATGAAGACGTGCATCCCGTTCCCCCACTCGACTTGTACCACACATGTCAACAATTTATGTCCCTCAAATGAACAGGTTCGATCCGGTCACCCTATAGTCACTCAGAAGCCGAGCAGAGGGGGAAATATAAACGCCCGACTTACTCCGCTCTGGCAATTAGCTCCGGTTTCCTCCTATGTTCAGACCTCCCTCATGCATGGCCCCCGTTCAGTGACCTGACATTGGTGGGGCAAAAAAAAAAGATGAGGAAATGAAAGAATCGTATGACTATGACAGGAAGAAGAGGAGAGAAATGATGAAAAAGGACGAACGAGAATAAAACATACACACACACACACACACACAAGGACTTGATTAAGTGCTCTTTTAAATGCACGAGCGGGCAGCAATTCTGCAGCTCTTTAGTCCCGGGAGGACCTGTCTCAATTACCCTAATGAGGCAGAGTGACTGGCTTCCTAGGAAGAAGCAAGGCCTTGTAAGAGAGACCGTAGTGGGGAGCTTACTCTGTGTGTGCGTGTGTGTGTGCATGCGTGTGTTTGTGTGTGTGTGTGCGTGCGTGCGTGTGTGTGTGTGTGTGTCAGGGGCGGATGTAACATGTCCCATTTGGGGGGGCAAGAGAACATGTTGGAGGGGCAAGAGAAAATGGTATGGGGGCGTCGCACCCATACCATTTTCAGTTACAGGACTTTTATTAGGCAAGTAAAGCATCAATAATAACATCAGTTGTTTGTTGAAGTTGCAACAGACACGCAGCATGCATAAAGCTAAAGGTCTGACTCAGAGGGTTTTCTGTTTTCAGTGATGAAATGCTGTTGGTTTAGTGGTGCCACAGTAGTTAGTTAGTAGCAGCAGTAGTGTTTCACATCATTTTAAATATAAGCAATTTGAAATATCTTGGCATCGTGTTTTTGTGGGGGCAGACTGGGTATTTAGGGGGGCATTGCCCCCCCATACCCATGCCTAGATCCGTCCCTGGTGTGTGTGTGCGTGCGCATGTGCGTGTGAGATGCACGTGGAGATGGAGTGGGTGTGGGGGTACCCTGTGAAGTTAAATGGAGCGTGCCGGGCTCCCAATAAGCCCGAGTTAGCGGTGCAGACTTTGACGCTGCTATCGCAGCTACAGTACCTCCCACTGTGCAGATCTGTCTCATCTGAGCTGTCAGGGGGTCCAGGGGTTAACCCCCGGCCCACGCTGAACCTTGGCCTCTTCTCTGAGCCAATAGTTAGCTTCAATAAAGACCCAGGGTTTGGGGCACGTTCGGGTCACCATATATAGGTCTATATCTATTCTCACCCTTGCTTGTGAAGGCAGGAAATTGAGCCGTGCCTGTGAGCGGGAATGCCTGCGCCACATTATGAGCTACAACAAGTCACAAATGGGTTTTTGTCGTCGTCGTTGTTGTTGGCGATGCTGACACCACAACCGTAGCCTTGTTGTCTCCCAACGCGAGGTAATGGGACCAGCCCCGGAGGCGGATGTAGCATGTCCCATTTGGGGGGCAAGAGAACATGTTGGAGGGGCAAGAGAAAATGGTATGGGGGCGACTTCATCGCCCGTGCCGCTTACAGGACTTTTATTAGGAAAGTATAGCATCAATAATAACATCAGTTGTTGCAGCATGCATAAAGCTAAATGTCTGACTCGGAGAGTTTTCTGTTTTCAATGATGAAATGCTGTTGGTTTAGTGGTGCCAAAATAGTTAGTAGCAGTAGTAGTGTTTCAAACCATCTTAAATATAAGCACTTTAATTTGAAATATCTTGGGTTGTTTTGCATGGCATCGTGTTTGGGGGGGCAGACTGGGTATTTAGGGGGGGCATTGCCCCCCCCATGCCCATGCCTAGATCTGCCCCTGACCAGCCCCCTGTACTGTATTCTACAGTGCAGATTGCCTTTCTTCCAAACCGCTGCGACAAATGCACAAACATGTCAGCGGCCATACTATTGTGGGAGCTATCAGCCCGGTGTCATCATCATCACCATTACCCCTCATGTCCCCGTAGCGTTCCCCTTCGTGTGACATTCCATTAGCTAGGCGACACGCAGCTACTCAGCACCTCTCGACTTATAGTCAAACCTGTTCCCTCACGGACAGGCAAATATGTCAACGTAACAGCACTGGGCTTTACAGTTACAGTTCTTGTTATTCATTTAAACCTTCCTGCATGATGTCTAAACCTGAAACACTAGGTTCAAGGTTCAAGTTTTTTAGTTTGTATTTTTTGTCACACCAATGAGACATACTGTATAGAGCTGTGGTTTTCAACCATTTTGTTGAAAACCACACCATTTATTCAGCATTTGAGCCACCGACCACAATATGATGACATTTTCACCCCAAAGACCCAAAACTAAAGACTAAAGAGGGTCCATTTGGTTTCATGTTTACACTCCCAAGAGTTACATCTGGCTAAACAACTTTCCATCATTTAGCTGAGGACCACCTGGAACCCTCTCAGGGACCACTTGTTGAAACCCACTGATATAGAGGGATGAAATATCGTTTCTCACTCAAACACAGTGCAATAAGACAATAAAGACAAACAATAGAGCAACTAGTAACAGTAGTGCAACAGATGAAGGTTAGTTCTAAATGAAACTAAAACTAAACTTATTTATGAAGTGAATGTATTATAAACTTTAACCTAATTTTATACAAATTTTCTAAAGTGACAGGTAACTAAACTAAACAGAAAACTAAATAGAACCTAAACACTACACTACACTGTTATACAGCATTATATTACTAATTCCAAACTTTGTGTCATAGACATGGATGTATTACTGTCCATTAACTGTTGTAGATGTGAATTAAAGCACACCACAGAATGTTTTGGACGTGTTGTCATCTATCCAAAACTGTTTTTGTAGGAAAACAGTAGATGCAACTGATGTCATAAGCCAATTAGATGATTAGATTGGCTGGGGCGCAGACTGTGACGTAAGAATGATAACAGCGCTCCTCACTTCACACACAAGTGTGATTTTTCTTCTGTTTGTTTTTTCCCCGCCACCCGCGCAGCCTGTATTTTGATCCCTGTATTTTGTGCTGCCGGACAGGGTGTTATTGTGGGGCCAAACCCTTCACTGATAGCCGTGTCACCTTTCATTTTCAATTGCGATAAAACAACTGGAATCATTTGTCATTCTTTCCGCTCCACGGAGTGAAATATCACTCATAGGCCTCAGAAATGCTGAAATTGAAAAAGCACACTGGCATCCCAATGCCTCCGTCTCACACCCCCTCCCCTCCGCCCCCACTCTACTCCGCCGTTCACCGTCATATACAGAAGAAATGGCTTCCATTTAGACACTCCTAACGACCTCTCTTAATGGCTCTTTGTCATAGAAGTTATTTATGACGAGATTCATTTTAATCCGTCAGTCTGGGACAAAAAATCTCTGCCCAGGAAATGGCTATTCCAAAAGGCTTTATTCTGCCGCTGCCTACTAGAAGAACGAACGCCCCTCCTTCTGGAAACAAATACCGGAGTGGGTTGGAGAAAAAAAGTCGTCTTATAGGCCAAGGACCTGAGATGATTTAGCTTATTGGCATTAAGTCAGTGAGGTTTAAATTGCGATGCAGTGGGCAGAGCTTGGCTTTGCGTGTGAAAATGTCAATAGGCGAGAGTGCCGCATCTCCCTTGTCAGCGCTGACGGAAGACCAACGAGCAGACCGGGCCTCCATTTGTCTTCCTGAGTGAGTTTTCTAATAACCGTAATGGCTGCGGCAATAAATTACCAGCGGCCTGTCAGGGAGAACATACTGCGGCATTTAAATCTAACAAAGAACCCCTCTCTCTCTCTCCCCCTCCCTGTTTTACCAGCTTTTATTTTTTAAACTTTGTAAACCCCCCCCCCCCACCCCCACCACCATCACGATTTCTCTAAGGAGCACTTGAGTTAATGGTGAGCAGCCCTAGCCTCATTGCAGGGTTTGAGTATATCATCTCCTAAGTGGACAGAAAATCCTTGACTGTCCTTCTTTCTCATTGGCATTTTCCGTGGCAGATTTTTTAAATATGAGGCCGTCTGTAACTCTAATTTTGCCTGAATTATGCAGCAACGCCCTACGCCTTGTACTGTACCTGTTGGTCACATGTCTTCTGAGCTCTCGCTTGGCGAAGCTATACCAATTCAGTCTGACGGCTGATGGGAGGGTGGGACATGTCATATTACCCTTGACCCTGTCATTCGCGTGCCCTTGGACCAGCCAATGTTTTTTCCATCCCGCCCCCCGTGGAGATGACTGCAGTCCCTCTGTGAGATGAGCGCGCTCGGTAATTGGAGCAGCGGGAGGTGATTTGTTCCCGTTCTCTCCTTCCCTTCAGCTGCGTGCAGTTTGCCGGTGGGCAGCCCATGGAGCGGTGCCATCCTGCCATTTGTCAGACAGGGTGCAATTTCCCGGTCATCTGTTTCCATCCATAGCTGAGGGTGAGAGAAGCAAGGGGGGATAGAAAACAGGCAGATGATGGAGGTTTTAATATGGCTTCCCCTCGCAACTGTAGCAGCTCACTGCTGTTCGCTAGAGGCCAGACTCCCCCGCATACTCTCAGCCACCCGACAAATACTGCACGGAACCTTTGGCACCTTTCAAATGCGTGCCATTTACAAGTGACGCATTCACCAGTAATGTCGGCGGCCTCTGCCGCTTTTTGTGAACTCCTCCCCTATGCTTTACAGATGGAAGGGGGGCTACTATGGCCTCGGGGGATTGTCGTGTTGAAATGGAAGGTCTGCCTTACATGAAGGATTTGCCCCTCAGCAACAGGCAGGAGATTCCAGTCATTTTTTTTAGTTCACGCTCTAACCCCCTGTTTCCGTAGCTCCCTGAGGCAACGTGGATCCTCAAAGCCTCTATTTCAACATCCTACTGAGGGTGCCATGTCATTGTTGCGACCTTCTATTGTTCCGAATCTACTAACCCTATCTCTAACCCTCACCTTCAACATATCCGCGAGCATGTCGCAGCGTGGACACAGGGCCAGCCAACTGATTGTGGATATCCAGCATATGTTCAAACTAACAGGATTTCTTTGATCTATGGGCATTTCAACATCCTCCTACTGAGTCCCTTTAATATTATGGTTTGAAATTCTCAGTCGGCGACTACACACAAGCGTGTTGTTTTGCAACAGTTGAGACTGTGGCATGCAGCAGGCTTTGGCAACCTCACGCACGGCTCGTATCTTCTTGCAGCATTAAGAACAAAGAAGAAACCCCTGCGATGAGGTCCGATGGATGGCCACCCCCGGAGCATGAGCGGCATACAAACTCTCTGTATCCAACAACACGGTCGCTTACACGCCCCCATCTCCCTTTTACTGAAACCAATTATTATTTTTTTCAATCCAACGGGCGCACCTGATACCTCCCTCCCCCATCGGGGCTCGAGGCAGCAGAGACGGAGGAACCTCTGAAGATGATGACAAGGTTGCCAAAAAAAAAAAAAAAAAAAAAAACAGAACCGCTCTGAATTTGGAAAATAAATAGTTTTGTCATCGGAAAATGCTGTCCTTTGTACACGCACGTTGTGGTGCTGCCTGTGGGTTGCAAGAGGCACGCTCTCTGCAGGTTGAAGCAGCTGGCTCTGCCTCTCTTTTCTTGGAAAAAGGGAAAGGGCTTCTATTGAAAGGAGCCAAATGTGTCTCCTTTCAGGTCACCAACATCAGTGGGGCCTCTGCTGCTCAGTGAGCTCAGATAAGAATAGATCGCCCAGGTGCTCAGGATGTCAACTGAGCTCACATACAAAAACAGCCTTTATTCACTTGAATTAAGCACCAAATTGAATGAATGGATAAAGATTTGTTTATTTATTGACTTCATCCTCTTCAGCAACCACGGTGTCAGTGGACCTATTATTCATCATCCAAGGGCACGTGGCTCTGAATAGGGGTACAAAACAGCTTGGTGCTGTTTTGTCAGACCCCCCCAGACATTTTTCTTCTTGAAAAGGCTCGATTGGGGGCTGCCTGGTGGATGCAGCGGTTGGTTCATGCGTGGACCACAATGCTCCTTGTTGGAACCAAGTTTGAATCCGGCTCACGTACCAATCTGTCGTGCGTGTCTTTCTTCTCTTTGTTTCCTGGGTTTCCTGCGTCTCTCTACACCCCACTGCCTCTCTATACTTTCCTATGTGAAGAATAAAGCATTGAACATGGCCATAATATACTAAAAAAAGGCTTAATAGTTTCTGATTGTAGGGTACTAAAGTAATCTCGTCCAATCAGTAAAAAAAAAAAACATGCAATTATAGTTATTTCACCAAGTTGTAATTGACTGTGGGGGATTCTTAAATGACCACTGCAGACTTGTGCCTTTTGTAGAAGCTGGTTTTGCAGTGTTTTTTTGCCACAGAAAGGCCAATAGAGGCCAAAATGCAAGGCGCCGCTCCTACAACTACCGACGCTTAACGATGCACCGCGTGTGACCCCCCCCAGACGAGATTGATCAATAAGTCACAGCAATGAAGTGGCACATCGATTACTCCAATGACAGGGCATTTACAGGTTTAATCTGTATAATGAGGGTAACCTTTTTCTTTCAGCCAGCTATATCCTCTTTGGTGTGGGCCTTGTCCAAGGCCGCGAGGGACCGGCACGCACAGGGGGTGGGATTGCAGGGTTTAAAGGGGAAAACGAGGGTAAAGCGAAATTAGATAAACGGAGGAAAAACGCCTGCCGATGTGATTCAGAGAGAACAGTTAGCTGTATTCTTTGGCATGCAGCGTTACCCCCTTCTGTGCTGGGTCTCTCATCAGACCTCTCTCTGTCTCTGTCTCTCTTCTCTCTCTCTCTCTCTCCTTTTCTTTATTGGTGCAAAGGAAGTGGAGTTTGATTCTCACCAGCTATTCGTATGCAGTGTCGGGACGACCTCCCGCCATTAATGTGTGTCATAGATAATAACACCGTCTCCTCTTCTCTCAGCCTTAGTCCTTCACAACCTGGCTACATGCCAACGAACCCCCCTCCCCTCCCCGCATGCAGCAGCTAACTTTCTGGTCTCCCATCTCTGCCTCCTTATGCCTGCAAGTAAGCAATTTTCCTCCAAATTTTATATCCAGACACCAGCTAGTATACCCCCCCCCCCCCCCCCCCCACCACACACACACACACACACACACACACACACACACTTAAGCCTGACTGTGCCACTTAACGAATATGCTATATTTGTTTTAATAGTGTGTCTGTGTGTGTTGCGCAGGTGCACGCGAATGTGTGCATGCATGTGTCTTAAAGGGGAATTCCACTCATTTTCAATATTTTACTATGTCATTAATATACCTTAGAGATGTTGTGTGGGCATGGTAAAAAAGTTCCCCCCATTCTGTGTTTCCTAGAAATGGAGGACTGAAAAAAAAAATCATTAGCATGGTGAAATACATCTTCATGAAATCATCAAGATGTGTTTCACCATGTTAATGAGTTTCCTTTTTTCTGAGAGTGTACTAATGGAACCAAATGGACCCGCTAGGGTCCATGTGGTTCACATTTCCACACCCTCAGAAAAAAAATGGTTGGAATTCCCCTTTAAGAGGCATCCCCCCTCTTCTAAAAGTCCCACTACAAAACTGTATACTACAGATGACCAACATACCGTACCAACATAGTCAATGCAAAATGTCTGCTCAGCAACAACAGATAAACATCGGCTACTACCATCGGTTAATGTGGAGTCAGTCTGCCGCGGTTACCTCGCCTTAACCCCCAGTCTGCTGACATGCTCACGGCCAGGGCAGTGTTAAAATGTACTCGATGAAAATGATGTACTAGTCCACCAATCTTACCATCCCACCCCTGGTCTGTTCTCCTCCTCCTCCTCGTCGCTTTTGTCTTCCAAGGACAAGGAGACCCACCACAGCATGGAGTGCCATTTATCACTGCAGGAACAATTACCGGAGACATTTCATTGTCAGAAAATTTCAAGCCAATTCTTCCTCCCATCTCTCTCTCTCTCTCTCTCTATCTAGCCCGGCTTCTCTCCCTCTCCGTCTTTCTCTACTCCCTCTGTCTCACAGCCCCCCCCCCTCCTTTCTCAATTTGCTTCCTCTTCCTGGCTTCCTCGTCTTCATTGTTCCGTGTCAGGTGCGTCTGCCACTTTGCATGGCCCCCAATGAGCTCCATTGCAGGTCGGGCTCCCATTAGCCCCGGCCCCGTCGCTATGGATTACAACGTAGGGGGAAAGTGCATAGCACTGTATTCTATATCTCATCTAAAGGCCCTTGCAGACTCTTCTTCAGTTCCTACAACAATGGGACACTCGTTTTCCCGAGGAAAGCCATGGAAAATTGCCTCTGATATCTCCAGCCCCCGTGCTTTAATGAATCTTTTCAATGCAGCACTGTGTGTGTGTGTGTGTGTGTGTGTGTGTGTGTGTGTGTGTGTGTGTGTGTGTGTGTGTGTGTGTGTGTGTGTGGTGTGTGTGTGTGTGTGTGTGTGTGTGTGTGTGTGCGTGTGTGCACGTGTGGAGGGGCAAGAAAGAGAGAGTGTCGCCCGTCCAATCTCCCTGCGCTGTTTGATCACGCATGCATGCCAGCCTCGGCAGAGCAAAGCAAGGGGAAGGATTTGAATGCCAAATGCGGACGGATGAGATGTGTAATACTTTGCTTGCCATATTTTTTTCTTCCTTTTAATTCTTAATTCATTCATTTTTTTCCCTCCCCCTTCCACTGGGTCTACTTTGTTCATGCATGCCGCTTTAAAACATGTGAAATGTGTACATTTCATTTCTGCAGGCTTCGATAGCAGCGCTTTGAAAGGCCTGGGTAAAATAAAGGTTAGCCATACTTGTGAGTCACTTTGACAGTGTGTGTGTGCGCGCCTCTGCTCTGTAAGGTAGTTGAATGAGGCGTACAGTAACGTACTAGCGCTACCAGCGCTATATTGCGCTGCCCGGTGAAAAGGTCAACGCAGGCTCTTACTCTCCTCCCAGGAACCAATGATGTCAGAGAAATGCCGGGCCTGGATGATGTGGTTCGACTGACTCACCTACTGGCTGACCCTCGCCTTGCTCTGAGCTGGTTCAACTGCATTTTTAAAAGCCAGGCTGCATTGAAGTCAGCTCTGAATGATTCTCCATAATGGAAGTAAAATCCATCTCTGAATAGGCCTTAAGACAGCCCATCCTCAAGGGGGTGCAGTGCACCAAATAACTGTGGGAATTGTAGTCCAGGAAGTAGTGTCAATTACACCAGAGACACCAGTTTCAGTGTTAAAATCTAAAATATCTAAAATCGCATATTACATTGTGCATACAGAGACCACCAGGAAGGTGAAAAACAGAAAGAGGGAAATACAATAATCACATCATCCATCTTTACCAATAGGCCAGTGCGGTGTACGGCTGACTGTATTCAGCACGCGCTGCTTGCCAGCCTTTGACGCCTGTCAGCCCCCGTGTGTCAAATGAGCCGTGATTTATCTGGGACTGCTGGCGTGATCACTGTTGGATCATTTCTAATGACTAATGACATTTAAAAATTGCCTGGCTCCACGTTGCGACACAGAGGGCTATTCAGCCCACCAACCCATTTACAGTGCTGTTTTCTCTGCGAGGTGACGGCAGCAGCAGGTGGGCTCGTACCAAAATAACAATCAGATGTTGTATTGTCAGAAGGACATTTGTCTGCCATTGTCTCATGCCAGTCTAGCGTGGCTAGACTGGTGTTGTATCGTGATGTGAGGCTAGCCTTATGCCTCTCCTCTCAAACCTCTTTCTGCAGTTCCACTAACGCTAACTCATTTACCGCGACTGCACGTCGTTTTCGGTAAAAATCCCTTAGGTAAAAAAAGGTAAAAAAAAAAAAAACTTATTTTGAAGCGCCAGAGCTCCTAAACAAGATGTGCGATGACGTCATGCTGTTTCTGGTGTCTTGACTAACCTGTCCTCTCACGATCTGAGCAAAAAGTTCCGGGTCAAAAGTCAGGAAGTGATGTCTAGCCCTAGTGGATCTACCCGTGTGCCCACAACATTCAGGGGAAGATTCCAGGAAAGGCTTTTGAATGCATTGGATTGAATGGGTGCGAATGGGACAAAAAAAATTGTCCCATTCCCCCATTCTGTCCCAAATGAAAGTCAGCCACGGTTGAAATATACATTTCGTCGTGTTCTGCGAGCGTTGCCCCACCGTAAGAACGCGTTGTGCGCGTGATCGGCGATAAGACTATTAATAGTCCTAAAAGTCCTGAAATACATAACCTCACAATGATAGTTTGTTGTCGCCACCAGGCCAAAGGCTCTCCATGTTTTGCCCTCTGTTTGTCCATCCGTCCATTCGCTCATCTGTCACCAGCCAATATGTAATAACTAATAAAGGAAAATGTAGGGGTGCGTGGCAAAGGCTGCATGTATGTATGCAACACTAGAGGGCAGCAAAACGGTTAAGACTGGCCCACAGAAGGTTAAACAGGTTACGCCAGAATTTGTGTCACAAATGAACTGTGCACATGCACACACGCACGCGCGCATACAGGCACGCACACACATGCACATGCACACGCACACGCGCACACACACACACACACACACACACACACACACACACACACACACACACACACACACACACACACACACACACACACACAACAACGCATGCCATGCCATGCCTATGAATGAGGTTAACAGGTTTTTCCCCTGTCTTTGTCTCTTTCCTTCACTCACACGCTCCTCTACTCCTCCTTCACTCATTCTGTCCCTGTAATCATCCTGTCCGTGATGGACAGCACTTGACAGGGCACAGGCCTGACAGGTCCCACATCCCTCCCCCCCTGGGGGTGGCTGTAACTGTGACCTGCCTGGCAGTAGAGAGTCACTACTGCTGCGGTCAACATCTGGCTCATGTTTTAGACTCTTGTCTTTAATGAGAGCCTGGGAGAGATGAGCTTGTTGTTGAGATGAGGTGAAGGGAAAAGGCACTCTGGGGGAAACAAGTGACAGTGAAACGGGGGAGAGCAACGCAGGGAGCCCATGCAGTGAAATGAAGTGGCAAAGGCGGCACACAAGAAAGAAGAAGCGAGAAAAAGCAGGGAGCAGGCTGAGAAATCAGCGAGAGAGGGGATTATGGGGAAGACGAAGAGGTGGGAGCAGGGGCCGGCGGGGGCAGCGTGAGAAGTATAGTTGACAGATAGTGGAAGTCGTCGGCAGCCTGCCTGCCTGCCGTTTGTCGGCATGGGGTGCAGGGTGCTGTGCTTCTGAGAGCCACAGCTGGTTTGTGCGGCTAGACGCCCCAGGGAGCCTTCAGACATTCCTACCGGTCTGCCTAGTGCCTACTATAATGACTCCATGCTCATGCATAAGAGGCAGACAGACAACCGACCAGGGCTGGATCTAGCCAGCCCTACTAGGGTGGGCTGGAAGAATCGCAAAGTGGGCACCTCCAAGTTTTTTCATACGAAACAGTAGTTTTGTCTCTTTCTGACACCACGGCCCACTATTTTTTTTATTTATTTTTTTTGGTATTTGAGCCACGGAGGACCAGCATTTGAGGACATTTTAGCCCCACAGACCCCAAAACTAAAGATTTATTTTGCTTTTGTCCACAATTCCAGGCTGGATTTGGGAAACAAAACAGTCAAACATACACATCAAAATGACCATTAATCTTCTACATTCTCTAGTTGTGTAGACTTGGGCTAATTCACATGATGAATATTTTAACTCTTGAGAGTGTAAACATGAAACCAAATGGACCCGCAAGGGTCCATTTGGTTTCATTTTTACGCTCTCAAAGAGTTACATCTGGTTAACCAACTTTCCAACATTTAGCCTGGGGACCACCTGGGACCCTCTCAAGGACCACTAGTGGTCCACTGGCTGAAAAACCACTGATATTACCTTTCATTGGGTGGGCTGTGCCCACCCCTGCCCCCCTCTAGATCCGGCCCTGCAACCGACACACCTCTCAGTGAATCACCGTGGCAGGGTCGACTGTCTGTTGGTCTGTTTGCTGCCTGTAAATGAATTCTGATAATAGAAGTGTTTTCTAATGGCCTTTGGCTTCCATATTTTAGCATTCAATGTAATTGTTTAAAAGAGGAATAACATGACATTCAACTTTTTTATTTATTTTTTATGTGTTTATGGTGCTCCCATGTGTGTTTTCTAACCCCACAAATAATTTTGAACAATCAAGCTTTCAGGAGCTTGCATGGAAATTGCTCTCAGGAACAGCTCGACTGATTTTGTCCACATTGTAATCCGTGTACTTACTACTTTGTCTACTGTACTGTATAATTCTTCCTCTCCTTCAGTCTACAGTTCCAAATTTGCATTTCCACTTATACACTGTCCACCATTGTTGATTTTTGATCTGGCATGGAAGGGAAACAAGCCTGGTTTTATCTAGCATCAGTATTATAATGACTCAAATATAAAAGAATCTGTATAACAGCGTCCCCACTACCTCAGGACATTGTGGTACTACAGCTGAATTAACCAGCAAAAAAACAAGACTGGTGATTGACACTCAAATCAAACCATTGGTAATACACTTGAGGGACATTCAGTATACTGTACAATATGATATCAAGTATTAAAAACTATTTTCTGAATTTATGCATTAGGTCAACTTTTTTTCAGGGCAATTAGTCTAACCTTTGCGCAGATGTATTTCAGAGCTCGGCAGGCTTTAGGCAACTCTGGTTTTGTTTAGTCTCCTTTGTGGCTCTTTTATTATCCATGACAGATACTGAACTCGAGAACGGACAGAAAACACAAACAAAGCGCCTAAAGTTTAATATGTCTGAGAGGACCAGATCACTAGAACAATGATTCAGACACACTAAATAGATGCAGCACATAATCAACTTAGCATCTTTGATGTGATGTGCTCTCCGGAGTGGGCTGGCTTTCAAATGTAAATTTCCTCCCCGCAAAACTTAAATCATTTAGTGCATTTTACTTGAAGCGTATCTTTGACAACAATAAATCACAAGGTTGCTGCATCCATTAGCAAATTGGCTCTGCGGTAGAGAGACACAGAGAGGGAGGGGCAGAGGGAGAGAGAGTGATTTTCTAGGAGACAGAAGGTGGGAGAGAGAGAAAAAGAGAAAATGTCCTTTCCGACGGGGGAGCTGTCCTTTTCCGACGCAGGCGCTGTTGCCTGTGCCAACAGGTCTGCTCCATGAGGGTCACGGGGCATGTAGCGTGTAGCGTGGGAGGAAAAATAGCCACCACAATGCAGGTTCAGTTGCCGGCGGCTGTGTGCACAAAAAATGAGAATGGGCGTGACAATTTCATGGGATGGCCCCTCAGCATCCAAAATAAGCGCGCGCAATCGTTGAAAATGAATTCCTAGGGTCAGATTGACCGCCTGGGCTGCCGAGCCAGCCCGATGGCGTGCCGCGGGTTCGACACCCGATCGCAATGCTGCGTGTCTTCCCCCTTTCCCGTCAAGCTACTGTCAATGTATCAATAAATGCAAAAAAAGCCCCAAAACTATCTGTAAAAATAGGCACATCAGATGCTCCCCTTCTGAAACTATAGTGCATTCTTTCATATTCAACAGTAGCAGCCATACAGAGATACAGTACAGCCAGACACTGCAGCACACACACACACACACACACACACACACACACACACCAACATCCAACACTGGCCGCACACACATCAGATCGCAGCACAACAATAGGCACATTGATTGGCTGGCTGGGGGAGTGGGTGGGACACACTTAAGTGATGCATGCCGGCCAACTCCATGAGCAGCTTTGATGAGCCGTTGTTCCCCTCTCTGGCCCCACTCGCTCATAGCTGTCTCAGTGCGTCCATGAGACGTCCATGAAGGATATTTTAACGGCTGTCCTTCACGCCTCGTAGTTCGCAGCGCGCACGCGTGCATACGCGCATGCAAACACCCATGGCACAAACTCTTTGTCTCTGTTCTCTCTCTCTCTCTCTCTCTTATCTATCTCTCAAATGCGGTCTCAGTCTCTGTACAAAATGCGGTCCCTGCCTTCTCTCTGTGGTTTTCGTTCGTCAGAGACTTTTATTATATTTGGCTAAGTGCAGGCCACAATATGTCTACCCTTTTTCAGAAACATGTATGAGACTGAATAGCTGGAGCTTTCAAGAAAGAGACAAGAGGAGGCGAAATGGGGCCAATTAGAGGCCTGAAGCTACTGTACAACACTGTCTGCTGTTGCTACTGCGCTGGACCAGAGTGCTCTCTCCCTCTCTCTCTCTCTCTCTCTCTCTCTCTCTCTCTCTCTCTCTCTCTCTCTCTCTCTCTCTCTGCGTGTGTGTGTGTGTGTGTGTGTGTGTGTGTGTGTGTGTGTGTGTGTGTGTGTGTGTGTGTGTGGTGTGTGTGTGTGTGTGTGTGTGTGTGTGTGTGTGTGTGTGTGTGTGTGTGTGTGTGTGTGTGTGTGTGTGTGTGTGTGTATATTCCTGTGCACATGCACTGTGTGCGTGCAGGTGGAATGTCTGCAGGCTCTATACTGGAGGTGATGAGAGAAGAAGAAAAGATGGACCAGGAAATCCATTATCTCTATTTTGGTGTCCAACATGACTGGGAGCTTGGCTGAAATATGAATTATGGAAATGACTCTAGGGGCTCTCCAGCCCACAGGCTTAGCCCTGGAAACCTCCTATCCTCCACTGATCAGGCATGATAGGGAAAGCTGGTGGAAGCCTTAAGCCTTAAGTTATACTGTGCCATACCAAGGTGTTCCATGCTGAAAACAGCAGTGGGGAAACATACTCACATTCTTTATGCAAGTAAAAGTATGGATATTGTAAAATAGAAATACTATGTACAGTACAATACAAGTCTTTCTTGGCCTGAAGTCCCGGTGCCGCTTTGCCACACGTAGGCCCAGGAAAAAAACCTGCTCCACAGAACACCAGCAGACACCCCTGAGGCTTCCTCAGGGGAGGCTGTGGATCAGGAGCTAGAGCAAGGCCGTCCAATAATCCATGGGTCGGCGGTTCAAATCCCGGCTCTTCCTGTCTAGATGTTGAATTGGACACTGAACCCCAAATTGCTGGTTGTGCTGTACCTTGCATGGTTTCTTCTGCAAACGGAGTGTGTGTATGCAACAACGCTGCCCACCCCCACACACCCCTGAAGCAAGCGTCATCATCGTACACGATGGACAGCTAACAGGGTGTGTGTGTGTGAATGGGTGAATACAATACGCTATGTAAAGTGCCTTGGATAAAGTCACTACATAGAGGCACCATTTATTGTCAGTATCAGCCTGAGTCTATCCCCACAACAGTGCACTAAACTCCTGGGAGATGGATTGCCCAGGTGGAGGGCCACTCCTCTACCACCATTTCCCAGTACTTCCCAGGCGACTTGACTCACCCAAGCCGTGCTGCAGGGGCCCCGGATCGAACACATGAACTTGTGGTCCAAACGCTCTACGACTGACCTTCCTTGGACACAAGGGACGATGGAGCGACCAGTGGGAGGCTGCAGAACTGTCCAGGCTTCAAGCACTACATTGCAAAGGAAGGAATGGACAGCCCTCGTTTTGGTGCAGAAGTGGGGTCTCACAGACAGTGCCCACTGCGAACGTGGGGATCAATTACAGACTGTGAAACACATGCTGACCAGCTGCCCCATATACCGGCCAACCAAATGGTGATCGCGGGTTAATCGACCTAGAGAATGACACTAGACGGGCTTGTTGGAACAGAGCTGAAGGTCTAAGGACATAGAGTATGACAGAAGAAGTAAAAGTCTGGAATTCAGAATGTACTTGAGTAAAAGTATTGCCATTCTCACACGTTTTCAAATGTACACGAATCTTTTAAAATCAGTACTTTAACAGGCTCACAATGCAACACACTGAGCTTGTCGATCAGCTATTTTCAAATGGCCGAAACAGCTGAAGTGCTTAATGTAACTAGTGTCACTAAATGTTGTGGCGTAAATGCACAAATACCCCCAAATGTACAGTACTTACAGTAAGTACAATACTTGAGTAAATGCAGTTAGCTTCCATCACTGAAAATAGCTAAGCCACTGACTCACAACTTTTGTCTTGGACTTGTGGGTGCATTGGGACACCTCTGATCAACTACATATGCTTCTCTCTCCCTCCTTCCACCCTGCTACCTCAAAAACACCCAACTGAGGTCATTTGTTTTGTTTTGTATTCTCATGCTACAACTTATGAAGTCTTTGATGTTCTTTGTTGACTGCAAATGCATTTTCGACACCGACTGTGGCTGGAGGCTGGAGCCATGTTTCACCAAGAGGGGAAATTTAGGAGACTGAAATGGTTACCCAAGGAAAATACATTTGCAAAGGAGCTAAAAAGAAAAGAATTGCTAAAAGCATAAAGTATGCAAAAGCAATTTTTTCCCCCACACAGCAGTATACGCGATCAAATCGCAAGAATCTCCCTGGCTCTCTACATCCTCCGTGATCAAAGCCTGTGGATCAAACGCCTCAAAACTGGCACAGAAGTGAGTTGCCATTCTCAGAAAAGCTTTATACAAGTCAGTTTTGGAGAACGGAAAAAAGAAGAAAGAGAGAAAAACTTGCTCACCGGAAGAGGCTTTTAAGGATTGTCTGACAGCGTTTTTGTCATGATTGTTGGAGGAGGAGGTACACAGAGCTTGTGCACTGTATGGGCTCTTTGTCGAGTTGTTCCCTGCTGCATCCTCTCCTGAATTCACAGGCTACCTATCTTTACAGCCTAAACCACATCCCTGCTAATTAACAGGACAATAAACATGCTGGCTCCCATTAACGGCGGCTGCTGCATATTTCCCCAGACAGACCCTGGCTGGTAGATATGGGGCTCCGTCGTACTGCACAGTATGTTAATCAGACCGCCTTGCCTCCAGCTCTCTCTCTCTCTCCCTTTCTGTCTCTCTCTCTCACGCGCAAAGTCAAGTAGGAGACCCGTCCCTCACCCCTACCTAAGCCCCCTATAGTATCTGCATCTCCAGCTAGCTTAATCTTTCTCTCGTTGGAGAGCTTTGCCATTTCACCGGGGTGCTCACCGGCCCAATTACAAGCCGCTTCAAGGGGGGAGGGCTCATCAGTTTTGTGACACTAGAAGAAGCAACAAAGAAAAGCACCTGCCTCCTCTTGACCTTTTGGTCGTCCTGACACGCCAGAGTTACTAAGACAAACAAGAGTCTATTCCACCTCCGTGTCATCATCAGCCAAAGGGAAAGGTAAAGGGAACGGCGCCAAACGTCGCATCTACAGGAAACACTTTGGGCTTTATGTGACGACGTTGAAGCCTCTCTATTTCTGAGGAGAGCCGTAATCCGACCTGCAGGATAATAAGACAGCGTGTCATAAATCCTCTCAGAAAACTAAAGCAGTTATTTGTTCATTCCGTCAGGGCACACTCTTGTATTCCCTTCAAAAAGGATTGTATTCCTTCTCCTATGTTTATTTTTGTTTGTTCCTTTTTTAATGACTCTTATAATAGTCAAGCTCTTTTAAGTCTTTAAGTATCTGCTCGGATTCACACCCTGAATGTCGATACGCCTCCACACACACACACACACACACACACACACACACACACACACACACACACACACACACACACACACACACACACACACACACATGCGCGCAGGCATGCACGCACACATACGCACACTAAATGCAGTACAAGTTTACACTCAGTAAACAGATTGTCCCTGAGAGAGTCCGATTCAAACACATTATCATAAGCAGCTGTCTTCTTTTTTATCTTTCCACTGTTACTCAGAGAGAGCAAAACAAACAAACAAAAAAAGAAAAACAACAGCGGAGCATGATTTAACACGTATGTCGCCGCAGTAGTGCCAAGCACATAGAGAGATTTTACTCTGAAACCCCGCACCTTCTATTTCCCCTCAGAACCAGGGGCTATTACCAGCATAAGGGCCATTTCATGCTACGATTTGATATCCGAATGTAAGTCAGTTTGGTTCTGTAGAGACTACAATCTGTGACATCAATCGAGATTCGGGGGGTGGGAATCGTCCTTTCAGTGGCACAACTTCAGTGCCACTGAAAATTTCTACAAGCTGCAGTATTTCCTCATTCACTCAGCCCATCTTCTAGTTCAATTCGTTGGCCTCGAAGCCAAAGGAAACTGAAAGGCTGTGCGCATAGCAAATGCATCTGGGAGGGGCTGAGCAATGTGTTTCCTAAAAATATATTTGTGATCCTGTGTTATATCGACAAAAAAAAAAAACCTTAAGACGTACCCCCACACGTCCCAGGCACCCCACACTTTTATATGAAAGTACGTGTGTACGTCCTAGGCATCGTAAGTGTTAATTAAAGTGCCGCAAAACTCATAGGAGGAATTAAAAAGGATTACAAGAGGGAAAATTGAATGGAAGTTTCTAAAGTAGCTTGTGTGTGTGCGCACGCCCGTGCATGTGTGTGTGTATGTGTGTGCGTGTGTGTTCTTGTGTCTGAGCCTGAGCACATGCCTGTCTGTGTGTGTGTGTGTGTGTGTGTGTGTGTGTGTGTGTGTGTGTGTGTGTGTGTGTGTGTGTGTGTGTGTGTCTGTCTCTGTGTCTGTGTGTGTCTGTGTCTGTCTCTGTCCTATTGTCAACCCCAGCTGAAGAATTGAGATTTTGCCTTCCAGCCAGTGAGAACAGCGGTGTGTTATGTGCAGCTGCCCAGATGCCGGTCTGACATAGGCGGTAGTTAGCCGTGCCAATCTGGTGGCCGCGTTCGGGTGGCTGCCAGTCTGCCCAGATCTTCAGGGCAGCCCCAAAGTCCCCCCCAAGATCTGGCGCGTTCTGCACTGGCAGAAGGGCTAATTAAAACAAGGCTAAATTAACATTGCGTTCATACAGCCCAGCCTGCCTTGCTGGATGCTGCTGGTTTGAACTCCCCCTTACTTGGCTTGGTTCACTATACCTCAATGTGGAGACACGCACGGATGCACACGCACACACATGCAGACACACACAGACACACACACACACTCTGCTGCGGCTGCTGTTTCCCCCCCTCCCCTCCTCAGCCTCCGTCTTATAGAGAGAGGCTGCCTACTGCGGGACCATGTGTTCACCTCAAGGGGTTTTATGGCAATTATTTTCTTGCGCTCCCTCTGCTCATTTTGTTTTTCCACTTATATGTTTATTTAATTGGCATTCTGTGTGCTTGTGATTCTATTAGTGCCTGAAAAGGTTGGTGTCATAGGGGAACGGCCTCTGGCACGCTAGGTTGCACAGCAGCGCCACAATGAAACCGCTCCAACACTCAGTAAATAGCTGGTGTTGATTTTAAGTCTGAGCCGGTACAAACAAAGGACCCGTTTGGGTGCGTTGTGTTTCCATTTTGTACCAAATGAGCACTCAGAGGTTTTACAGTGACTCTGGCTCCACGGTGATAATTTAAAAGGGTCCTGTTAGAACTGGATTCAAGACCTCGCAGCGAGATAATTCAATAATCAATGCGGAGAAAAACAATATCGCTAAGAGTGCTTGAGGGTTTCAATCAGTCTAATAGATCTACAGTTAGTTCACTGTGGATATTAGTTCCTATGCAGATTAGTTTATGTTAAATGGTGCATTTATATACCACCTCTATCCAAGGAGCTTTACATAGCTTCACGATCTTACACTGATGGCAGTGGAAACCATGCAAGGTACCTAGCACATAATGAGCAATTAGAGCTTCAGTTCAGTGCCTTGCTCAAGGACACTTTGACATTGACTCTGGGGGAGCTCGGGATCGAACCGGCAGTTTGAACTACTTAGAAGACACTACATGTCTTAGTGCGCATGAGAATTGAGCACTTTCGCTTCCTATTACAACCCCAATTCCGTTGAAGTTGGGACGTTGTGTAAAATGTAAATAAAAACATAATGCATTGATTTGCAAACCGTTTTCAACCTCTATTCAGTTGAATACACCACAAAGACAATATATTTAATGTTCAAACTGATAAACTTTATTGTTTTTTGAAATTATACAATCTTTTGTAAATTGATCCCTGCAACATGTACCAAAAAAGTTGGGACGGGGGCAACAAAAGACTGGGAAAGATGATGAATGCACAAATAACGCCTATTTGGAACATTCCACAGGTAAACAGGTTAATCTTAAACAGTTTAATATCGTGATTGGGTATAACAGGACCATCCCAGTCATTCACAATCAAAGATGGGGCGAGGTTCAGCACTTTGTGAACAATTCTGTGAGAAAATCATCTAACGGTTTAAAGACAATGTTTCTCAACATTCAATTGCAAGGAATTTGGTGATTTCATCATCTACAGTGCATAATATAATCAAAACATTCAAAGAATCTGAAGAACTTGCTATACTAAAGCGACAAGGCCGAAAACCAACACCGAACACTTGTGACCTTTGATCCCTCAGGTGGCTCTGCATTAAAAACTGACATCATTGTGTAAAGGATATTACTGTGAGGACTCAGAAACACTCAGAAAACCATTGTCAGTTTACATAATTTGTCGCTACACCTGCGAGTGCAAGTTAAAACTCTACCATGCAAAGCAAAGCCATACATCAGAAAGGTTGGTTTGAAAAAACAACCAGAAAACAACCAGAAATGCCTTCTCTGGGTACAATATCATTTGAAATGGTTAGCCACAAAGTGGAAAAGTGTGCTGTGGTCTGATGAGTCCACATTTCTAATGATTGTGGACCCAGAGAAGGCATTTCTGGTTGTTTTTCCGGTTGTTTTTCAAACCAACCTTTCTGATGTATGGCTTTGCTTTGCATGGTAGAGTTTTAACTTGCAATCGCAGGTGTAGCGACAAATTATGTAAACTGACAATGGTTTTCTGAGTGTTCCTGAGTCCTCACAGTAATATCCTCTACACAATGACGTCAGTTTTTAATGCAGAGCCACCTGAGGGATCAAAGGTCACAAGTATTCTGTGTTGGTTTTCAGCCTTGTCGCTTTAGTATAGCAAGTTCTTCAGATTCTTTGAACGTTTTAATTATATTATGGACTGTAGATGATGAAATCACCAAATTCCCTGCAATTGAATGTTGAGAAACATTGATTTTAAGCCGTTGGATGGTTTTCTCACAGAATTGTTCACAAAGTGGTGAACCTCGCCCCATCTTTGATTGTGAACGACTGGGATGGTCCTGTTATACCCAATCACGATATTAAACTGTTTAAGATTAACCTGTTTACCTGTGGAATGTTCCAAATAGGCGTTATTTGTGCATTCATGACCTTTCCCAGTCTTTTGTTGCCCCCGTCCCAACTTTTTTGGTACGTGTTGCAGGGATCAATTTACAAAAGATTGTATAATTTCAAAAAACAATAAAGTTTATCAGTTTGAATATTAAATATATTGTCTTTGTGGTGTATTCAACTGAATAGAGGTTGAAAACGATTTGCAAATCAATGCATTCTGTTTTTATTTACATTTTACACAACGTCCCAACTTCAACGGAATTGGGGTTGTACATCGAGCATGTGATGCACACACACGCACAGGCAGGCTTTTCTGCCTGGCTTGCATAGCAATCTCACTCACAGCATTTGCGATAATTTGACCCATTCTAACAACCACCACACTTCCTCCAATGTCTTTGGATCTATGGTGTTGACCTAACATTTAGGTTAGTGTTCTTTTGAGCATTCATGGAAAGCCTGGTCAGATTTGCCATCACAGTTTGGTTTGGCAATCTCACAGTGCAACTGAGGTCGAAACTGTTCACAGTGATGCAAATCACTCTGCAGGTAAGACCATAGGAGTTAGTTAGACAACAGGCTCAAAAGATTGTCAATGATGTTAGCCATGTTTAAAATGGAGAGTATGTAGGCTACTTCTGCCTTCTGGGAGAAGGTACATAGAACTAAAGTGGAAGTACATCAGGTTTAAAAAGTAATTTGTACCAGCATCAACTAAAATGCGTACATTTGAGTAATGTGGTGTCTCTGTTATGTATTTTGTTTGTCTTTGATGTTTTATGTGAGGCTGTAGTAGAGGTGTCGGCCCAAGACAAATTTCCTTTGTGGACAAGTAAAGTTTACCTTGACTATGCTTGGTGTGAACTGCTCTTCACACCAAGACAATCTTTAAAATGTATACATTTAAGTGTAGAACCTCTTCTCGGAGCAGTCAGATGTCATATTCCAAATTACCCATGAATTTGAAAGTATTTAAAAATTAAATTCCCATAAAGTGGCCAACATAACCACGGCTGCATTCTGTTGTTAATAATGGATGAAGATGAAGGGATCAGCATGTGTAATGGGAACTTGTCTGGAGGCGTAGAGGACTGAGCTGACTGGGCTGTTTCAGAGTTATCTGTGAGGCCGGTTCAACTGAACTCTGAGAACAGCAGGATTTTCATTTTTGAGCAGTGCATCCACTCCATTATGCAGCTTTGTTTGTCCCTATGTGTATGCCTGTCCAGGCACGGAAAGCTGAAACATGGTACAGTAACTCTGTCATTTTTTGACCTTTTCAGATGTAGGACCAGAGCCTTGGGTTCTGGACTCTCCAGGGAGTGTGGGACCCCCACATGGGAACTGTGTCATTTCTTGACCCTTTCAGGCACGTTTTTAACTTTCTTTCTCTCTAAATTGGGTAAAAATATATTCTGCTACTGGATTCAGTCTGAAATTGACCGTGCTTTCCACACATGGCATGCATAAAACTTAAAAGCACCATGTTATCTACCCAGTAATCTTTAATTAGTTTATATCTTTAACCTTCTGGGAGTCTAGACCAGGGATGTCAAACTCGAATACAGAGCAGTCCAAAAAAATGGTGGTAGTTGAGGGCCAGAGCCTTCGGATTGTGTTTGAAGGCGTCCCACTGTACACTGAAACAGAAATGAAGGGCATTTTATTTTGAAGTTTCAATCTGAAACGCTGATCTTAAATTTTTGAACCAATCAGAGCTTCCCATCCCTTCAGGCTATGGAGCGCAAGGGGCGAGGGATGGCTCTACTCTGAGCTATACTACATGCGACACATGGACTGTTTGTTTACAATAATCGCTCACCTCTGCCACTTTATTGTTCTGCTGTGTGGCTTATTTCTACCATATAATGTTTCAGATATGCATGATATTCCTCTGTGATGATTAAGTGTTTTTTAGTAAGAGTTTTTCTGACTGTAATCAAAAGCCAGCTGTGATTGTGGAGGACATTTCAGAAATGTGATAAAAACAAGTCAGATTAATTTCTATTGGCTTTTATTGATGTGGGCCTCGACACATCATGACACAGGACATTTCCATTTTCAGAAAGTAATTTAAATGAAAATTGTCCATTTTTTGGCATGCATTGTTCGGTATGGCTATATAATGACCAGGGATATGGTCTAAAATGTGAAAAGGGTATTTTTAGATTCATTCTGCCTTTAAATTTCATCCTGCGGGCGAAGAGAATTCATTCACGGGCCTGATTTTTTTCCCCCCTTGAGTTTGACATACAGGGTCTAGAGATGACGGACAAAAATGTACTTTATGTGATATGGGCCCAGTACCCGGGTGCAATAAATAAATAAAAGCGCATTGTGCATGCAGAATCACAGAGCACTCTATGACACGGTGGTATACCAGTGCAAAAGTGCAGCGCAAGGCAATAAGAAAACAGCCCTGTGTCCTGATAACTGATGACCCTGCGCTTGTAGTGTTATCAGTGGAGTATATTTGTGAAAGCTTCGATATTGGCTTTTTTAAAACACACATTCCTTTTTCCGCGTGGCAGCCCTGCTGTGTTTTATTTTGCATTGGCTAAGTAAAAGCTTGTGTCTAATCTCAACAATATTGAAAAGATATGTGGACTCAGCCATCTTTGCAGTGTGTGTGTGCGTGTGTGTTATCTGTTTGATTGGTTCTGCGTCCGTATGTGACAATATAAAAGGTTCAATTTCTTTGCAGCGCTGTCACCTTGACTACCTTTTCTCTTTGTCAGTCCTTTTCTCTTCTTCCATCATCCACTTCTCTCTCTGTGGATAGTGCTGATTATGGTTAATTATGTTGATGAATGGCAGCGCTGAGGGTACTCCATCAGCATTTCATAATCTTTCTCCTCTCTCTCTTTGCTCTTTATCACGGCTAAGCCGAGTCGGTGTGCAGAACGGTGACACACACACCACCGCTGATGTCACAATGCATCATTTGTCTGCCACGTGACGTGTCACACTTTTTTTTAGGACCTGTTACAATTCATGTTTTCACCACTGACATTTTCCTTTGGGGTGTGTGTGTGTGTGTGTGTGTGTGTGTGTGTGTGTGTGTGTGTGTGTGTGTGTGTGTGTGTGTGCGTGTGCGTGTGCACGCACGTCTAGATGCATCACATAAACTTGAAATACTGAATGCAGTAATGAAAGTGGAACCTTCTATGTTGTAAACGGTGGCGGTAAATAGAAGCTCCCTTGAAGAACTAGCTGTTGATGTCAGCTGCAATGTCAACCAAAAGGAGGAAGAAAAGAGCAGATACAGAATACCTTTTCATGTGGAAAAGGCCAACCTTAGATACAAATGGAGTCAGTTGAGGTTCCTCTTCTTTGACTGTTGGATGTGGTGGTCATCTAGGGTAATTTCAGATATAGCTCCACATCCGTGACTCTTAATGTTTTAGTAGCAGGTGTGGGCCACGCCAGTAAAACCGTTCCCAGTTGGGAGCTTAACTTGATAAAAAGCACTTATTCTAAGCATTATATAGTCTCCGCTTGTTTGTGTGTAGGGGGAAATTGGGCCTAATTATAGTATTTTATTTTTGTTTTTCTTGCTGTGGTGGTAGATTTTCTTTTTTTTGTGCTTTGCAAGCACAGTGCTGCTGAGTGGCCCCCAGTGCCCTTGTTGTGCGTGCCGCTTCCTCCCTTTTCTCCCAATTTAGGCATTATTATAATGCCAATTCCCTGATTTCCTCATGCTTGCGTAATGTTGTCACTGCCTGACCCTAACTGGATCAGGCCCGGATGTAACATTTCCCAATTGGGGTGGCAATCAAAAATGCTATTGGGGTGGCTTCATTGACGTGTCGCTTCGTGCCACGGTCAATAAAGTCGCACCCATATCATTTTCAGTTACAGGACTTACATTAGGCAAGTAACCATCAATTATAACATCAGTTGTTGTTGAAGTTGCAACAGACACGCAGCATACATAAAGCTAAAGGTCTGACTCAGAGTTTTCTGTTTTCAAGGATGAAATGGTGTTGGTTCAGTGCTACGACAATTGTAGTTAGTAGCATAGCGTTTCAAATCACTTTTTATTTTTAAGCACTTTTTAAGCACTATTTTGAAATATCTATGAAAGTTGGGTTGTTTTGCATACTGTCACATTTGGTCGGGCAGTCAGGGCATATAAAGGGGCACTGCCCCCCATGCCCATGCGTACCTCCGGCCCTGAACTGGATGGTCCTATAAACAAATCCACAGAGCGGATCCTTGTAGGTCCAGCTGTAGGCAATCAATGCTGCGGTGTCGATCTGCACTTAATGGGACAGACAGCGCAGCTGTGATTGCACCCTGGGCTGCCTGCATGGGTTTGTGAGCTTGTTAGATGTGCTAATTTCAAAATATTTCTATGCATTTGAAAACTCGAACTGAGACGTTCTGTATACTGCATAAACAGGGCTTTCTACTCTTGGAACTAGAAGTACATTTTGATGCCAACATTTTGTGTACCTTTGCTCAACTTTTACTTGTAACAGAACATTTCTATATGTTGCAGTGCTATTGGTACTTTTACTCCCATAAAATTGTCATTTTGTCAAGATCTTTGGTGTTTTTTAGCCTCCCCAGTGTATTTTCACCAACAAATATGTTGTCAGACAGACCTTTATTGAGAAATCTGATTTTCTGCGCGTGTCTGAATGGTCCCTCTCAGATTCTTTCTTTTATATGATGTCATATTCAGGGACACATTTGAATAGCTCTCCTTCCTTTAACTTTCCATGAAGCCCCCACCTCCTCCCACTGTGGTTCATCGCCCCCTCCTCTCACCCAGACTGAGTTGAGTGGAGATAAGTGGTGAGGAGGACAGGGGTACCTCCCAGGTGATACTGCAGCTGAAATGGCTTGGAATAGCATGGAAATGAAAATCTGACTGGTTGTTTAAAGTATAAAAAAAGTATAAAGAGGTATTAAAGGGCAACATTTATATAATACATTGGATTTAAATTCATGATGGAGCCTCTTTAAAGCGCAAAACAGACATTCCGAACATCGTTTTTAATACTTAATAACACATTGTAAATGCTCATCTCAAGCTTATTTCGAATGGTCTGAGCCTCAATCACCACTCTCATTTCGTTCTAGACTTTGAAAGCAGTTTAGCCGCAGTACCACAACACCCTTATCATTATAATACTGATGCTAGATAACTCCAGGCTTGTTTCCATCCCAATCCAGATTGGAAAATCAACAATGGTGTACATTGTAAACAAAGTAGAAATGCAAATTTGGAACTGAAGACAAAATAAGAGGAGTTATTATGCAAAGTAGTTTACATTTATGAGATCATCATGAGGCCGAAATCAGATGAGCTGTTCCATTAAAGTTACTAAATGATGTGAAAGCCTGCGTGTTCAAATTTGGTTATTTGTGGTGATAGAAAACACAAATGGAAGCACCCAAAACACACACAAAAAATTGCCCCGTTAAATCATTTGAGTACTTTTTGCACTACTGTTGGACAGGACCAGTGTTGTAGTGGGGCTTTTAAAAGTGGGGGGGACGCCTCTTAAAGGGGAATTCTACCCATTTTAATTTTTTTTCTGAGAGTGTACAAATGTGAACCAAATGGACCCTAGCGGGTCCATTTGTTTCCATTTGTACACTCTCAGAAAAAAGGAAACTCATTCACATGGTGAAACACATCTTGATGATGTCATCAAGTATGTATTTCACCATGCTAATGATTTTTTTCCAGACCTCCATTTCTAGGAAACACAGAATGGGGGGATTTTTTTTTATCATGTCCACATAACATCTCTAAGGTATATTAATGACATAGTAAAATATTGAAAATGAGTGGAATTTCCCTTTAAGACACGTGCATGCACACTTGCATTTGCATGCGCATTTGCGTGCACCTGCATACACGCTATTAAAACAAGTATAGCAATATTGAGAAAGATTGTTTACAATGCCTAATTGTATCCATAAAAGTAAATGACAAGAGCCCCAAAAATATCTTAGATGTGAGAAGTGGGGGGGGACACCGTCCCCCCACTTCCCCCCTCCACTACACCCCTGGATAGGACCTTTTCCTCCTGCGCCACCAGAGCACCTCACTCCCTCCCAGTATCTGATTCTTTTGTTCACCATCACGACCATAATTGATCCTCTGACATGATTTATTCGTAATTCTTTCTCCTCCGAGGTTACGTCCTTGTACCCTTTCAGGGATGCCATTCATATGTTTCATGGCACTGCTTTACAAAATGGCAACAATACTCTCATGATATTGCACTCTTCGCATTCAACCAGGGATTAGGCCCCACCCCCTGCCTGGCCTGCCTCCCACTTAATTGGCTTAGATGAATATCTAAAGGGCTAAAGCCGGTTTTAAGCCACGCAATTAGTAGAGCCCGTTATTGAATTTGCGAGGCAGCCAGGAATACTGATGTTTGTCATAATAAACAACGTTTAAACCCTATATGCACGCTATATGGCTCATACTTCATACACAGCAAAATGTTTATTTATAGAAAAGTAGAGCTGGGGAGGAAAAAAAGAAGGGTAGTCTTTGGGAAGAAAATTGCCCGAAATTCAATATGCTCTCCAATTATCATGTGTAATAGCCTGTAAAATCCTAATATCTATTCAGCCACTTGGAAAGGCACACGAAATGGCCCGGCCACTTAGCCCACTTTCTCTGGCCCCTTCCTGCCCATGACAGACGGGCCTGTCGGAGGAGCAAGGAGAAATAATATAAGTCATATTTCATTCAAAGGCCCCACCATGTATCCACATCCTTTCTGATTAACTGACTTTCCCTCCCTTCTTCATCTTTCCAATTTCTCCACACGCCAAGTGGTGATTACCTCCGTTGAACTTTACACTTCGTTTCTCACCCCTCTCTCTCTCTCTCTCTCTCTCTCTCTCTCTCACACACACTTCACTGCATCCTGGAGGTCAGCTGCGCTAAGAATATTCTTCCGTTTATCATACTGTATATTCATTCATAGTCACTGTTGATAGACTGTACAGATACAGTACTGTATGTCCCAGATACTTGGATGACACATTGTAGGCCTGTTTGGTCTCATAGACTCATTTGTCCAACTTTTTAACCGGTCACGAAGTTATTCGCTATTCATAGCCTTTCACGCCAGTTAACCCCATTGGAAGGGTCCAGCGATCACATAGGGTCTATTTATAGTGGCTGAAAACTGGGAGAGTCATTGGTAAAATGGCCGCCAGACTAAAGCTAACTTGCTAAGTAAGTTAGCGTAACATGTCCATTGTTTCTCTGTGGGGAGACAGAGCAGCAATCTGACATTGCGCAACCATCAACTTGGAGGGGGATGGTTGGTACTGTGGCTGGCCTGCTAGCTGATAAGGATCTCACCCCAAAAAGTGGGGGGGATGGTGCAGCAGGGACATACAGAGACTCAATTGAGATAACCTGAGCCACAACTATCTTTAACCAAAGCACATACTTGAATACTGAAATAAATAAGCCTAGAGATACTTCCACTATTAAGACTATTGTGTTATAACTTGATTGTTAAATGAGGGGGCAGGTAAACCAGTGAACACCTAGCTATAATTCTAGAACCGTGTGAACACGCCAACTAGATAAAATACCTCTTGCCAAAAGTAAACCTAACAAGTTAAGTTGAGCATTGCCTAAAGTTCCTAGTTCGGTTAAAGCTGATATTATCAGGTTGCGGTAATTAATTACTTAAAGTTCCTAGGTCAGTTGAAGCTGATATTATCAGGTTGCGGTAAAAATGGCTGACTTAAATGAGTTAAGAGTTAAAAGCTTGAAGGCACAATCTTGTTTTGAAAAAATAGCATCGAAGTGTGAACTGTATTGTGAAAAAGGTTACTTCAGTGAAATAACAGTAATGTTTGCTAAGTTAAAGTTAACACTTGATGAAGTCATTGACTCATCAATTGACTATGCTGATGCTCTACATGAGGTAGACCAGCTTGAGCCTGCTAAACAGGCAAATGAACTTATGAAAGCCTGTATCGAAAGGTTTTCCCAGGATAAGTTTAAACAAATCGGAAAAATGATCCGTGTACAATTGATTAGGGCTACTAACACATTAGCCAGTGAGATGAGGTGTGACTGCGACTCCAGTGATGATCGAGGCGGGAGCCAGGCCACTGAAGAAGTGACGGCAGAAGCCCATCCACCACCGCCTCCTTATCTTCAAGAGGAGGCCATAAAAATTGCCTGCGGCTGCAGTGATGATCGAGGCAGAAACCCGGCCACTGAGATGACAGCGACAGCAGAAGAAGACGGAGCCATAAACTCCACAGAGGAGGAAATGGCAACCATAAAGACGCCTGCAGATGTCGAAGCAGACCTGCAGGATGAAGGTGGCATCATCGATGACCCCCACCCGACAAGCCTTCTCTCTGGGAGGAGAGATGCATCGAATGAACCCCTCTTCACCGCGGACGCACTGGAGGAGACCCTGAGCGGCATCCCAGGCGTACCTACAGCGAAAGATGAAGAGGAGGACCAAACGCCGGAGCTCATCCTCAGTTTGAGGGAGCTAGCAACGACTCCGTGCCTGGGAGAGCAGGTATGCGGAGACCAACTCGTCGCACCGGTCCCAAAGACAGTGACCACCCACCAAGAGGTAGGCGCTGCATCGAAAGAGCCACTGGTCACCCTACAGGCGAGTCCAGCCTCAACAGTGAGTACCAGTGCCAATCTGGTGAAAGGTAGAGGTGGTAACAAGCCACTTCCCACACCACCAGCAGCAGAAGGAGCCATGCATGCTGGGAAACAAAAGCAGAGCTGGAGAAAGCTTTGCAAAGCAGCGTTCTCGATTGCAAGCTATTCAGAGCAACGGGTCACAATAAAACCCAAAACTGAAGCTTGCCCCAAAGTCAAAATGAAGACTTGTGAGATCTGCAACAAGCGTCACTGATAACACTCACACACACACACCCTGAGGAGGGGGCTCAGAAAGTGAGCGCACAACAGGACACATACTGCCCTTCTTCACAGACTAAGAATGTCTAAAAGATGACAATGTATGTGAAATTTATGCTATACCCATGAACCATTACCGAGTACGCACCAGAAAAAGGTATTAAGATAGGAAAGGAATGTTGAATCATGTAATTAATCCTTGTTGTTGCAGCACGGTGAAATGAGCCTACGTGTGAATGTGGTAAGAAGTGCAAGGCGCACAAACTCATGCTCCTGAGGAAAGTAATATCAAGAATGCATTTTGAGTACAGACCTGAAATAGGTATTAACATGGAAAATAATGTTTGGTATTACCTAAACTTTACATGTAAAATTAATGCAGTGTTAGGTGTTGGGAGACACGCACACACGCAAACATGTAACAAAATTAATGCAGTGTTAGGTGTTGGGAGACACGCACACACGCACACATGTGGTAACAAAATGATGCAGTGTTAGGTGTTTGAAGACACGCACACACGCACACACACACATGTGGTAACAAAAATGAGTGCAGTATTAGGTGTTAATGACACGCACATACGCACAGACAAACACACACACACATTGTCCTGCGAAAAATGTGTATAAGATGTGTAAACCATTTTCTGTTGAATTCTCCAACATCTGTGATGGGAGGTAATCAAGAAAATGGAAACAGTTACTATCAGTGCTCTACTAAAAACTACTGTGAGAAAGTAAGTTAAAGAGTTCTGAGGGTTTGCTGTAAGTAGGTATTACTTTGAAGAGTTAAATACTGAAGTGAGTAAATTCCCAAAAAGTAACGACAAAGCCTTGTTATCTCAACAAACAGAGAAACAGGCCCAATAATCTACCAGTAAAGGGATCTTTCTGGTCAAAAAGTAGCAATTTATTTAACGGGTGAGACGTTTAAATAATTGTGAAAATCAATTGAATCCACTGAAGTGTTAGATTCAAAATAAATCGAATAGAGAAGAGTAAGGATAAAATCACCAAATGTTGTAATCCGTCCTGATAGCCGTGAGACAAAAGGCATATTAAAGGTGTACATTTGTGTTAATCTGAAATCCTATTCGAGTACAAGCTACGCCAAGAGAATGACCAATCAAAAGGGTTTTTAATAGGTCATTGTCGGGGGGTGTGGCGCCCAATTTGGGCATTGGGCGTATGAGTTCATCTTATGTCATGTTGATGGAGCATGTCCCGGTACGGACCTGAATGAGTGGTATTAACATGGAAAGGAATGTTTGAATTAACTGTGACTTGAGCCCCACTGCCATAAACTGGCCCCTGATAGATAAGGCTTTGCTTGTATAAACAATGGAGTTAGACCCTCTCCTCCAAAGAAACAGGACCCCTGCATGGAGACCCCATGTCCACATGCTAGTGAGTTACATCCTGGTCCTCAAAACACTTCCTGATAAGCAACCAATGGTGTCAATTGGCTGGAGTCACACACCAAAGGGGATGGCTTACGGAAGTGACTATACTGCTTGCATGAGTGAAATTAACCAGATTCACCTAAGCAAGCAACAGCAGAAGCATCGAACCTTGTGCCAGCCCGGCTGGGAGGCACAAAGAGAAACCAATATAACCAGAGACCACATAGACCAAACGGTAAATATATTGGACATGTTTTAATGATTGTATTCTGCTAATATCTTTAATTGTGAGACTATCTGTGTGATTTACATGAATTCTATGTTTTCTATCTTTTTCTGTATACAGATTTATTACCTACTGCTACTGACTATTGTTCAATGAGTACTAACCTGAATATTATGAACTATGTTATGCATGCTAAATAAATATATGCCAAAATACATATTGAATCAGTTATTTAGAGTTAGATAAGACCATTGAGCAAGAGTAATAAAACACTTAGCTCTCAACTTCAAAGGCTCAATAGACTCCCATCTATATGCTCTCTGGATTTAGCTGTGTTTGCTTTATATTTAGTGGACTTTCATCAGCTTTTAACAGTTCAGTCCCCCAAAGTATTAGACTCCCATCTATT
Source organism: Benthosema pterotum (assembly GCA_039105355.1). Classification (NCBI taxonomy): domain Eukaryota; kingdom Metazoa; phylum Chordata; class Actinopteri; order Myctophiformes; family Myctophidae; genus Benthosema; species Benthosema pterotum. The sequence goes on along the minus strand of CM076980.1, from coordinate 13,943,972 downwards.
TTTGGTGGGTAATAGCTCCCCTTTGGCTGACCTCCAGGCCTATTCAATGCCCAAACTTGCCACGCTTTCTTAATTAATCTATCGGTGCCGATTTTGCTGCCGTGATTAATATTATTTTGCGCTTTACTGCAGTTAATTGCGGGTTTTCGCTATTTTGTTTAACTGTGTGACCTCAGGTCACATTTAGCTGGTTTTCATAGCTCCCCTCAGACTGGCTGACCCCCAGGCCTATTTAATGCTCAGTCCTTTTTATCAAACATACTACGCTTCATTTGTGTAATCTAAGGTGCCGATTTTGCTGCCTGATTAACATTATTTGCGTTTTACTGTTGTTTGTTAGGGTTTAACGCTATTTTTTCGGGACCTGTGCACAACACTAGGACCGGTATTTTACGCTTTCCAACACTTGAGTCAGAAAGCGGAGATTCCCTGCTCAGACAGAAGTTATTACTGTCCATGGCCTGTGCACAACACTAGACTCTACGGATCAGATTTTGTCAACTCTGTGCACAACACTAGAGCTGCTTTATCAAGTAAAAACCGTTTACCGCAGGTTACATTAAAACCGCACCGGAACGATTTATTACTGTTCGGCTCTGTGCACAACACTAGAACCGATTTTCGACCGCGGTTTGCTTAAAACCGTCCAGGACGATTTATTACTGGTCAGCTCTGTGCACAACACTAGAGCTGGTGTAGATCGTTGACCACAGTTTGTATGAAACTGTACGCAACGATTTATTACTTAAATCCTTTACGATTTATTACTTAAATCGGTAACGATTTATTACTGTCCAACTTTTTAACCGGTCACGAAGTTATTCGCTATTCATAGCCTTTCACGCCAGTTAACCCCATTGGAAGGGTCCAGCGATCACATAGGGTCTATTTATTACTCTTGCTCAATGGTCTTATCTAACTCTAAATAACTGATTCAATATGTATTTTGGCATATATTTATTTAGCATGCATAACATAGTTCATAATATTCAGGTTAGTACTCATTGAACAATAGTCAGTAGCAGTAGGTAATAAATCTGTATACAGAAAAAGATAGAAAACATAGAATTCATGTAAATCACACAGATAGTCTCACAATTAAAAGATATTAGCAGAATACAATCATTAAAACATGTCCAATATATTTACCGTTTGGTCTATGTGGTCTCTGGTTATATTGGTTTCTCTTTGTGCCTCCCAGCCGGGCTGGCACAAGGTTCGATGCTTCTGCTGTTGCTTGCTTAGGTGAATCTGGTTAATTTCACTCATGCAAGCAGTATAGTCACTTCCGTAAGCCATCCCCTTTGGTGTGTGACTCCAGCCAATTGACACCATTGGTTGCTTATCAGGAAGTGTTTTGAGGACCAGGATGTAACTCACTAGCATGTGGACATGGGGTCTCCATGCAGGGGTCCTGTTTCTTTGGAGGAGAGGGTCTAACTCCATTGTTTATACAAGCAAAGCCTTATCTATCAGGGGCCAGTTTATGGCAGTGGGGCTCAAGTCACAGTTAATTCAAACATTCCTTTCCATGTTAATACCACTCATTCAGGTCCGTACCGGGACATGCTCCATCAACATGACATAAGACGAACATATACGCCCAATGCCCAAATTGGGCGCCACATCATTGTTGATATATACATACAGGTACAGTATATGGTATGTTAACATTCATAAAGTCATTGTCTTCATTTCATTTTGTATTATCGACTCTCCATGACTATTCCCGGTTCGTCCCAGTTTCACTCTTACTGATGTCAGTGCTTATGAAACCTGAATTGAACAAATTCAACAAGTTAAACCTGATGGGCTGTCGTCTGTCGATGTCAGTGCATTGTGTAAAAACAGATCCATATTAATATGCCAGGCGCAGCAGTAGAAACAGCAGTAGCTACACATTGTTTCATCTGGAGTGGAAGGATACCTATCCAGCAGTTAGCTAGCTAACTTTGAGGGGATATCCACCTTCTGCAACCAGGGGCGGATCTAGGCATGGGCATGGGGGGGCAATGCCCCCCTAAATACCCTGTCTGCCCCCCCCCAAACACGACACCATGCAAAACAATCCAAGATATTTCAAATTACAGTGCTTATATTTAAAATGATTTGAAACACTACTACTGCTACTAACTACAATTTTGGCACCACTAAACCAACAGCATTTCATCATTGAAAACAGAAAATCTCTCTGAGAATCAGACATTTAGCTTTATGCATGCTGCGTGTCTGTTGCAACATCAACAACAACTGATGTTATTATTGATGCTTTACTTGACTAATAAAAGTCCTGTAACTGAAAATGTTATGGGTGCGGCTTCATGAAGTGGCACCCATAGCATTTTCTCTTGCCCCTCCAACATGTTCTCTTGCCCCCCCAAATGGGACATATTACATCCGCCCCTGTCTGCAACTCATCAGCTATTTTGTCCCTGAAGGGCATCTGTCCACTTAAGGTGCTGCTGCTGCTGTTGGAAAGAGAATGCTTCCATTTTACCCTGTAGTCCATAAGTGCGTCCCTCCCACTCCACCCTCCTCCCTCACTCTCTCTACTCATCCCATCGCTGTCTCTCTCCCCCCATCACCTCACTCTTTCTCTCTTTCTCTCTCTCTCTCACCCACTCCTGGACTCCTGTGGAAGGAGCGATAAGGGGAGAGAGACGGGGAGAAAGAGAGAGTCAAAGAAGGCACTGGTGCAACAACACACCCTGAACCTGGCTTTATTTCCCATTCCTACACTGTTCATTCTCGCGCTCTTCATCCCAGAGAAGAAACTCTGGCTTTCTGATTTGTTCGCTCCCTGAAGTTGCCTATGGTAGAACATGAGAGGAAGGGGTGTGTGTGTGCGTGTGCGCGTGTGCGCATGTGTGCGTGGGTGTCGGCAGGAGGCATAGAGCCCAAGCTGTTTTGCACCTGTAGTTTTCGCAATAAACCTGTCAAGAGACAAAACTCATCTCCACCTCTTAGCTGTTAGCGTGCACCAGGGGCGGATATAACATGTCCCATTTGGGGGGGGGGGGGGGGGGGCAAGAGAACATGTTGGAGGGGCAAGAGAAAATGGTATGGGTGGTATGGGTCAAGTAAAACTAAAGGTCTGACTCGGAGAGTTTTCTGTTTTCAATGATGAAATGCTGTTGGTTTAGTGGTGAGACGATTGTAGTTAGGTAGTGTTTCGAATGATTTTAAGCACTGAAATATCTTGGGTTGTCTTGGGTTGCATGCCATCATGTTTGGTGGGGCAGTCAGGGCATTTAGGGGGGCATTGCCCCCCCTTCATGTCCATGCCTAGATCCGCCCCTGGCGTGCACGTTCCCTGCCGGTGTGTTGTGCACCTCTTTTACCCTTGCCACATGAAAACTGAAAAAAATAAATAAAAAAACAGAAATGCAGGACCCCGTGGCGTGGCAGGTTGAACCAGAAGACCGGAAGTAATAGCCGGCGCTAAACAGTGTGGTTGATAGAACTAGCACTGAGAACTTTAAAGATGGAATGCCATGATTTTTTTCTACCCTAAAACATGATAATCAGGTATTAATGTTATATGAAAAGTAAGATTTTTTCCCAAAAAGTGTACAGTGTTTGTTAAACTGTCATGATTCCACCCTACCAGTTCATTAAGTATGCCTGGTTTGCCTGGTGGGTGGTGATGGGTAGAGATCCACCTGAAATGAAGCCACGCCCACAGCTTTAGTTGCATGATAAAGGGGGAGGAGTTAGGGGAGGGGCTGAACAGATGATGTCACTATATTGAAGTTTTTTTCATTGGCACATTTGGCTGGAAAGGTTCAGACCCCAGGAAGAAACCCTAAATACATCATTGCACATAAAGAACACACCAAGGGGTCTATTTACATACTGTCACCTCTTAAACAAGCACAAAATTGGAAAAAATACAAAAATCACGGCACCCTCTCTTTAATCTGCTAACCGGAGCAACATGTGGGTTTCCTAAGATCCATATTTCATCTCGTACACCTCATCTGAGCTTCAATTCTAAAATAAATGATTGCGGCAATTACGGAACTCTATGGAGCACGGATGGTCAATAATGCAAGTTTTCTTTCCTTCATCCATTCTGTGATGGATACAGTTTGAGGCAATAAGTCACATCGTAAGACTATTTTACGACGAGGTATTTTTCTGACGCACTTAAAAGCCTTTAATTTTCTCAAAAAAAGATAGTGTGCCTTATACTCCGGATCGCCTTACATACGGATTGTTTGACTGCAGTAGCTTCACCTTATAGTGTGAAAAATGGTATTTACAAAATGGTATTTACAACAGTGACATTGAAGTGAAGTGTGCACACACACACACACACACACACACACACACACACACACACACACACACACACACGATTATGGCTCAAAATGTGTTTATCAACTAACAATGCATGCGATTCGTAACCTTGCACTCGAAAAACTGCCACAGAACCAATAACGACAACCATAACAACACTTGTCTGTTGGCTGTCTCGCTGTTTCTCTCTCACTCAAACGCTGCCTCGAAACGAAACAGGAACTGACTGCAGTCGTCACCATCGCGAGCACAGCATTGCATTCAAAGTGACATTTTTCATTTTCTTCCTTACATTTACCTACCCTGAACTGCACGCACTGTGCCCAGAATAGGTCAGCATGGATTCTTCTGAGCGGTGTTAGATGAGGCAGCACACAGCAGTCATTCACAGCCATTTTAATTTTGATACAACGATTTTTTTATACCAAATTACACTGCCTATGAGAGTGTGGGGAGAACCTTACAGGGTACTAAATGTACCCTATTCCCAGATTCAGTTTATATATTTAACTCTCTCAAGGGTTCATTTGATTTCTGTTTATTCAACCTCATGGGGTTTCGGAAGAGACCCGGTAGCATACTTTAACATGAGCCCATGCACCGCATTCATCCTTTATGTGTTTGCAGCATTTGGCCCTATAAAAATAAATAATAACACGCCTATAATGTTGCTACCCATAAGCCCCCCCCTCCCTCCTCCCTTTGAGTCACATGTGAACCATAATAACCTAATGATATTGCTGTATACT
>CM076980.1:13893921-13933921 GCA_039105355.1 Benthosema pterotum | reverse complement strand
TCACAAAAAACACACAGTGTGTGTGTGTGTGTGTGTGCTTCCCGGTTCCCGTCACAAACAGCCGGTGATGGATGGGCCCCTTCCATTTTAAACAGGGAGAAAACACGCGCCCCCGGGGACCCTTGTGTGTGGAAGTACTTTGAAGTGTCCACATTTAATTCTTCTGTATGATAAATGAGAGGGGAGCCGCCGCCGCGGCAGCAAGCAGCAGCAGCCAGGGCCGGATGTAACATGTCCCATTTGGGGGGTGGCAAGAGAACATGTTGGAGGGGCAAGAGAAAATGGTATGGGGGCGCCCCCATACCATTTTCGGTTACAGGACTTTTATCAGTCGAGTAAAGCATCAATAATAACATCAGTTGTTGTTGAAGTTGCAACAGACACGCAGCATGCATAAAGCTAAAGGTCTGACTCAGAGAGTTTTCTGTTTTCAATGATGACATGCTGTTGGTTTAGTGGTGACACAGCTGTAGCTAGTTAGTAGCAGTAGTAGTGTTTCAAATAATTTTAAACATAAGCACTTTAGTTTGAAATATCTTGGGTTGTTTTGCATGGCATCGTGTTTGGGGGGGCAGACTGGGTTTTAGGGGGGCAGTGCCTCCCCCCATGCCCATGCCTAGATCCGCCCCTGGCAGCAGCAGCCGCCGCAGCCTTGTTGCGAGGGGGAAGGAAAAGGAAAAGGCCCGGGCTAAAACTCGACGAGGGGAGAAGCAGGAACAAATGTAGCGATAGCTGATAAGCCCAGGCTGCTGTCTCTCTGGCGGCTGCCTTGTTGTTCTGCTCCCCGCAGACCCCCTCAGCCAGATAGCAAAACCAGCCTATCAATCAGAGCCATCAATGGCTGGCTGGCTGGCTGGCTGGCTGGCTGCGGATTAGAGACAGTGATTTCGGTGGCTGATTGGAGGGGGGGTTGGGGGTGAGGGGGTGCTGATTACACTCCTCTCTCTGCGTTGATTACACTCTGTCTGTCTGTTTTCAAGCTCAGCCGCTGAGCTGTAATTACCGCAGGGCTAAAATCAAGGTTACTTAGGAAAGGAGGGAAAGACACGCTGCATGCCGGCTGGGCTGGCCGTGCGTGTGTGCAGGGGCTCCAGGACCGCTATGGGTCATTTGAACTGTCACACACAGTTTATTTTCGGCGTCCCGCTGTGCACAGTAGTGCACAGTGCACGCCCATTCGTGCAGGTGTGCAGCACACGGCGCACATGCACGCAATCCCGCACACACGCACACACACACTGAGAAAGAGAGGAATCTCCTCCTGGTAAGGAAAATGAATGTCTCTGTCTTGTGTTTCTTCCCTGCTCCTGTCACCATTGTTCTGCCCCCCAGGGGCGGATCTAGGCATGGGCATGGGGGGGGGGGGTGCACTGCCCCCCCCTAAATGCCCAGTCTGCGGCACCAAACACGATGGCGTGCAAAATAACCCAAGATATTTCAAATTAAAGCGCTTATATTTAAAGTGATTTGAAACAATACTACTGCTACTGACTAACTACAGCTGTGGCACCACTAAACCAACAGCATTTCATCATTGAAAACAGAAAACTCTCTGAGTCAGACCTTTAGCTTTATGCATGCTGCGTGTCTGTTGCAACTTCAACAACAACTGATGTACCAAAAATGGTATTTTCCGCACTATAAGGCGCACCGGATTATAAGGCGCACTGGATTATAAGGCGCACCTTTTAAAACTGATTTCATATATAAGGCGCACTGGATTATAAGGCGCAGTGAATAGAAGCTACTACAGTTAATATAGAATAGAAGCTACTGCAGTCAACCGATCCATATATAAGGCGCACTGGATTATAAGGCTCACTGTGGATTTTTGAGAAAATTAAAGGCTTTTAAGTGCGCCTTATAGTCCGGAAAATACGGTAACCAAAAATGGTATGGGTTACCCCATACCATTTTCTCCTGCCCCCTCCAAATGGGAAATGTTAGATCCGCCCCTGCTGCCCCCTCCCAACCCCTCCTCTCTCTCTCTTTGCTCCTCTGGCCTAGTTCCGTCTAGGTGGCAGGGGGTCCCGGGCTTGGAGTGCACGTACAGTGCACTTAACACTTGCACGTGTCGTGCATACACGCATGGTCGCGCGCATCCAGGCGAGCTCGCAACATATAGAGGCTCACACAGACACGCACACGTGTATGTGCGTCGTGTGTGTGTGTGTGTGTGCACAGTCAAACACACATCTGTCCCTATACCTCTCTTTTACACGCTCTTTTACATGCACACACACTTCAAATCTTCCACAATGTTTCTTCCAATTTAAATGAACGATACCTCATATCATATGATATGAGAGCTTACATCCTGTAGTCCATCCTGTACAAGTGCCACGTTGGCTCTCTTGGGTCTCAAAACACACTGTATTCGGACCCATTAGGGTTTCACGATTAATCGAAATCTAATCGAAATCCAAACGAAATCATGATTTGAAAACACTTGCTGACATGCTACTGTACTCCTGCCTGTTGCGCACTGTGTTTCTAAGAGCCAGAGAGGTGAAAACGACCCTATTGTCTTTAAACAATGGTTGCCAGAGGTGTAATGTCCTACTTTGTTTATCCATTGATTGTTCCACTTTAACCACTGTTAACCTACAATAGGGGGTGCAGGCCATTGTCTGTGCACATTCGCACGTGCATAGCATGTGCGTCCATGTTTTAGCATAATGAGCCAGTCGCTGGAGATTGATGTTGATTTTGCGTCATTATAATGACTTTGTCAATCTGAGCGTGGCAGCACTAAAGCAACACATCAAGGTTTTATTTTTAGGCAAAATCTAGACTTCCTTTAGCTGCTTTAAGCTTCCAGCTTAAAACTGGAACAGATTCCACTGACTCCACCATCACATCCTTCCATCCCACCGTTCAATTCAATGAAGGCTATTCCATAGATACAGTATATATCCATAGACACATATCTACAAGCTCACAATGTGTTTGCGATGGGGTGCATTATGAGCTTGTAGATCTGCTATTTTCAAAAGATGTGCATGTATTTTGAACTTGTAAACTACCTCTGTTACCTTGAAGGTACCTATATTTACTCAAGGACCCCTGGGGGTCCCCGGACCCCATTTTGGGAACCTGTGCTCTAAGGGCTCAGCTCTTTCAATTACTCCAGCCAATGTTTGTTGCTAACAGTGCCGTCTTTGCCTTTAATCCACAACATGACATTTGGTGCTGCTGACTTGCCTGTGTACATCAAAAAACACATTCTCCTTTGATCACTGTGTGTGTGTGTGTGTGTGTGTGTGTGTGTGTGTGTGTGTGTGTGTGTGTGTGTGTGTGTGTGTGTGTGTGTGTGTGTGTGTGTGTGTGTGTGTGTGTGTGTTGTGTGTGTGTGTGTGTGTGTGTGTGTGTGTGTGTGTGTGTGTGTGTGTGTGTGTGTGTGTGTGTGTGTGCGCGCGCGCGTTGTGTTGTGTTGTGTTGTGTTGTGTTGTGTTGTGTTGTGTTGTGTTGTGTTGTGTTGTGTTGTGTTGTGTTGTGTTGTGTTGTGTTGTTGGTGTGTTGTGTTGTTGGTGTGCATTTGTGTATCTGTGGAATAGAAAAGATTATGCCTGACGCTATTTCGAATCATTCTCTCCAGTCCTAAAATTGTGACATCCATCGTTGCATTTTATGTCACTGCAAATGACAGCCTTACGTGTTGCTAACAATACATGTCAGAGGAAGACAGTTTGTCAAAATAGATTGTGACGGTGACTCACAGCTCTCCCTCACCTGCCTCCACTCCTACACAAACACAATCCTACACTTAACCTATTTTGAACTGAGGCCGACTCTAAAAAACACCTTCCAAGTCTTTTATTAAGAAATATGTTATGTTTGCTATATACTCATACGGTACTAAGGGGAAGTTATGAAAATCTGGAAACTAAATTGTTTCCAAGACATTTCTCCACCTATGTGTTTCTGATGGTGTCTCATAACAGTTTGAATCTCACTACCGTGGGAAACAGGGGCGGATCTAGGCATGGGCATGGGCATGGGGGGGCAATGCCCCCCTAAATGCCCAGTCTGCCCCCCAAACACGATGCCATGCAAAACAACCCAAGATATTTCAAATTAAAGTGCTTATACTGTATTTAAAATGATTTGAAACACTACTACTGCTACTAACTAACTACAGCTGTGTCACCACTAAACCAACAGCATTTCATCATTGAAAACAGAAAACTCTCTGAGTCAGACCTTTAGCTTTATGCATGCTGCGTGTCTGTTGCAACAACAGCTGATGTTATTATTGATGCTTTACTTGACTAATAAAAGTCCTGTAACTGAAAATGGTATGGGTGCGACTTCATCGCCCGTGGCGCGAAGCGACACGGGCGATGAAGCCGCCCCCATACCATTTTCTCTTGCCCCTCCAACATGTTATCTTGTCCCCCCCCCCCCCCCCCCCAAATCGGACATGTTACATCCGCCCCTGGTGGGAAACCTTATAAAAAACAGGTCAACCCATTTCATTCAGCAGCATTTCATGATGCTGAATCCATTCCAAGCATTAGTTTTGCTCAGAAAACATTCCTTGAGCTAAAAACACTACATGATGGCATGATGAAATTCTGCATGTTTGACTGTAGGTCGCGACTAGTCCCCCAACTTTTTGAGTCATGCATCCTAAATAGGTTCTGAGTGCACTCCCTGACTGTAATACTATAATATAGTAATACAAACAATACATATTGTTTCTATCTGTACTGCCTACCCATGCTCAGTGTATCATCACACCATGAGAATGCCAAATATTTGAAAAAATCTTTCAATAACAGGAAAAAAAATGAAAAAACAGAGGTATATACTCGCGGCCCATGAAAGTGTGTCCATGAACCCAGAAATGGTCCCGAGTCCACTGTTTGGAAAACATTGATTTAGACGATGCTTAACACAGTCGACTCATGCCTCATCCTTAATGCAGCGCGCCACAGCATCCTTAATTAATCATCATTAATCAGAGAGGCACAGTGGCTCAGGAGCTACTACAGTGGCCATCTGGGAACCGGGAAGTCCCCCTGTTCGATCACCGGCTCCTCGTGGCATTATGCCATAGAGCCTTTGAGCAAGACACTGAACCCTGAACTGCTCCTAAAGCAATGACGTTAAAAAGCACTGCCACGGGTGCTGACATTAGAAGGGACCTTATTCCACTGCAAGCTACGCCTGTGAACATCTTTTCATAATCCTAGCCAACATTACTATGTATACTCTATCATGCACCAGTGCATGTGCGCCTTGCGTTCTTGCACAGCTAGCTACGGTGAATACTCAAAAGGTAGTCTGCCCGTGGTGACAGCATAATGAATTGCTCTCACAGTGTGAATAGGGCCAGATTCTTTTCCTCTTCTGGTTAAAGTGACTTCCCGCAGCTCATCAGCTATAGCTCTAAATACGGAAACATACACTGCTGCTAACCCAGGGGGCTGTAATTGTATCTATTGCCAGCACATACAGTATGTAGCATCATAACTAAACTGTCTCTATACTTCCCTGAGGTTAGACCAGGGGTTTTCAACCTTTTTGATGCCAGGGCCCACCATTTATTCAGAATTTGAGCCATGGACCACCACTTGACATTTTAGCCCCACAATTAGTCCCCAAAACTTAAGATTTTGCGGACTAATTGTCCATCTAATCTAATTGTCCATCTAATTGTCCATCTTCTAGTTGTGTAGACTTGAGCTAATTCAGATGATGAATGTTTTAACTCTTGAGAGTGTAAAAATGAAACCAAATGGACCTGCAAGGGTCCATTTGGTTTCAATTTTACGTTCTCAAGAGTTACATCTGGTTAACCAACTTAGCTGGGGACCACCTGGAACCCTCTCAGGGACCACTGGTCCCCGGACCACCTGTTGAAAACCCCTGGGTTAGACAGCAGAACTACAGGCTAAACTCATTTATAAGTCATTATGAACTTAAGTCACTGTAGCTTTACCTATTGAAAATGGCAGGTCTACAAGCTCAGCGCTGAGTCCTGCACTATGAGCTTAGTAGATCTGCTATTTTTGAAAAATTGTGAAAATCTTGCACAAATCTTTGAATACATTCTTTTGGGGTAAACATTTTTAACTCAGATCTTTGCTTCTGAAACAGGGCCTGATCTAAGATCCGAATGCCTGCATAGGTCAGAAGTCCCATTAATCCGAACATGTGCTGGAATCCACCATCCGTGCTGCCTGTTGGCTGCCTTGTGTTAAACCCTGTGTCCACACTGTTAGTTGATTTGGAACAATGGGAGGTTGCAACAATGGTGCCATGACATTATTCCGACGTCCTATTGTTTCCGACTTTTAGTGTGGACACAGGGTTTAAGACAAGGCGTCCAACTGGCAGTGCTGAGAATCTAGTATGAGATCGAGATGATGTGAAGGTTTAGCTATAGCAAATAACATGTCAAATCCTCGGTTTTGTCTGCCACCATTAAATTCCATAAGCAGCTCTTTTGCTATTGGCTGAAGGAAGGGTTGAAACATAATGTCATAGCCAACAGCAATTATCTCAAGAGCAGCAGCGTTAGCGCGCACACATATGCATGCATGGCATCCTCCTACAGTATATGGCAGGGTCTCTCTGATTGGCCTGCTAGCTTGGCTACCATTTATGACTCACACACAGTCTCTCTCTCTCTCTCTCTCTCTCTCTCTCTCTCTCTCTCTCTCTCTCTCTCTCTCTCTCTCTCTCTCTCTCTCTCTCTCTCTATTAACACACACTAAGGCTGTTTGCACACATGTGCATATAACCCCACACATACACCCACCAGAGATATTCCACTTTCAACAAACAACCCGCTGTTTTCCTCTCCCTTGCGGACCCCTCCGCCCGCAACGGGGGGCTACTAACAATGATCTAATGAGCACTGCCTCTGCTCACCGCGGCTGCTGGCTCCTCCTCTGCAGTGCTGGACAGTACCGGCAGCTATAAGTATACATTTACTGGAGTAGATCTTCGTCTATGGGAAGGGATCCCAAACTTACACAAATACTGTATATCAGGGGTTTTCAACCTTTTTGCCACCAGTGCCCACGATTTATTCAGCATTTGAGTCACGGACCACCATTTGAGGACATTTTAGCAGCCCCCAAAACTAAAGATTTCTTTTGCTTTTGACCACAATACCAGGCTGGATTTGGGAAACCAAACAGGCGAATTAACATACAGATCCACTAATCTTCTAGTTGTGTAGACTTGGCCTAATTAAGATGATGAATATTTTAACTCTTGAGAGTGTAAAAATGAAACCAAATGGACCCGCAAGGGTCCATTTGGTTTCATTTGTACGTTCTCAAGAGTTACATCTGGTTAACCAACTTAGCTGGGGACCACCTGGAACCCTCTCAGGGACCACTGGTGGTCCCCGGACCACCTGTTGAAAACCCCTGCTGTATATGAACGAATTTGTACCGCTTCTTTAAACTTCAATGACGAAAGGCTCTAGAGTGCAGCGCTCGCACCTACAGTACATGGCAGTCATAGGCTGTAGGTTTATCCCACGATCACCCATATAGTGCCCATATACAGTAGTGCCCATATACAGTAGTGCCAGGTCAAGGCAATCCAAGACTAGTCAAATCTAGTCTAATCTGGCCCAGAATATCCCTCGAGTTCAACCAACACAGATCCTGTGTTAAAGACAGACGTCCCTGAGTGAATCGGAGAGAGTCAAATTGAGGCGAGACTAACTTAAATCAACCATAACTAGTCATTATGGCACAAAATAAGCTTTATTATTTCAATTGGTGAAGACATCCTGGAAATGACGTAGAAGATCATGCCCATACGACTGTTATCTGGCCTGGTCTTGAGTGTGAAGAGTAGGCCAGATCACTGCCCATATGGGGAAGAACTTTACGCCATTTGCCGGACGTCTTCGCCAATTGTAATAATAAGCCTGTGGTTAAACTATTCCTATAGTTAAACTATTCTGATTTAATTTAGTCTGGCCTCAATCTGACACTCTCTGATTCATCCAGGGACGTCCATCTTACTGGACAGGATTTGTGTTGGTTGAAATCAGGTGATATTCTGGGCCTTGGATTGGCCACAATCAAGACGTCACTAATTATTTGTCCCAGTCCTGACTGTCTGTGGCTGCACTACTTTAGGCCTCTGCCATTTTGTTTGAGTGTCCAAACATGCGGTGAGCATTTTTGTACCCTATTACCGTTATAGTGGACTGAAACATCCCTCAATGCACCTGAAATTGTAAGGACTATCCAATGGTCACTACATATACTACAGCGGAGAAAATCTACCCTATAATGCATCCCGCAGGTTTGAGCACACATGCACATGTTAGCGTGCGTGTGCGCTTTTTCATGCAACATGCATGAGCTCCAACAGTTGAGGCAGAACTTGAACCAGCAAAATCAAGCACAAATTTATTAAACGTTTGTTTTTGCCTCTCTTTTTTCCCTGTGGGATCTCAAGGCTGTTTCTGTTGACAACACATTTTTTAACCAAAAATAGCCGCACTACAAGGTCACAACACGGACATCGCTGCTTTAATGTTGAGGTTTTCATATTGTTAGGGTGGCCACAATAGCTTTTTCATTAGTATTATAATATTTTGTGTATTCATCATGCATTAGGCCTGTGCTGTTTGAACTAATTCAGCAGCAGCAACTTTAGCGGGTTGACTGGTTTCTTCTAGTCAGTTGAAAGGGCTGCAATGATTTTTTTTGTTTTCAAAGCGCCTTTTAATGACAGACTCCATGCTCCCCATATAGGGACAGCTGTCTGAAATCAACACTATTATAGTCCACTAAGTCTGAATCCAACACAGACAGGATGAAAAATATAGACTACCACACTTCACACGGGTCCCGCATGTCGTGTTAACATATGTGGCTAGCTAGCTACAGAAAAAAAAGAATGTACTACTTAGTCCGATTTTGACAAATACCTGCAGTATTGACTTAAGCATGTACTCTGTTCGCCATATTGTTCCTCTGCCCTCTGCGCTGCTGCTGTAAACATTGCTCTCCTGCTGAGACGCTGACCAAAAGAGACGTCCAGGTCCGGTGTCTGTGTCCTAGGGCTAATTGCTGCTACTTGGCTGAGAGTCTTTTCTGTGCGCCGCTCTCATTGACTCCGAGGGCTCCAGAGGGGGTTCCCACGGGCGCCCAAAGACAAACAAACCTGGCTGGACAATCGATAACGGATGCAAGAGTTACCGCTCAGCGTGGCCGCTGATTAGGATTCTCTTGGAATTTGTGTGTGTGTGCGGGTGCATTTTGTGTGTTGTGTGCGTGTTACGCCCATGTTTGTGCGTTCCGCTGATTGTCCCCCACTCTTTCAGTGCTAACTGGAATCTTCAGCCAGTCCCCGAGTGCTTGTTTATGTGATTTTGATTAAGTGCATCACACAGTTCAGAGCTAGCCGCACAACAACACTAGACTAATACCCTCAAAGTAATTATTCCCTTGGCATCACGCCCCCCGTAACAACAACCAGCCAAAGCTAGATCCTCGCATCCAGCTCGGGTGCAGATCTGAGGATTGATAACCTTGCCTGGTGCACACTGTGAGGAGACGACCAGCCTTCAAATGTCTCTTCTGTTTGTCATGAACGCTATAGAGCTTGTGCAGCTCATCGCCATGTGTTTCCCAGTCCACTGTGGGATGCATTGTTAGGGCTGGTCAAGAGGAATTCAGCTGGCAGGCTGATGTGTCCCTGTGCGCTACTACAGTATAGAGTGTGCCGCCACTGGCTAATAAGCAGTGCACAGAGTCATTTCTCCCCTGCCTCTCTTCTTCTTCTCTACTCCTCTCTCCTCTCATGTTTGCTTTTGTTCTCGTCTCCAAGCCCGTCTGACTCACAATGATGATCTTGACCAAGCGCAGGGCAAGGTCAAGGTTGGCCGGCAAATTGCCTCGGAGCAATCAGCCGCGTCCCTCTTGTGCTAACAGTGTGAGCTCTCTCTCTCTCGCTCTCTCTTTCTTTCTCTCTCTCTCGCTCCATCTCTCCATCTCTCTCTTTCTCTCTGGCCCTCTATCTGTCTTCCTCGCTGCGTGTTTACCCGTGAGGAGACGCGTGTCAGGAGGGGTTGGCAGGAGGAGCTGGTGGGCAGGGGGTGTGTGTGTGGGAGAGGGGGTGGGTTCCGCTGTGCTTTGAAGTCTGGGCTCTGACCGCGGGCTGGAGACTTGAAAGCACCAAGCGATGCTGTGTGTTTGGTGACATTTCAGCACCGGCCGGCATCGCCGTGGCAGGGCGCCTGCCGCTGTGTGTGTGTGTGTGTGTGTGTGTGTGTGTGTGTGTGTGTGTGTGTGTGTGTGTGTGTGTGTGTGTGTGTGTGTGTGTGTGTGTGTGTGTGTGTGTGTGTGTGCGTGTGCGTGTGCGTGTGCGTGTGCGTGTGCGTTGTGCGCCTGGGTCTGTTTACATATCGTTGCTGTCGGGTAGAGGAAACCTCGCCTGTCCAAAAAAACCTACATATACATTTGTGAATAGCGGGAAAATTCGAGCCGATCTGCAAGCTCCCGTGGCGTTGCATTATGAGCTTGTAGATCTGACATTTGTGCGGCCACCATCAACTATGGCATTACTTTCACAGAAAATAATAAATAAGTGAAAAGCTGAGAGATACGAGTTTCCTGCCCACCAGCTGCATGATAATATTTATTTAGTTATTATGCCAACAATATATTTATGTGTGTGTGCACGTGTGTGTGTGTTTGTGTGACTACAGGGTGTGTGTGCGTGCGTGTGTGTGCACATGCACATTTATGGGCCTATATTTAAGTATGTGTTTGCCTGGACACTGTATGTGAACAAAGGAGTGTCTCAGCCAGCTTGGACTCAGCTGTCTTGTAGGACGTCTACAGCTGGGGGGCTGTTTGTTCATGATCCCAATGGGAACTGGCTTCCATTACATGACCCCCCCCCCCCCCCCCACACACACACACACACACACACACACACCAGGGGCAGATGCAACATTTCCCAATTGGGGGGACAGGAGAAAATGGTATGGGGGCAGCTTCATCGCCTATGGCGCAAAGCGACACGGGCGATGAAGTCGCCCTCATACCATTTTCGGTTACAGGACTTTTATTAGGCAAGTAAAGCTTCTAAATAACATCAGTTGTTGTTGAAGTTGCAACAGACACGCAGCATGCATAAAGCTAATAGCTAGGGAAATTTAGCAATATTTTTGGACCATCTGTGAAAAAAATTACTACCAATAGCTTTCTTCACCAATGTGTTCTGATAGGTGTCTAGAATCACCTCTCAATTAGTGCAAGCCCAAATCCCATGGGAAAATCCTGGAGAGCCAATCAAAGTTATGGAGCACATAGTGCTTGGTTGAAAAATATGAACAAAAATTAAAAGTCTAAAATGAAATTGTGGGGTGTCTAACTAGGGGTTTTCAGGGGTGCTGAATCCATTCCAAACATTAGTTTTGGATAAAAATGTATCCCTGGCCATATAACCTATATATGTTGGTTATTTTGCTGTAAAAAACACCCAAAAAATGCTGTCCGCTTGACAAATAACCATTTAATATAAATATTTTTACTTTAGAGTGGATATTACTGCCTCAAATGTACCTACAAAACTGCCCAAACTCATAAGCTACAATTTGAGCCCAAGATGACCTCTCTGTCTAGAGAATTACTCAAATGGACCCTTGCGGTCCATTTGATTTCATTTTTACACTCTCAAGAGTTAAAATTCATCATCTTAATTAGCCCAGGTCGCACCGTACCTTACTGTACTGTACTGTACTGTACCGTACTGTACTGTACTCTGCCGTAACTACTGTACCGTACCTTCCTGTACTGTACTGTACCATGCTGTACTTTATCATGCTGTAGTGCAGCAGACTGCACTGTTGTGTAATGTAGCATACTTTAGTGTAGCATATTGCACTATATACACACAACATACTGTATGTACAGTACACTACACTACACTGGCCACCTGGATAGTGTGTGGCGCTAGAGTGAGACTGCCAGAAGGTCATTCGAATTCTCATTTCAATTCCAGTGAATGTCTGAATTCTGATCCAAACAATTAAATCCTCTTCCATAGTCTGGATTCAATATCTTACCTCAAAATACTGTCTATGCAGTCAAATTGCACAGACGTAGTGATGGCCTTCTACAGCTTGTACTCTTGCATCTACCCAAAAGGGAAACCTATTTCCCCATATTTTTCTACCCAAAGTACCTGTATGTGAGGAATTTCGCGTAATTCTGCTTCTACCGATTCACATAATTCACATTCTACCGATGTGAGGGTGATCATCTACATCAATCACATCAAAAACACAATGCCTCACATCAAAACTGAGTCAGAGCAAAAGACTGTCATTTTCTTAATTTTGCTCTATTATGCAAGAGGGTCCTCTTTCAGTATGTTAAAAGATTTAACTTTCAGGTATGTATCTGAAAGAGGGCTCATGAGAACAACCCAGAAATGCAAATCATCTCTTGACCACAGGTTTCATTTGAACTCAGAAAATGGCAAGCTAGAGCCTTTATGGTTTGAAGAAGGTGACGTCATCCCAAAGCCCTCATTGATATTGTCTGAAGAGGGGACAGACAAGGATGATGTAGAAGAAATTCATAAACATGATGATGATGAAGAGGATGAGGAACATGAATATGATGATTAATCCTAAAGTAGTTGATAGGTAAACAATGATAGTGAAGGTGTCAAATATGCCATGGCATAACAATA
The DNA here is from genome assembly GCA_039105355.1 of Benthosema pterotum. Taxonomy (NCBI): domain Eukaryota; kingdom Metazoa; phylum Chordata; class Actinopteri; order Myctophiformes; family Myctophidae; genus Benthosema; species Benthosema pterotum. Next base: position 13,921,228 of record CM076980.1, on the reverse strand, counting down.
ATTCTGAAACAGCTATAATATGTGCATATTTGACTTTATATATTGTGTGAATATCAATGAAAAGCAATTGTTTTCCTTCTGTACTATTTACAATTCATGTTTCTACCTTGAGATGGCAGTAGTTGGAGAACACAAGCTATTCTAGGCATAGGGAAGGGTAGTGACTGAAAATGTTATCATCTTCGATTTGAGGTATAGTGTAGACTTTTGGCCACAGAAAGAGTAATTCTCTAGACAGAGAGGTCATCTTGGCTCAAATCGTAGCTTATGAGTTTGGGCAGTTTTGTAGGTACATTTGAGGCAGTAATATCCACTCTAAAGTGAAAAATATTCATATTAAATGGTTATTTGTCAAGCGGACAGCATTTTTTGGGTGTTTTTACAGCTTAATAACCAACATATGTGACTAAACCCCACCCACGTTGAGTCATCTCGGGGAAATGAAGTTGTCAGTAGAGGGGTCTAAACTTGATTTTCTCTTATTTTTTATTTTCTGTGAAAAATGACCTGAAGCAACTTTATTAGTTGTTTCATACTAAAGCATACATGAGGTGAATGTTAGACCTTAAAACGCAGTGTAAACATGTTATAATTGAATTAATGTGAACTGTAATGACAGTTCTGACCATTATTACCTCATTCCTCCGGGCCGCGATCGGGCCGTTAGCTTAATTAGCTTAAAATGCTAACGGTTGTAATCTGATAAGTGCCTCTAGTTCTGTAAATATGCGATGCCCGCCGTCATCAACAGAACGCGGACTTCGCGTGATTTTGAGCTCAAATAACAGCCAGGTGGCATTCCACATAACCTATTAGTAGCGACGTTCTGTTAGTAAATCCATGTATAAAATATCAAAACATTGGATTCTTCTTCGTGGCGTTTTTTTAGAGCCGGAACTACGTCACTATTCTCAGAGGAAACAGACAAAGGGTTGCCATGTTGGCTTGTTGGCTTGTTTTCCGTCCATGTTAACCAACATTTTATTGGATATTATCCTCATCTGTTTCTGGTGACTACTATGTGTGATTGTATAATAATGGCAAAAAATCACCCTAGATACATAGTATTTATAATGATAATGCATCACAATTATTGTTGTTGTTCCATTCATGCATACAAACAATGGACTGTGGGGATGGTTATCTAAAAAAAAACGTGGAGTAAGTACCTGCAAATTGGCCAATGTACTCAATGTCCATAACAATTAAACTGTAGTAGGCTACTGTTGGCATTCCTGCACAGCATACTATTAATTATAGACATACAGTACATGTGCCTAGCAGGGTTATTATAGTTATGGCTTTTTCATTCTACTTTAGTTTTAATTGTTTTTTTTTCTACTAGTTTTTACTTTAAGAAAAAAGTTATCGTTTTTTCGTTAGTTTTAGTTAACTATAAAAACCCGGATGCCTAGTAGTATTTTTCAACTATACAATATTATTGGACTTTTTGGCGTTATTGGCTTACTTCTCTCCAAATACTTGGCAACAACAGAGAACAGACGGAGAGAGAAGAGAGTCAAGTTGGAGTTGGAAATACGTTCTATACAACGAGGGCGGCGCAAATAAGACAAACAACTAAAGTCTCTGGATGTTTATCTTTTATTATTACTACAAAACGATCTAAAATAAAGAGATCTAGGTGGACCGTTGCTGAGTTCAATGCATTTCTGCATAGACCTACTTTCGGTCCAGGACTTGTCTTTATTTGTTGACCCATTCTCAATACAAGTTTATACAACATACCCGCGGTAAATAATAAAAATAAGAGTCGCGTTATTTGTAGACTTAATAAGAACCAAAGTGCAGTACATTATGAACATTAACCACGTTATGTTGTTTAATAGATTACGTTTTAAACATTTTGGAACAAGAGAAGCTGTTGTTGTTGTGAACATCTGGGATAGGCTCTGGCCATTGTCACCTTCTTGAAAGTGGGACATTAACACATTGTGAACCACTAGATCAATACAACAAAAGCAAATACTTAATTTAATATGCATTAACCACTGTATGAATGGACACTAGTTAAAGGGGAATTCTACCCATTTTCTGTTACTGTCAATATACCTTTTTTCCTAGAAATGGAGGTCTGGGGGAAAAAAAAACATTAGCATGGTGAAACACAACTTCACGACAATAGAGTTGTGTTTCACCATGTACACTTGTATAATGGTTACTATGTATAAGTATCCTTTTAAAGTAAAAATAGCCGTATAAAGGCGAAATGTATTACTATATTCATTTTAGCTACTATTATTAGGCTACTATTCAAACACCTTGACTCAACAATGCCCCCCCAGTATTGAGGAGGTGTTCCCATGCCCAAACTGTTCAACTGTTCAGCAAAGAAGAGGAAACAGCGCCCCCCTCAATGCCCAGACCAAGAACTACATCTTTAAAAGCCAAATTCTCAAATTCCTGTTTCTCTGCAAGACATTACTCTATAAACCATATCTCAAAAACTGGTGGGTCAAATTGCACAACCAATATGTCAAATTGTAGCTATGACTCTCTGCTTTCACATGACATGATAAAACAAAAATGAGAATTTCCTCAAAGACTCAACCTGGGTGGTGCTGGGACACATATATAGGTTATATGGCCAGGGATACATTTTTATCCAAAACTAATGTTTGGAATGGATTCAGCACCCCTGAAAACCCCTAGTTAGACACCCCACAATTTCATTTGAGACTTTTAATTTTTGTTCATATTTTTCAACCAAGCACTCTGTGCTCCATAACTTTGATTGGCTCTCCAGGATTTTCCCATGGGATTTGGACTTGCACTAATTGAGAGGTGATTCTAGACACCTATCAGAACACATTGGTGAAGAAAGCTATTGGTAGTAAATTTTTTCACAGATGGTCCAAAAATATTGCTAAATTTCCCTAACTAAAGGTCTGATCCAGAGAGTTTTCTGTTTTCAATGATGAAATGCTGTTGGTTTAGTGGTGAGACAATTGTAGTTAGTAGCAGTGGTAGTGTTTCAAATACTTTTAAATATAAGCACTTTAATTTGAAATATCTTGGGTTGCTTTGCATGCCGTCATGTTTGGCGGGGCAGTCAGGGCATTTAGGGTGGCATTGCCCCATGCCCATGACTAGATCCGCCCCTGACCCACGCACACAAACACACATACACACACAGGCATCCACCCCACACCAACCCCAGCAACAGTGACACAAGGACACAGTGCTGCAGACTATATACACTACTTCTGATATTAAATATGCACAACACACACACACACACACACACACACACACACACACACACACACACACACACACACACACACACACACACACACACACACACACACACACACACACACACACACACACACACAGTAACCATTATATGCGTAGAGATAAGCAGTAATGACTTCGTAGATGAACATTCCTACTCGTACATAATTTATGTGCACAAATTAACACTCACTGACTTCTTTTGTTGCACTCGCCTACATTGTTTCCACATACGTAACACGTAACACATCACACAGCATCAAAGCATGGTCTGTGGAGGCTAGAGGAATGTCTTAATGTGGGCTGGGCGTGTGTGCACATGTGTGTGTGTGAGTGCGTGCATGCGTGCGGGGTGCGTGTGTGTTGGAGTGTATAGTGTCCCATCCCGTGAATGGAGTACAACAGGTGCTAATGTGTCAGGACACATAGGGTGCCACATGTCGCAGTATCACGATCATCCTAACAGCTGTCTCGCAATATTGTGTGTGTTTTTCGTGTGTGTGCGTTGTGGGCGCGCACACACGTCATGCACGTCTGTGTTTGTGACATGGGATTGGATGAAATTTATGCAAAGGGAAAAAAGAGAAAGGAGCCAGGAATGAAAGAATTGTTTTATATATATATATATATATATATATATATATATATATATATATATATATATATATATATATATATATATATATATAATTGTTATCCCCACAATTTTGTAACCCATTTACAGTATATCACCCAGTACCAATTCCTAATGTGATCCTGGGCTCTACACACCCTCCGCCAACCTGGGGAGGCAGGGGACTGGCCTCATGCTCCCTTCCATGCATGAGGAGTCCAGGTTGCCTTCTTTTCAGAGGTTCCTGTTCCCTCCATCAGGCGCCTTGGGTGGCCAGGGGAGATTAGAGCCCAGCATTACACAGGGAGAACATGTGAGGGTACCTACTTACTGTAGGTGACAGAACATGCAAACTCCACACAGAAAGGCCCTTTCGCCAACCCTGCCTCGGGTATATGCACTGGTGACGCAGAGGAGCAGACACACCGCCAGAACCCACAGCATCCCGAGCAGGAATCGAACCCAGGACCTTACCACCATGCCACCATGCCCCATTGAAAGAAGCATTGTTAACTAATCGATGTGTGTGTGTGTGTGTGTGTGTGTGCTTTCAGGTGGAGATTGAGAAGCTGGACTACCACCACTACCTGCCTCTGTTTTTTGACGGTCTGTGTGAGACGGCCCATCCCTACGAGTTCCTCGCCCGCCAGGGCGTCCATGACATGCTGGAACACGGAGGCACCAAGATCCTACCTGTCATCCCTCAGCTCATTATACCCATCAAGAGTAAGTGTGTGTCTTTGTGTGGGTGTATTTGGTGTGCGTTTGTGAGTGTTTGGTAACACTTGTACTAAGGTCCATGTGCACACATTTGTCTGTATCATTATGTCATTGTGACTGTTATAAATATTTGTTCGGCTGGAACAAATATTTTTTCAAACCTTTGGTTCTTTGTACCTACTCCTTGAGGGCAGAAGTACAAACTCTCCATTTAAAACATGGGTATCATCAGCGACAAATTTTTGGCCTGTTTTCGTGTGGCCTGCTCATAAATGGACTGCAGGGACGGGAGTTGTCTAACCCCTATGATCTTCCCTGCTACTAACGTAACTAACGTAACTTAAAAAAAAAAGAACTATCCCTTTAACATTGCTGGGCTTACTGCAAAATCTGCAAAATTTGTTGGTTTGTTTTCTAAATTACTGGTAAGTGCTAATTACTGGGCATTTTTTAGCTCATATGATGACACACCCCAAACGTAATTTCCGCATGTCCGTTGCAGCCCTAGGCGGGTACTCACTCACCTGTTTCACACCCTTGTGCTTCAGCGGTATATAACAGTCCTGTGACAAGCTGTTGTGTGGGGGATGAGTCCTAAAATGGCCCTGGAGTCATAACTGTTCCTATTATTACACTAACCTAACCTAGGGGGTGAAGTGTCCTTGTTTTCTTCGTGCTGTAGCCAGAAGATCCTGCACGGCTCCAAAACTAGTCCTGATAAGCTGCCATGAATGTGAAGTATTGCTACATATAACCGTGTCACAGTGTTATGGCCTCCTGGCCATCACACACACGCACGCACGCACACGCACGCACACGCACGCACACACACACACACACACACACACACACACACACACACACACACACACACACACACACACACACACACACACACACACACACACACACACACACATACACACACACACACACACACACACAGTTGGCAGAGGAGGGCGGGTAGAAAGGTCATGTCCCAGGGTGGTTTCAAAAATAGACATCAGAATTTAGACTGAAGTGAACAGCTTGAAGCTCCTTATGGGATAAACTCACACGAAGGAAGACGGTGCTTTCTTACACAACACACACACACACACACACACACACACACACACACACACACACGCGCACACACACACACAGGTTCAGAGAATATGTCTAGGTTTGAAAATATCGACACGCGTCGCGCATGTGCATGCGCGCACACACATGCTGTATGCACACACACGCGTGCACACAGACTGCCTTTTGTTTGGCGCCGCTGCCAACTGTAGTGTCAGTTTCAAAGTGGGAGCCGTTAAGTGGCGCCCAGCGAGGCTGGGATTGTGTTCACGTCATGGGCAGTTGGCCGTGTGTGTGCTGTGTGTGTGTGTATGTGAGAGAGAGTGAGTGTGTGTGTCTGTGTGCGTCTGTGCAGGCACCGGGGCGGAACGGCCAACACCAGGCCAGGGTGTGTTGGAGACACGGAGGCCATGCTGACAGACTGACCCTGGCAGCATGCAGCGCTCCCCAGGCGGGACAGCAGCACAAACTCTGTTACAACAACTGGCATGCTGTTCTGAACACACACACGGTGGGGTCTTCTTGGCCACGCGTACCAAGAAGATCACTCTTTATTCTTTCGGCTCAAAGCTGCATCGCTGTGGTTCTAACGAGAAATGGTATCCAAGGAGCTTTGCATAGCTTGTGGATCCCATTCATACGTTCACCACACCGATGGCAGTAGAAACCATGTGTAGCAGGGGGCTACAGCCTCTGTCTGGCCTCCAAAGTCTAGTATCTGCCCCCAGACCAAGGGGATGTCCCTTTGGTCTAGTGGTTAAGATGTTGGACTTTAACACGGGAGACCCGAGTTCCAATCCAGGGCGTTACATTGGTGCCGTGACCTGGATCGGGTTTGCACGTGGAAGGAGGTCAAAAGGGAGGTGAGTGTAGCAGGTGGCTACAGCCTCTGTCGTGATGGCCTCCAAAGTATAGTATCTGCCCCCGGACCAAGGGGATGTCCTCTTGGTCTAGTGGTTAAGATGTTGGACTTTCACACGAGAGACCCGAGTTCGAATCCCGGGCGTTACACATGCAACGTAGTGACCAGCACATCTGGAGCAATTAGGGGTTAAGTCTATTTCTTGAGGACACACTAACTCTGGGGGAGCCTGGGTTGGAACTGGCAACCTTGTGGTTACCATCCAGCCACTCCATACCCAACAGAGAAGCAAAGCATTTAGTTCTATTCATCATTAAGTGATAAATATGTGAGAATGATCGACCCTCAGGAACAATGTGTTTTGAAGTAACCTATTGCACTGAATATTTCCAATGGAAATATCCTAAGAAATTGGAGTCGTCTTATATTGGGTGACTATATTATTTGACACTCATTGTTGTTTCTACAAATGAGTCTTGACAAAATGGGGGTCATCTTATGACCAGGGTCTTCTTATATCCGGGACAATACAGTAGTAAAATGTAATAACTGATACATTTACTCTCATAATATAGCATTCCTACTCTCTCTAGTGTGAGCTCTAAACAGCTATACGCTCCATAACTCAATTCAATCCAATTCAATCCAAGCAAATGTTTAAGGTGTTTTAGAAGTAAAACAAAAATGCACTAGATCGCGGCGAATTGGATTTGTGGCAAAATGACCGTACGCGCGTGCGTGTGTGTGCGCGCGCACGCGTGCATGTTTCCATGTATCTTACTCATATTCACACCTTTCACACGCCGTATGTCAAATTGATCAATTCAGGAGCAGTTCAGGGAGTGCATGTGTCTCTATATGCGCTGTATGATCAGTCATCTCAAGCTTATCTGTGGTGCTCTGCAACACATAGCCTTTGCACCACATATGCCAGTCTCATCATTATTTTTGGTCTGACATTTTGCAATATTTCAAAATGCCTGATGTTCTCTGTGCCCTTCGTCAAATATAATGCAACAACACACGCGCACGTGTGCATACACACACACACAGGCACACACACAGGCACGCACACACGCACGCATGCACGCACGCAGACAGAGATAGTAGTTTCTAATTCCTCAGCCCTCAGCAGTTTGGCCCGTTCTCGCCTTTGGGAGGGCCAGTCTAAAGGTGAGAACACACACCTAGCACTGATAATGGAATTTTAAATGGCCCAGTCCTTATTAGCTTCTTGGTTTATTAAAAATCAGGCGCGTTTGCCATCCACAAGGCAGAGCCGCCAGTCCATGTCTCTGTTGCAGATTAATTACTTTTCCACAAGGCTGGAGAGAAGAAGAAGAGGAAAGTATAAAGACATCTGCAATGTAAAATGGGAATATATATATACATATATAATGTTTTATTTATTTCTCTTCTCTGACGTTTAATACTTCTTCAATGTAGCTGGCGGTCTCTTATCTGTCTGAGTGACTGAGTCACTTCAGGGCCTGGTGCATTTAGATCAGGGGTGGGCAATTATTTTTCCCAAGGGGGCCAAATGAGATACATAAAATATTGTGGAGGGCCAAGACTAAAGGCTGAACTAAAGTCTATGTAATATTAATTTAATTTCAAGATAAAAGTAAAAGCCATTTTGACACCAGGGCCCACTATTTATTCAGCATTTGAGTCACAGACCACAATTTGAGTCAATTTGAGTCATTTAGTCCATTTTAGTCCCACAGACCCCAAAACTAAAGATTTATTTTGCCTTTGTCCATAGTTCCAGGATGAATTTTGGACATTCTCTAGTTAGAATTGGGCCAATTCACATGATGAATATTTTAACTCTTGAGAGCGTAAAAATGAAACCAAATGGACCCGCAAGGGTCCATTTGGTTTCATTTTTACGCTCTCAAAGAGTTACATCTGCTTAACCAACTTTCCATATTTAACTGGAACTCTCTCAACTTCTCAAGGACCACTGGTGGTCCCCAGGCCGGTCAGACTCAGCCAAAGGACCGCATTTGGCCCCCGGGCCGCATAATGCCCAGGTGTGATTTAGATGGTCGGCCACCTGATGAGAATACACAATGAAGAAGATTACTTTGCCTCACTCCATTCACAGGCATCCCCAGGGACCTTTTTGTTTCATAACATTTAATTTTGAGACAAAAGAGAAAGACATTACTTACCTTGTCTTCGCATTTACCTTACCTGTTGTTGGTTGACCTTTGTCGCCATTGACTTGTGTGATTTGGGGTAACATTTTGTTGGAATATAGTGTATCGCAGACAAATGTGAAGCAGTATGTTGTATTCCAATCAGTTTAAAGGTATTTGTAAAATATGTGCTGTACTAACACATTTGTTTGTAGTTGATTGCGAATGCATTGAGCCCTTACTATCCAATTTATTGGAATAATAATAGTCTCCAATCCCACAAACTGTACCTGATGCAGCGTGTGGACTGGATCTACAATCTAGTGCACATTTCTGTTGTTACAATTCCTGTCGATAGCTTGTAAATCTGCTCTATTTTTGCATGCATCAACAAGCAATTAACTTGGCGTTACTTGCAAAGTAATGCATTACTTATTACCTATTTTTGCAGAGTAATCTCGTTACTTTACTTTTTGGAGCAAAAGTAATAACATTACAGTAATATGTAATCTAAAATCTGTTGCTGCCCAACACTGGTGGCCACCAAAGGGCACCGAAGGGAGAATTATAGAGGGACTTCAAATACACTGCATTCGCTTTACACATTTGCATGTCTTACTTTTTAACAACTACAAGTAAATGATCTGTAGCCAACTAATCTAGCATCAAAATGCAACAGACCATACCCCTCTTCTCAGAATACCTACTACAATTTGCAGACACAGGCGACAAGTGAAAAGGGGCACCTTGTGCAGCGTGTACTTGGAACCACTTGTCTGTGTCATTTATAGATTTTTGGGCATAAATAATATATTAGCAGTTTAATCCAAAATGCACCAATGTCACCATGTGCCTCATACACACTAGGGATGTCCCGATACTGTATCAGGGAAAAAGTATCGGATCGCCCCTTTTTGTCCCTTTTTTGTTTTGCCAGTTCTCTTTCCTAATTGTGGACAAAAAGGTGAAAGTTCTTTGTTTTGCAAGAGACTAAATTCAACATCACAAACTCTCAACTCAAACCCCAGATACTGTTTTCAAACGTCAGTAGTAGCATATACAGGAAAACCTTCCAATTCTCCCCCTCTATTTTTAATTCTAAGTGCATTATTCTTAAACACTATAACAGTAAGTAACACCATCACCACTATTTCAAAGCTCAAACTTTCTTGGGGGCCTTGAAATGGATGTCTTTTGATATGTATAGATCTTATTGAGCCGTTCATTTTGAAAGTAGCTCAAAGTCAAAAAAGTGTGGGCACCCCTGATAGAGTATTTGCAAATATACCAGTCTAACCACAGATCTGGCACAGGAGTAAGGGTTTGAAACTATGGCCATTACATAAAATGTTGCGTCATGTGGAGTTTGCTTTGTAGTTGCCCAAGTGCACATTTGAATGAGGAGTCTGCTATTCCCGGTTTGTGTATTTCCTATAAGGTCTTTTATCTTTTTTATATATTCTTCTCTGGTATTGGTATTTGGTATCGGTTAACACAGAATTTGTGGTATCAGGATCGGATTGGATATGAAAAAAGTGGCATCGAGGCATCCCTAATGCACACTGTACAAAACAAAACTTAAATGAACAAACTGTACAAAATAAAATAGGCTTTCAAAAGGGCATATTGCTGTCCAGAGGTAAAATAAATAAATAAAAAAAAACAGGATCTAGGCATGGGCATGGGAGGGCAATGCCCCCCTAAATGCCCAGTCTGCCCCACCAAACACAATGGCATGCAAAACAACCCAAGAAATTTCAAATTAAAGTGCCTATTTTTAAAATGATTTGAAACACTACTACTGCTACTAACTACTGTAACTATAGCTGTGTCACCACTAAACCAACAGCATTTGATCATTGAAAACAGAAAACTCTCTGAGTCAGACCTTTAGCTTTATGCATGCTGCGTGTTCGTTGCAACTTCACCCACACCTGATGTTATTATTGATGCTTGACTTGACTAATAAAAGTCATGTAGCTGAAAATGCTATATGGGTGTGGCTTCATCACCGCACCCATACCATCCCCCCCCCCCCCCCCCCCCCCCCCCCCAATGGGAAATGTTAGATCCGCCCTAGCATTACCTCATGTCTGGTGTGGATTTGGCTTGCTTGGTTAAACAGGACGGAGGATTCTCAGCCATGCTTCTACTGAGCCTCGGCAGATTGACATGAGCGTTTGTTCAGCCTCCAACCAAAATGAGAGTCTCATTACGAGACGATCCTCAGTTCCGCTTCTTTTTACGTACGGGGAAACGGCTCCTTCTGATCCGGAAAGTGTATTTATACACAAAATGAGAGCAATTCACAGCTAAACCCTCCGATGTGACACTCCTCCTATACCTGTGACATTTCACAGCGGAGCAGCAATACAAGGTCAGCGTTGTCTCACTTCCACGCTGAATATGGAGCAGGCCTTGGCGTGAATAGATGATTACTTTATTCATCCCCATGCAGAGGTTTTGTACTGACGTTAACACACCGACCGCGATCGCGGTTTTCTGCCCTATGCCACGGCTCAAGCCAGTGTAATCGGTAAAAAACCCTTATTTTGAAGCGCCAGATCTCCTAAACAGGATTTGCGATGACGTCATGCTGTTTCTGGTGTCTTGACTAACCTGTCCTCTGACGATCTGAGCAAAAAGTTCCGGGTCAAAAGTCAGGAAGTGACGTCTAGCCCTAGTTGATCTACCCATGCGCCCACGACATTCAGGGGCAGAATCTCAGGAGAGGCTTTTGAATGCATTGGATTGAATGGGTGCGAATGGGACAAAAAAAAAAACTTGTCGCAGCAATTCTGTCCGAAATGGAAGTCAACAACGGGATCTTTATCAGACGATGCGCTCAGACTAATAGTTGGATTAAAGAATGAAATCTACATTTCGTCGTTTTCTGCGCCTTCGTCGTTATGGGCGGACGGGACCGCGAACGACGACCGCGACTTCGGCGGTACAGGAGTTAATACATCCAACTCTCAGCCTCCTCCTCCTCCTCCTCAACCCTGCCCCCCTCCTCCTCACTCCCTCCATCTCTTCTCCTCTTGCGTGGAGGCGAGAGTGCCGATGAATAATTGAACAGTCCCGCGGTCCAAATGTCACAGCAGGGAAAATTGTTTGCGCTAGTCTGTAATTAGAATTTCATTGTTTGTTATGTTGGTTTGAAAATTCCTGTCATTCCACATTCCACCTTATCTGGATGATGGCAGATATATCTGTGCTGTCCGCTCTGGGCAGACACCCGGGCAGAGATGGGGGAGATGGTGTCAGACACAATGTGTGTGCTCAGCCAGAACGGATAAAAACGGCTATGCCGTTTACACACGTGTTCGCACGGGCGTGTACACACACACACACACGCACACACACACACACACATCAAGATCCTGTATTGTCCCGAATAGACTCTGATTATAAGACAAATGGGGGGTCCCATTTGTCAAGACTCATTTGTCGAAAAAATAACACGGAAGGCTCCATTTTCGTTACCTGCTAAATCCCTTATCCCAAATCCCTTATTTCATTTTTTTTTACTATTTTACTTTTTTACTATTATTATTTTTTTTATTTTACTAAATATTTCAACATGTCAATCTATTAACACGATGTGAGCTTGTAGACTGGCCATTTGAACTACTGAAAAATGTTTTTTTTAAATAGTTTAAAAAGGCAAAGAAGTTAAGGGATAAGGGGTTTAGCGGTTACGAATGTCAAATAGTCTATTCTGTCAATTAGAATAGTCAAATAGTCTATTCTGTCAATTAGAATAGTCAAATAGTCTATTCTGTCAATTAGAATAGTCAAATAGTCTATTCTGTCAATTAGAATAGTCAAATAGTCTATTCTGTCAATTAGAATAGTCAAATAGTCTATTCTATGTACACATCTGTTTTTTAGCTTTTTGGAGGCATATTTATATTGGGGAAAACATTTCTTACTGCATATTCTGGCCATGATCAGCTCCTGCATTGACCTGATGAAGAGGTGCTCTTCTGTGCATGTATCACTTAAGTCTTTCCCATAGAAATCAAAGTTTATCATAGATCAAAATGAAAAAACAGTAGCCACTTGAAGAGTGCGCTTGAAGCAGTGACTGATTTTTCTCCTCCAAACCGAGCATGCTCAACTGATGAGGATGCTAATTGCTCACGAGTAACGCAGTCCACCTTCATGCATTGCTCTAGGTTTCTCCATTCAGTTAATCATGTGTTTCTACTTCAATTTGCCACCCGCTGTGTGCATGCGCGCATGTACAGTATGTATACAGTATACTTACTGTGCGTGTGTGTGATTTTAAAGTGCACATGTAACCTGTCAGACTCTAACAGTATGTGTGACTTCTACATAGGGTAGACTACCCATCTCCTTATTGCACGTGCTGCCATGTTCATGCAGCTCGTGCCTGAGACTGAAGGTGACATTTTACCTTATTATACCTGCATTTGGTGTGTGTGGGTGTGGGTGTGTATGTGTGCGCGTGTGTACGCACGCGTGTATGCATGCATGCGCACATGTCCCCTGTAAAGTGCAGATGTGTGTGTAATTGTAAGGTGTGTGTGTGTGTGTGTGTGTGTGTGTGTGTGTGTGTGTGTGTGTGTGTGTGTGTGTTGTGTGTGTGTGTGTGTGTGTGTGTGTGTGTGTGATGCTTTAACACAAATACTAAATGTTGCCCCACTGTACTCTCTCTCTCCCTCTCTTTCTTCCATCTCTTCCCCTCCCTCTCTGTCTCTCTCGCTCTCACTCTCTGTTGCCTGCTATCATAATTCATTTGCTTCCTCAGTGTCAGCCACAGGCTCCCTGTGCCGTCTCCTCTCACTCCTAGCAGTACTATTTCTTTGTTTTGATGCTTTCTTTTGAAATACTTCCCAGCTGCAATGTACACTATAATTCAGTATACAATATATACAAGATGGTAATGCAACTCCGCTGTTGATAATATGTATTTGTAAGTTACAGGGAGGGACAGATATGGAAAACCTGTGGACAGTACAGGCCAGTTGTTTCCCAAAGTGGGATTCGGGGACCTCCCATGGGTTCTTGAGGGAGTTAGAGGGGGTAAATGAGTTTGGAACCGGATGGACCTGGACTTAGAGACCATGGGCACGAGAGTGTGCAAATTTGTACACAGCTAAATTACCTTATTTTTTACAACATACTGTATATCATACGTTGTATATTCAATTACAATATACACAAAGTCCCAGAGACCGACATACCATTAAATAGGATAAAAAATGGGTGACTGTCACTGCTAGGGCGGCACAAATCTTCTCTCACGCTGGTCCTTGGTGTATATTTTCAAATGGGGTTCCTTGATATGAAACGTTTTTGGAACATATATATAGGATACAGAATATCTCTGCGCCCGTCTCTCTCTGTCTCTCTCTCTCTCTCTCTCTCTCTCTCTCTCTCTCTCTCTCTCTCTCTCTCTCTCTCTCTCTCTCTCTCTCTCTCTCTCTCTCTCTCTCTCTCTCTCTCTCTCTGTGTGTCTCTCTCTCTCACACTGCACCATCCTACTCCTTTGTTCTCTACCAGTGGGAGAAGGAGTTTAAGTGCAGCTGTGGGCCAAATTGCTCGGTGATTGGCTCTCACTTATGCTGCTGCTTCCCCAGTGCCTGTTGGTTGCTGTTGGGCAGATACCTTGTATGTCCAAGAGCCGTTAGTTACAGGGAATGGAAGAATAACCATGTGTTCCCCCTGGATCCAATGTAGTTAGTATTAACCCTTTGTGTAATTAACGCGTTTTGGTGTTCTAACCATTATTGAAAAATAGCAGATCTACAAGCTCATAGCGCGCCACCGAGTGACGCGCTATGAGCTTGTAGTTCTGCTATTTTTGAAAAATCATGAAAATGTGGCACAAATCTTTGAATATATTATTTTGTAATCAAACATTTTTAACTCGCATCTTTGCTTCTGGGGGATCCCTAGAACATTTTTAGATGAGGGTCCGCAGCCAAAACATAGATAATTCCGCTGGTCCTTGGTATGAAATATGTTGAGCATCACTGACACAGGAACGTAGATTTTCTTTTTTTCAGGAAAACTAGAATATCGTGTCAGGAATTAGAATGTAGCATCAGCAAAACTAGAATGTAGTCTCATTAACTAGAATCTAGTGTATATGTAGGATCTACTGTCAAAAACTAGAATCTAGTGTCAGAATCTAGCATCTACTGTCAGAAACTAGAATATTGAGCCGTAAGAATCCAATGTCAGAAAGTACGTTGTAGAATCTCATGTCAAAAACTAGAATGTAGCATCAGAAATTAGAATCTCATGTCAGGAACTAGTTGAATGGGTTAAATAGTAGCTGGTGACAACATTTCCCCCCCCCCACAAGCTCTAGTTAATTAATCTTATGTAGGCCTACTGTGTATCTATTTATAAAACCCTCTGGAATACTGGCATCCATATATTTGGGCATCATTATCTATCCGTCCAGTTATGAGACACTATCAGCCAGGTATGTACTGTGGTTTGCCCCCCAAAGCAACATCGTCATCACCAGGATCCTTACAACCCTTCTCCATTGATAAATAAGTGTGCTGCTTTGTAACAGGCGAGAAGGATTAAATTGTAAATAAGGGATAAAGGACCGTATATAGAATTTGTTATAATTAATATGATGAAAAGACTGTATATCTTCGATAGCTCTATAATGTGGAGGGCAGGCTATAATGCCCCAAACCCAAAGTTTAATATATCAGAGAAAAACCTTTTAGCTGTCCTGAAGTACAATTAGCCTTAAAATAATGTTTAGCTTTAAGAGCAATTAGAAATAGTTCAAAATGTAATCCTGGAAAAGATTAAAATGATGAGTAAATATACATCCATAAACCCTGAAAATTACTTACTTACAACCCAGGACAAGCTGTGAAACCAAATGGACCCAAGTTGAAACATAGTGAAACATAGTCGGCAAGTCAGTTCCGTGGAAAGATGAAAAACAGACATATTATGGGGGAGACGCAAAAAGATTTATTACAGAAAAGCCCACAGACGTCGCACAAAAATGTTGAAGCATTTCTCCCAAAGAATTAATGGCGGAGACAAGCATTATATGAAAATCCTTATCAGGAAATACACGTGGCATATGATGAAACTTCCGGCATGACGTTTACTGCAAAGGCTCACGGGAAATGAAGTTCCAATAACATGATGCAACTTCCCTAAATGCAAGATGGAAGATATAGTGTAGTTTTTGGAAAATCCCCAAACCCTTACAGCGTGGTTTAAGACATAGAGAGAGAGACAGTCCCACACAAATGAACAAGGTCAATGCCTAGATAACAGTCTGGGAAAGAAAACGAATTACCCATAACAATCTGGGAAATTGCCAGACAAAGTATCAACATTTCAACTGTGTCCAGAGTGCAAGTTGAACATCCCTGAAAATAACAGATCTACAAGGTGGTAAAATGAATGGAAAAGATCTACAAGATGACATATGTAAATCATTCACAATTAGATTCTAAAATATTAAATATTTCCAATATTTCCATCAACTCCCCCCTTTTTGAGAATGATAAAACATATGTTATAAGAAAATAAACAAACATAAAAAAATGGGAAAAAATAAAAGAATGAAAAATAACAAACTTCTATATTTGGCTTATGGCTAAGTAGAACAACTCAACACATTTTGAATGGTACCCCGTTGGAGAGGGCTGAAAAGTGATGTTCCTCCCATTGATGTTAATCTTCAAATCACCTTGTGATTTAGGCAAAAGTTCATATTTCCTGACCTGATGTTTTGGTCAGTTAATCTTCAACAACCCGACGATTGTCCGGAAAAAGTCTGTTAACGGTTCATTTCAACCCCCACCCTCCAGCCGCCCCTAACAGGCCAACAAATACAGGTGTTGTAGCATGAGCACAGGTAACTGGAGGTGCTCTATTCAGACAGGTGAGCGCTGGACATGCTCACATCAGACAGATGTCGGCCTATGGTTTGGCTGACCATTTCAGTTGGCAACAGAGGTAGACGACAGTTCGTAGGAGGGTACGGGACAGTTAGTAGATGGATCTTCAGAGCTGGAGCCCCAAACAGTTCTTCCCGGTACCGTAACGAATTGTATAGGAACAAGCCTATTTCTGAGCTATTCTTACCTAGCCAATAAGACAAATATGAATCATTGATGTTGAAAATAATAAACAAAAATAATAAACAAAAATAAAAAAAAAAAGATAATTTTGAGACAAATGGGAAATTAATATCAGAAATACATACACAAATATGGTAACGCACATATATATACATATATGTGTGTCAGGCAACATGTATATATATTTGACATATTAAAAGGGTAATTTAAGCCATTGTTGGGATCTTAGGGGATAGTCGATGGAATTAAAGGAACTTGGCCTTTTCAACCATATGACATCTCCCACAAAAATGACAACAAAACATAATGCAAAGTTAGCAAAGTATATACTGTAACATGAAGTATGACAACAAAGTATGAATAATAAGCTGAACTAAGCTGAACTGGTCTGATCGATTGAAACCTAAAAAACAGGGCAATCACAAGAAACAAAAGAGGTTCACCGTACGCTAACGCCTAGCAAGTCCATAGTAGCGAACGTGATCCAATAGTCTCCCCAAAGTTTAGGCTGATTGCAGAGCAGCAGGGAGCTGGATTGTCCTTGAGTATTTCAGGTTTCAACGGAGCAAGATCAGCAGCAGCAGATGATAAAGATGATGTAACCTGAGACACAGAAACAAACAAATACATCCAGGTGAATATACATGTATAGTATATATATTCCAATCAAAACATCAAACAAAAATTACATGGTGAGTGTGTGTGTTTGTGAGAAAACAAATATTTAGTGATAACATTAAAAAGGAAAACTTAACTAAACTGTCTGGTTGCAGTCAGTGCCAGCACCCTGTTGCAATGGACAAGGGGATATTCGCGGCCATCAGGTTGAATGACGATGGACCACCGAGTATCAGGACCGCAGCCGCAGATATTACAGCAGCAGAACGGGACCATGCTGGAAAACTGGACACTGAGGCATACAGGACAGCTGAATGATGATATCTCTCTGTCTATGGAAAAACACAGAGAAAGCAAAAAAACAAAAAACATCTTGGTGAATGTATTGTCATCATATACAAAGTACTATTGATATACAATTATAATACAAATGACAGGGTTAATCAAAACAAAATGTCAGCCTAAATAATAATCTTCCAAATTAAAATAATATTCATAATGTTTTTGAAGGTAAATACACCAAATAATAAAATGAAAACATTTTTTGTATTATTATTTTTCTTAATATAATAAATCTATTTTGTACCGGAACCAGAACAACACACCGTACACTCTCCTAATGTCTACCTGACGTAGCGACCGTCAAACAAAGGAGTTGCTAAACCAAAAGAAATGGGATCCGGTATAAAACAAATAAATAGAAATAAATAAACTGGGATAGAATCCCTTTCTCCCCCGATTTGAACACAAACATTGTGTTTAAAAGTTAGAGAATAATAGTTAAACTAATTAAACAAATAAATCGTGTAAAATCTTTGAAATGTTCCTTTATTGGGAAATAACTCTAAAGGGATAATAAAGACATTTAGCTATTTGAGTGGCAAAAGATAAAAATAATAAAGACCCTAGTTTATTATCTACATCAGACCGGCCAAGACTGATATAAATGACAAATTTTGAGCTGAAAAAAGGTTATGGCACCCGCTCTGTACACAAGCTATGCCAAAAAGTTTGAAGTTAAGAGATATAGTTAGTAGGACGCTGCGCCTCATCCTGAATAATAGTAATGTTGAAAATAAATAAATAAATCAATAAAATAAAATGATAGTTGACACTCATTTGCCAGGAAAAAAAATAAAAATAAAAATTTGGAATATTAGAATACATGAAAAAATTATTTTAGAAAACTTGTCAATTTTCTATCGATAAAAGAATAAAACATGGATACTAAAGGAATTATTCTATATAATAGATAAAATTATGGTTGTCTATGTTTGTCCTAAACAAATTAAAAAATATTTTAACACTGGATTAAGTACGGCGAAAAATAATGATCCTAATTTAGAGATTAAGTAGTTACCACGGCGGCCGTACGAGAGTTCTCACACACACGCACACATGGAGGCACACACACATTGATGAGACGACAGAGACAAGCACACGCACATGCACACACATACATGCACGCACGCACACACTCATACACAGAGAAAGCAGAACTCCCCTGCATTCCTCAACAGATAAGACAAAAACTCCCAAATAACACATTTAAGCAAGCGAGCGCGGACAAAAAATAGCGTATAAAAATGCGTTGCCTAAATTAAATTGGGTAAAATAGTATGTTGAAAATGTTGCCTCAGTAAAAGTATTGTTTTAAGTAGTGAGAAAAGTAATTTGGAATTCTAAATAATGAGTGTATGAATCGCGGATCGTGACCGACCATACATGGTTAAATTTACGAACTGAGGGTTCAGGGGTTTACAGTAATAAATAACATAGCAACACTATGACCAAGAATTAGTGTTGCACAGACTATAAATTATGAATTCAGATAAAGGTTATCACTGTACTTAACTCAAGCAGGCAGGCAGGCAGGCAGGCAGGCAGCGGCAGCGGGGTGGGTAGACCGGGAAGGGATCGGGTCCGTGGGAACCAGGGACCACCAGGGACCCCCCAAGGAATCCCCCGGACACCGGTGTGGTGTGGACGTCTGTTCCAAAAACGGCGGGCTTGGTTGACATAATACGTCATCGTATTCCCAAGAACTGACTCAGAACATGTCGACTGGTGTCTTAAAAAGTTTCAGTCCGGGTGAAAAAAAGAAAAAAGAAAAAGAAAAGGGAAAGGGCGCTTTGGTTCGACTTCTGTCTGGACCATAAATTATGGATCTCATTAGAAGCCGGTCTCGAAGATGACCAAATTGATAAATAAGTGCGCTGGTTTGTAACAGGCGAGAAGGATTAAATTGTAAATAAGGGATAAAGGACCGTATATAGAATTTGTTATAATTAATATGATGAAAAGACTGTATATCTTCGATAGCTCTATAATGTGGAGGGCAGGCTATAATGCCCCAAACCCAAAGTTTAATATATCAGAGAAAAACCTTTTAGCTGTCCTGAAGTACAATTAGCCTTAAAATAATGTTTAGCTTTAAGAGCAATTAGAAATAGTTCAAAATGTAATCCTGGAAAAGATTAAAAATGATGATGAGTAAATATACCCATAAACCCTGAAAATTACTTACTTACAACCCAGGACAAGCTGTGAAACCAAATGGACCCAAGTTGAAACATAGTGAAACATAGTCGGCAAGTCAGTTCCGTGGAAAGATGAAAAACAGACATATTATGGGGGAGACGCAAAAAGATTTATTACAGAAAAGCCCACAGACGTCGCACAAAAATGTTGAAGCATTTCTCCCAAAGAATTAATGGCGGAGACAAGCATTATATGAAAATCCTTATCAGGAAATACACGTGGCATATGATGAAACTTCCGGCATGACGTTTACTGCAAAGGCTCACGGGAAATGAAGTTCCAATAACATGATGCAACTTCCCTAAATGCAAGATGGAAGATATAGTGTAGTTTTTGGAAAATCCCCAAACCCTTACAGCGTGGTTTAAGACATAGAGAGAGAGACAGTCCCACACAAATGAACAAGGTCAATGCCTAGATAACAGTCTGGGAAAGAAAACGAATTACCCATAACAATCTGGGAAATTGCCAGACAAAGTATCAACATTTCAACTGTGTCCAGAGTGCAAGTTGAACATCCCTGAAAATAACAGATCTACAAGGTGGTAAAATGAATGGAAAAGATCTACAAGATGACATATGTAAATCATTCACAATTAGATTCTAAAATATTAAATATTTCCAATATTTCCATCATCCATTCACATTGGTTACAAGCAGGATTTTCAAAACGCCATAATAACCTGTAAACTACGGGCGCTGTCCTTGGCGATTGCCTAGCATCCATAGATCGGACGTAATTCGTGGCTTTGTCTTGCACCACACCCGACGTGTACTCAGGGGTGGATGTAACATGTCCCATTTGGGGGGGGGCAAGAGAACATGTTGCATGGGTGCGGCTTCATCCCCCGTGGCGCGAAGCAAAACGGGCGATGAAGTCGCACCAACACCATTTTCAGTCTCACCCATACGCAATGGTATGGGTGAAGTCGCACCCATACCATTTTCAGTTACAGACTTTTGTTAGGCAAGTAAAGCATCAATAACATCAATTGCTGTTGAAGTTGCAACAGACACGCAGCATGCATAATGCTAAAGGTCTGACTCAGAGAGTTTTCTGTTGTCAATGATGAAATGCTGTTGGTTTAGTGGTGCCAAAATTGTAGTTAGTAGCAGTAGTAGTGTTTCAAATCATTTTAAATATAAGCACTTTAATTTGAAATATCTTGGGTTGTTTTGCATGGCATCGTGTTTGGGGGGGCAGACTGGGTATTTAGGAGGGCATTGCCCCCCCATGCCCATGCCTAGATCCGCCCCTGCGTGTACTGTGTAAACGCTTCTGGCGAGAGGTAAACAGCAGTGTGAAATATTGAGATACGTGTTTTTTATGCCCGACGGTGATGTTTTGAAATCACTGATTGCAGCCAAGTCTAAATCAAAGACCAGCTAGGCTATGAAGGAAAATGCTTTCACCAGATGAAAGAATAAATGGATTATGACTCATGTGTATCTGTGGTTATGCACACAGAATGTCTTTACTGTGCACCATTCCATTCATCTTCTATACAGAAGATATTGAAATATTTGGAACCTCTAACAGATTTAATCGTACGCATTTAAGTGTGTGTGCGTGTGTGTGTGTATATTTATGTATACAGGTGCTGGTCAACGAATTAGAATAATTTGAACAGTGCAATCGTTAAATTCTTTGAATGCATTTCTTGTGCAGAAAACAAATCAGGTGTTCACCGCGCCTGTCCTACTGGTTAGAGTAATCACAGAACTCGTAACCTGTAAAAAATTTGCTCAGCTGAGCTTTCCAAAAGGCCCATTTAGGCCATTTAACTGTGACACTGTTGTTTCATTGAATTAGAATAATGGAGAAACCGTTTCATTGAATTAGAATATTTTTTATTATAATTAGAATCATCACTTTCTCAGTATTTTGTGGCTGCCCCCTTGGCTTGTATGACTGCCTGAAGTCTCCGTGCAGGGGTTGACACTAAGGTCTACGAGGTACTTGCCCATCGGGCAAGTGCAATCAGGTTCTACTTGCCCTCAGGTCATGGTCACTTGCCCCCCCAAAAATATATTGTAAATTTTGCTTTTAAGTTTACTTCCTACTTGGGTGCTTTCAACAGGTGGTCCAGGGACCACCAGTGGTCCCGGAGAGGGTTCCAGGTGGTCCCTAGCTAGGTTGGTTAACCAGATGTAACTCTTGAGAGCGTAAAAATGAAACCAAACGGACCCGCAAGGGACGGTTTGGTTTCATTTTTACGCTCTCAAGAGTTAAAAATTCATCATCTTAATTAGCCCATAGTGGTCACAGACCGAGTGGTCCCTGACCCCAGCAAAATGATAGTTTGGAACCAAATGAACCGGGGAGAGAGATAGGTAGATAGCTAGAAAGCAGGGAAAGACACAGAGGCAGAGTGCAATGACTGCCTTCAAGACAAATTTATCTTGTGTAGTGTTATAGTGCACGAAGTTGCACACTTGCCTGATCGGGCAACCAGGTAGCAGTCTTCACTTGCCCCACCATTTTGTTACTTGCCCCGGGCAAGCGGGCAAGTGTTACTGTCAAGCCCTGTCCGTGGCATCGATTTGAAGAACTAGCTATCTCTACCTATCTCTCTCCCAGGTCCACTTGGTTCCAAACTATCATTTTGCTGCGGTCAGGGACCACTGGGTCTGTGACCACTATGGGCTGATTAAGATGATGAATTTTAACTCTTGAGAGTGTAAAAATGAAACCAAATTGATCCGCAAGGGTCCATTTGGCTGAGGGCAAGTAGAACCTGATTTGCACTTGCCCGATGGGCAAGTACCTCGGAGACCTTAGTGTCAACCCCTGCACGGAGACTTCAGGCAGTCATACAAGCCAAGGGGAAGCCACAAAATACTGAGAAAGTGATGATTCTAATTATAATAAAAAATATTCTAATTCAATGAAACGGTTTCTCCATTATTCTAATTCAATGAAACAACAGTGTCACAGTTAAATGGCCTAAATGGGCCTTTTGGAAAGCTCAGCTGAGCAAATTTTTTACAGGTAACGAGTTCTGCGATTACTCTAACCAGTAGGACAGGTGCGGTGAACACCTGATTTGTTTTCTGCACAAGAAATGCATTCAAAGAATTTAACGATTGCACTGTTCAAATTATTCTAATTCGTTGACCAGCACCTGTACATGTATATATTTATACACATTTATACTCACATTGCATAATTAAGTCATGCAACAACCATTGATAGCTGTACAAACATTAGTGGTTCATTGTAGATTTAGTATATCATTCGATATGTAGTCTATGTACAATAGGTTGCGGGTATTATGTGTGTGTTTAACTGTGTCATTTAAACTCATTTTTAAATCGGTCTTTTGGTTCTTGCTGTTTTTTTTGTGTTGTTTTCATTTCAATTCTGCCTCATTTAATTTGTTCTTGTTCTTGGACATGTTTTGATATTATTGTTTTTTCTCAACCACTTAAATGATTAACACGTTCACAACTTGTTGCTAGCTTATAGATTTTCTACTTAATATATACAAATTTTTTGAATAATCATTTGTGATCAATATTTGAAGCCATAGTATCACTGCCCCAACTCATCCTCATGATTTGTGACCTTTTGCTTCCCAGATGCCTTGAACACGAGGAACCGGCAGGTGATCTGCACTACACTGAAGATCCTGCAGCACCTGGTGGTGTCTGGAGACATGGTGGGACAAGCCCTGGTGCCTTACTACAGACAGATGCTCCCAATCCTCAACATCTTCAAGAACATGAACAGTGAGTCTATATAAGCTGTTGTGTTAACTAAACCTTCCCATTGTGCTGCTTTGTATTGGTTTGAGTTTCCGTTCGAGTCTCGTCACAAACCTGTGAATTACATTAGGACCCTATAGGGGCGACCTTTTGGTCATGTTAGCTGATGCTCGCACGGCCAACAATGCGGCAAAATCGGTATTCTTTCGCCATGTTTCTTCTCTCTTCTTTGACAGACACTACATCCTTCCCTCCCTTTCTGTTGTCAGTTAGTCAAGGTCGCGTTGTGTTGTGTGTGTTGACCAGTGTTGCATAGCGCTGCTGCACTGCGTGTTGTTCCAGGGCTGCATTGTGTTGCTGTTTGCTGTTTGAGAAGGAGACCGTGTCCTTGCTGCTTTCCACCTGGGTGACACCAGGCGCCGAGGCGATGGCCGTCAGATAGGCAGAGTTCTTTGTGTTGCCCTGTCAAAGCGCTTAGCGCGGCGCGGGGCGGCTCGAAACCACGCAACGCACCCGTCACCGAGGACTTAAAAGGCGGCGGCCGAGTCCCCGAACGCCATTCACCAGCGCCGTCAGTGGGATGTGAGGACATTGTGAATCAATCACTTAAACACAGGCTTTAACAGAGGGCTAACACAAGGCTTTAGTCTCTTAATCAATATCCAATTTGAATCTCTTGTCCCTTTAATTCGCGTACATTATCTGTGGCCATTTTTTTGTGTGCGGCCTAAAATAAGGAGAGAGAGAGAGAGGGAGAGAGCAGCACAAAGATAGCAAGGGGAAGACAAAGGGAGGGGAAACAAAAGCATGCCTTATTAGCGCAGGGCCTTATGCAAATCTCCGCCGTAAATTAGCTGTCAAATCAATCCCCTAAACCATTTTGATAGCACAGAGCTTTCCGTGGCACAGCGCAGGCTCAGCGGTCGGCCGGAGAACCCCACCAGGAATAGTTTATGTCTGCCTGATAGTTGCCGTGTGTCTCTGTCTGTCTGCCTGTCCGCCCTCTTGTCTCCCCGGTGCAGGCGAACATCGATTAACCCTGTGCCCACCTCTCACCTGGCAGCCCCCCACCCCCACGCTTGCTGCTGACCTCTCCTAGAAAGAGAGGCTACTGCACTGGGAGAAAAGATCCATACGGTTGGCAGGGCACAGCCTGTGACCTGCTTAGCAAGCACAGTGCTTCCCTACCTCCAGAGTTATTCAAAGAATCACTTGTGTTGACTCACCCGGGGTTTTACAGGAGAATTCCACCCCAGAAGGCTTTGTTAACATTACTTGCAGTTGATTTATTTCCAGATGCTATTTTGCGAAGAAAAAAAAAAGTTATTGGCTGTCAATCTTTTCCCCTACCGCACCATAAGCTTAGAATGGAGCATGTTCAAACTTACATCGCTCAAAAAAGTATTTTATTTTTTTTGTTGACTCTCCACCACGTAAATAATGTGTTGACACTCACACTTTCCACACGTTTATGGTAGAACCAGGCTGAACAAAAAGTGAAAGTGTCAACACAATATTGACATGGTGGAGAGAGACAATATATGGCAAAAAGGAAGCAAAGGAAAGCAAAGTAAATAGGTGAATTTGAACAACATTCCACAGCCCCATTATAAGCTCAGTTAATTAGCACAGCTATTTTCCCCCCCACAAAATAACAACTACTTTTTTTGGCAATAAATCTACTGAGAATAAAGGTAAGAAAGCATTCTGGCTCTCCTTTAATGGTGACTGTTTTATTTGAGGTTACAAAACAAACAAACAAAAACACATATCAGAAAATACAGTACATGAAATAAAACACTTGTTATGTCAGGTTTTAACATTGAGGTTTGATAATCAAATGCAGAAAACGTCTTCAATCCCACATGACTGACAGTTTGAAATGAAGATTACGTGCTTTTATCGTTGTTGTTGTGAAGTACGACTTTCACATAAACAACAAGAAAAAGCAAATAAAGTCTCTGCCTTTTGTGAGATGCGAGGCTTGTAAATTCTCTGTTAATGTATTGCAAATGTTGAGTCAACATGGACAAGCTGATGGTTGGACGAGCAAAGTTATATAGTTGTTTGTTGTGATCAGTGGTCTGTTACAGTCAACAAGGCATTATTTATGCAGCGTTTGAGCCATGGACCACCATTTGATGAGATTTAGCTCATCAGACCCGGAAAAACTATAATATTGTTGGATTCGATTAGATAACAAACGCTGGTCAAAATACTATCTCTAATTGTGGACTTCCTGTACATTAACTAATGCAGTTAGTCTAGAGAGCTTTCAGGCTCTCAAGATTTAACCATCAATAATCCTATTAACTCTGGGGACCGCTGGGGACCACCTGGAACCCCCTCAAGGACTCCTGGTGGTCCCAAGAGCACTGGTTGAAAATCACTGGCCTTTTTGGACCAAATTTGCTCATATACTCTCTCTACGTCTCTCTCATCAGCCCACAGACCAATGTCTCTTATCCAGTGTGGGCTCTTTACAATACCTCATGTTTTTATGTTTTCGTTTTTTCCCCCCCTCCATCCCACGCAAGTTTTCCAGGCTGTCTTAACTCCAGCCAGCCGCGCAGCAGACAGAACAGACACCCTGGTTGTGCTGAGCCACGGCGGGAGACACAGAGAGCTGTGTAGTAGTGAGCCGTAATCTCTCTCTTTAGCTCGCCCATGCACACTATAAATCACACAGCCTTCATGGGATTCCTCTTTCTTCTCCCTAGCCACAACAGTGCCACTGTCCACTGTGCCCTTTCTGTCTGTGTGTGTGTGCGTGCACGTGCATGCGTGTGTGTGCGTGTGCATGTGCATGAATAGACACTGTTGTTTCCCTGCACACTGCAAAATCCAGTGTGTTATTTTCACCCTAGGGAGTGTGTGCAGGAGGACCCATTCCGACACTGGCAGAGTTAAAATGACACCGAGGACCACTGTGCATGCAGATGTTAGTGTCTCACACACACACACGCACGCACACACACACACACACACACACACACGCACACACGCACGCACGCACGCACGCACGCACACACACTTACACCCTGACACAGACACACCACATTACTATGCTGTCCCAGCCAATTACACAGCCCCGGCTCCGTCCATGCCATCCCTGGTTTTCTACTAGGGGGCCGTGAATCAACAGGCTGACAGCAGGCGGACCATGAGCTATACAGCCAGATATTACACACTGTTACGTCCTGGGACATGTCCTCAGGGCTCCCCTCGCCCTGACCCCCATACCACCCCCCCACCCCCCACGCCACTGTATCCGCTGAACGCTGACACAGGCCTGTCCACCTGTTTGGTCGGTGTGTAAGGTTGATCTGAGGCATTAGTCCAGGTGATAGACTAGGGGTTTTCAACCTTTTTGACACCAGGGACCACCATTTATTCAGCATTTGAGCAGTGGCGGCTGCAGGATTTATTTTTTCCCTGGCGGGGGCTATTTGACTGGGCAATTGGATCTACCCCCCCGCCGCCGCCACCGTGCAGCGAAGGCGGCTTTAGCCTATAATGACACTTGGCCACCCCCTCCCCTTGGTCACCCCTTGCATTGGAACAGGGTCCCTCTAAACAAGTCTCTGTAGTTCCCTTAGAAAAAAAATTGTCAAAGAAAAAATACAAAACACCAAAACTGTGTGGATGATGATGCACATTGCACTGGCAGTCTACA
>CM076980.1:13881421-13888921 GCA_039105355.1 Benthosema pterotum | reverse complement strand
CAAATAGCTAGTTGATGGAAAACTGCAGGGGTTCTGAAGTAGTGGATTGCAAGCCATAGGCTACATTAAAGTACGGCAATCAACGTTGACATAGACAACACATAAATAATGAGTAATATTCTGAATGGTGTTACAAATCAAAATATTGTTATTGACATATCAAATATGAACAGTGACAATCTCAAGTGCTAAGTGCTGACCACTGCAGGCTACATGCCTGCAAATATAATCAATTGGATCTATCATCTGGCGTCTTTTAGCAACACATTAAGTCAAAGGTAGGAAAGAACTTTGCAGAAGCTGTGTGGTGGAAACGAACGTCAGCCGCACCGTTCATTTTCACCGTAGTTCAGACTTGGAGACGGTACGGCGTCAGAGAGTGCTGCAGGCTGCGTGTGTGCGCACGTATTGATGATCAATCAGTGTTTTTAAAGCGACTTTCTTCACGCCAATTCACGTCTCTAGATCTCCTCTGTGTCTCTCGATCGTTTCGTCTCTGTTGTTGAAATAGTTTATAGTGAGGTATGGCTGTGTAAGCACGCGCGTCCAAAACCAGTGTGTTCAGTGATGTGATCCGTTAGATCATTGGTTTACAACCCTTTTGATAGTACGAGGGTCCACTATTTATTCAGCCTTCGAGACACGGACCAGCATGTGATGACATTTTAGCCCCACAGACCCCAAACGCATGATGTCTTTTGCATTGTCCACAATACCAGACTGCCTGGATTGGGGAAACAAAACAGTCAAACATAGATCCAATATAGAACGCATAGTCGAACGTACAGTTTATTGTTAGACACAACACGTGTGGGATGCATGGGTCGAAATGAGTGGAATACGATCGTGTTTGCAGTGGATCGTGTTTGCAGTGGAAATTGTAATACAATACTGTTAATACAGTTAACCAACTTTCGATAATTGAGCTAAGGACCACCTGGAACCCTCAGAAGTGCCACTGGTGGTCCCCGCCCGGCCGACTGGTTGAAAACCACGTGAGTTAGATGTCCCCTCCAGTGTTTGGAAATGCGTCCGTTTGAAAAATCAGTGGGCAAAGGTGCTACATGAACGGGATGGCTGCGCCATGATGCCATGCCTGTACATGTCTACGGAGTTGTCGCAACTCTGTCTACTGTCTGTAACACTGTGGCCATGCAAGGGCATGCAGAGTCAGAGTTGCGACATCAATGGCATGTAGAGTCACAGTTGCGACATTGGGGGGTCAGAAACTGAGCGCTCGAGCGCTGCTCATGCAGCCTGGACAGACGCGCAGTCGAACATGCAGTTTATTGTTAGACAACACAATCAACACGTGTGTGATATGCATCGGTCGAAAATGAGTGGGTAGTGTTGGAATATGGACATTGGACAGCAGCGGCAGAGGCTGGACGATGGTAGCTTTGACTGCTAGCAGGGTGTAATCCATGTCGTTCTGCAAAGCTGGATCTCCGTCCCAGTTCGTAAATAGGTCCATTAAGAAATGCTGGTGCAATGGTGTGGAACGTAGATGTCGTAACTGTGTCTATAGTGTAAGGCAGTGGTTGAGGCCGGGGGAGGGGCGTGTGTACTGGAAAGGTTGCGACATTGAGGGTGAGAAAGTGAGATGTCGAACGCAAACAATTAAAATAAAAATATAATCGATGACATACGAGCAATGGCAGTTTGATGTGGCAACGCTAAAGATCAGTATGTGTGTGGTGGCTCTGTTTGTTTTCGAATGTTCTCGCTCATACTCTGTCAACCCGCAACACAAAGTTTAGGGGGTCAAATATGTTTTCCCCAAAACGCCTGTGAAACTATTTTCGAGCTTCGGGCCTAGTGGCGAAATGTGTAAGTGCAGTATGTTAATGGCGGCGGACGTAACGGAGTTGGACGGACGTTCATGACGTCCCTTGCGCCAGCCAGGACCAGCTGTGTCAGTGTTCCGTGGCGTTGTGTTCCGTGTGCATGAGAACGCCACTGAGCAACTTGTATTGAAATGCACTGAGCAACTTGTATTGAAATGCATAGCAAGGGGCGGGGCTATGGCCACAGTTCACTCTCTAGCCTCGAGTGCTTTATAGCCAGATTGGCTATGTAATGTAGATTAATGGTCATTTTGATCTGTATGTTTGACGGTTTTGTTTCCCAAATCCAGCCTGGAATTGTGGACAAAACCAAAAGAAATCTATAGTTTTGGGGTCTGTTGAGGCTAAAATGTGGTCCGTGGCTGAAATTTTGCCTAAATAGCGCCCCTGTTATGAAAAAGGTTGAAAACCCCTGCAGTATATAACTGATTAAGTCTTATTATACGGTACAGCCCTGCCACATTACATTGCACACCGATATTGATGAACAATATGAGGACACTGGGAGTCGTTGCATTACAGCCATCCATCTCTTTCTCTAAGTGGAGAGGATGTATTTTCTGGGTGGCCTCATCCGCGCGGCGCTGCACTGCACTGCTGAATATTCAGCGCGCGTCGCTGTGTAGTTTATCTCTGGCTAGACGGCGAGTATAGCACTGTGTGTTTGAGCCCCGCGTTGTTGCTGTTGTCCAGATGATTTTCTTCGCTTATCTGTAAGGTGTAGGTCCCTAAACCCCCATTCATCACTGACAAACACGCGCAACGCAAGCACTCATGCATGCGCACACACGCTCGCACTTGCACATTCGCACACGCACAAACTCGCACTTGCACAAACTCACAAGCGTGCACACACACACACACACATGCACTGGCACACTTGTGCGCACACACAGTCACGCACGCACACGTGTGTGTGTGTGCACACACGCGGTTTGATTTGCTTCGTTTGGCCTCTTTTATCTTCCTGCTAGGAATGTGGCCAGCTATGATAAGACCTCCCACACAGATTGTACCGCACGCACGCACGCACGCACGCTCGCACGCACGCACACACACACACACACACACACACACACACACACACACACACACACACACACACACACACACACACACACATGATGGTTGCTCTCTGTCT
The DNA here is from genome assembly GCA_039105355.1 of Benthosema pterotum. Taxonomy (NCBI): domain Eukaryota; kingdom Metazoa; phylum Chordata; class Actinopteri; order Myctophiformes; family Myctophidae; genus Benthosema; species Benthosema pterotum. Next base: position 13,885,933 of record CM076980.1, on the reverse strand, counting down.
TGTGAGTCTGGAATGCTGGTGTATAGTTTTTGTGTTGGTGACAGATGCACTGCTAGCTGGCCACTCTGTCTTGCTCTGTACTGTATGTGTATGTGTCATCGTGGCACACAATAACACACACACACGCATGCACACACACATGCACCGTATTGGACACAGTGAGGTCTTCATATGTGCGTGTGTGTGACTCAGTGAGCTCTTCATGGCTTATAAAGGCTCAATCATACTCCAGGGAGAAGTGGAATGGTTTCACCATTTAAGGTGAAACACATTTCACCTAAAGTGGTGAAAGGAGTTGAGGCCATCATACTTGGTGGTGATTCAGTTCAGGACACTCCTGTGCTGATGTAGAGGGCAGGGGTGGAATCGGGCGTCTTCTAGACCAATCAGTGAACGGTATGAATGCTTCAGGGTGAACTTGTTGAATATTAAAAACAGAGATGTGTAGAGATTCGTGGTGATAGCTGATCACTGCGGTGATTGACGTAATGTTGTAGTTTTATAACCCTTAAAAAACGACACCACACAGTGAAACCTTTTCACCGCGAGTCACTTCACGGTGGAGTATGAATAAGCCTTGAGTCCCAGGCCATTCCCAAACACGCTCTTATCACCTCTTACTGTATAGCAGCTCCTCACAGTGCGTGAATGCTACATAGAGTCCTGAACGACACCTCCGAAAATCCAATCCAAATCCCTTAATAATGATCGGAAAAAGATTTTTTGCATATGCATTTGGAAATTGAGAGAGTCTGGCAACACAAGACTACAGTGCGTGTAACAAAGAAAGGCAAGGAAGGAAAGGCAGTTAAACAATGACATTGTGGTTGTGGAGATGATACACATGTGAATTGCTAGCTCAATAGACCCTTCAGTAAGCCCCTCCCCAAATTGCTATGCATAACATGTGGTAGACAAACATCTCCAACAATATTTTTTATCCGTACTGTAAAACATTGTTAAACAATAAATAAATGTCACACAGATGTTATGACTTGTTGACGGATTTGGAAGAGATTTTGAAGGTCTGGCTTTCGTCAAATTCGGCCTTTTCCGAAAAACCTCGAAAGCGAAAAACGTCATGTTGGAGTATGTCGTCCGAGAGCAAAGTCTATAGCCTTTGTGTTATTTAATGTTAATGTCCGCTGTATTTACATTGGAATGAAGGAGCCCGGCTGGAAAGTGCACAACCCATGGTTGGACACTGGGGAGAGGGCGGGGCTTATAGAAAGGTCTATTCTTGCACTGTGAGTACGCCAAGGAAGACAACCCACTCCACATGTCTCAGGCTGCATTACACATTGCTCAGCAGCTCTAATATGATCTGTGAAGCCACGTGGCACCGGCAATGAGCGTCAAACAGGGTTTTTGAGGGGCCCATTTCTTCTCATTAATCCTAACCCTGTAACGCAACATTCAATCAACCCTTAATTATAAATTTGCATGACGATGCGGGGCTTGGAGCGCACGACCAAACGCACTTTAACTTCGGCCCGTGGGAGTCACCACCGCAAATGCAAAACGAAAAAAAAGTGCACCGTATGTCATAAATGCCATTAACCACACAGCTTCCGTGGGTGCTCACGGCTACGCAGCACACATCATACGCCGCCCATGCTAGGCAAAAAAAAACGAAACAACAGCCTGGTGGAGCAAGGCGGCAGCTCCCCAGAGTGCCTCTCTGGTTTTCTCTCATTTAACAATCTGACAGAAGGCCAAGCGTATGCCGGCGTCCTCCACCACCTGTGCTTCCTGTCCACAGTACCACAGACACAGTCGGCCCATGTAAGAATGGCATCGGGGAGGGGGGGGTCTCTGCCAGCACCGCGGCACGCAATGCCTTTTTGTATTTATCCAGTGTTGAAGTTAATTCCAGAGGATCCCCATTCACAAACATTTGCTTTATTTAATGACCTTTTCCAGCTGCTGTTGTGAAAATGAACGCGTCGCCAAGCATTGCCTGACTGTGTACACAGAGATTCAGCGGTGTGTGCCAACTCAAAACCAAACGCTCAGACATACACACACATGCGCCCACTTAGGAGCACACACACACACATACACACACACAAACACACACGCACACACGCACACACCCCTGGCCCCTGTGTAATCCATCATCGTCCAACAGACACACAGAGCGGCTTGTCTCGGTGGACCACAGAACACACATCGGATCCACTGGCCCCCATCTTATTTACCAGCTCCTTGTCCTCACTGAGTTTATCTATCTATCTATCTGTCTATCTATCTATCTATCTATCTATCTATCTATCTATCTATCTATCTATCTATCTATCTATCTGTCTGTCTGTCTGTCTGTCTGTCTGTCTGTCTGTCTGTCTGTCTGTCTGTCTGTCTGTCTGTCTGTCTGTCTGTCTGTCTGTCTGTCTGTCTGTCTGTCTGTCTGTCTGTCATGGTTGTAGTACTCAGTGATGGGCAAGTTACTGGGAAAATGTAGTAACCTACACTACTTGTTACTCTCGAAAAAATGCAGCTAAGCTACTCTACAAGCTATCGCCAGAAAATTGTAGCAAGCAACACTACAAGCTACATGACAAAAGTAGCTTGATGTAGCTTGCTACATCATCACTACATAACATAAATATATATCTCATCTTAATGTACAACTTTCTAAATACAAATCATAATAATAAAACAATATGGGTAAAAATCATAATGATAATAGTTTAGCGGAGGGTTTGAACATAGGATGGTGGCATGTTTAAGTTTTGGGATGTATATTAGAGGTTTTCTACCCATTAAAAATGGGTGGAATTTGAAAATGTGTGTGGGAAAATGTAGTAAGCTACAATCCTTGTTACTCGAAACAAGTAGTGTAGCTTCACTACAAGCTACTCGAAACAAGTAGTGTAGCTTCACTACAAACTATTCCCAGAACAAATGTAGTAAGCTACACTACAAGTTCGGGAAAATGTAGTTAAGCTATGTAGCTTAGCTACTTGTAACCAGTGATGGGCAGTAGCTTGTTACAAGTAGCTAAGCTACATAGCTTAACTACATTTTCCCGTAACTTGTAGTGTAGCTTACTACATTTGTTCTGGGAATAGTTTGTAGTGAAGCTACACTACTTGTTTCGAGTAGCTTGTAGTGAAGCTACACTACTTGTTTCGAGTAACAAGGATTGTAGCTTACTACATTTTCCCACACACATTTTCAAATTCCACCCATTTTTAATGGGTAGAAAACCTCTAATATACATCCCAAAACTTAAACATGCCACCATCCTATGTTCAAACCCTCCGCTAAATTATTATCATTATGATTTTTACCCATATTGTTTTATTATTATGATTTGTATTTAGAAAGTTGTACATTAAGATGAGATATATATTTATGTTATGTAGTGATGATGTAGCAAGCTACATCAAGCTACTTTTGTCATGTAGCTTGTAGTGTTGCTTGCTACAATTTTCTGGCGATAGCTTGTAGAGTAGCTTAGCTGCATTTTTTCGAGAGTAACAAGTAGTGTAGGTTACTACATTTTCCCAGTAACTTGCCCATCACTGCTTGTAACAACCTACTGCCCATCACTGGTAGTACTTGTATCGAAATATCGTTTTCAATAAAAAAAAAGATCTTATCTTATGTAAACAGAAGATATTGTATCATATCCTTTGACTTTGTATTATATCAATTTGCAATTGATGAGGAGAAAAACACATCTTGTGTTCAAATACAATGTTCACCTACTGTATGTGCCAGATCACTGCTTTTTACTTAACACAGGTGTCTTAATTACTGTCAGAAATAGTCCGTTTTTAATCCCATTCTGGAATCCAGATAGTGTATTACTCAGTTTAAGTAGGGGATCTTTTTCATCATGTCCACACAACATCTCAGAACACCTCTAAGATATATTAATGACATAGTAAAAGCGTTTAAAAGTGGGTGGAATTCCCCTTTAACAATAGAATACGGCACTTAAAACATTTAAATAGGAGTGTATATGTGACTCCATCAACCACTTTTGTGAAATAATTCCACACCTTGCTTTTCTTTCTTTCTTCTCCTGTTCCAGGCAGCTACATCTACTGTATAACAAGATGAAGATATAAATTATTGAAACCAATAATAGGCTATATATAATATTAATAACTGTCTGACTAAGACTGGTGCAGGCTATTTGCTGAAGATTGTACTTTGGATGGTTGCCTTTCCGTGTTTATTTGCAAGTCAAACAGACGAACAATGTCGATATACCGGGGTCCAAATTTTGCCAATATATCGGTCAGGCTCTAGGATCTATCAATATATCTATTGGAATTGAAGGATAGGACGAAGGGAAAGGGGCCAAAAGAAACAATAGAGAGAGAAAGAGAGAGAAAGAAAGAGAAAGAGAGAGAGGTAGAGAGAGATCCCAGGTAATAGCAACCCCAGATGTCCTTACCTTCAGCATGCTTGGTAGCACATAATGACTTTTTTCGCACTGCTTCCAAAGCTTTGGGAACGAGACAGTGGAAGAAAATAGAAGGGGAATATATATATATA
>CM076980.1:13856421-13876421 GCA_039105355.1 Benthosema pterotum | reverse complement strand
CAGGCCCATTTGGTTCCAAACTACCATTTTGCTAGCGTTTGCTAGCGTCACAGACCCCTGAGTCCGTGACCACATGTGGGAACCACTGATTTAGACTGATTTAAGTCTAAGTTAAGTTAAGTTTAAGTTATGTAGCTGATTGTGACTTAAACAAATCATAGTCTTCGACTGCAAAAGGAAATGTTTAAAGCACCCAAGTAGAACGTAAACTTAAATGCAATTGCAATGCAATTTACAATATATTTTGGGGGCAAGTGACCATGTTATAACAGGGCATAGAGGTTTCCTTTCTTTTTTCTACGTTGTAATTTTAAACAAATAACGTCATTTTTTTGCATCTTCAGGACAAAAGGCAACGTTTCTCTAGAATTCTCCTTTTAAACTCGCTCTTATCAGTGTAGCACTGGCAGACAGTGTGGCACGTGCGCTACACATTTTCTACTTGCCTTCTGTCCCCTGTGTATAGGCTACATTACAGACCCCACTTACTACTCCTGGCATGTATTTCATCACAGAGGCACCTTATCTCTGCCTGTCTCACACATACAGGCACGTCGGCATGCGCCAGTCACTGGGCCAGCAGCCTCTCGCTATTACTAATGGCTGTAATGCGACACTATTCTAATATTCTAGCACATACTGTGTTTCAAGGCAGGAATGAATGGCCCCACACCCCACTCCTGACCATCATGCACACATAAGGTCATAGCTTTGCCTCAGTTTCACCCATATACTGTACAGCAGGGAATACAGCATGGGTGTCAAACTCTGGCCCGCGGGCCAAATTTGGCCTGCCGTGTAATTTCATTTGGCCCTTGAGACATTATCAAATTAAAGGGGAAGAGCACCCATTTTCAACATTTTAATTTGTCATTAATATACCTTAGAGATGTTGTGTGGACATGATAAAAAAAAAAGTTCCCCCAATTCTGTATTTCCTAAAAATGGAGGTCTGAAAAAATCATTAACATGGTGAAATACATCTGATGACATCACCAAGATGTATTTCACCATGTTAATGATTTTTCTTTCAGACCCATTTTTTGAAAATGGGTGGAATTCCCCTTTAAAAGGTTCGTTCAAACTTGGCCCGCGGCTTTGTTCAGTTTTAAATTTTGGCCCACTCTGTATCTGAGTTTTACACCCCTGACATACTGTGTTTCAAGGCAGGAATGAATGGCCCCACACCTCACTCCCGACCATCATGCACACATAAGGTCATAGCTTTGCCTCAGTTTCACCCATATACTGTACGGAATAGGGTGACTGGATCTGTTGGACAAGTGGGGAAACGTTATGGGACGAAACAGAGTTAGCAAATTATTTAAATCTTGATGTCAGATTAAAAAATATAATAATAATTCAGGATTTGAATTTGAATATATCAATAGTTGATCTGCAAGCTCAAAACGTGCAACACTGCAACATTTTTTGAGCTTGTAGATCAGATATTTTTGATAAATACGACACTGAATGTAGTCTGGCCCCTCTGGAGTGAGTGTGGAAATACTACTCAGGTAATTTTAGCAGACTTAAAAACACATCTATAGCAGGAAAAGATGCAGCAAAAAGCCACGTATTATGGCACTGATGTCTGTCAGTCACAATGTGGGACAGGGTGTCAATTTGTGGGGACACCCTCAAAGGTCTTGTAAATGATGGACTGTCCCAAGCAAAGAGGGACATCTGGCCACCCCACTCCACTCCAGACAACAGTTGCAGCCGAGTGTCATAACAAAGCTTCCATCTGGCTTGCTGGCTCATATTCTCCCACAAACGCGCACGCTCATGCATGCGTGTACACACGCACATAATATAGTTCTTAAGTTTATATTTTTTTCATTGCCCCCACACACAGTATGTCATGAAATCCACTGAGCTACCAATACATTTCTACTCTCCTAAAGGCGTATAGGAAGGGGTGACTGTTGGCTGTAATTGGCTCTAATAGCTTATTCACCCATTTCATGTTTGCATTTTATTAATAACAATTTGTCATGCGAGTGGTGGTGACATAAAGGCTAATTATGTCTTGACATTCAGGTCAAGAACATGGATCAGTGGACATTACCTTCTGGGCTCATGGTCACAACTTATAGAAGACAGAAAATAATAATTATACAACAGGGTCACATTGATGACCAACAGACCCATACAAAACTAATGAACAAGAGTATTTTGCATTTTACTAAAGTTGTGAAATGTCCAAATATGGAGTGTGTGACACACTCACTCACTCACTCAGTCACTCACAGACATTTCTGCCTGGCTTTCATATTATACAGTATGTCTCACTGCATTCGCAATGAAAGCCAGTCCGAAATGTGTCTGTGTGTCTGCGTGTCACACACTCCATATTTGGCGCAATTTATGAGCTGTGTTGGCTTTCCCGCATAGACGCGCATCAGGGGCGGATGTAACCACAAAGATCCAATTGGGGGGGCAGGAGAAAATGGTAGGGGGGCAACTTCATCGCCCATGTCGCTTCGCGCCACGGGCGATGAAGTCGCCCCCCTAACCATTTTCTCTCTTTCTTTTTTATTAGTCAAGTAAAGCATCAATAATAACAATAATAATCAGTTGTTGTTGAAGTTGCAACAGACACGCAGCATGCATAAAGCTAAAGGTCTGACTCAGAGAGTTTTCTGTTTTCAATGATGAAATGCTGTTGGTTTAGTGGTGACACAGCTGTAGTTAGTCAATAGCAGTAGTAGAGTTTCAAATCATTTTAAATAGAAGCACTTTAATTTGAAATATCTTGGGTTGTTTTGCATGCCATCATGTTTGGTGGGCAGACTGGGCATTTAGGGGGGCATTGCCCCCCCCATGCCCATGCCTAGATCCGCCCCGGACACGCATGTGTGTCATACTGGATGATGCTGGCTTCCATTCACACACATCTATCCGTGCAAACGCAGCAATTTGGATCAAGTTAAGTCCCCATTGGGACCTTGCTGGTCCACAAAGCACCATAGCGGGTTTAAGTGGTTAACTCGGAGAGTGTGAAAATGGACTCTGATTAATATTGAGGTGCTTAAGGCCGTAATTACAGGAGAAGCACTTTTCGATAAAGATTTTGGTCGTTCCCGTATTGGATACAGCTATTCAGTATGATCGGCTGTATATGGTTCAATAATCATTCTCTTAAGTTTTATTCAGTATGAGCTCATGGCAGTTTGCTAGTGAGGGCAGATTTCAGACTGGAATTTCAATTTTGCTAATCTTTATGGGGCTTTTTCACCCCAGTGTATTGTTTTATGTTGACCCATTCATTCTGCACTATACCGGCTCATGGAGCCACAGTGTCATCTGCCACTAAATGTGTGTTCCATTTTTCATGATGAATGTTAATTGATTTAAACAGAAAACTGATGAGCTGCATCTTCCAGTTAAGAATGAACTTTTTTTTCAGATTAATTTTAGACATTCAACCAAGGCTGTTCTTTCTATTTTGAATGTAGGGAGTATTGTTTTCCAATACTGTGTGTGTGTGTGTGTGTGTGTGTGTGTGTGTGTGTGTGTGTGTGTGTGTGTGTGTGTGTGTGTGTGTGTGTGTGTGTGTGTGTGTGTGTGTGTGTGTGTGTGTGTGTGTGTGTGTGTGTGTGTGTGTGTGTGTGTGTGTGTGTGTGTGTGTGTGTGTGTGTGTGCGCGCGTGTGTTGGTGCTCACGTATAGGTGCGCGCATTTGGAAATTAACATGCACACTGGCAATGTTTTTTTCACTGTCAAAATTCACATAGTGCTGTTTTTTTATATCTGTGGTAACACACACACACACACACACGCACGCACGCACGCACGCACGCACGCACGCACGCACACACACACACACACACACACACACACACACACACACACACACACACACTGTGCAGACAGATCCCATACAGGTACATGCTCCTCAGAGAGCATGGAGGTGCAACAAACAAAACATGTCAGAATTCTTGTTGCTTTTACACCAGTGTGGTGAAAGAGGAGCTGTGGTTTCATTGGTGTGTGTCTCCTGTAGAATGTAGAGTATGCCTGTTATGTTCTGCTTCCACAGTTTAGGCCACAGTGCAGCAGAATGATAAGGCCCTACTTGCACAGTAAAACAGGTCAATTTGCTCTCTCACAGAGTTAAATTACTATAATAACCCCTTTAACATTGGGCTTGTCTTAGGCAAATTGTAAAAAAAAAAAAAAAAAGCATTTTATTTATAAAAGACAATCTTACTATTCATCGCAAACATGGAGATCTATTTGTACTATGTGAGCTTGTAGACTATGTGAGCTATGTAGTCCCGATACTCTATTTGTATCTGAAAAGAGTATTGGATCCGACCTTTTTTGGTCATGTCGGTGTTTGCTGTATGGCTAACGGAAATGTACTGTATCAGTATAGGTCCTATCAGTATTGGTAAATATGCCAGTGATCCGACGCAATTTGCTTTAATGTTGTTCAAGTGCACATTTGAGTGAGGAGTCTGCTATATAGGTGGACTTCATATAAGATTTTTTTTGTATATATACAGTATATTGTATATGGGTATCGGCTAACAGAAATTGTTGTATCGGGATCGGATTGGTAATGAAAAAAGTGTTCAGGATGTTCCTATGTTCATTTAGTTTTTTGTTTGTTTTTGATTGATGGGGCTTGGGATATTTTTTATCATGAAAATTCTGCTGTGTAGTAATACAGCTTCAGTTGAATATTGCATTTACATATAATTGTAGGTAGCTGCATGCCGCCATTTATCAATGCTGAGCTTGTTTTAAAAAAGTCCAGACCAGAATTGGACATCTCATGTCAGCACACAGGATGTGCTTCATCCTTCCCTTGATTACCATGGAATAAGATGGCAGCCTCAGGGGTTGACACTAACACTTGCCGGCTTGCCCGGGGCAAGTAAAAAAATGGTGGGGCAAGTGAAGACTGCTACCTGGTTGCCCGATCGGGCAAGTGTGCAACTTAGTGCACTATAACACAACACAAGATAAATTTGTCTTGAAGGCAGTCATTGCACTCTGCCTCTGTGTCTTTCACTGCTTTCTAGCTGTACACAATTCCAGGCTGGATTTGGGAAACAAAACAGGCAAATTAACACATCAAAATGACCATTAATCTTCTATAGTGTAGACCTGGGCTAATTAAGATGATGAATTTTAACTCTTGAGAGTGTAAAAATGAAACCAAATGGACCCGCAATGGTCCATTTGGTTTCATTTTTACGTTCTCAAGAGTTACATCTGGTTAACCAACTTAACTGGGGACCACCTGGAACCTGAGGGGCAAGTGACCATGACCTGAGGGCAAGTAGAACCTGACCGTCGGAGACCTTAGTGTCAACCCCTGAGCCTCCACTGGTGTGACTTCGTGACTGCTCTGAGCCGTGGAACATGCTCTGTTTAAACCAAAAAAAAAATGCGATCTGGGATAAGAAATAGGAACTACAGGTGATTGAAAGAAACAGCCGGCAGGAGGTACAACTAGTGTTTTTAAAATCAATGAATTGACGGCTATAATCGGCAATGGCGGTTCTTGTGTTAAACCTTTCGCGTGTGTGCTTTTTGTGAATGTGCAATATTACGTTTTTGCCACGACTTGAATAAAACCGCTGAGGCACATCGCTTGCATGGCAAAATAGAAAAATCAATAGCAGTGGTCACAATGCATTGTAGTCCATAAATAGCTGTCTTTTAGCAGCACTAGAGCACTGTGCTAAACAACATTATCAGCACTGACTGCTGACCATAGAGAAACATGCTTTTATCCCTAGTCTACACAGTGACCACTTTTCAATATTTCTAACAAAAAAGAAGGTGAAAAAAAACAAACACCTCACCATCACTCACATACGAGAGAGAGAGAGAGGGAGAAATAGCTGACGACAGCATAAACAAAACACATTTTCCTGTACAGTAAGGTTAAGGGGGCAGTTGAAAGCCCTGCATGGTGATTCAAAAAAACACGCTCCAGTGTTTCATTATATTGCTCTTCCTGATAACGCCAGTAGGCAGGAGAGTGCTCTCACCACGCCACATCCCACTGCACAGAGGCCATGTAATTAACTCTGACTATCTAACCTCCAAAGCCAAGGTTGTCACATTATCTCTGCTCCTCCTACGCCCCGTTCTCCCTCTCCATCTCCTCCTCCTCCAACACCCCCCTGTCTCTCCCCCTCACTCTGTTTCACACTATGCCCACCCTCCTTCCCAGTCCAGAGTCTGTGGACATGGGTCAAGATCTGTGATTTTTCTGAATGGTCCCGCTCAGATTCTTTCCTAACGTGAAGCCATACACGGGGACAAATTTGATTAGCCCCTCCTCCTTTAAAAAGGAATTCCACTCATTTTCAACATTCAACAACAATATGCCTTTAATATACTTTTGAGGTGTGATTTTAAAGATTTTAAAAAATGATAAAAAAAAAGTTCCCCCATTCTGTGTTTCCAAGAAATGGAGGTGAAACACATGGTGAAACACATCTTGATGACATCATCATCAAGATGTATTTCACCATGTTAATGGATTTCTTTCAACGCTTCTTTTTTCTGAGAGAGTACAAATGGAACCAAATTAACCCATTAGGGTTCATTTGGTTCACATTTGTACGCTCTCAGAAAAATACTGAAAATGGGTGGAATTCCCCTTTAACTTTTCCTCTACCCAGACTTAAAGTCCATGTATTGGTGGACTTATTGGTGGACTTATGCCTGCCCACAGACCAGGTGGGCAGCCATAAGTGGTGAGGAGGACAGGGGACGAGGGTGACCCTGACTTGTGGACATTTGTGAGACTGCAGCTGAAGTGACTTGGTGTAGCATCATGAATGATCTGAGTGGTTGTTTAGGCTTCAGCGGGTATAAAACGGTATTAAAGGGATATAATAAATTGGATTTTGAATTCATGGTGGAGCAAGTTTTAAACCCTGGTTGCATTTGACTTGGCAAATGGTATTTATCTGTGTATTATTAGAAAATCTATCACGTGTGCTGTACATTTTCAAAGAGACTGCTTTTCCGGAGGACAAAGTGTGACTCACGGCGCTGTGCCGATTCCCATGAAGAACCCCTTTGTTGAGAATGTGCAACATCTTAGAGAAGCAGAATAGAATATAATGCCCCGGTTTGTCGCTGGCGTTATTATTTAGAGACGACTCCAAGCCACTTTGTGCTTTTCAACAGACCACTGGTGCATTCTGCTGCCAAAGCTCCCCAGAGCGTCCCATAAGGGATTTTCCGGCATAATCTTTCTGGATGTTCTGCTTTAGCTTGGGCCGGCGCTATTATGTTAATTCCTGTTATCTATAGATTACTTAACGAGATCTTAATTAAAGAGAGCATGGATACACTTTCGAACAAAAGGCTACAATCATCATGGAAATGATTTAAAAAAAATGTGAGGCATATTTGTACGGTGTGTTTGATTAATGCAGTAGTATTTCATTTTATTTAGATATTTCTCTGGAGGCAGTCTTGTTTCAATGCATCGGAAATATACATGAATATTTCCGAGAGAGAGACCATTCATTAAAAAATGAAAAGAAAAACAAAGTATATATATATATATATAATATATATATATATATATATATATATATATATATATATATATATATATATATATATATATATATATATACTTTGTTTTTCTTTTCATTTTTTAATGAATGGGTTTCCAGATTTTCTATGCAGTGACCGGACTGGCCTCTTGATACTCCGGCAGGGACCACCTCACTGCTGCGTATTGGCCAGCTAAACCAGCCCTCCGCCCCATGAATAATTCACCACGGCGCGCCTGACGCAACTCTTGTAACGGCTTGACCTTGGGGCACCCCACCCCGTACGCCTGGGACGATTTACGCACTCCCAAAAGAGGGGTGGCCCTTACTCTCTCCTCCTCCTCCTCCTCCTCCTCTCATGTCAGTGCCCCCCCACCCCTCTTTTCCTCCCTCACGTCCTCTGTACAGCCCTCCCCTCAAGCTCACCGCTCCATGAAATATTTAGCATGGCATGGATGGAGAACCTTAGATCTGCGACTCCCCACAGCTTTTGCTCACTTTCTCCTCGCCTCCTCCCGCGTGTGTCTCTCTCTGTCTGACTCGTAAGTCTCTCTCTCTCACACACACACACATACACGCACGCCCGCCAGGGCTGGATCTAGAGGGGGGCCAGGGTGGGCAGGGCCCACCCAAATGTGCATCCTGCCCACCCAATGAAAGGTAATATCAGTGGTTTTCCTCAGTGGTCCGGGAACCACCAGTGGTCCTTGAGAGAGTTGTGGAAAGTTGGTTAACCAGATGTAAATCTTTGAGAGCGTAAAAATGAAACCAAATGGACCCTTGCGGGTCCATTTGGTTTCATTTTTACACTCTCAAGAGTTAAAATATTCATCAACAGAATTAGCCCAAGTCTACACAACTAGAGAATGTGGAAGGTTAATCCTCATTTTGATCTGTATGTTTGACTGTTTTGTTTCTCAAATCCAGTCTGGTATTGTGGACAAAATCAAAAGAAATCTTTTGGGTTTTTGGGATCTGTGGGGCTAAAATGTCATCAAATGGTGGTCCGTGACTCAAATGTCGAATAAATAGTGGGGCCCCGGTGTCAAAAAGATTGAAAACCACTGCTACATATGAAAAACTTTGGAGTTGCCCACCCTGCCATTCTTCGTGCCCACCCTAGTAGGGCTGGCTAAATCCGTCCCTGCCGCCCGGCGCACGTGCGCAGGCTATGCTCTCACTTTCTGGCTCTTCCCCTTGACTGCTGCTCTCCAGGTGGGAGGGGAGATAGGCAGATGGAATGAGACAGTGTTTGCCTGAAACATTTAAGGTTTCTGTCCCCCCGAGTGGCCTCTTGTCAAACGGTTGGACTGACTGCTGCAGTCCCCGGGACCAACCTGCCCTTCCTGATATCTGATATTCATCTTGGTATACCTGACTGGCTGAATTAGGGCTGTTGAGCGATTCGAAAAATGTAATCAGATTAATCACGGTTTTTCAAAAATTAATTGTGAAGTAATCACCAATCCAAAAATATGCCATGTTTTCCTGTACAGGATTTGAAAAAAAAAAAAAAGGAAAATAATCTGTTTATTTTTAAAATATTTATCAGCTATACTGTATGGCTCAGCGGGTTCAGTCAGTGTGCACTCGCTTTAAATATGGACAACCATCATTTTTCAAGACTCATTTGTGGGGGAAAAAATGAATGTCAAATATCATAGCCTCTGAATTTAATACAACCTCATTTTTTGGGATATTTCCATTGAAAAAACATAGTCTTAGAGGCCAATAGGGTAAACGGTATATTCACAAAATCACAATTCCCCAAAATAGCAAAAGGCATCACGATGGCTACATTGATTAAAGATGGAGTGCTGTGATTTTCCAATTTTCTACATGTTTAAGAGGTGACAGTACTAGGACAGTGTTTTTCTTATGTGCAATGATGTCTTCCCTTTTGTATTTAGGTTTTTTTTTTTTCTGGGTGGTGAAAACCTTTCCAGTTAAACATGCCCATAAAAAACAGCGACATCACGCATCACACTCCTCCTTTATCACACTCACAACTACAGCTGTGAGTGTGGCTTCAGTTCAGGTGGATCACTAGGCAAACCAGGTATACTAAATGAACTGGTGGGGGATTCCAAATGACATTTTAACAAATACTGTACACATTTTTTGAAAAAATAAATCTTCCACCTCATATAACAATAATACCTGATGATCACCTTTTGGGGTGGAAAAGCTCATGGCACTCCGTCTTTATTTTAGCCAACCTCTGTTTATTCCTATTTTCTTTGTTTTTTTTCCCCCTAACCCTGACTCTACTGTCAGTGTGGATGAGATTTGGAGAGGTGTGTGGACAGCATCAAACAAGCCTTGTTCGGAAGCTAGGCAGGCCATGCATCAAAGTATCACTCCCCCTCATGTTTTGCTCCTAATTGGAACCATATTAGTTACTCTGCGGCTAATACTCAGTCAGACAATACCTCCATCAAGATGTAGACTAACTGTATTGCTGACTGATTTCACTGTTTTGTCTTTGAGAGAAAGAACAAAGGGTGAAACATGAGACTTCCCCTCTGAGAGCTTGGAGTGTATCAAAGTTACGCTAGCGGTCGATGGGCTTGTCAGTCAGGACAGTTGTGGAGTGGTGATGGAGGGCAATGGGAGTGCGTGTGTGCGTGCGTGTGCGTGTGTGTGTGTGTGCACACGTGTGTACGCTGTATATTCGTGCATGTGTGTGCAAGAGTGTCTTTGAATTATTATTATGTACTGTAAAAGTGTTCATTCAGGTCCACTGCATTTGCTCACGGTCATCTGTGGTTTGGTGTCTGTGAAACCTGACAGAAAAAGACTCGCTCACTGTATAAAAAAAGGAATAAAGGAAGAAATCATCTTTTCGTTATTTGCTCATAATGAGCTCGGTGCTCAAAAGTGCATATTAAAAATCCAAACATTTCGGTCAACATTTTTGAGTGTTTTTCTGTCAAGTTTCCCATATGTTTTTGAGACCACAGCATTTGTAGTTGAGTTTGAACAGGAACAAAAAGGACAAGGGAAGGCGCAACAGTTTTCTCTGTGCTTTAGTTTGGCGATGTTTGTCTGATATATTCTTTCCACAAACAAGAGGACAAATGTGAGGTATGGAAGTTTGTTGTTGAATGTATCGAGAGGAAAAATAATTAACCATGAGTTGTCGCCATGAAGCTGCCTTAGTTTCAAGCCTGTTTTTCAAGTTTATCGCAGTGGTTTTCAACCAGTGGTCCGGGGCCCACCAGTGGTCCTTGAGAGAGTTCCAGGTGGTCCCCAGCTAAATGATGCAAAGTTTGTTAACCAGCTGTAAGTCTTTGAGAGCGTAAAATGAAACCAAATGGACCCTAGTGGGTCCATTTGGTTTCATTTTACGCTCTCAAGAGTTAAAATATTCATCATCTGAATTAGCCCAAGTCTACACAACTAGAGAATGTAAAGATTAATGGTCACTTTGATCTGCATGTTTGACTGTTATTTCCCAAATCCAGCTTGGAATTGTGGACAAAAGCAAAAGACATCTTTAGTTTTCGAGTCTGTGGGGCTAAAATGTCATGTCAAACGGTGGTCTGTGGCTCCAACTGCGATCTTATCCACTGATAATGGTCAAATCTGCTTGCGGTTAGGTTTAGGGATAGGGTTAGAGAAGGGTGTAGCCATGTTTGTAGCAAAACCCTAGCCCCCTCCAACCGTAACCCTAAGCCTAAATCCCCGACGCTCAGGTCGGGCATTTAGGATTAGGGTTACGGTTGGAGGGGGCTAGGGTTTTGCGTCTGCGAACAATGGGAGTCTGCAGAGCATGGCCATACTGAGACGAAAAAGTCCTGCTGATGACAACGTGATAACTGCGATCTTATCTACTGATAACGGTAGAATCTGCTGGTTTGTTGTTGGTTAAGGGGGGTTACATGGATCTGGACAGTGTGCTGCTGCTGCTGCGTGGCCATGCAGCCCCCGCTGGACCCCGCGGGGTCACAGGCTCTCTCTCCTCTGTGTGTTTGTCATAAACAGCCCCTGCTATTCTGAGCCAGGCAGGGAAAAGGTCAGCCTCCCTCTGGTAACCTAAGGATGTACGGATCGTCACGGTTGAGCACACAATCCATTAAAATCACAGCCTCTCCAGTTTCACAAGCACCTTCCATTTTTGGTTGTATTCATGCGAGATGGGGTCCGGTCGAACCATTCACCTTTGTATGGAATTGGATATATATATATCTATATATAATATATATATAGTGTGTGTGTGTGTGTGTGTGTGTGTGTGTGCGTGTGCGTGTGCGTGTGCGTGCGTGTGTGTGCGCGTGTTTTGGTAGTCGAATCGAATACGGTAGTTGAATAATTTTCGACTAGTCTATAGTGATATATATTTGTTTTTCATCCAATAAAAACGTCCGATTCTGGGCTTCTTATTGAAACAGTGCCTGCATATTATACTACTGTAACCCAGTTACGGTATGACTTGAAAAATAAGCAATTAACCAATAGTCAGTCCCAACACACCACCATTATGTCTGCTGTAGAAAAAATAAAAATATATATTTAAAATATATATAAAACATATATGAATGATTATTAGAAAATAACGAATAGTGAATTAATAGTCGAATAGTGGTTTGCTAGTGGAATGATCGAATAGTCGAATATTTAGTTAATGCCCTAATATACAGTATACAGTATACTGTATACATTGCTGAATATATTACAAGCATTGGAGGCTTGTAGATCACCTACACACACTGTCAGATGAAACCACTATCTCAAAAATATTAGTTTAAAAAAAAATAAAAATAAAATCAGCTAGAAACCAAGAAGAAGAAACAATCAATTTGAGGTGGAGCATTATACTTCCTACAACAGCTGAATGCTCCAGTATACTGTATTCAGTTGTGCTGTGTCTCTGTTCAGATTTTTGCCTGGGGCATGCCGCTAGCAGAGCGGATAGCGCACCAACTACATCAGCGCAATATCCCCGCGTTCAATTCTGGATGCCTGTGTTGCGTGTCCTTCCGACTCTCTCCCTCAGCTCCCATTCTGTCTGCACTGAAATACTTTAGAAAAAAAACAACTAAAAAACTAAATTAAGTTTCGCTGCATGCATTTTTAAACTACACCAGTGTGAAGCATCAAAACAACCTTCAGTCTCTCTGTGTGTGTGTGTGGTGTGTGTGTGTGTGTGTGTGTGTGTGTGTGTGTGTGTGTGTGTGTGTGTGTTGTGTGTGTGTGGTGTGTGTGGGTGTGTGTGTGTGTGTGTGTGTGTGTGCACGTGCGTGCATGTGCTATAACCTTTTATACAATGCATTGTAGCATAACTCTGACTACAACTGTATATATTTGTCCCCATTTTCAACTGTTTTTATTGTATTGTTTTGTGACTCTTGCTTTGGCAATGTAAAATGTCTGTTTTTATCATGCCAATAAAGCTCCTTTGAATTGAATTGAATTGAATTGAATTGCATGCGCCAGGGGTAGAGTAACGGGATGGTAACCGCAATGTTGCCAGTTCGAACCCGGGCTCCCTTGGAGTTAGTCTCAAAGTGTCCTTGAGCAAGACGCTGAACCCCTAGTTGCTCATGATGTGCTGGTTGTGCCTTGCATGGTTTCCGCTGCCATCAGTGTATGAATGTGTGTGTGAATGGGGTGAACATGATGCACAATCTATGTAAAGCCACTATAAGGCACTATATACCGTAATTTCCGGACTATAAGCCGCACCTGAATATAAACCACACCAGCTAAATTTTGGGGAAAATACTGATTTTTTTTTTCCTTGTATAAGCCGCACCTGACTATATAAGCTGCACCAGACAATAAACTTCATGTTAGAGCACCGTTGTGGCTTTTGTTGCTACCTGGCGGCAGTGGCTCAGAGGTAGAGTAACCGGATGGTAGCCACAAGGTTGCCGGTTCGATCCCGGGCTCCCGCAGAGTTAGTGTCGATGTGTTCCCTGAGCAAGACACTTAACCCCGAATTGCTCCTGATGTGCTAGTAGGTACCTTGCATGGTTTCCACTGCCATCAGTGTATGAATGTGTGTGTGAATGGGTGAATGTGATGCACAATCTATGTAAAGCGCCTTGGATAAAGGCGCTATATAAATGCACCATTTACCATTACCTGTAAAAATCCATAGATTTGCCGAAAATTACGGTAAATGCACCGTTTACTGTGACTGTATGGCTCCTGGAAATGCCACCACAGAGGTTTTAGCTTCTAGCCCCAACACAAAAGAGCTCTCTCCTCGGTTTGCATAGAGAGAGAGAGAGAGAGAGAGAGAGGAGAGAGAGAGAGAGAGAGAGAGAGAGAGAGAGAGAGAGAGAGAGAGAGAGAGAGAGAGAGAGAGAGAGAGAGAGAGAGAGAGAGAGAGAGAGAGAGAGAGAGAGAGAGAGAGACAGAGAGACAGAGAGACAGAGAGACAGAGAGACAGAGAGACAGAGAGACAGAGAGAGAGAGAGAGAGAGAGAGAGAGAGCGTGCTAACATCTGTTTTGGAGAGAGCAGGAAAAGGGCTGTGATTTTGCACACCTGCACCTGGATCACAGCTTTAGCTAAGGCAACAGGGTGCTTGCCAAGTGTTAGCCTAGTTGGCACAATCTGAAGTTCAGTCCTCTTGACACGTACAAGAAGTTAGTTCATCTGCAGATGAATTAGCAGTTAATTAGCGCCGCTATAGTCTCTGACTGGAGAACTTGGAGCAGGGGTGCCCAAAAGGTAGATTGTGATCTACCGGTAGATCACACAGGCCATGCAGGTTGATCACATGACAGTCCCCTAAAGTGTATAGATCTGTAACTCTTGAGAGCGTTAAAATGAAACCAAATGGACCCTTATGGGTCCATTTGGTTTCATTTTACACTACCAGCAAACCGCCCCTCCCCCCCTTCTCCTCGCGTCCATTGTTGTTTAATCCCCCCTCTGTTTCTCTCCTCTTCCTACTTGCCTCAATTATAATAATTTCTGCTGGTTTTATGTTTATTTCCTATTCTATTTATGTCATTGTCTCTATCATTGAATTCCCCCTTCCTTCCTTCTCCTCCTGCCTGTCGCGCTGTGGTGTGTTTTCTTTTTTTTAACCAGCCGTTAAAAACAAGCAACCGCTGCGGTGCTGTGGTTAGTAAAATCCAAGAGGAGGGCTGGAAAGTGCGGTGGTTGCGGTGGTATGACGTCATGTTGTAGGCAACGGTGGTCGCGGTGGGCACCGAAAATCCATCTCTGAATAGGCCTTAACAGTAAGTTATACCATCCCCAACTATTTCAAAGCAAAACTTTCTAGGGAACCTTGAAATGGATTTTCAGTAATGGAACTATCACATTAATTTTTGATGTGTAGATCTTGTTGAGCCGCTCATTTTGAAAGTAGCTCTCAAGTCAAAAAAGTGTGGGCACCTCTGACGTGGAGGGTGTGTGTGTGGTGGTGGTGGTGGACCTTCACCTGATGATGCCATCCCGATTATCTTCATCTATGGCACCCCATCAGGAAACAGATGTTGTGTATCGATTAGGCACTACACAGAAATCTTTAAAGGGTCCTCCTCACCGACGGGGGAATCTCTAGATGGTTATCGTGACATAAATGAATGAAAGCAAGTTGTAAAGCCTATAAATAATTGTGATTGAGCCTCCTGCCAGCAGGCAATACGCAGCCTCCTGTCTCTGTGTGCAAGTCACTGGATCTGGGTAAACAGTGATTTGCCTTTCCATATGGATTGTGTTGTGTGTGTGTGCGTGCGTGCGTGCGCGCCGAGTGTGTGTGTGCGCGCGTGTGCGCACGCGTCCATGCGTTCGCACGTGTGCTAGTGTGTGTGTTAGGGGCAGATCTAGGCATGGGTATGGGGGGGCAATGCCCACCTAAATGCCCAGTCTGCCCCACCAAACACGATGGCATCCAAAACAACCCAAGATATTTCAAATTGAAGTGCTTCTATTTAAAATGATTTGCACTACTACTGCTACTAATTAACTACAGCTGTGTCACCACTAAACCAACAGCATTTCATCATTGAAAACAGAAAACTCTCTGAGTCAGACCTTTAGCTTTATGCATGCTGCGTGTCTGTTGCAACTTCAACAACAACTGATGTTATTATTGATGCTTTACTTGACGAATAAAAGTCCTGTAAGTGAAAATGGTATGGTGTGGCTTCATCGCCCATGGCGTGAAGCGTCACGGGCGATGAAGCCGCCCCCATACCATTTTCCCATTGGAAAATGTTACATATGCCCCTGGTGTGTGTGTGTGTGTGTGTGGTGTGTGTGTGTGTGTGTGTGTGTGTGTGTTGTGTGTGTGTGTGGTGTGTGTGTGTGTGTGTGTGTGGTGTGTGTGTGTGTGTGGTGTGTGTGTGTGTGTGTGTGTGTGTGTGTGTGTGTGTTGTGTGTGTGTGTGTGTGTGTGTGTGTGTGCGCACAGACTGCCCATAGCTGCTGCTGCGGCAGTCACCGCAGGGTGAACTTTTATTAAAGACTTGTAATGAGTGTGAGCCATCAGGAGCCAGCACGGCTATTGATTACCAATAAAGAACCCTCCATGGAGACATGCTGTGATCCATAGATAATGCATTGCACAGGGACCGCCACCATGTCCTTATGTGTACAGTACATACCTGTACTGCATTCTACTCCGCTGAACATGGAATAATAACAGCCGCTGTCAGGGCTACAACACGAGTCACGACGACACCATATAAATACTGTAAATGGTAAATGGTGCATTTGTATAGCGCCTTTATCCAAGGCGCTTTACATAGCTTGTGCATCACATTCACTATTCACACACACATTCTTACACTCATGGCAGTGGAAACCATGCATGCAGGAGCAATTAGGGGTTCAGTGTCTTGCTCAGGGACACATCAACACTAACTCTGCAGGAGCCTGGGATCGAACCGGCAACCTTGTGGTTACGATCCGGTGGCTCTACCCCTCTACCCCCTCTACCCCGTGCTCAGTGTGTGTGTGTGCGTGTGTGTGTGCGTGCGTGCGCATGCATGCATGACGTGCGTGTGTGTGTGTGTGGGTGCGTGCATGCACTATGTGTGCAGGCATGCAGGCAGTCTATAGGTCCATGCTGCCTGGCCCAGGCGGACGTAGGTTACGTGGAGGTTACAGACTGCGTGCTTGTAAATCTATAAGCCAGCAGATCGTATAGGAGATAGAGGTATAGCAGCGCACAGCAGAGGAGCCCCTCCAGGAATCACTGCTGGGACAGAGAACATGTGTGTCGGTACAAGCACATATATATGCCCCCCCCCCACACACACACACACACACACACACATTCACACACCACCACCTTCAGAGTGGTTGGGGGGGAGAGCAGGGGCGGATATAGCATTTCCCGATTGGGGGGGCAGAAGAAAATGGTATGGTATGTTGTTGTTCACGATGAAGCCGCCCCCGTTGTTGTTCACGATGAAGCCGCCCCCATACCATTTTCAGTCGTGTTTCAAATTCTATTAAATATAAGCACTGAAATATCTTGGGTTGTTTTGCATGCCATCATGTTTGGTGGGACTGCTGGGCATTTAGGGGGGCATTGCCCCCCCCCCCATGCCTATTTCTAGATCCGCCCCTGGGGGAGAGTTGGAGTGGTGCTGGGGGTCACCCCATCACTACTGATCCATGCAGGTCGACGCACACACGCCTGACGCCCTCCCCTGATGACACACACGCACACGCGCGCAGGCACACACACACACACAC
Source organism: Benthosema pterotum (assembly GCA_039105355.1). Lineage (NCBI taxonomy): Eukaryota > Metazoa > Chordata > Actinopteri > Myctophiformes > Myctophidae > Benthosema > Benthosema pterotum. The sequence continues at coordinate 13,859,208 of CM076980.1, read as the reverse complement.
ACACACACACACACACACACACACACACACACACACACACACACCTACACGCACAAACCCACATGCACACAAAACCCTGAGCAGTTCATTTCAATGCAAATAAGAGCCTCGCTCCTCTTCGGGGAGGAGGGCTTGGCAGATTGCATTTTCTCCGCTCTATCATATAGCAGATCTAGTAGCTTGTGTATAGTGTGATGTTCCCCAGCCAGGGCCAACCAGCCATGTGGGGCTTCCCTCTCTCGGACTGATTTATTGAGTTTCATGTTAAATACAGTGCCATACACCACCCCCTCCAACCCCCTCCAACCCCCCCTTTCTGGCTAGATGCATTTCACGTTTTTGTCATGCCGATATAGATGCAGTCATGCTCACAGTGGATATGTGAATTTACTCCTGCAACGTCACGTGCATGTGTACTATACAATTGTTTAGTGACAGGGTGGTTACCAGGGGTGTAGTGGAGGGGGACGCGGGGGGGGGGGGGGGGGGGGGGGGGGGGGGGGGCTTTTCACTTTTCACTTTTCACATCTAGAATATTTTTGGGGCAAAAGTAGGCCTATGTTTTTTGTCTTGTCATTTACTTTTATGGATACAATTAGGCATTGTAAACAATCTTTCTCAATATGCTCTACTTTTTTAATAGCGTGTCTGTGTGTGTTGCGCAGGTGCACGCGAATGCAAGTGTGCATGCACGTGTCTTAAAGGGGAATTCCACTCATTTTTAATATTTTACTATGTCATTAATTTGAGCGGTGCGCTTGTCACAGACATGCACAGAGCAAGTTCAGTCTGGAAACCTCAGTGCAGTCGCTGCCGGCCCTTTAAAGGGCCGCCTCAGCATCACATTCACATGATTGACTTCATCCAATCACAGGCTCTCACAGGCTATTTAGACTGTAAGTTTGAATTGCTCTTCCTGGTTGCTGCCAAGACTATCTAATAAGGACAGGAAGCCAAGACATGGCTTCCTGTCCTCATGGAGGAAACAGACATGTGCAGTACAGACCAGGAAGTTTGACGCTTGGCAAACCATCCAAGAGACCAATGGCATGCATGGTTTGCAAGAGTCAAACTTCCTGGAATGCACTGCGCATGTCTGTTTCCTCCCATGAACCAATGTGGGACTCCCCCGTGGGTGCCTTCGCGACATCTCCTTTTTCAATTCTCCTTGGTTGCTGCTGCTGCTGCTCACTCTGATACTGCTGCTATGCTTTATGCTTAATCATTTTGCTGCTAACCCTCCTCCACCCCAGCTACCACCTGTAGATTTGGATCTGCCGTTTGGGTACGGGGGATTCGGAGTCCTTACGGTCAGGACTGTTGCGCTTGATCTGAGTACCCAAAAAGCAGATCCAATTCATCCGCCAAACCATGATAAATATATTGCTTATTTTATATTCAATAAATGAATATTAAACCCTTCTTGAGTTGTCCTGACTGAAATACCTTAGAGATGCTGTGTGGACCTGGTAAAAAAGTTTCCCCATTCTTTGTTTCCTAGAAATGGAGGTCTGAAAAAAATCATTAGCATAGTGAAATTCATCTTGATAACATCATCAAGATGTGTTTCACCATGTTAAAGAGTTTCCTTTTTTCTGAGAGTGTGTAATGGAACCAAATGGACCCGGCCGCTAGGGTCAGAAAAAAAATTGAAAATGGGTGGAATTCCCCTTTAAGAGGCGTCCCCCCACTTCTAAAAGTCCCACTACAACACGGGTGGTTACAGTTTATTGTGTGGAGGATGGAGGTTTATTTTATTTTTTTAAGTGCTGCCTCTCATGCCTGCGGCATGAAAGATGAGTCCAAGGTCCTCCTCCTTCCAAACCCTCCCAGCAGGCCTCTGTCCTCAAAAGAGCAAAAAGCTCGCCGAAGCTCTCACTTCACCGGACAGATTACAGCCAATTAAACGCGTCCGTTATCGCCCCGTAATTACAGCCGCCACTCGAGCCACAAATAGACCAAGCGGGGCCAAGTAATGGCCGTGGACGGCGTGGTGAAATTGACCCAAATACATGGAGATGAGTTTCCATTTTTCACCTCTCTAATCAGCCCTCTCATCAGCCGAGGCCTATCGTTGAACCCACTCCTCTTCCAACACTGAAACCCCCCGACCAGACATCTGTTGCTTGGTAAGCGTAGAAAATATTGTGTCACGTTGCTTTAGTTCAGGGGTTTTCAACAGGTGGTCCGGGGACCACCAGTGGTCCTTGAGAGGGCTCCAGGTGGTCCCCAGTTAAGTTGGTTAACCAGATGTAACTCTTGAGTACTTTCAAGAGTTAAAATATTCATCATTTGAACTAGCCCAATTCTACACAACTAGAGATCTATATGTTTGCCTGTTATGTTTCCGAAATCCAGCCTGGAATTGTAGATAAAAAAGAAGAAATCTTTGGGTTTGGGGTCTGTGGGTCTGAAATGTCATCACATGGTGGTCCGTGGCTCAAATTCTGAATAAATAGTGGGCCCTGGTTTGAAAAAGGTTGAAAAGCCCTGCTTTAGTTTGTTGATATATTCATGATTTTGTGTGTGTGTGTGTGTGTGTGTGTGTGTGTGTGTGTGTGTGTGTGTGTGTGTGCGTGTGCGTGCGTGCGTGCGTGCGCACGTGCGTGTGCAGTTCTTTCGTGATCAGGCCAGATGGAGTAGTTCTCGGTTCCTTGTGAGAAAGGCAGCAGCTCTGAAGGATTGACACACTGTGACACCTCTCTCCGTCAGGCTGATTAGTCACCTCTTTGAAGTAGCAGCCTATATTAAGGCTCTTATGTGGGGAGCCGGACTGGCACTCGCCTG
>CM076980.1:13841421-13851421 GCA_039105355.1 Benthosema pterotum | reverse complement strand
GCCACTCTCCTCTCCAATCAGTCAGGTTGAACCTCTTCTCATGTGAGTGTGCTCCTAAATTACAGGCTGGATTTCAGAAACAAAACGCACATTACCATTACCAACAAAACCATTAATCTCCTACATTCTCTATTTGTGTAGACTTGGGCTAATTCGTAACATAATTATTTTAACTCTTGAGAGTGCAAACATGAAACCAAATGGACCTGCAAGAGTCCATTTGGTTTCATTTTTTATGCTCTCATAGAATTACTTAGTCATTTCGCTTGCATGTCCTTTGTGGGTTATTTCTATGTGATCAAGCTAAGTTGAGAATTACCTGGTTAACCAACTTTCCATCATTTAGCTGCGGAACACCTGCAACCCTCTCAAGGACCACTGGTGGTCCCCGGACCACTGGTTGAAAACAACTGCTGTAGGATGTGATGTGATGTGTTTAAAAAAGAACAGGGGGCACCTATAAAATAAAAATCAAGGGCAATATGCATATATGAGGATTCTAGACACATCGATGGCCAATGTGTTTTGGTGTGGATTTCTCCTTTTCTATCTCTGCTTTACTTGAGCATTGTATGTATTTTTGGATACTCATTCGTCCACCACCTTTATCTCTATACAGGAGGATTCATAATATTGACTTCTGTTTCATGCCAGCTTGATTGTGATGAAGACTGATGTTGTACCGTAAATTATTCACAAACCACATTAGCCAGGCCTGCGTTGGGCACTGGGTGGCGAGGAGCCTGCTATTACCCATTCACCAGCACAGGGAAAGAAATCAAAGCTATTCATTAACAACAGGCCTGTTCTCCACAGACGGACGTGCTTGCACGTACGCACGCATGCAAATGCATGTGCACACACACAGACAAACACATGTGATCATTGTCGTAGTGGACTTTTAGATGTTGGGGGACGCCTCTTAAAGGGAATTCCACCCATTTTCATTTTTTTTTCTGAGAGTGTACAAATGTGAACCAAACGGACCATAGCGGGTCCATTTGGTTCCATTTCTACACTCTCAGAAAAAAAGGAAACTCATTAACTTTTTTTCCATGTCCACACAACATCTCTAAGGTATGTTAATGGCATAGTAAAATATTGAAAATGAATGGAATTCCCCTTTAAGGCATGTGCATGCACACTTGCATTTGCTTGCGCATTTGCGTGCACCTGCCCAACACACACAGACACGCCATTAAAACAAGTAAACAAAGATTGTTTACTATGCTTAATTGTGTCCAGAAAAGTAAATGACAAGACAAAAAACATAGGCCTACTTTTGCCCCCAAAAATATTCTAGACACCCCTGCACGTGATACACACACATGCACACACGCACACATGCACGAGCATACCGCAGTCCCGAGCGCCATGCAGTCTCAGTCTGGCTATGTGTGACGTATAGTCGGTATATGATGTTATGATTGAGCGACGGGGGAAGCAAACCAGATCAGACACTGTAAGGGAAGAACGGGGTAATTTCAGGGGAAATACAATTCATCAGGCCCACTTTGGGCCGATGAAACGGGGGAGAAGAAGAGGAGGCGACCGACGTCTCTCCTCCTTCGAGTCATACAATATTGATGTTAGCGGAAATGTTATCAGATACAAGTGCGGGGAGGCGCTGCGGAGTCGCGTGGCCCTCCCCAGAGGGGGAGCGGCGGTAAGGAGATATCCACTTATTTCAGACACTTCTCATATAAGCCAAGCAGCTGTGCGTAGCTGTGGGGAGTCACCGCACATTTCTGGGCTATTGCTCAGACAGTATACGGTTGATCTCGAAAGGGAGATCCGATCTAGCTGGTTCCCCTCGCGTCGAGAGAAACAAAACTGAAACTCGCCTTTTCTACAGTACTCCAAAGCATTCCCGCCGCCATCTGTTTCCCGTTTCACCGCCCAGCGCTCTTCATATTTTACAGTGGTCTGACTTTAAGTGTTCCCTTGTAATCGTGAAGGTACAATTTGATTTACCTGTAATTCACTCTTCATGACCATTTACGTGACATGGTGCGGCACCATGAATCATTTATTCACATCATTACTCGCAAAGTATCGCCGCATGCTTAGTAAATCTCTTCCTTCTTCACACCGCAATTCACACACGTGCCTCTCTCTCTCTCTCTCTCTCTCTCTTCTCTCTCTCTCTCTCTCTCTCTCTCTCTCTCTCTGTCTGTCTGTCTTTCACCTCGGAAGTTCTTTATTACCTATAGAAACAAGAGCAGATTTATGCCTTTGTTCTGGACACGGGCAGGTGGGGGTTTCAGTGTGTGTTGTGAGGGATGAATTGCGAGAGGAGAGGAGAGGAGAGGAGAGGAGAGGAGAGGAGAGGAGAGGAGAGGAGAGGAGAGGAGAGGAGAGGAGAGGAGAGGGAGAGATGGGGTGACTGTCTTTCTGTCTGTCACCTTGTGGTGTAGTGGATGCTGGCAGAGATAATAGGGTGGGACTGCCTCATTAACTCTCAGGGTCTAAGCCCAGGGTCTGTCTGACACTGTCTCTGTTGCTGGCCTTGAATACTCTCTCTCTCTCTCTCTCTCTCTCTCTCTCTCTCTCTCTCTCTCTCTCTCTCTCTCTCTCTCTCTCTCTCTCTCTCTCTCTCTCTCTCTCTCTCTCTCTCTCTCTCTCTCTCTCTCCCCTCCCTTCCCCCTTGCTTGTTGTTTTGACCAGCTAAGTCAGGGGCGTAAAACTCTGGCCCGCGAGCCAAATTTGGCCCGCCGTGTAATTTCCTTTGGCCCTTGAGACATTATCAAATTAAAGGGGAACGCCAACCCATTTTCAACATTTTTATATGTCATTAATATACCTTAGAGATGTTGTGTGGACATGATTAAAAAAAAATCCCCTAATTCTGTATTTCCTAAAAAGAAAAAAAAAAATAGAGATCTCATTAACATGGTGAAATACATGTTAATGATTTAGGGTCCATTTGGTTCACATTTGTGACCCTCTCAGGAAAATTTTGAAAATGGGTGGAATTCCCCTTTAAAAGGTTAGTTCGTTCAAACTTGGCCCGCGGCTGTGTTCAGTTTTAAATTTTGGCCCACTCTGTATCTGAGTTTGACACCCCTGGGCTAAGTGATCATGTCGCTTCTTTATTTGGAACTTTGTGGCATTGGGGAGTCTACGCTTAATTCCTTATCTGCCAAAAATTCACATTTTTCATCGCACACAACACCTAGGCAGGCTAGACTGAAGATGTGAGTTGCATATATTTAAACCACTGTTTAGCTTTAAAGGTTAGTGTACGTAGCTCAAAGACAAGACCTAAAAGATTTAGTAGCAGAGCAGAATGCTCACCTTATTCAACATTTGATATGGTTGTTTGATCTTGTATGAATAATTTCAATATACATTCTGCTCCCAGCGATAAGCTCTTGCTGTTTTAGCAGGTTATGCCATGTTTATTAAAGGAAAACGCTCTCTGCCAACCTCTGCCTGTAACACTTTCCTTCCACGGGAACAGCTTTGAGATGTTAAAGATTTGAGTGGAGCAGTTTCTGCAGGGGTGGATGTTACATGTCCCATTTGGGGGGGCAAGACAACATGTTGGAGCGGCAAGAGAAAATGGTATGGGACAGGATGGTACAGGACTTTTATTAGTCTAGTAAAGCATCTATAATAACATCAGTTGTTGTTGAAGTTGCAACAGACACGCAGCATGCATAAAGCTAAAGGTCTGACTCAGAGAGTTTTCTGTTTTCAATGATGAAATGCTGTTGGTTTATAGTGGTGACACAGCTGTTAGGTAGTAGCAGTAGTAGTAGGGTTTCAAATCATTTTAAATATAAGCACTTTCATTTCTTGGGTATCTTGGGTTGTTTTGGATGCCATCATGTTTGGTGGGGCAGTCATGCCTAGATCCGCCCCTGAGTTTCTGCCTTTCACCCACCCCCCCCCCCCCCCCAACTCACAGAAACACACACACACACACACACACACACACACACACACACACACACACACACACACACACACACACACACACACACACACACACACACACACACACAAACATGCACGCAAGTGTCTCAGTAACCGATTGGATGTGAATCCATTTGGAGAACACAGAAAGACAGATGGGAGACTGCACTACTACACCAAACACACAGGAAATGGATTCATACCAAACCACCCACCCACCCCTCCTGTTTCCCATAATCCCTCTGGCTTATTATTTATTTTTTTCTTTTCGATTTTTGCCATCTTTAAAAGTGTGCACAAAACCAACACGCACACGCAGCCATGCAGGCACAGGCTCTAGAGGCGTTCGCCGGTTTGTTTTTCTGTCCACACATAGTTCACTACTAGGCTACCAAATTCCGTTTAAAAACAGGGTAGCTTATCAAATGCGAAGATGGCTGCCACATATGATTAACATTCTTGAGTGTAATCCTGTTGGTACAGCTGTTGCAGCACTTAATCAATGTGCTCCGTCTCCCTCCCTCCGCCTCAGCCTGCCACCATGCACCCACCGTACAACTTTCCCACAACTAATTGTGGCCAGCTCTTGCCAAATTGCAGGGCTGACTTTAATATTATTCAGACTCAGCTTTCACAACCAAGGTGGCTTATAAATACTGATAGGAGGGGGAAAAAAGTTATTCGGTTTAGGAGAAAGCCTGAGAATACTTTATTATTACTGCTTAGGGAATGAACTTTAGTTGTTTCCTGTAATAAATAACTCTATTTTATTTAGCTGGAGCAGTTCCTTTCTTGGATGAAGCTAGGGTTTTATTTCATAAACTAAAAAAGACACATAAACCACATTAAACATAGAATGAAGATAATTTGCTTGAATTAGAAGCGCTTTGTGTCAACTGCTATTGTTTGACTTTGAGGCCAGAAAACAACATCTTTTTGCAATCTTTTTTTTTTTTTTTTTACCAGTATTCAATGGTGATCTGTGATACACAAATGCATCTGTGCATGGCTTGCATATCGGTGCACTTTGTGTTCAAGCTAATTGGTCTCTGTTCCTGATTTTAAAAGCTCCAAAGCTCGCATATAATTGGTAATTTGCGCTGTATACATTCGGTTCTTGAATCAATGCCTCTTGAATCCAACACATACACTACAGAACCATAGCAGATTCCCCTCAAAGTTTCACTGTTGAAATTTATTGATATGCTGTTGTACTATCTGTATACCCTTTGTTGTTTGTGTTTTGCTGACACTGGCCAAATATCAGTCTCATATTCATTCAGTACACAACAACACAACAGACTTTTCAACTGTGCTGTGGTAGGTTTGGTTCATTTCTGACAAAGTAGTTTATGCACACAGCTAACATGTTTTCTGACACGAAGACAGGCATACACAGGCACAAACGCATGCACACGCACACACACATGCACAACCCATGCACACGCACACACACACATACACAACCCATGCACACACATACACACACATACACACACACACACACACACACACACACACTCTCACTAACCCCCTGCCCTCTACCTGATCATTTATGCAGCACATTGACAGCCTCGCGAATAAGCCCTGTTGCTCTTTTGTGTTCTCTCACCCACTAATAAGACACTTTTTGTTGTTGTTAACTGGCTAATGTAAAGTGGGGTAATCCTTTTTACATGAAGATGGGGCGAGGCTGAATTTCCCGGTACATTTGTTAATACATTGAGCCTGCAACATCGGCATGCACGGCGCATTGTGTGTGCGCACACATGTGTATGCGCGGGCATGGGTGTGTATGTGTGTGTGTGCGTGCTTGCATGCTTGTTGTGAGAAGCAGGGCTAATTTCCACCCGCTAGGGTCCTTAAGGACTAAGCTTCTTCTGACCTGATAAGCTCATTAGAATTCCACACTAATTACTACAGGCCCTGTTTGGCTGTCGCCAGATGAGAACAACAGGTCCAGACTACAGAACACTTAAAGTATATATAAGCAATAAGTTTCAGAATTTTAAGGGCATTTTTTTTCTTCTTTATCCTAGACCGTTTCATTGTTACATCACTTCCTGAAAATATCCAGTATCTATGACAAGCCGGAGTGGCCTTTTAAAAATCATAGTCCTCCACCACCTCCACATCTGACTTCACCAGTCCTTGCTTTTTCCTTCATCAGAGGCAGCTCAGCGAGGCTCTTCCGCATTGGCTAACAAACAGTCCCGTCGGGACTATTTGTTAGCCAATGACAAAGCTTATATCGATTTCTTTGGAGGCCTCCTTGCAGCCCCTAGAGGCGCCAAAAAGACAAGATTATTTTGGAGATGATCTATTGAAAGGAAGACTTCATGAAAATCATAAAAACAATAAAAAACGATGTAATTATTATTTCGACCATATAGGAGCTTTAAACCACACACACGCACGCACGCACACACGCACGCACGCACGCACGCACGCACACGCATGTATATATATGGGAGATGGTGGGGGGAGACAAAAATGTCTCAAGCCTCAAGCCACATCAGTGACTTCAGAAAAAGAAGGAGGTGAAGGAGGTGATAGGGCTGATCCAGAGGTGGAGGAGGGTTTACACTGCACAGCAGGGTGAGAGATTTATGGGGAAAAGAGAAATGGGAACGCTACAATATGAGAGAAAGGAGGAGGAGTCTGCGAGAGAGAGAGGGAGGTAGTGTGTGAGAGAGAGAGAGAGAGAGAGAGAGAGAGAGAGAGAGAGAGAGACAGCGAGGGGGATCGTAAATTAACCGGGCCGCCTCGGAGCGTTTTCTCTGCCTTGTCGAGGCTAAACTGAGGGCAGCGGGGAGTGGGGCCGGATGTGTCAGCATCTCCCTGGCAACCGATCCCTCAGCCTCCCACACACACACTCGCTCGCTCGCGCGCGCACACACACACACACACACACACACACACACACACACACACACACACACACACACACACGCGCACACACACACACACACACACAAATGCACACACGCGCAGTGTATCTAACTTCGGGTTAGATGGCTAGATGGCATAGATGTACAGAAGAAAAACATACACTCATGGAACAATTTTATTGTGTTGTGGCACTGAGATATCATTCTTATCAACAACCTACCGCTATGCTTTTCTGGCTCTTGATAAGCAGCAGGGCAATTTTAGTGACGCTCTCCTTTCGAGCCACTAGCCAATTTAAGATTGGTCCACCGACATGCAACGTCATTGATACATGTCCCTGTGCTCGATAGCCTCGCGGCCGTTGGAAAAACGCAGTTCTTGGCGTCGTGTTAACAACGTGGACGAGAGGTACGCTGTACAGGAGTGTCACTATGGAAACCAGAGATGCCAGTGGAACGGGTGGACCCCGTCGGCGTCGCCTGCTTTCTTAACTATGTTTGTATGGCTTCTGTATGTATGGCTTCTGCCACAACTGCGACGGGCCACGCCTACCGTTCTAGTCGTGTTCAAGTCCTAGAGACGCTTTCTTAAAGGGATTGTCCGGATTTTTTGAACTTAAGTTGTATGAAATACTTGTTATTAATATAGTGGTTTCAACTCTATTAATTGATTGCCAGATGATAATCTTAGCTTGCGAAAATAACGTGGAGTCCTTGCTGAAAACGTGATGTGCTGATCAAACCTCAGTTTATTGTCAAGGGTGAGTCCAAGATACAGGAAGCTGTCGACCTGTTCTACAGTTTTACCGTTAATGATTAGTGGGTGAAGTCCAGAGTGAGTTGTTTCAATGTCCAGTTCCTTGGTTTTGTCCACATTCAGTTCTAGCTAGGTAGTTGTCTGTGCACCACTGTGTGGAAGTGTGCAATGATGTTCTGATAGACTGAGATAGAGTTATTGTCATAGAGTAAACTGAGAATGGCAGTGTCATCTGAATGTTTGAAATACGTGATGTTGGTGGGTGAGGGGCTAGTACAGTCGTTGGTGTATAGTCTGTAAAGGAATGGACTTAGTACACAGCCCTGGGGGGCTCCTGTGTTTGTGATAACTGTTGATGAGAATGATGAACCTACTTTAACTGATTGTGGTCTATTGCTTAGGAAGTTGTGAGTCCACTGAATGAGGTGTGGAGGAATGTTGAGGAGGTGTAATTTCTTGATCATGTTGTGTGATGACTTTGAATGGTGTTGAATGCAGAACTAAAATCCACAAACAGAATTGTTGCAAAATGTCCTGATGATGAGTCCAGATGTTGTAGGAGGGAGCGGAGAAGGCATGCCACAGCATCCTCCGTCCCCCTCTTTGCCTTATAGGTGAACTGGAAATGGTCCAACTGTGACCTGACAGTTGGCAGGATGATGTTGAGTAAATTTGGCTTAAGTTCCTCTCTGGGAGAGTCATGGGGAACATAGGCTAAACACTTAATGGATACTGAAACGTGATGACCTCCTCAGGCCTGTTCCAACACCAACGACATTCAAACACACGCCAGACTGTGTTGTAACGACGTCTGGTAGAGGCCCAGAATAGCCTCATCAGTGTTTCCCACAACGGCGTTCCATTCACCACCAACACGAAACGGTACAACGACGGCGCACGTGCACCGTCCCATTCCATCCCGACCACCACCACGAAATAGCGCACGAAACGCTAAAGAACAGCGGGCGCACCGTTCCGGGAAACTTCCCCCCCCCCCCACCGCCGCGGTGGAATGTTTGGGCAGCACTGTAGGGAATGAATAGCTGCGCCAGGCCGAGCGTTTTTGAGGCTTGTCAATTGTCAACTTACGCAAGCCGCACAAAGCCAGTCAAAGAGCCGCGGCTAAGGGTTAGCTTGCATTTTTTTTTTTTTTTTAAACGTAGTCAAGACGGGGCGGCCGCCTTAGCAAGAGAGTGCTGCGGGAAACACTGCTCATTGAATAGCCCAACATCTTGGGGCAGATCCAGTTGCTCCTTCATGCATGGGCCGCAGGTCTAGGTCCTGTGGGTATGGGTTGAAGACCTCGCCCTCGGCCTGGGTCAGCTGGTCCCTCCACAGCGGAAGCTGCCAAGGCCTCAGGAGGGGAGATATGTACTGTATATCCTGTGTCCAGGTTCCCCAGGCTGGAGCTATGAGATGTACTGAACCTCCGAGGCCTCGGTGCTTACCTTGGCTATAGGATGTGGGGATATACAGTATAGAGGTGGAGATGCGTAAAGCAGACCACAAGGCCATTGATATGCTTGTGCGTTCAGGCCTAGGGGTGGTGCGCCTGTAGTATGTGTGTGCATGTGCGTGTGCATGTGTGTGTGCGTGTGCATGTGTGTGTGCGTGTGTGTGTCCTTCATTTTCTGTCTTCGTGGTTGGAACTCATGGGTTTCAGTGATGGAATGCCTTCCTCTGCTCCTGAAGTTGAACTTGAATTTTGATGGTGAAAATGTTCCTATCTAATACTACTATATTATAGCAACAGATTAGGTCGGTCAGTTAGACCAGGGGTTTTCAACCTTTTTGATACCAGGGCCCACCAATTATTCAGCATTTGAGCCACGGACCACCATTTGAGGACATTTTAGAACCACAGACCCCAAAACTAAAGATTTATTTTGCTTTTGTCCACAATACCAGGCTGGATTTTAGAAACAAAACAGGCAAAACATACAGACCATTAATATTCAAGTTCTGTAGACTTGGGGTGATTCAGATGAATACTTTAACTCTTGAGAGCGTAAAAGTGTTTCATTTTTACGTTCTCAAGCAGGGGCGGATTGGCACATATTTTCCCACCGGGACAATTTTGCCTTTGCCAGGCCACCCTGGGGGCAGCTGGTTAACCAGATGTAACTCTTTGAGAGCGTAAAAATGAAACCAAATGGACCCTTGCGGGTCCATTTGGTTTCATTTTTACACCCTCAAGAGTTTAAATATTCATCACGTAAATTAGCCCAACTTAGTCTACACAACTAGAGAATGTAGAAGATTAATACTCATTTTGATCTGTATGTTCCAGACGAGCATCTAGTGCATTCTAGCGCATTTTGGAAAGTGCAATTTGGATCTTGGCAGATCTTGGCAACTGCCTCCAGCAGCGCGAGCGCCCTGGCGCACAGAAGTGAATGGGAATATGGCCTGGCGCCCTGGCCTGCCCTGG
>CM076980.1:13811421-13836421 GCA_039105355.1 Benthosema pterotum | reverse complement strand
ACTGACTTACTTAATTACTTACTTAGTCCTCTTGCACTTCAAGGCGTGTAGAGCCAAGCATAGCGACCAGGTCTCTCCATTTGGGTCTGTCGTGGGCAAGTTGTTGAGCTTCAAGGCTTTAAGGTCCTGAGTTACAACATGGAGCCAGCGGGTGCGGAGGGAACCTCTGGGTCGTCTCTAGCCAGCTAAGCCGGGGGTTGAAGTCAAGGATGGTGCGAGTTTACCAATTTTGTCCTGACTACATTCTAGTTTCTGATGCTAGATTCTAGTTTCCGACAGTAGCTTCTAGTTTCTGGCAGTAGATTATTGTAGCCGACCCTAGATTCCATTGTTTGACGCAGGATTTCTTGTTTCTGACACTAGATTCTGGTTTCCAACACTAAATTCTAGTCCCAGATGCTAGATTCTAGCTTCAGACACTAGATTCTTTTTTTATCTAGATTCCTGTGTCAGTGATGCTCAACATATTTCATGCCAAGGACCCCCAGAATTATCTATATTTGGCTGCGGACCCCCATCTGAAAACTAGTTGTTCTATAGGGATCCCCGAGAAGCAAAGATTTGAGTTAAAATGTTTGCTTTTGAAGTAATAAATTCAAAAACTTGTCACATTTTCACGATTTCACGAAAATAGCAGACCTACAAGCTCATAGCGCGCCACTCGGTGGCGCGCTATGAGCTTGTAGATCTGCTATTTTTTAATAGCTAATGCTTAGAACACCAAAACGTGTTACAGAAAGGGTTAACAGACCAGACTAGAAGCTTGATTTCCTGGCGTGTGCTTCTTGAGATGCAGTTGCTGTAAACATCCATGCGGCGTTTTAGCCGAGTCTTGTAGGAGGATCTTTCTTCAGGTGGCCGCGCAGTGGGTGGCTGCTTAAAGCTGCCACCACTCAGCTAGAGTGCTCTCGACGAAACCAGGCCTCACTTCCCATGTGTCCGTCCACATAATCCCCCCTCTCTCTCTGTCTGTCCCCCTTGACGCCTCGGCGCGTTATTTACGCCCTGGCGGTAGGGGAAAGCGGGTTGGTCGGTTGGTGGTAGGGCAGATTGATGCGATTGACGAGATGTTTATTAAGAATGCATTTCTCATCTGCCCGAGGATCCCGGCCTCCATCAATCCCCCCCCTCCCCCCACGCGTCTGGCAGCGGCCTGCCATCCTCCTCCCTCTCTATTTATGACTCTGCTTTGACCTGCTCGCAACTTCCAATTTACGCAACGCAGCAAATCACCCCCGTGCCATGTTGGAGCATGTCAGAGAACGTTGACAACATTTACTGGGGGTCAGTGGGTTGCAGGCAAGATGACACAATCGGGGTGTTGTTAGGATGGCGTTACTGTACATGTGGATGCAGCTGTAGTGCATACACACGAGCAACGGAAAAAATGACTTTTATTCTTTTACTTAAAGGGAAATTTACCCGTTTTTGCAAAAATGTATACCGGTATGTTAATGGCATGTAGAAGATTTAGAACACTTTCCTAGGGGGTCTTTATGTGGGTGATATGTGGTTTTATATATTTTATATTTTAGCAGTGAGCTCAGTGTCTCTGATGTCATCGACACTACTTCCTGGACTACACATTGACAATTTTTATGTGTAGATCTTGTTGAGCCACTCATTTTGAAAGTAGCTCTCAAGTCAAAAAAGTGTGGACACCTCTGCTCTATACGATCTACAGTATACGATCATGGCATTCAAACAGACGAATATCCACAAAGGGAGTCTACCAACGCGCCTCAGGCCTGGAACGGCTGGTCCAGAGCATCGCAGTAGCAAGGACACAGGTTGCAGAAGGACGCTGATATTTTGGCCATTTTATTAGGTGCTATCATACAAAACGACTTTAGTTGTAAAATGTCTAAAGCTGCTGCAGTATCCTCTCTCTCTGCTGCAGACAAATATATTTATTTGTCTGTTTTTCAGCATCGATCAGGTTTATAGATAGAGACGGGAGTCCGTCCATCGCCCAGAATGATGGCAGAATGCCTTCCACCAGGCCTGTACAATTTGGCTTATGATTGTATTTTTTTACAATGCGATCATAAACTTTATATGTGCTTTCTAAAAAGAAAAGAAAAAACGAAGTTTACAGTATAAAACCACAGAAGAATACATAAAACGCCATTATAATCAACAACATAAAAAGAGCGAAAGCAAACTATGAAGTAATGGACTTGCATAAAAGAGCACGCCTGTAAAAATGGCTTCAAAACAGAAACTATTAAACTGTTTGTTTTTATTTGTCAAAACTCTCTCTGAAAGACTATTCCCAAGTTTGGGGCCGCTCCTATACTGTAGCTAAACCCGGTCACCTTCAGCTGTCAGTGTTCTCTGGCCCGTGAGAGATAATGCCTAGGCGTGAAGTCAGGAATCAGAACGGGTTGTTCCTGTATGCCTCAAACAGACAAACACAGACATGTCTGCTATGATCTGTCCAGTGCGACTATAAGACCAAAACAAAAAGACGTTCGTTGACTACCGTAATTTCTGGACTATAAGCCACTACTTTTTTCACATGCTTTTGACGCGTGCGGCTTATACAACAGTGCGGCCAATCTATGGATTTTTACAGGTAACAGGGGTTTTCAACAGGTGGTCCCATAGGGTTACAGGTGGTCCCCAGACTAAATGATGGAAAGTTGGTTAACCAGATGTAACTCTTAGAGAGTGTAAAAATGAAACCAAATGGACCCTTGCGGGTCCATTTGGTTTCATGTTTACACTCTCAAGAGTTATGAATTATGATATTCACCATCTACAGTAAATTAGCTCCACTTATAAGACCACTGCTCTAACATGAAGCTTATTGCCTGGTGTGGCTTATAGTCAGGTGCGGCTTATACAAGGAAAAATCAGTATTTTGCCCCAAATTTAGCTGGTGCGGCTTATATTCAGGTGTGGCTTATAGTCCGGAAATTACTGCTTTTTACTGATGAGAACTGATGGGAGAATGGCTATAATGACTAAATATATTGAGAATTCTGCTAACAAATAGAACCTAGACTGAAGGGACTAGTGGACAAGAGATAAGTTAGCACTTAGTAATTGATAATTTTACACTTGGTTGAATGCTGAAAGCAGCAGATCTACATATTCACAACAGGTTGCCAAAACACATTTTAGTCAACTAAATCCCTAGTCAAAAGTCCAATAGGATTTTAGAAAAGTTCTATAGAAAAGTCATATCAGATTTGGAACAAATCCTATTGGATTTCCAATAGGAATCCAGTAGGATTCCAATAGGATTTTTCAAAAAAACCTATAGGAATCCTATAAGATCCCATAGGATTCTTCTATTGGAATCCTATAGGACTTTTGACTAGGGTTTAGTAGACTAAAATGTTATATTTAGTCGAACACTAAAACGACTAAAAGGCTCTGACTAAAACTAAAATCAAAATGTGCTGTGAAAAACAACACTGGATCTTTCTATGTTTTCTCAGAGCCATTCCAAAAGAAGCAGACCGTCAGAAGTACTGTGGAAGTGCTTCTTTTGTTGCTCAAAAACGTTGGACTTAAGGGAGCAGCCATACATAGAAGGATGCTGCTAGTTAGATAACGGCGCACGTACATGCACATCCACTGACCACGGCGTATATGAATATGACCCCACACACTCCCATAACACACACACACACTACTACACACAGCCCACAAACACGGACTTCAGCATTAAACAGACAGTTATGGAAGGCCCAATTACAGTGCAGAAGGTTTCCACCTCAATTATATGGAGAATATATAGTAGTCAGGCCTCTAATGAAAACAGAGCCAAGTGTCTAGTCTAGGAAACAGCTTTCTGTGAAAGAAGGGAAAGTAATCTATTCTCTTTAGGAGGAGCGGGCATCCCCTACCCCCCCTCTCTGATTGCCACAGCTTTGATGAAGAGCTTACCTACCTGGGGGAAGGATTCAGGAGTAACGCATCACACAGCATATTGGATCTGGCTCTAAAATGGAAGTCGGGAGGAGACAGGCCTTTCCATTATGTACTGTGTGTGTGTGTGTGTGTGTGTGTGTGTGTGTGTGTGTGTGTGTGTGTGTGTGTGTGTGTGTGTGTGTGTGTGTGTGTGTGTGTGTGTGTGTGTGTGTGTGTGTGTGTGTGTGTGTGTGCGCGTGTGCGCGTGTGTGCGCACAAGTGCAAGCATTCCAGCGATATTGTTCATTTTTCAGTCATGCAGAGCACAGGTGGAAACTTATGAACTACGTACTATACGCTATGCATACAAGAAACCATGCACAAGCATGGCAAGCACACACCCCCACACGTACACACTCGCACACGCACACACACACACACACACACACACACACACACACACACACACACACACACACACACACACACACACAGCAGTCAATGTCAAAGCACATACAAAAGGCATTCATGCGTGGATGTATGTTTTCCCCATTTTCGTGTGTGTGTGTGCGTGTGTGCGTGTGTGCGTGTGTATCTGCGGCAGTGAAGTGGAACCAGCACAGACCACGCGTCCAGAGTGCATACCTGTCTGCGCGCTGTCATCCTGTATAGCATTTTCGGCAGGGGCGGATCTAGGCATGGGCATGGGGGGGCAATGCCCCCCTAAATACCCAGTCTGCCCCACCAAACACGATGCCATGCAATACAACCCAAGATATTTCAAATTAAAGTGCTTATATTTAAAATGATTTGAAACACTACTACTGCTACTAACTAAATACAGCTGTGTCACCACTAAACCAACAGCATTTCATCATTGAAAACAGAAAACTCTCTGAGTCAGACCTTTAGCTTTATGCATGGTGCGTGTCTGTTGCAACTTCAACAACTGATGTTATTATTGATGCTTTACTTGCCTAATAAAAGTCCTGTAACCGAAAATGGTAGGGGTGCGGCTTCATCGCCCATGGCGCGAATCGATGAAGCGATGAAGACGCCCCCATACCATTTTCTCTTGCCCCTCCCACATGTTCTCTTGCCCCTCCCAAATGGGACATGTTAAATCCGCCTCTGATTTTCGGGAGCCATCTACAGCAAAACACTCAGTGTTCATTTCACTCTTCAAAGTGAACAAACGGACCAGTGTGAGTGTGTACTCATGCCGGTACGTGGGAGATGAAAGTAGCAGACAACTCTAAATTTCTTTGACAGCAAACTGTAAGAAATAGTGTGGAAACATAACCTCATGAGCCCATTTTGTTGCATAATGTTGTTGTTAATGTTGTCAGGCACAAACTTTGTATCTCAATAATTCAACCTCTTATGTTTTTTTTTTGTAAACTTCTTAATGCCACAGTTTTAGTTTTGCTCGTTTGAAGTTGTTTATTAAAGTAAAAGTGTATGTGTCTTGCTAACGCATTAGCAAGAGCTTGTGATTATATAAGTACGCTTGTCCTAAATGAACCAACTTTACTTTAATTATGACCCTTTAGAAAAAGCAATAATATTTTCATATTACTTGAATCAAAGAGTAAATTCTTACTTATTACTTTCTTACTTCCCCAGATGCGAGAACTGCGACAATTTGCATCGTTACGTAATGTTTGCAGAATGCTGCGTTATAGGATTTACAAACTACCCCTGTTGTTATTTGTTGATACCTTGTAAATCTGTAGTATTTTTACATGTAACAACATTTGTAATGAATAATGATGCATGTTTTGGTGGAGTAACATATAACAAACATAATATTATTACAGCAATGTATAACATGAAATTTGTTACCGCCCAACTCTAAATGGAACACATACAAGGTTATCAGCCGACATGTACCCTCTGAGAGTTAAAAGAACTCTCAGGATTTTCACGGTGTAGTACTCGTGATGGTGAGGGGGAAGGAGGGGGGTGGCGGTTGGTCCTCGAATTAAGAGTATTCCCAAATCGATGGTGTAAACTTCCTTCACACAGCGGCCCAGTTACGATCGTTAGCATCACAGCGATGTCGCTGCGCTCCAATGGGAAAAGCATACAATAATTGGCTCATTTTTTTCCCCCTCTTCCCCGGCGAAAGGATGCGAGCCAGCCGTGAATAGTGTGCGTCGCAAGGTCGTTTTACATGACGACTAGCTTTGCACTTCACGTGGGAGCCATAAAGTAGCAGTTTATGAAAAATATATATAAAAAAAATATATAAAACAGACCATAGCTTTTTATTTTTATTAGTCGGATAAAAGAGTACAGATCAACCAACAGAACGAACACACTGCCAGCTTCACAAATCACAACTTTTCCCATGATCCCTGATCAGGCATTTAGCTGCTGTACATGTGAATAACCGGTATACATAAATAGCTGTGTGAGTATGTGAATATCGCTGCTTTGACACGTTTAGCACAGAATGTTATAGCCGAGGTCCGACAGTGAACTAAGAGAAATCGCAACGGGGGTTAAAGGGACATTTCACCGTTTTTGGGAGAAAAAAATATGTTAATGACATTTGGAAGATTTAGAGCACTTTCCTGATAATCTTTATATGTGTAATGTGTGGTTTTCTATCTTTTAGATGTTAGCAGTGAGTCCAGTGTCTTTGATGACATTGACACTACTTTTTATACTACATGTTGTCAAGGAGGTCAGTAAGACAGTCACCAGATCCAAACTGTTCATTTGAGGGACAGAAGTGTTGCATGTGTGGGACAAGTGGAGTGTGGAAACAGGACAACGTGTAGTTAGCAAATTATTAACATCTTGATATATTCCAATATTCCAAAAATATTTCAGGAATTCCGTTACACACATAGCAAAAACAGCTGATCTAAAATCAAAAAATAGATGATCTACGATCTCAAACGTTTTGAGATTGTAGATGCGATGTGTATGTGATGTGGCCTCTCTAGAGTGAGTGTGGAAATACCGTGGGGGTACCGTGGGGGAATTCTTAAAAAAAGAAAAAAGAAAGAAAAAAAAAACATAGCAAGAAATGATACAACAGAAATCCAACTATTATTAGGGCCCTGCAAATTATTAGGGGCATTTTGAACACTGATGCCTGTCAGTCACAATGTGGGACAGAGTCTCAATTTGTGGGACGCTTGAAAAATCTTGAAAATGAGGGACTGTCCCACGCAAAGAGGGACATCTGGTCACCCTAGTTGTCTCAGTAAGACAGTCCCCTCCCCCTAGCCACAAGGAGGTGTAGTGCACCAAAGAACTGTGGGAATTGTAGTCTACTCTAGGATGTAGTATCCCTGACATCACCAACATCTAAAATATCTAAAGCCACACATTACGCACAATAAAGACCACCAGGAAAGTGTTCTTAAAATGTCCCTTTAATGTGCCTAGCAGTATAGGCAGAGAGATAAGATACTGTAAGACTGTGGTATTCAACCTTTTTGATCCCACGAGATTTATTTTGCTTTTGTCCACAATTCCAGGCTGGATTTCATGAAACAATGACCATCAATCTTCTACATTACACTGTGTAGACTTCTAATTAGACTTCTCTGCTAATTCAGATTTACATCTGGTTAACCAACTTCCCATCATTTAGCCTGGGGACCACCCGGAACCCTCTCAAGGACCACTGATTGAAAACCACTGAGATAAGAGACTGTGTGCATGTCTGTGTGTTTCTGTGAGAGAGAGAGAGAGACAGAGAGAGAAATAGGATTTCATTTAGTGGCGTGTGCATGCTGCTACCTCCCAGACAGTGCGGTGATGTGCAGGCTGACCCCTGGAAGGCAAGCCGCAATAAGGGGTCAGCGAGGTTGATCCAATTCTGGGCAGCCTGTGCCAACACTGTGATTAAAAGGTGGTGGGCAGGTCAAGCAAACCGCAGCTCTGGCTATAGGCGAACTCACTCCGTGGGCTTCTCTCCAGGGATGGTTGTGATGATGCAGTGTGTATATATATACTGTATATGGGGCGGGGTCTCAGCTCGCAAGTCTGGATCAATGACAGGTCTGCTCTAGAGTGTTTTTTTTTTTTTGTACGCCAGGGGCAGTTGTAACATGTCCCATTGGGGGGGGGGGCAAGAGAACATGTTGGAGGGGCAAGAGAAAATGGTACGGGGGCGGCTTCATCGCCCGTGTCGCTTCGCGTCACGGGCGATGAAGCCGCACTCATACCATTTTCGGTTACAGGACTTTTATTAGTCAAGTAAAGCATCAATAATATAACATCAGTTGTTGTTGAAGTTGCAACAGACACGCAGCATGCATAAAGCTAAAGGTCTGACTCAGAGAGTTTTCTGTTTTCAATGATGAAATGCTGTTGGGTTAGTGGTGCCAAAATTGTAGTTACTAGCAGTAGTAGTGTTTCAAATCATTTTAAATATAAGCACTTTAATTTGAAATATTTTGGGTTGTTTTTTGCATGGCATCGTGTTTGGGGGGGGGGGGGGGGGGGCAGACTGGGTATTTTTGGGGGCACTGCCCCCCATGCCCATGCCTAGATCCGCCCCTGTTGTACACAGGCGTACAAAAAACACTAAACAGAGTCCGGTCTGGTCAGTTCTAGCATATGCATAAGGACACCAGATGTTTCTCTTTTCGTGGGACAGTCCCTCATTTCCAAGACTTTTCAAGCATTGTGTAAAAATGAAACCAAATGGACCCTTACGGGTCCTTTTGGTTTCATGTTTACACTCTCAAGAGTTAAAATATTCATCATCTCAATTAACCCAAGTCTACACAACTAGAGAATGTGAAAGATTAATCGTCATTTGGATCTGTATGTTTGACTGTTTCGTTACCCAAATCCAGCTTGGAATTATGGACAAAAGCAAGATAAAATCTTTACTTTGGGGGGTGGGGGGACTAAAATATCATGGTGCTCCATGGCTCAAATTCTGAAAACGGAGTGGGCCCTGGTATCAAAAAGGTTGAAAACCATAGGATTAGTATAATGGTAGTATATCCTATATCCTATATAGTATAGGATTAGTGTATTAAATTATTATTAGTCTTTTTATTTTAATATTTAAAAAATAACAAATTAAAATGTATATTAATAAAACATTTGCAGGCCCCGGGTAGACAACCATGGTTCAGCAACTGCAGTTTCTTTTACCTTTATGCCGTATACAGTAAATAAATCCCTTATTTGAACTTTTGTTCACCTTTGACCTCTCTGTCACATGGAACTATTTTGTGTGTCCAGTACCAATACCACAGCAGCATCACAAAACAACAGTTCCATGTGACCGAGGGGTCAAAGTTGAACGAAAGTTAGAGGTACATTAATTTGTTTTTAATGAGTGGCTCCAGCCGATGCCCCCAACCGAATGACTAGTTAATATGCACCAAAGCCAGACCAGAACTACCATTACATGGCCCAGGCATTCAACTAATACCTGTACAATGTTTAAAGTTAACAATGTGTTCCTTTTGCATAATTTCAGCCATGGGATAGCAGGTCATTTTAAAAGTACATCTCAACTAAAATGTGTGGGCACTTTTGGCACAGTATACGGACAAAGGCAAATATTGCAATTCAAATAGAAATAGGATAGGAATGGCGGAGTGGGGGTTGGAATGGAGTGTGGAATGGTGTATGTCAGGGGTGGGCAATTATTTTTCCCCAAGGGGCCAAATGAGGTACATTGTATATTGTGGAGGGCCAAGACAATACCTGGCTGGATTTGGGAAACCAAACAGGCAAACACATTGATCAAAAATGACCATTCTTTCACATTATCTGATTGCGTAGATTTTTGATTTTTCAGATGATGAATATTTTAACTCTTGAAAGTGTAAACATGAAACATTTCATGTTTACGCTGTCAAAGAGTTACATCTGGTTAGCCAACTTTCTATCCACCTTTTGATTATGGCCCATAATGCATTGTGATTGTGTGTGCGGCAGATCCGGGGGAGTGGTCGCGGGAGGAGTCGAGGAGGGAAGCCTCGCCTTCATGGGGACAGGCTTTCCACCTTGTCCCCTCCTATGACCCCCTCCCACAAGTACCGGCTCAATTGATGTTTGTTGTAATGCCGATGTGATGCCAATGACAACAGAGCCTCGTTAGTCTAGTGGACTGCTGCGCAGGCTTGAAATCTGTGCATCTATGCTTCGTGGGTTCAAATCCTGCTGTTGCCACATTTATTTTTTCCTCCAACAACCGCAGACTTTACATGTTCAATAAATATAATCAAAGTTAGGTTTAGGAATAGTTTTATTAAGGTTTTCGGTCCAAAACACAGCCCAGCGCTCCCTTCTGCACTGACAACCAATCACCAATAACAGACCCATCCGAGGAAAAAGAGTGTGCGCTGCGCACACTCTAAAGCCATTTGGGAGAGGACTTGCGACATTAAGGGCGTCAGAAAGTAAGCGCTCGAGCGCTGTTCATGCAGCCTGAAAGAGGGACAACCTGGATACAATGTTTTGACTTTTCAACGAGGGCGGTGCAAATAAGAACTATTTTAGGCATGCGTACAGCATGTTAACTGCTTTAACGTGTTGAACAGTAACAACTAAAGTCTTTGTAATGATTATGTTGTGAATAAAGGGATTTAAGATCTTTAAAGCTAGGCTGCTGCCTGCGTCCATTGCACCGCCTACCTCCGGTACAGGATTTGTCCCTATTTGTTGTCCCCATTCTCAGAAGTGTAGGCCTATGTAGAAGATCCGCCATTGGACTGACCCGACCAAGTGAACGGAGTTTGCGTATCTCTGTCTATACTATATGGCTCTGACTTTTCCCGAGCTCTTTGCCATCTATGAAGCGAGAAACAATGGAAGCCTTCCGAGGTGTGGGTTCAGGTGAAATATACCCAATCTGCAAACTGTAATATACTAACCAATCAATCATTGCACGGCTATGTAGATATGTAATCCTTATTGTGAATGTGGGTGGGACAGTGGGGTGCCATGCGACAAGAGTGTCCGCCCATGCGAGCATGTAAACACTGTGACGCTACTTCCCACGGCACTCCCACCGGATGGGTCGCACACACAACTTTTTCCCCAGCACTTTGGCGGGGAAAAAGGTCAATATTTAACTGGAACTCTCTCAAGGACCACTGGTGGTACCCGGGCCGGTCAGAGTCAGCCAAAGGGACGCATTTGGTCCCCGGGCCGCATAATGCCCAGGTATGGTGTATGTGCTCCTGTCTAGTCGGCTAAACTGCAGAGGGATTCCTGCTTTAGGCCCGCTGGGTCAGCCTGGCCGTCTGGTCAACTCCAATTAGGCACAACTCTGTGTCTCTGTGTGGGTGTGTGTGTGTGTGTGTGTGCAGTGCAGCTCGGTTACAAATGTCAACTACTTGTGTTCATATTTGGAAGCCTTGGTAATGTCCACAAATCTGTCGTGAGGGGCCTGCAGATTGCAGGAAATGCCCGAGCCGAGAGCTAAGGCGATGGCAAAACTCTGTGCAGTGTCTGCGATAATTGGCAGTCGCCATGGAGGAAGGAGGCAGTGCTTTCTGTATCGTGACGCACTTGTTGTTGTGAGCTTTCCGTGTTTTTCAATGTCTGGAGGTGTGTGTGCAGGCGTGTGCACACACACTCACACACACACACATACTCGCACACACACACACTCACCTACAGGGGTTACCTAATCTGTCGTGTCAGGCCCACACACACCCACGCACATTGAGGATTGCTTTTACAAGCCACTGAGCGGAGAGCTAGGAGAGAGTGACCACAGTCAAATATATGACTCAGCTCCAACCTACCGGCTGGGGGTGCTTAATATGACACATTTACAGAGGCCTGGTTCAGTTGCAGGTCAGAGCGCTGGCTCACAGACATATTGGTTGTTTATACCACGTTATATTATTTCCTTTTGTTGTTAATTTGTCTTCTTATTCATTGACACTTTGGTGGTGGTGATTTTATCAAGCTAGTAAAGCCCATTGAATTGAGAAGGGGCAGAGAGAGATGGTGTACAAGACAGGCAGACGGACGGACGGACGGACAGACGGACGGACAAAATAACAATTCTTCTATATTTTGAAAGGATCCCTGACTAATAAGATAAACATCGCTTAAAACATTATACTTTCCCTATATAACTAAAATAAACCAATAAAAACACCAATGGCATCTTATTTCTTTCATAAATGGAGAATATTTCACTCAACTGGAACTGCATGCATGCTCCTGGCGCAGGATGATGATGTCACGTGTGATCTAGCTCTATGGAATATATGGATGAACATGCTCATGTGACATCATCATCCTGCGACCGGGGCACCTCCTATTGAGGGAAAGATTCTCTATTTATGAAAGATGTTGAAGGTGTTTTTATCTGCATGTTTTAGTTATAGAAGGCAAGTATAGTGTTTTAAGGCATATTTGTTTTATTAGCCAGGGATCCTTTTAAATGGACCCGTGAGGGTCCATTTGGTTTCCATTTGCTCTCAAGAGTTACAGTTGCTTACCCCCTTTTTTAGTACTATTAGAAGTGTCTCTCTGGTATCATTGCACACACCATCATAAAACATGAATGCAATTAATTGATTTACTTTCTCAGTTCAATTGTTTTTCTTTCACATTTTTACCATGAAAGCAGTGCTTTGGTGAGGATCATCGAACAGGAAACTGAGCTTTAATAATGGATTTTCAATTTTTAATGCAGGCAGTTTCATCTTTTCGCATTTTAGCATTTATCTGGCATTTATCTTGCTATTAAGGGACAATCGATTTTTGAAGGAAATTAACTTTCAGGGTTTTTTTTGCCGTTTGCCTGGGACGACCTCATAAACCATGTGTGGAAACACATAGTCTGGAGACTCCTGCCTATAACTTGTAACAAGTTTTCGACTTTGGCCCACTGTGTATTTGAGGTTATAGGAATATATATTATTATAATAATAACAATCCACAACTCTGTAGCATTTCCTGGGCGGATGCGTGCGTGCGTGCGTGCGTGCGCATGCATGCGTGTGAACTTTTCAGGCAGGTTGCGGAGCCTTTGCGGAGCTGTAAATGTCAGTGGTTTTCTCGCTGCCCGGCACTCAGGCCTCGTCCTTCTCGCCGTCTCTCCACCTTTATCCCTCCATCTGTCCGTGGGGCGGCCGGCTGTTTATTTTTCTCCTCGCTACCTCGCCCGCCCGCCTGCCCGCCCGCCCGCCCGGCCGCTCATCCCTCATCTCTCAACTCCACCTTGGCTTTCATTATTGTCTTTTACCTCAGTCCAGACAGCACAGCCTGCAGGGTGCTCACTCACCATGGACCCTTAATAGACCAGTTTCCTTTCCCTCTCTCTCTCTCCATCTCTCTGCCTCTCCGTCTCTCTCTTTCTCTCCCTCTCTCCCTCTCTCTCTCTCTCTCTCTCTCTCTCTCTCTCTCTCTCTCTACTACTACTACTCTCCGGACATTTCTGGAATGTGTAATCCCAACTCAATAACGACCACTCACTGCACTCACTCAGTATCACTTTACTTATACTTTCACAAACCAGCGATAGGATTTCCAACTAAGCTCATTTTTTTGCCTTCTAATTTATTCAACGTTCATTTCATTTCACTACGGCATGCTAGACATCTGTGTGTGTGTGTGTGGTAGGACTCGGTCGGCCGTCTTTTTTATTTCATTATTTATGGTCATCTCAAATTTCCCATGGAAAATGTCATTAGGGGAGTGGTTCCTTCATTTCATTTGACTGTAAATTAATTTGTCAATTATGAGAAACAGGATACACAGTAATCTATTCAGACCACTGTTTGCCCTCTCTCTCGCCACATTAGACCTGCTGGAGCTCTATTCTGCTTTCAGAGAGACAGACAGAAAGAGAAAGTGAGTATTAAAATCACATTGCCTAGGGGTGAGGAGGTAACATTGCTGGCTTTATTGAGCATCAGGGCACAGTAGGCCACTGTACCTGCAGGCCTTTGCTGCAGAATATTAGGCAGCGGAAAATATTCGTCAGGAAATGGTTAGAAATGCATTTTCGGGCCTATTCGGCGCAAATTGGCAGAAAATATATCACTGAACAGTGTATGTGTATTTATTGACCCATAATAATAATTCGGGCTGCAAATATTGGCCAAAAATGGCAATCGAACATTCCTTTTGATAGCCCTCGCCCCTCGGGGGTTCGAATGAATATCGAACATTTTGAAATACGAATATATACTGTACAGTACCACCGACGGGAACTACCATACGATATAAGGATTGAATGTGTGAACTGGTATTGATATGAAATATTAATGTCAGATTTGATACACTGACTGTCCTTCCAGCTGTTTCTCCAGCTGCTTACAGGTGTGTCCGCACTTTCCTACTGTATTCTGCACCTAGAATCCCATCCATCCCACTCATTGGGTGAAAGACAATGTTCTACCGTGAAATCCTGCCTGTGCAATCGATGGTACTCATTAGTGTTAACAACACATGCAACACGGTCCGATTTTATAACCTCTGCCTACTTATAACCTATTTATATGAGTCTATTTCTGGGTGAAATACAATAACGGTCTTTCTGGACGCCTAGAAAGCAAGGCTCTATATTATTTGGAGTTTTTTTTTTCACAGTGTGGGCGGTCAAGACTTTGGCATTGTTCCACTTGACCAATTTGATTTAGAAATGTGATACAGAGCTATAACGTTACAATCCATAACTCAATGGCAAAAAAAGCCTATATGTGAAATGCGCTGTTTACACAGATCCCACAGTAATTTGAACGGCAGCTTAGTGATTATCTCCACTCTACAGAGGTAATGAGTTCTTCATTAGTGATTCTAGCTCCGTCTTTCTGTCTCCACCTGTATGTCTCTCTGTGTGTAGTTTCCTCTCTGGTGCCGTGTGTCCCTGATGGAGAAGAGGCTATATATGAGCTCCTCTGTTACATTGTGATCCCAGCAAAGCTGGGATTTATAGTTAGTTGAGCGCCGGTGTGGCACACAACACAGGAGATCTCTGAATAGAACAGCTGCAAGCTCACAAAGCGCGGCGATGTTTGGCCCGTTGTGAGCTTGTAGTTCTCTATTTCTGGTGCACGACAGACAGCATCTCGCAACGATATGTATACAGTATATCAAGCACTTGAGAACCATTAACCCTATAGGCAGGGATAAGAGTGGGTGGATGCGGTCGGTGGGTGGGTGTCATTTACAAGGATAGCAGCCACGTAACTTAACTATAACCAATTCCAAAAACTGCAAGACCCCGATAGGCCTGATTCAACGTACTGTAAGGGTTTACTGAGCCTATAGGCCACGATAAGGGTGAGTGGGTGCGGGAGAGAGAGACAGAGAGGGAGAGAGAGAGGGGAGAAGTGGGAGAGTGGGAAGAAGGTGGAGGCGAAGCCAGTTATGAAATATGCCCCATGAATAATCAGCCCCCAAAATCTGTTTGTTTAACATCCCAGATGAGGACGACTGTATATAGGAATGTGTGGAGGAGGTGCTGGCAGAGCGCATCCGTATCTCTTGCAGACACAACACAGAACACAAGAGAGACAGAGAGAGACAGAGAAAGAGAGACCGAGAGAGACAGAGAGAGAGGGTGCAGACTAGTGTCTGTCCGGGTGGAGAAAGCTGCTGGGGCCAGCCTGGGACATTACTGTGACGGGGGAGAGCAAAGGTCCGTTTCTCCATGTATTTATCATATGTGACTATGAAGGTTAAAAAACAAATTGAGCCCCTATGTACAGTACAGTAAACCGCAAAAATGCGGGGATAACTCATGAGACCAATCCATATGGCCTCTATCAAATAACATGGTAAGGCAGAATAAGCGCTGGTCGGAGTTTTATACTTTCAGAGTGAGGGGGGGACTGGGTGGCCACGCACGCACATGCATGCACGCGTGCGCGCGCGCGCACACACACACACACACACACACACACACACACACACACACACACACACACACACACACACACACACACACACACACACACGCCCTCAGACGGGAGGTAGCCCCTGCCCCCTTCTCTAACACGGACCACAGCCAGCCTTGTTGCTGCTAGAGGTCTTCACGAGTCTCAAAGATTCTATCCGAAAACTTAAATAAATCTGTCCAATATTTCCAATTCCTTACTGTTCCGAAAAAAAAAAAATAACAAATAGTTAAACCAGGACTGAGTCGATCTGTGTCATTTTTTTTCCGATTCCGAAATGTTCCGAGATTTCTTTCAAATGGCGGCGCCGAGCCCGTCTGGAATGCGACATGCAACGGCATTCCGAGAGACACGACCCCGGCCCGATATGAAATAATATAGCGTATTGACGTATTGACCTGTTATCATTTTATTATTAACTCCTTGACTGTTTTACCACGACTTTTTGGGTGATTGATTATTCTGTTGTCTGTTTATCACCCAAAAAGTCGTTTTGGGTTTTTTTTAGGGGTGGGACTCGATTAAAATTTTTGATCTAATTAATTAGAGGCTCAATAATTAATTAATCTCAATTAATCTCATTTTAATCGCATATTATTATTTACCTGAGAAAAGTGAGAAAGCACATTTTTGAACTGAATTTATTATTATTATATTATGAGTGAAGCAATGAACTGAATGAGTGAAGCAATGAACTGAATACTAGGCCTGTGAATCTGTGGGTGATACAATTCAGTATCAATTTTCTGGGTCACGATTCGATCCAAAAACTAGATTTCTAGATTTTTTTTAAATTCTCGATTCAAAAAGATTCCCCAATTCCAAAGCTTTCCTCTTTTCTTTTTTTTCTTCTTCTTATTTACCAAATTCAAGTACAAACGTTAGCATTTCTCAGTCAGTCCAGTACAATAATTGACTCTGGGGCAAAATAAATAAAATACTGGTACTTGGAAGACTAGCTGGTAAGAAAGGCAGTGCCACACACACAGTGCTGATTGTTCTGGAGCATACATTTGCGTACATTTAGCAGTCATTATTATCATGCAATTTAGCGTCAGATAAACACAGTGAAGTGAGCCCACGTCAGTTGATCATCTGAGCACACACACACACACACACACACACACACACACACACACACACACACACACACACAACACACACACACACACACACACACACACACACACACACACACACGCACACAGCCAATATGAACTCGACTACAGCTGCACTGATGAGCGCCGGTCGCCAACTCCAGTTTGTCCCTATTCAAGCCATTGAATGTCGGACACCTCAACGTCGCTCTGGTACTAGCCAGAATGCAGAAAGACTTACCCAAGCTCCCTTCTCTTCACGGGGTTAGTCCAATGGTGGCTCTTCTACATAGATTTCTACGAAACGGGGACAGTAACACTAGCTCCAACATGTTGGATGTGATTTGAGGCTCGAACTGCTGCGATGGTATGCACATTCTTTGTTGCACAAACTGCCTTTTTGTCCACGCTTCCATCCGTTCTTTGCTTAAATCTAAATTTGCCATCGACGGGGCCGAGTAATGCTTGCTCATCTGGTTTGTCGTTCATGTTGTGAGTTGTTTTGTTTTGTTTTTGCTGCGGGGGAAGAGGACGACGAGGCAGACGGAGCTTTAGAGTATAGACTGAGTTACGTTTACTCCATAGAGCTAGTAGACCAATGGCGATTCTTCTACATTGACTTCAACTGCAGTTTGTCCCTATTCAGGCCATTTGAACAGCGCTCAAGCGCTCAGTTTCTGACTCCTCAATGTCGTGACTCCGGGTGGACTGCCGCTTCCGTGTGCGTTAGCATATTGGGTAGGTGTGAAACGGTGATACAAAGAGAAATGTTCCACTTCAGTGGTGTGAATGGGCCATCAGTGACAAACGTTCCGTTCCAATGGTGGATAAAGAAAAGGTGCGAATAAATGCGTTATTTTTTATAACGCGCTATATTTTCTGTAATTAATTAGTCTCAATTAACGCGCTAAAGTCCCGGCCTTAGTTTTGTTTTATTAACAAGCTCATTAACTCACTGCACACCACCTGATGAAGTCCTTTAAGTGGTGATTGCACTACAAAACCCCCAAAACACCTCACACACTTTACAACTATCATTAATAAATGATAAATTGTATAACTTTAAATGCATTTATCTCTGAATGAGCCCTGGAAACAGTGAAATGTGAAAATACAGGCTGCTTTGTCAAATGTATTTAAAAAAAAAACTGAAACATATCAACTGATTTTATTTCTTCCCTTAAAGTAGACACCTTAAGCTGTCTTTGGAGCTCATTCATTTGCACAACTTCACAACAGAGGATTTTCTATAAATTATTTAGTTGCTATTGAACCTAATGGGAGCGAGCCTAGCTTTTCTGCTAATCTGTCAAAGAGTTAACACGTACGAGAGAGTAAGGGAGAGAGACCTAGATACAGAGAGGGAGGCTCTCTGTATGCTGAAGGAGGAGAGATGATGGTCTGTGGCGCATAACGCACAAGGCAGCATGGTGGTTGCTGTAACTTTCTCATATTTGCATTGAGCTTTCGCCTCGTTTAGGCCAACAGTACTGTTTTGGGGTCCGTGATATAATGTAGTCAAGAATTAAACGCCAGTGATGTTATTACAATCAGCGCAATGCAGCAGCAGCAGCAGCTGCACTTGCCGCTGCACGCAGCGCAGCGCGATGCTTCGCTTTTATTAACGTTTGCAACAATAACAAAAGACAAACAATACAACACAGTAGAATGGGTCTTCTTGGATACACTTGGGTTTTACACATAATGATTGAAAAACAAATGCATTGATTTGATTATTTTCCATTTCGTGTCTATAACTGTACACTGTATGACAGATTGGTGTTGATAATGGAGCGTCTTCTTTATAAGTCCCTGTAGGCTTGTATGCTATTAAGACAATTATGAATCATTAATTTGATCTCTCAAGAGATGACAGTCGGCTCTAGCCATGGCTAGTATCCTACAGGACCAGTGTGGTTAAGGCAGTGGTCGGCAACCCAAGATGTTGAAAGAGCCATTTTCAACCAAAAATTAAATTGAAAATCTGTCTGGAGCCGCAAAAAATGTTTTTCTGAGAGTGTACAAATGTGAACCAAATGGACCCTGGCGGGTCCATTTGGTTCCATTTGTACACTCTCAGAAAAAAGGTCCTAAAAGAAAAATCCTAAAAGAAAACATGGTGAAACACAACTTGATGATGTCATCAAGCTGTGTTTCGCCATGTTAATGATTTTTTTTCCAGACCTCCACACAACCTCTCAAAGATATATTAATGATGATAGTAAGCTGCTGAAAATGGGTGGTTCCGATTAAAGCTTGATCTCTGATATGTGCTGGTCTTTTGTGGCATTGCCAACAAGCACTATGTTAACTGTCAGACAGCGCATGGCGTGTTGGGTGCTGTCAGTGACACACCCCAGTGTGTATGTAATAATGCTACATCCAGGGAGCCACTAGGGTTGTGTTCTAGAGCCGCATGTGGCTCCTGAGCCGCAGGTTGCTGACCCCTGGGTTAAGGGAACGTTTTACTGAACATTATTAGGCGTCCAGCAGCCGCCTAATAATGTCACATATTATGTGATATAGCCTATATAAAAGACATATATACAGGTATACTATACAGCCTCCATTTATTGATCTGAGAATTTGTCAACTCCCAAACACGTGGAGCCGACCCGCCAGCCACTGCTTTTCACCTGACAGTGAGGTATTTCACTCTGAGGCCACAATGCATGCGGAGGAACACGTAACAAGAAAAGTAACTAGGAAGTAACTTAAAGGTATAGTTCAGTTTAAAGCTTCAGACTAAGCTCAGATTAAATTAAGATGTGTGAAATACTGTCTATATTAATATAGTGGTTTCAACTAAATTAATTGACGTCCAGAGTCCTGAGTTGGAGTTCTGCTCTGGTTTTGGTGAAATGTGAAGTAGTTCCGGTCATTTTGTGGGGATCACTGAGACCACGCTGTAAAAGTAAATGAATAAAAAAAAGAACCTCATTTGTGTTTCTTGGCCCATTTCTAAAATATTAGCACAACCTTGGGTCATTTTGAACCCTCGATCACATGATCTGTGATACGGACACGAAAAACATACTTCCATGTGATAGGAGGGTTGAAAATGAACAAAGGATGTGCTAATATTTTAGAAATGGGTCAACAATACAAATGACGTTAGTTTTTTGGATTCCTTTATTTTACTGCGTAGCCCATACAGTGACCCCCCACAAAATGACCAGAAATTGTTCATATTTCACCAAAACGAGAGCAGAACTCCCACCACGGGACTGTGGACATCAATTAATATAGTTGACAGCACTATATTAATGGACGTATTTCACAACTTAACTTAAAAAATCTAAACTTTACCTTTAAACACACACACTTAAGTCATTGTATACTTTTTTATAAATTACTTGAGTATTTCCAATTCCCCAAAATTTTACTTCTCCTACACTACATCTCAGGGACAAATATTGTTTTTTACTCCGTGACCATTATTTGAAAACTTGTAGTTGCTAGTTAGTAATTAGCTATAGTAACTTCAGCCGCATATATTCCTGCCAATTGCAAATTGCAGATCTTCCTTATACTATTTTGTTTTTGCATATATATATATATATATATATATATATATATATATATATATATATATATATATATATATATATATATATATATATATATATATATATATATATATATATATATATATATATATATATATAAAAGAAGACATTTTGTAAATTGTAAATGCTGTTTGATTCTACAGTATCTTCAATAAAAACCTCAATTGACAAAAAAAAAAGAAAATTGCAGATCTACAGGCTGCGGACCACTATGGTCCGGAAGGTTTAAAACAGTCGACTTTCACCAGAAAGTACATCTTTATAATATACTGTAGATAATAGCCATCGATGCTGGACTGAAGAACACCATACAAGTGAGACTCTCATTAAAGTACAAAGAAATAATTCCTGACGATACATTTGGGGCAAAAAAATATTCCAGTCTATAATATTCAAATGAGCTAACCGCTATCGCTAGACTTTTGAAAATTACTGGCCATTGGCTCCACAATTACAAAAGCCCTAAATTACTATATGAAATGAACATGACAGAGAGAGAGAGAGAGAGAGAGAGAGAGGAGAGAGAGAGAGAGAGAGAGAGAGAGAGAGAGAGAGAGAGAGAGAGAGAGAGAGAGAGAGAGAGAGAGAGAGAGAGAGAGAGAGAGAGAGAGAGAGAGAGAGAGAGAGAGAGAGAGAGAGAGAGAGAGAGAGAGAGAGAGAGAGAGAGAGAGACTGACAAAAGCAGTGAGGCCCAAAATGAGTATGCTATAAAAAGGGAAAGAATGAGACTCTGGTGATTAATTAAGCACCCTCTAAACCTCCCTCCGCTTGCCTCTCCTCCTACTCAAAGCCTGTGTCATTTGGTGACTTTATGTGACTTCTGCAGTATGTAACCCCCAGAGGCGGATCTAGGCATGGCCATGGGGGGGCAATGCCCCCCTAAATACCCAGTCTGCCACCCCCCAAACACGATGCCATGCAAAACAACCCAAGATATTTCAAATTAAAGTGCTTATATTTAAAATGATTTGAAACACTACTACTGCTACTAACTAACTACAGCTGTGTCACCACTAAACCAACAGCATTTCATCATTGAAAACAGAAAACTCTCTGAGTCAGACCTTTAGCTTTATGCATGCTGCGTGTCTGTTGCAACTTCAACAACAACTGACGTTATTATTGATGCTTCACTTGACTAATAAAAGTCCTGTAACTGAAAATGGTATGGGTGCGACTTCATTTCGCGCCACGGGCGATGAAGCCGCCCCCATACCATTTTCTCTTGCCCCCCCAAATGGGACATTTTACATCCGCCCCTACACTGGCTGTGTACTGTGTCCTGGACGAGGGCCTGATTTGCTCCCAGATCCCAGAGAGATGGTTTTAATCAACTCGTTAATACCAGCTGATAGCATCTGTTGCCTTCTCTCTGGGCAGTCAGCTCAACCTACCGCTTCCAATGCACGTGCGTGCGTGCTTCAGTGCGTGTGTGTGTGTGTGTGTGTGTGTGTGTGTGTGTGTGTGTGTGTGTGTGTACACACACTACACATGTATGAGCCTTGATTGTCTTGCCCTTGTAATCAGGTTCAACCCGAAAGGCAGAGTAATCACATTCAGGTATAATCAGCTATTACTCCAAAGCCCTGCCAGGCAGCGCTCTCTCTCTCTCTCTGTCATCTCGCATGTTGTCGTGTGACGGTGTCGCTCCCCAGAATGAGCTGGTTTTAAAGGGATATTTCACTTTCTTTCGCGGAATTGCGAGTGCACAGACAGTTTGCGTGATTCAGTATGCAAGATATTTGTTGTTCATTTTATCAGAAGCACCCCTTTTCCTATACAAAACTCAAAAAAACGTGGCATGTACTGCCCTTAAAACAAGACGGAATATTGATCTTTTTCCATAAAATTAGATGTCTATTTTATTTTATCACCTGTGAATCAGTTCGCCTTATTTTATCTTCTTCTCTTCAGCCTTGTTGTCATCCACTCTTCTAGACGTGTGTACATCAGTGCTTCCCAAACACTTTAGCCTGTGACCCCGAAGAGACATTATTACAGTAAAAAAAAAAAAAAAAATAGCTGATCTACTGATCTACCAGCTCACAAGCCGCCACACTGTGCTAGGAGGTTGTAAAGATCTGCTATTTTCACTACTTCTTCAACATTTGCTTTCTAACTTATGGGAATGTCTCAGTTTTTTTTTTTTTTAATTCTTCTTGAAATTATAGAGGGGTAAAAAACATTGCGTTTTGGTATAAATTCATGAGAAAATATATATTTGTCCATGTAACAACAACATGTATAGGAAAGCAAAAAAACATGAATAGATGAACAGCAATGTGTTTGGAGCTCACAAATGGTATCCCAACACAGTGTTTTAAACCACGCTGATCAGTACATCGGTGCGTTTCAACCAACCAACCAACCAACCAACCAACCAACCAACCAACCAACCAACCAACCAACCAACCAACCAGTTGGTTTTCAACCAACTGGTGTACATCTCCACACCTCCAGCACCCAGTGATGGGCAGTAGCTTGTTACAAGTAGCTAAGCTACATAGCTTAACTTTTTCCCGTAACTTGTAGTGTAGCTTACTACATTTGTTCTGGGAATAGCTTGTAGTGAAGCTACACTACATTTCCGAGTAGCTTGTAAAGCTACACTACTTATTTTGAGTAACAAGGATTGCAGCTTACTACATTTTCCCACACACATTTTCAAATTCCGCTCATTTTTAATGGGTAGAAAACCTAAAATATACATCCCTCTAATATACATAATACACATTTGTTGATATTATTTTATTATTATGATTATTATTCAGAAAGTTGTACATTAAGTTGAGATATATATTTTTATATATCTAGTGTTGATGTAGCAAGCTACATCAAGCTACTTTTGTCATGTAGCTTGTAGTGTATCTTGCTACAATTTACTAGGGATAGCTTGTTGTGTAGCTTAGCTACATTTTTTCGAGAGTAACAAGTAGTGTAGGTTACTACATTTTCCCAGTAACTTGCCCATCACTGCAGCACCACTGATCCTCTCCTCCTCCCCAGGTGGTCCCTGCATGGTGGAGGGATGCCCTGGCATGTTTATTTGGTTTCAGTGCAACCTGAGCTCACCCAGGGGCTCTGTGGGTTGGGATGGAGGCTTGTATCTCACACTGTAGTACCCTCAACCCACTGTACGCTCCCTCAAAGGGGAGTCAGCAGGGGCGAAATCCAAAAGCGACCTCGCCCGCGGGCGCCCGGTTTCAAAAGCGGGCGCCCGCTTTCACAAAAACGGGCGCCCGTTTTCAAAAGCGGGCGCCCGTTTTCGTGAAACCGGGCGCCCGTTTTTCACAAACGGGCGCCCTTTTCAAAAGGTTATGGTTAGGGTTAGGTTAGGTTTAGGCATAGGTTTACTGAGGTTAAGTTTAGGGTTAGAGTTAGGTTTAGGCATAGCCTAGTTTGTGAAAACGGGCGCCCGCTTTTGAAAACGGGCGCCCGCTTTTGAAAACGGGCGCCCGTTTTTGTGAAACGGGCGCCCGTTTTTGTGAAACCGGGCGCCCGTTTTTGTGAAAGCGGGCGCCCGCTTTTGAAACCGGGCCCCCGCGGGCGAGGTCGCTTTTGGATTTCGCTGGCTCTCCTCAAAGGGGTGTGTGTGTGTGTGTCTGTGTGTGTGTGTGTGTGCGTGCGCGCGTGTGTGTGTGCGCGCGCACGTGTACGTGTCTGCCTGTGCATGATTCCAATATGCATCATTCTCTGCATGCACAAAATATCGGGATAGGCCTATGACTCACACAGACATCATTCATTCACATATTATTCTGGTATGTTTTTGTGCTCATGGGTCTGTGTGTTAGTGTGGGTGTCTGTGTGTGTGTGTTTGCACAAAACACAGGCTTCCATATGTGTGTGTGTGTGTTTGGAGCTGAGATGAACCCTCTGGCATGGTGTGTCATGCTGGGTGATTTAGTGGTTGGATTCTATGAGGACATTCCTCTGTGCTGCTCTCCACTGGGATGCAGTGAGGAGGAGGAGGAGGAGGAGGATAGTGACTAGATGGAGAGGCAGCGTGGGACAGGACAATGTGTGCACTCTTCCCCCTAAACGCATAAACGCACGCATACGCCCAGACGCACACACACAGGCACAGGCACAGGCGCATGTGTGTGGGGAACAAGTGCAGAGAATGAGTTCACACAGTTCTTTGTTTTTGGCTTTTAGCCTTTATTGAAATAGATCAGTGGTTTTCAATCTTTTTCATACCAGGTTCTACTGTTTCTACAATACAGTTTTTGTCTACAATTTAGGATGGCAAAATGTTGGTCACAATAACAATTCTACTACATTTTCTAAATGTGTAGATTCTTGAAAATTAAGTAATTCAGATGTTTAAATATAATTTAACTCGTGAGAGCATAAAATGAAACGGGTCCATCTGGTTTCATTTTACGATCTCAAGCGTTACATCATTCCATCATTTAGCTGGGGACCACATGGAATCTTCTCAGGGACCACTGGTGGTCCCCGGACCACCTGTTGAAAACCCCTGGTATAGATTCAAGTGGAAGTGGCCAGGAAAGAGGAGAGAGAGAGACAGAATGGGGGAGACAGGCAGCAAAGGTCATCATGAGAGGGATTCGAACACACAACGTCAGGCATGTGCCTGGACCGC
>CM076980.1:13588921-13808921 GCA_039105355.1 Benthosema pterotum | reverse complement strand
CACCACACACACACACACCACACACACACACACACACACACACACACACACACACACACACACACACCCTACGTGACTTCCCAGAGGGCTGAGCATTGAAGATGTGCAGGTGTCAGTGAATGTGCAGGAGGGAAGCCAAATCCTATAAAAGACGGGGATGACAGAATGGAATCGTTGTGGACCTACAATTAAATTCATGACGAATTCACATCATTGAAGTGGCAGCGCGTCGGTGTTCAGATATG
This sequence comes from Benthosema pterotum, assembly GCA_039105355.1. NCBI lineage: Eukaryota > Metazoa > Chordata > Actinopteri > Myctophiformes > Myctophidae > Benthosema > Benthosema pterotum. The sequence continues at coordinate 13,808,676 of CM076980.1, read as the reverse complement.
TCATCATCGCCCTGCAACACTATTGACAATATTTTCCCTGCCAAGGTATACCGGGGGTCCTTGTGTGTGTTCCTTCCGTTCTGGCAGTGTTTCCACGTCTGCTTATTATAAGCAACATTTATAACCCATTGTGCACTAGTTTGTAGATCCTAATCCACCGAAGAATTCTGCACATGGCGTAACACTATACAAGTTGTCGCTAAACAGGTTGTGTTGTAGATCTCTATTCTTTAATGGGTGAGAGGGGGTGACTTGGTAAAGTAATAAAGTAATATGTTACTTTAATAAAGTAAAGATAATACTCTTCTAAATACAGTAATATGGCCCAACACTGGTGTTGTCATGATTTGTCACGGCCAGAGTTGGCTTTGTCCGTGGCAGCCTATGAGGGAAACACATTTCTGGCAGGTGGGCGACGTCATGAAAGGGGGCCGGACTGCCTGGCTCTACATGCACAGTGTTGGTTTGAGCATGATGTGATTGGCTAATGTGTCCCCACGTCCCCACGTCCCCCGTGGTTTTGATCAGCACTAGCTCTGCTCATCCTCCAGCCTAATGAGTCCATGTTGTGCCACCGCTGGACGGCTGCTGACAGGACAGGACAGGACAGGACAGACGCTGTCCTACCAGAGACAGACACGCTGAGACGCTGTGGCACTGCTGCTGCGGCAGTGTTGCCAACTGCCAAAATCCAAATGCACTAGTGGCACTTCAAAAGTGCACTAGAATGCGCTAGAGCAGTGGGTTTTCACTATTTATCCTGCATTTTAGCCGTGGAGAACCACCATTTGATGTTGAGTTTAGTCTCTCGGACTAATTTAGGAGAGATGACTGGCAAAATGTTTTGTGTAGATTCTTTGAAATTAGGTAATTCAGATGTTTAAATATAATTTAACTCTTGAGAGCGTAAAATGAAACCAAACGGACCCGTAAGGGTCCGTTTGGTTTCACGATTGGTTTCACGATTTGGTTTCACAATCTCAAGAGTTACAGATCTATAAGGGTCCATTTGGTTACCAATGGTCCTTTCTAGGAAGGAACGAGGACTCTTTCATATAGGAGGAAAAATGGTAAAAAACAAAAACAAAAAAAAACAGGGGTTTATCTCTGGCGCCTGTCTGTCAACCAATTTCGCCTCAACTCAGGCAAAAAGCACTAGTTTTTCCGCCAGGAGCTTTTCACTAATTTTGGCGCTATCGGGGCTAAATATAGCGACCAATGCGCCAAGTTGGCAACACTGACACACACACAGTTTATCCTTCCATCCCTCCTTCTTTTTTTTCCTTCTGCGGCCTCTGTTTGGATTGCACCTTCCCTAGTGATTAGGGACATCTGCTAATAAGTGAGTAAACATACAGTAAAGGTGTCTGGCTACTGACACAGCATTCCTGGAGGCGCCCAGCATGCAGGCCGGTGTGTGAGTGTGTGTGTGTGTGTGTGTGTGTGTGTGTGTGTGTGTGTGTGTGTGTGTGTGTGTGTGAGTGTGTGTGTGTGTGTGTGTGTGTGTGTGTGTGTGTGTGTGTGTGTGTGTGTGAGTGTGTGTGTGTGTGTGTGTGTGCTGTGATACACAGACCACAGACGTGTCCGTGCACATAACAGACACACACACACACACACACACACACACACACACACACACACACACACACACACACACACGCACGGGCCGTGCATGCTCACAAACAACACACCAGTCCAGCTGGGTGTCTCACAGCTGAGTTGTTTTCTGGACTGTTCAATGTGTCATGCGTTGCTTCTCTCATCCGTTTCCCCACGCGGAGGAAGAAGGAGACAAAAACAGAGAGGAAGAACAGAAGGGATTGGAAGGGGAGGAAACGGAGACAGAGAGAGCTGCCTGCCTGGCTGCCTGGCTGCCTGGCTGCCTGCCTGCCTGCCTGCCTGCCTGCCTGCCTGCCTGCCTGCCTGGCTGCCTGGCTGCCTGCCTTGCTGCCTGGCTGGCTGGGTGGCTGGATGGCTGTTGGCTGGTTGGCTGGTTGGCTGGCTGCCTGGCTGCCTGGCTGGGTGGCGGCTGGGTGGTTGGCTGGCTGGTTGACTGGCTGGCAGACTATGTACGCAAAAAGGGGTGGGCAGTCGAAAGCGCAGCGACGATGACAGTGACCAAATTGACATTGGAATTCAATGACAATGCGTGGGGGCTGTAATTGCGGGGGCTGGTGCAGTGGTACAATATATATACAGTACATATATACTTTATATATATACGGCAGCTGCAGCGTACAGTGTTGGTAGGGACTGCCAAACGGCCCTGCACTGTACTATCCACAATAGGCATTTACAACGTACATTCATTGATTACATTCTTTGATCCATCTTTTGATCCGAACGTATAGTTTGCAGATCGTCGTTTTGTTGCATTTCATTTGGGACAAAAATGGGCGTGGCAGTTTTGAGAGAAAAAAAATTTGCACACGCACCCATTCTGTGCTATGCATTCGAATGGCATTTTTTCCGATTATACCCCTCAGTTTTCCGGAGAGCAGTTGACCAGCAGGGAGGCTTTTGCTCAGAGGGTTGGAGGACAGAGTGATCAACACACGGCACGCACGATTACGTCATCATACATCCAGTTTCGGAGATCTTCAAAATAAGGGTTATGAATGTAAAACCACGTATATGTTCATCGTGTATACAGAACGCTTTGGGTTAACAACAAATGATAATACATGATATACATCATGCCTCATACGCAAGCATAGAATGTATAAGCCGTCTAAACGTAGAATGATTCTGAAGATAAATCACATAGTAAAGTATATAATTTATACAGTATATATCTATTTTTTTACATATTTAATTATTATTAGTAAAAGTGTCGACACTGCAATGTAGAATTACACTCTTGTTACAAGTAGAAGACAAGTATCAAAACGTACCAAAACTCGAATGTTTTCAAATGTATAATAATCTTTGGCATTGAGAATTGGAAATTAGAAAGGTAGAAACACCTCAAAATTATACAGTATTATTATTATACAAGTACAGTAGTTCAGTAAATGTACTTAGTTACTTTCCACGACTGCATTCAACACTGAGTGAACAAGTTCCATTTGTACTCTCAGTGTTAAAACGCAGATCACTGGAGATTTGGCTGTGTGCTGGAACCTGCAAAGAGAATGCTTCCATAACTGTGTAATACAGGAGTTTTCAACAGTGGTACGGGGACCACAGGTGGTCCCCAGCTAAGTTGGTTAACCAGATGTAACTCTTGAGAACGTAAAAATGAACCAAATGGACCCTTGGGGTCCATTTGGTTTCATTTTTACACTTCAAGAGTTAAAATATTCATCATAATTAGCCTACACAACTAGAGACTGTAGAAGATTAATGGTTGCCTGTTTGTTTCCTAAATCCAGCCTGGAATGTGGACAAAAGCAAAGAAATCTTTAGTTGTGGGTCTGTGGGGCTGAAATGTCCTCAAATGGTGGTCCGTGGCTCAAATGCTGAATTAATGTGGCCCTGGTATCAAAAAGGTGAAAACCCCTGGTGTAATGTACAAAAGGAAATGGCGGGCGCTTCAATGTCGGCGTCGTCTGTATTAGCCTCATATCTGTCCAGCGACGGCAGAGGGGGAGCCGTCCCGACCTGCTTTATGTAAATGCCACACTTAAACACTCCTGCGTTAAAGAGCCTGGGCTCTCGTAAACCTCGACAGGCGCTAGTGCCCTGCCGATGCCCGTAAAGCACAGACGGCTGTTTATGGAGGCTTGTACCTGCATCCTTCCACTCATAAAGCCTTCCCTTTGTGTTGCCTGGAGGGCTAGAGGGGAGAGAGAGAGGGAGAGAGAGGGAGTGTGAGACACAGGGCCAGATCTAAGCATGGGTATGGGGGGGCAATGCCCCCCTGAATACCCAATCTGGCCCCCCAAACACGATGCCATGCAAAACAACCACAGATATTTCAAATTAAAGTGCTTATATTTAAAATGATTTGAAACACTACTACCGCTACTAACTACAATTTTGGCACCACTAAACCAACAGCATTTCATCATTGAAAGCAGAAAACTCTCCGAGTCAGACCTTTAGCTTTATGCATGCTGCGTGTCTGTTGCAACTTCAACAACAACTGATGTTATATTTTTGATGCTTTACTTGACTAATAAAAGTCCTGTAACCGAAAATGGTATGGGTGCGAAGCCACCCCCATACCATTTTCTCTTGCCCCTCCAACACCCCCCCCCCCCCCCAAATGGGACATGTTACATCCGCCCCTGGTGAGAGAGAGGGAGAGAGAGAGAGAGACTCTTCAGAGTCACCCTGTCCATCAAAGCAAGCTAGTAGCAGAGAGACAATAGCCCCCAATAACGCTGTTGTTTTAATGTATTTTTTATTGTACACGTGTCATTTCTAATGATGATTTTATGTCGATTTGTTTTTGGCTCACTATTATGTGGACTACAGCGTGTCGTTCAATGGGCGGAGTGCAATTTGTTGGCAGTCTGTTTGTGTTGCACTGCATGCATTTTTTTTTACAGCAGCTACCAGGGCGGATCTATACTAGGCATGGGCATGGGGGGCAATGCCCCCTAAATGCCCTGACTGCCCCACCAAACATGATGGCATGCAAAACAACCCAAATTTCAAAGATATTTCAAACATTGTGTAATTAAAATGATTTGAAACACTATGCTACTAACTGCAATTGTCGTACCACTATACCAACACCATTTCATCATTCAAAACAGAAAACTCTCTGAGTCAGACCTTTAGCTTTATGCATGTTGTGTGTCTGTTGCAACTTCAACAACAACTGACGTTATTATTAATAGTTACTTGCCTATTTTATGTCCTGTAACCGTAAATGGCTTGGGGGTGGTCTCATAAAGACCATGTCAAGCCGCCCCCATACCATTTTCGCCTGCCCCCCCAATTGGGGAATGTTACATCCGGGCCTGACAGCTACTGTATGCCCAGTGACACATTTCCCTTTAAGGACAATAACGTTTATGCTATCCTAGCCCCAGAATTAGAAATTAGCCGGGCCTGTTTTTCATTTTTGTACAACCCTTGGGGAGGAGGCTTGCTATTATTAATGTGTACAAGAATAAAAGTTTTAAAGAACAGCAGACATATAAACGAAGGATGTTAACTGTGCGTTGCTGAAACACATCAACAATCAGTCTGATGTATTTTCCTCCTTTTCGAAGTGTTATGTACTTCTTTAAAAGGCATATTTCTATCGAGCTTCAAAGTGCTTTACCATGTGCAGTCACCCATTCACACAGCGACAGCTGAAGAAACCAGACACCATTCTGCACAACGAGAGCAGTTAGGGGTCAAAGAGTTACTGCTCAAGGACACATCGACATTATGCCAGGCGGAGCCAGAGATCCAATCATGATGAAAGTTATATGATTCCCAGAGTTCATTCTATACCTCTGACCCACTGACATGGTCTTTATCATATACGGCAGGTTTTGCTTTCAAAACTAAGAGTATCCATCTCTATCACCAGCCAGCGTTATGCAGGCATTACTGGGCAAGTTCATTCCAGTTAAATAGCCCATTAAGTGCTGTCCAGAAAGACGCTGTGTAGTATCTAGTGTTTATAACAGAGAGAACCGACAAGACCTGAGACAGGAACCTTGAATGCCCTCATTTATTCTGATTTATTGATAGCTTTCCCCGGTGGTTTTAGTAAAATGTTTAATTAGTCCCCTTTTCCTATCTCCCTCAGACCATGTGTAAATTCAGCTGTCTCGGTAATTGCAAAGAGCAGAGAATCAGGAGAGTCCTCCATTAGTTCATTGTTGGCTTTGGCACGATAAACACAATCACATTGATCTCAGAGATTAGATCACAAATACGAGGATGATGAGATTATGCCAGATGGGTTGACACAATGCAACAACTCAGCCAAGTGTACAAAGAGGGCAACCACAACTTGTTGGTAGCCTACATCATATGGCTCATGATACAATCATGATAGATTTATTGATTGATTGATTAATTGATTATTCACTGTTTGCAGACACATTCCAATTGATTTAAACACAAGTCAATACAAAAACTGCTACGAGGATAAAAAGCACTAAGACTTGTTTACATGAGGGTCCTCCATTTTCCTCAATATAATCCATTTTCCTCAATATAATGGTGAAAAAAACACGCACATCCAAAAGTCCCAATTGTGCAGGGTGCTGGATTAAAATATAGAATACAAATGAACAAATGTAAAAATATCAGGGGCATTTCCCAATTGGGGAGGCAGGAGAGAATTGTATGGGGAAAGCTTCATCATGGGTGCGGTATGGAGGCAACTAAGCATCAATAATAACAGCAGTTGTTGTTGAAGTTGCAACAGACACACAGCATGCATAAAGCTAAAGGTCTGACTCAGAGAGTTTTGTGTTTTCAATGATGAAATGCTGTTGGTTTAGTAGTGCCACAATTGTAGTTAGTTGGTAGCAGTAGTAGTGTTTCAAATCATTTTAAATATAAACACTTTAATTTGAAATATCTTGGGTTGTTTTGCATGCCGTCATGTTTGGTGCGGCAGTCTGGGCATTTAGGGGGGGCATTGCCTGCCCCATGCCCATGGCTAGATCCGCCCCTGACACAAATACTGTGCTGTTGCTGTGCAACTTAAGGTGGAATATTGTTTGGGTGTTGCATAGCAGCATCCAGGGTGCAGCTGTGCTGCATGGGCTGCATGGCCTCGTCTCCTTCCTCCATGAACCACTTAGTCTTGATTCATACATGGGCGCCATGCAGGGCTGTGCACCGACTCCAAGCAGCAGATCTACAACCTCAACACGTCACTGCAGCAGCAGCAGCAGCAGTACAACATTTCACCAGCGGCTATAGCGGCGCCCATGCAGCGAAGCATGACGAGGCGTTAACACCTGTATCTGCTCTCTCCATTCCAACCCCCCAACCCTACCTAACCCCAACACTCCACGTTTCTTGACCCCATTCTTTCTCCCCGCCACCTCGTAGAGCAGGGGTCTTCAATAGTTGGTCCGGGGACCACCAGTGGTCCCTGAGAAGATTCCTGCAGGCTAAATGATGGAAAGTTGGCTAACCACATGTAAAGTAACTCTTTTATGTTTACACTATCAAGAGTTAAAATATTTATCATCTAAATTAGCCCAAAGTCTAGAGAATGTATTGTAGAAGATTAATGGTCATTTTGATCTGTATGATGTTTTGTTTTCTCCGAAATCCAGCCTCGAATTGTGGACAAAAGCAAAAGAAATCTTTAGTTTTTGGGGTTTGTGGGGCTAAAATGTAATCAAATGGTTGGTCCGTGGCTCGAATTCTGAACTGTACTGTCGTAGAGTTCCTGTCAGTCTCCTTAGAGGGTTTACACTGCCCTCAGGCCTGGCTGTACTTATCCTTAGCTTTTTCATTGTCCCTGTTCAGAATGCAGACGGTTAGGCTACTGCGCTGCGCAGCCTGTCCTCCTGGTGCCATTGTCATCGACGTCCAACCAAAGTTTTCTGTTAATCACTGCCCCCCCCCCCCCCCCGCTGTGATTTACAAGGACTCCGCCTCCACCAGCGACCAATCCAACCAATCGCATTAGGGAGATAAATAACCCAGACCAATAAAAGTGTTGGAGGGCAGAATAGGCTCTTGGACCGTTTGCTCGCCATCCATTTAGAGGAGGGGGTCAGTGGTGGTGGTGGTTGTGGGACGGGTGGGGGGGACGGGGGGCTTTTAGCAGAACGCCTTTTTGGAGTGATATTGTGATTGGTGGTGGGGGTGATGTCACGTCGTCCATCTTGGGGGAGCCACTTCATTAAGCTAATGGAAGGGCTGGACTGCTCACCGTAATTCTGCGTGCACGCGCGTGACGCATTCTCGCGCACGCGTCTGTGTGTGTCTCTGTGTGTGCGTGTGCGTGTGTGTTCGTCCTTCCCCTTCCTTCCTTCTTTCCTTCCACCTGATGGAAGGTTCCAAGACCTTTTATGAAGGCTATGGTTTCATTAACCAAGCACAACGCCCCCACATCTGTAGGTCCAACGCTGTGTGTGTGTGTGTGTGTGTGTGTGTGTGTGTGTGTGTGTGTGTGTGTGTGTGTGTGTGTGTGCGTGTGCGTGTGCGTGTGTGTGCGTGTGCGTGTGCGTGCGCATGCAGGCAGCAATACTTTGATGTGGTGCAGTGATTACACTATATCTTGGTGAGGACAGGTAATGCGGTAGTTCACAGGAACTAAATTAAACGTAGGTCTTTTTCATCTTTGAACACCAATCTCACTTTGTATTAGAATGTCTTTATTGGGGCTGGTGGGGGGGGGCTCTGGCCCGCCTGATGGTGTGCCGCAAGCTCAAATCCCTGTAATTCTTCACTGGTATCTATCACTATAGGCAGAAATGCCATGCACATAAAAAAATCTTTAGAATGTCAGTATTGGGAAGCAAAGTAACATGTTTTAGCTAATTGGTATTTTTCAACCGAGCCCCTGCGGGCTCAACACACTGTATACACAATTAATTGAGGTATACTTCTGTGGCTTTTGAAATGTGGTGAAGAAATCTAGCATGTCCAGCTGTTCGTGAGATTAGCTAAAACTTGCCTATAGGCAAACACACACTGACCCTCGTACTGAGTTCAGAAAATGTGGACTCTTGTACGAGCCGTGCCGCGAAATAATTAATAGTTTTTCTGCCGTCCACGCGCTGCTCGTGGACGTCCCGTTAGAATACCCCCGCCGGTCACGACGACGGCTCGTATCACGACGAGATGTAGATTTCATTCTTTAATCCAACTATTAGTCCGTGCGCATCGTCTGATGATCATCCCGTTGCTGACTTTCATTTGGGACAGAATTGGGGACAACTTTTTTTTTTTTCCGTCCCATTGACATGCATTCAACCCAATGCATTCAAACGGCTCTCCTCCGGTTTGCCCCCTCAATGTCGCTGGCGCATGGGTTAAGCAGCCAGGGCTACACAGCTCTTCCTGACTTGTGAACCGGATGTTTTTGGGTACATCGCCAGATGATCGATTAGGCAAGACAACAGACACAGCATAACAGAAACAGCACATCCTGTTTAGGAGATCTGAGCTTCAAAATAAGGGCTTTTTTACCGATCGAACTGGTTTGAGCGCGCGGAGAGGAAACAAAGAAGATCCGATCGCGGTCAATGAGTTAAAAATGTGACATCGGCTTTCCTTTGCTTCAATTCGACTATGATGACGCTGAGCTCAATTAGTCACCTGAATTGTACCATGCACATCCAATGACTGCAAATTTTGTCAGAACATCTTTCTCTCAATTCAATTCAATACAACAATACAATCAAGACAAAAATGATGTGCATTTCAAAGTCAGAATCTTCAATAAATCAATTTCTATGTGCCAAGTTCACTTGAATAGACGCAGTGATTATTCTTTAGGGCAGGGGTTTTCAACCAGTGGTCCGGGAACCACTAGTGGTCCTTGAGAGTGTTCCAGGTGGTCCCCAGCTAAGTTGGTTTAACCAGAAGTAACTCGAAAGTTAAAATTAAACCAAATGGACCCTTGCGGGTCCATTTGGTCTCATTTTTACACTCTCAAGAGTTAAAATATTCATCATCTGAATTAGCCCAAGTCTACACAACTAGAGAATGTAGAAGATTAATAGAAATCTTTAGTGTTTGGGGTCTGTGGGGCTAAAATGTCATCACATTGTGGTCCGTGGCTCAAATGCTGTATAAATGGTGGGCCCTGGTATCAAAAAGGTTGAAAACCCCTGCTTTAGGGTGGTTGCATCTGCTAGGCCAGAGCATTACTCTGTCATTGCAGCTCACAAATCTCGCTACTGTGTTTGCACATTGCTGTACCTCTCTCAACAGATATGGCAGTTTCTTTGTCATCAGTCACGTTTTCAAACTCTCCTTGGGTGATTGTAATCCGTGGAAAGTATAGCGGCATGTCTCTGATGTCTTCCTATATGCTCTCTATCTCTCAGTCTCTCTCTCTCTCTCTCTCTCTCTCTCTCTCTCTCTCTCTCTCTCTCTCTCTCTCTCTCTCTCTCTCTCTCTCTCTTCACCTCTTTCCTTGTCATCTTCTCCACCTCTGTCTGGACATACTGTATGTCACATCTGTCAAACCCAAGGCCCGGGGGCCAAATCAGGCCCGTGAATGGATTATCTTTGGCCCGTGGGATGATATTGAATTAGTACTTTCGCAATTAACTATGAAAGCAGCACTTGGTGAGGATCATAGAAGAAAAAAAAACGTGAAAAATAGCAGGTGTTCACGGCTCATAGCGCGCCACAGAGTGGCGTGCTATGAGACGTGAACACCTGCTATTTTTCATTAAAACTTAAAACAGTTTTTAATGCAGGCAGTTTCATCTTTACAATTATCTTGTAATTAAGAGACATTGATTTTGTATGACAGGGGCGTCATCGTAAACCAGTGTTGAAACACAGACCTCCGGCCCTCGACTTGTACCAATTTTTCTGTTTTGGCCCACTCTGTATTTGGGTTTTACACCCCTGCTGTATGTGCTGTCTTTATGACAGCGATTCCTCTGATTCCATTCCATTGCTGTGTTGTTGTTGTTGTTGTTTTGTAATGTCCAGTTCCCAGCTGTCACAGACCATTGGACTCATACTATTCTCATGTGAGGTCCCTTATGTTTGTGTTTTTAACCCTGGCAGACATATTGTCATCACCCAGTCCTGTGAAGCGTTTGGCCACACACTGTAGACAGGACTGACAACAGACCAACCTGTTGTGGACCTGGTGTGTGTGTGTGTGTGTGTGTGTGTGTGTGTGTGTGTGTGTGTGTGTGTGTGTGTGTGTGTGTGTGTGTGTGTGTGTGTGTGTGTGTGTGTGTGTGCGTGTGTGCGTGTGTGCGCGCGCGCGTGTGCGTGTGTGCATGCGTGCGTGCGGTGTCTCTCTCTCTCTCTCTCTCTCTCTTACTCTCGCCTTGCAAGTCTTACAGGAGAAAAAAAAATGAGAAGCCAGAGCTGTTCAAATACACAACGGCAAGAGAAAATACCACAACTCTCCCTGAAAAAAGTAATGTTTTATTCAAAAGATTCCCCTTCTCAAAGGAGAGGATTTTTTTTAAATAGAAACAGGAGAAAAGCATAGTAAATAACAGAACATTAGCATTTCCTTGTAGCAACTTTAAACATATGCTCTCTGTGCCCATTAAACTGTGTAAATGAGCAGTGTTTCCTCCATTCCTTTTTCATCCCCTTACGTATGGACACCTGTTAGCAGAACAAAGGTACATCAGCCAAGCTGTTTGCCATGAATATTAATTCCTTCCACTGTTAGCCTCCAGCACTGAAGGTCACAACCCGCCAGGAGTTTAGAAATGATATACTGCTTGCCTTTTATTTATTATTCACAACAGACGCTAATTTGACATCTTTATATGCTTGACGGTATGACATAAACAGCGATGATTTGATGGTTTTCACAGGGATGTGGCTTTCGTACGCGAAGCGGGGCTATTTTAATGGCAGCGGCGGCGGTGGTGGCGTAGTGGCGTGTGTGTGAAGATATTACTTGCAGATGTGATCAGACAATAGCCAGTTTCGTCTACTTGCTGTCACCGCTGGGTGTATCTGTGTCCTATATGACAACAGATGACATGATTGGTGGACAGATTGAGGTCTGGGTTGATGTTGTGAATTGTAAGCTGCAGGCTACGCTCGCTCGCGCGCGTGCGTGCATGCACACATGCACAAATTACCGATACAAAATAGAAAGAAAAGTCCAGCAACCAGGAATAGTAGACTCCTCACTCAAATGTGTACATATGGGTAACTCCAAAGCAAATTCCACAAGGCCCAAACATTTCATTTACCATGCCATAGTGTGTCAGCCCCTTAAAAGGAACCCTGCATATGAGACAAATATGGATAAATACATTATACTTGCCCTCTATAACTAGAATTGAACATTTAAAACACATAGAATAAGCTCTTTAGTTTAAAAATAGTTCATGTTTTAGCCCATGGGGGCCGCCATTTTACTGTGCCTGTCACATGGTCTCATAGTGATGAAGTCACAGGAGTGCTGTTGTATAGAACATAGTATGGAACGTTCCATGATTTGGCATTATTGCAATGTAAAACATCAAAGTATATACACCGTTCTGTTTGTAATGACAATGGTGACCCCCACTGGTGAAATGAAGGACTGTAAAACATACGGGATGGACCACAGGAGGAGAAAATAATGCAGTTGTTTAATGCATTCCATTAGTTGTACTGCTGGAGCGATCTCCTGTCATCCCTATGACAGGTCATGTGACACAGTAAAATGGCGCCCCTCATGGTATAAAAACATGAACTATTTTTAAATTAAAGAGCTTATTCTATGTCTTTTAAATGTTCAATTCTAATTATAGAGAGCAAATATAATGTCTTATCCATATTTATCTCATTAGGCAGGGTTCCTTTTAACCCTGTGTCGGATCTGTGGTTAGACTGGCATAATATTTGCCAATACCGATATGATATGAGATATATGCTTTTACTTACTTGAGATTTGCGCACACAGATGCAGTATATGCCCTACGCTGTGATATTATATTTACCTACTCTACTGTATAATGCTCCTTATTGCTTAGGTCACATGGATTTCCAAGGAGCTGGTTCAAAACACATTGGATAATGATTCAATTTGTTTAGCTGATTAGGACCTTTTCGCATTGTCTATAATCCACTATAATTCGAGCGTGACAGTCAAAAGACTACTGGCTTTACAGTGGAGAGCTGATTGCTCAATGAAGTGCCTGGGAAATGACTGGATGCCACTCTTCTTCTAGGCTTAGATGAGGCGACAACAGGGCCGGATATAACATTTCCCGTGTTTTCATCGCCCGTGTCGCTTCGCACCACAGGCGATGAAGACGCACCCATACCATTTTCGGTTACAGGACTTTTATTAGGCAAGTAAAGCATCAATAATAACATCAGTTGTTGTTGAAGTTGCAACAGGCACACAGCATGCATAAAGCTAAAGGTCTGACTCTAGTTTAGAGTTTTCTGTTTTCAGTGATGAAATGCTGTTGGTTTAGTGGTGCCACAGCTGTAGTTAGTTAATAGCAGTAGTAGTGTTTCATAATCACTTTAATTATAAGCACTGAATTGGAATATCTTGGGTTGTTTCTCATGCCATCATGTTTGGTGGCGCAGTCAGGTCAGTTAGGGGGGCATTGCCCCCCATGCCCAATGCCCATGCCTAGATCCGCCCCTGGGTGACTATGCTAAATATCCCACATGTCTTAACCCTCCTACTGGCTGCTATGGCACCTGAGACCCTGAACTCCCTGAGCTTTCTGTGCGTGCATGTGTGTGCGTGCGTGCGTGTGTGTGTGCGTGCATGTGTACATAACGACCTACAGCTTTGCATTTCAAAGTGCATGCAGGGGGGCTTGTTTGTCCCGTGACTTGGCGTGTGCGCAGCACGCCACAGTGGCCTTTATAGTGCATGTCCCCAGTGAAGATGGATTTTGTGCCTAGGCAGCAGCCCCACTGCTAACCTTGAGGTAAGCTGGCGTAATGAGATCGCCTCTGACGGCATTGACTCACACCTGACAGCAATGACACTTCTCCTAGCGGCCGCCGAGAGGGGAGACGAGCTCAACGCACAACAAAGACAGATTGGGCAATGCAATGCAAAGGAGAGGAATGGTGCACCTTATGTATGTGGTCAGCTGTATTGTAATGTAGATCAAAACAGGCAGAACTACAGCATATGCCCGCAATTCCTGCTAGAGCATTGCAGGGTAATGCTGTACTGTGTTCACTCAGGGTTCTTGGTTCCAGCATTATGCTGTGTCTGGGTATTTCTTTCTGTTTATTTGCTTTTCTTTATTTGTTTATTATTCGTTCGATGTGACAATGCAAATTAATGGACATGAATGCAACGTAAATACACAGGATTTAACAAAAAAAAATGCAAATTCTCATCCACAAGCCCCACATAAAGACATAAAACAAAACAAGCCAGCAGTATCTTAGTCTTGCGTACCAATCCTCCGTCCAAACAGTCTGGGGCAAAGCAGGAACGCAGGCTCATGAGTATGCAAATTTTGTGTTAAATGCATCCGCTCACTTGCTGTGGCCGCCAGCAAAACAGTGTCTCAGTTGATGTAATTGTTGTCCATTATGCTTGTGCATCATGGATTATTGTCAATATTGTCTACTATGCTTTTCTTTATTTGTGAACAGCATGAATCTCGTATCGTCATATTACCCTGCTTGGTTCCATCTCGGTTGTGTAGCAGCATTTTTTAAGGGCGATGTGAATGCATTGTTAATGTAGGGTGCAGTAGTGAATTCAAATAATACAGGATTCAGGTAACACCCAGCAAAAAGTCTATTAGACTATAGGTTTGGTGTTGAGTAACCATTTTTTATATTATACTTAAAGCCTGGAAATGACGGCCAATCTCTTATTGTCAGAGGCAGGTTATTCAGCCAAGCTGAAAGGGTAGTTTTTACCAAAATCGGTTTGCCGGTAAGGCACTTGGCAGTCCCCTGTAGCGGTTACCCTAGTGCTGATCCCTCTATCAGGCTTTTTATGAGTTCACTTATAGGGGAGCAAGGGACTGTATCTGAAGGATATTACAGTGATGGTATGACCTTTAGTGCACTCTTCGAGTTACAAATCAATGTTATTGTAACAGTGACACTTGATTATTCTGGCACTAGTGGAACAAATTAAACTTCATTAGGGTTAGGCTTTCATTAAAGTGTATACTTGGACCCTTGTTTTTTTCTGTCTTCACCTAAGTCTCTCTTGTAGAGCTGCTATTTCCGTTGAGCATTTGCTTATTATGACATGGCCAGAATATGGATGCTAGCTCGTGTTCATGTTCAAATTTGGTGAAGTGAAGTGCTGTATCTTGGTGTAACACTTTGTGGCTATCTGTTCCTTAATGCAATTAAAAAGGCATGACATGTTAAATACAGACAAAGCACACTACTGTACATGTTATGTTTTGTAATCTTGCAATCCCAGCTCGCCCCAACACTGTGAAATAGCATGGACTGGCAATTATCTAAATGTACTGGTACATGTCTATCAAGCCCTGACATCTGCACACATTACATGACTATGGTTTTGGCGGGTTTGGATTGCCACCACATTGTCGCGGGGAACAGCAAGGTGCTGCGGTGGTTCCGCATTGTGCCGTGCTTGCCGTTATGGTCATGGTAAGCGTTTTGTTAAGGTTCTGGTTATGGTAAGGATTTTGATTAAAGTTAGAGTTGCCGGATAAAACACTTAACGGCTGCACTGGCTCTTCCTTGGCAACTGCCACTGCCGGTGATGGCATGCACTCTCCCTCCTTCATTAATTTAAGCACTGTCACCGACATATACTGGCCTTATTTGAGATCAGCACTTTCAAGTCCCTTGTGTGCCGTCCAGTCTGGTTGAGTCTGCTGTGGTCTGGTCCGGTCCAGCAGGCTGGCTGACTGGAGTGTTATGTATGGACTACTGTCTGCCATAGCTGCAGTTAAGACCTCCTTCGTCTGCACTTTCTTGCCCAAATGAAAACCTCTGCTACAGCAGGCCATGGTCCGGGCCTCTGGGATCATTTGTCACCAGCTGCACTACCAGCGAGCAGGGGCGGATCTGTAGGCATGGGCATGGGGGGGGCATTGCCCCCCTAAATGCCCAGACTGCCCCACCACACATGATGGCATGCAAAACAACCCAAGATATTTCAAATTAAAGTGCGTGTATTTAAAATGATTTGAAACACTATTGATGTTATTATTGATGCTAACTTGCCTAATAAAAGTTCTGTAACGGTCGCTTTGACCGTGGCGCGACGCGACACGGGCGATGAAGCCGCCCCCATAGTATTTTCTCTTGCCCCCCAATTGGGAAATGTTACATCCGCCCCTGCCAGCGAGCGTTCGCACTCGTGCACACACACACGCACATAATTCCCTGCTGAAGACTGCTGATTCTCTAGTTCTTTCTCTGATCATTGCTGTCTCTTCCTCCCTTCGGCTCTCATGTGTCATGTTTTCACTGCCTTACATCCGTGTGCACGAAGAAAAATGTGGCATCCAATTTGAAAATAATTAGACTGTATCTGCTCTTGGAAATCTGCCGATGCGATGTACCTATACGGTATACACTTCCATAGTCCATTCCACCTTCCATACACCTAGCGCCACATTGGGGCAACTGGAAGCCCGTCTCCAACCTGAGCAGAGCTATAAACAGACCTCATGGTTCCTCCCTGCATGATGAGTCCAATGCACTTACCACCTGACATGGGAGAACTCCTCGATCCGGTTGGATGTTATTCCAACCATTTCCTTTGCCCTCCATCATATGGTACACAACAGAACTAGACATTTCCGTATAGTTAGGTACTTAAAGGCCTATTTCACTTTTGCTCATTATATCATCTACTCAGGCTCATGTGAACACCCCAGACAGTTTAAAAGTTACTCCATTCGGTATTTAGATATTTGATGTTCATTCTACTTGCCACGTCCCTTAATACAAACCTATGATCATTAAATAGATAGATTAATCAAAATCACACAATCTTTTTTTCTGATGACTGATATTATCCTCCTAATACGTGAGGGGGCAGTGCCTTTTCACTTACTGTGTTCATTTATTTTTAAAATATTGTTTGTAAAATGTAGCAGCCTCCATATTTAACAATATTAAAAAAAATAAATGAACACAGCAAATGATGAAGCTCTTCCCTCTCATGTTACATATTAGAAGGACAATATCAGTCACCAGAAAAAAGATTGTGTGTTTGATTAATCTATCGTGGTTAAAACAGAGTTTTAAGCTATAATGAGTTTGTATAGGAAAGGGTAGGGCAGCTAAAATGAACATCAAATACTGTATCTAAATACTGAATGGAGTAACTTATAAACTGTGGTGTTCACATGAGCCTGAGTAATGATCAAAAGTGAAATATCCCTTTAATTTAGTCTGATGTGAAGCAGGGACAAAACGTATCCCAACTTGCAATAATTGGGGATATCCAAAGCAGAGGCATCCACCCTCAGCAAATCAAACCCATACGAGTGCCATATTGAAATTGATGCCCCACGCGCGTTTTTAATAGCATTTAATAGTATTGAGATGGGACCAGGATAACCATTATATGGACGGCGGTAATTGAAACAATAATGGACATGGTAACAGCTTGGAAAATAGCACTGATCCATCATCTGTGGTGAGCCCGCCCGCCGTTCATTAATAACATGGTTAAATGGTGCAAAAATTATATTGCTCTTGGTCATAGCTGCCCGAAATAGGCTTAGTGCCGCCTTGGCTAATTGAAAAAGAGATGAAGAGGGTGCAGCCGTTCTCTGGGCTGTGGAAGACAGATAGATACTAGTGTAGAGACTAGAGACCCTCCCCCTGTCTGTCAGGGTCTGTGGCGCTTTGGATCACAAACCCCAATCGTGGTCCCCGTCAGGGGCGGATCTAGGCGTGGGCATGGGGGGGCAATGCCCCCCTAAATACCCAGTCTGCCCCCCCAAACACGATGGCATGCAAAACAACCCAAGATATTTCAAATTAAAGTGCTTATATTTAAAATTATTTGAAACACTACCACTGCTACTAACTAACTAACTACAGCTGTGTCACCGCTAAACCAACAGCATTTCATCATTGAAAACAGGAAACTCTCGGAGTCAGACCTTTAGTTTTATGCATGCTGCGTGTCTGTCGCAACTTCAACAACAACTGATGTTATTATTGATGCTTTACTTGACTAATAAAAGTCCTGTAACCGAAAATGGTATGGGTGCAGCTTCATCGCCCCCGTACCATTTTCTCTTGCCCCTCCAACATGTTCTCTTGCCCCCCCCCCCCCCCCCCCCCCCCCAAATGGGACATGTTACATCCGCCCCTGCATGGTCCCCGTGGGGAAGTTTCTGAGGAAATAATAATCGTCCGGAGACGTGGCACGGGGCGCCGTGCGATCTTGGCGGAAGTTGGGGATTGGAATTCAATTCCTGTGTACCAGTGTGAGGAAGTTGTCTACTGGGCCACTGGGACGTGGATCAATAGGAATCAAACGGCTTGAGCCCCCCGCACAGCTCAGCACAGGAAAACCCTCTGTGTTCATTTAACAGAGAGTTTGTACAGTACAAATGATACCACCAGCAGTGGGCGAAAGTAACCAAGTACATTCATTTACTTGAGTACTGTACTAACTACTGCACTTAAACCAATTACCACTAGCGTCTCAGATACTCCACTACATTTATTTGAAAGCTTTCGTTACTTTGTTACTTTGATTTTGATTATTATTACATATAACGTATACACAGTGATTTTGATTATTAGTACATATAACGTATACACAGCACGTATGTCCTCTGCACGTTTCGATTTGAAAATAGCCGATCTATAAGCTCACATTGCATCGTACTGTAGATCTGCTATTATCAAACATGGGAAATGGGACATTCTGCATTACAAGTACCTTCTACTTTTGGTATACTAAAGTACGTTTTGATGCTGATATCCTAGTATCAGATTTTTACTCAATTCCATTTTTATTTCCAGACATTTGCTGCACCATTTGAAAACTTAAGTTACTCTGTAGATTTTGAGTATTATTCCAAAGGTATACATTCAGTATGGATGGTTTTACTAGCAGTAAAACATGCAGGTACTGTTCCCACGGCTGCCAACCAGTGTGCTGTTTGCAGTATAGCTTGGTCTGGGTCAAGGTTGAACAGCTAAACCTGTTCAACCTTGGCGCCGTGGAACAGCTAAACCTACGTAGGCTAAACTGCTGGCCTGGACCAACACATGGAAAATGAGATCAGTGACCTACAGTAATGCCAGTGAGTTTTGAGTGCTCATATCACAGCTGCTGGAAGAGCAGACCAGGCCCTAAGAAACTATACTGCTGGACCGCAGGCCTTTAACCGGACAGCCCTCTGTGTGTGTGTGTGTGTGTGTGTGTGTGTGTGTGTGTGTGTGTGTGTGTGTGTGTGTGTGTGTGTGTGTGTGTGTGTGTGTGTGTGTGTGTGTGTGTGTGTGTGTGTGTGTGTGTGTGTGTGTGTGTGGCTGCAGCCCTCTCATGAGGCTGGCTGTGTTGAGCTGCAGCGAGAGCTGCTATTGATTTCAGACAATGGCACCATAGTACGAAAGGGTCCGCCAGCCCTCTGTGTGTGTGTGTGTGTGTGTGTGTGTGTGTGTGTGTGTGTGTGTGTGTGTGTGTGTGTGTGTGTGTGCGCACGTCAGAAAGAGAGAGAAAGACAGCTGCTTTTTCAGTCAGCCTGACTTATCCATTAGGGATGAAGAGGGTTGAGGTCTTTGGGAGAGACTGTTGTAGAAGGAATGTCATACACACACACACACACACACACACACACACACACACACACACACACACACACACACACACACACACACACACACACACACACCATGCACGCAACCCATGCTCTTTCACACTTGCACTTCCTCTGTTTCTCATTTTCACACAGGCACATTATTCATTATTTTTCATATGCACGCAATCACGCATGCTTACTAATACGCGTGCACGCATTCATGCACGCGTGCGTGCACACACATACACCAGGTGTCTCCCCGTTGCTGCCAAAGTGTGAGTGTCAGAGTCCTGGCCTCTTCATAAGAGGCCTACTTTGGCGCCCAGCTGTGAGGCCTTTTTAATTAGAGCCCCGCTGTTAAAGTGCGGCCGCAGCTCGCCTCGCACCACCTCCTCACTCCTACACACCCTCTGGCATACACACTGTCTCCGTCAATCACGCTATCTGTCCGTCTCATGATGCATTCTGACTGCATTATCTGATTGCAGATTTTGGCTGGCGGCTGCTGTGCCGTGCCACAGACTCCAAGCACCTGTCCTTGTAAATGAAGGCATGCTGCATGAAATTGGTCAGGCTAGTAAATTAGCCAAAGAGGCGGGTGATAGCCTTCCACCAGACGGGTCCTAATGGATCCTTACAGGTCTGAAACGCACACGAAAGGTTGATCTATTTAAGGCACCATGGGCTCCGTTTTCGTTACCATCTAAACCTCTTATCCTAAACCCCTTATCATTTTTTTTCACTATTTTGAAAGACTTTTTGGAATAGTTCAACGTGCCTATCTATTGACACATTGTGAGCTTGTAGAGTGGCCATTTAAACTATTGATAAATGTTGATGTTGCTGTCTCTCACGCAAACTTCCCCACGCAGGTTCCCTACCCCCACAGGGAGTGCAGTGCCTGGTATTGAGTCAGTCAAACCCATGGTTGTCCAGAACCGCCACTAAAGGCTTCTGCCCAGGCTCTGGACACGGCCCCTGCCCATTGTCATACATGGACCTGGCCTGTTCTGACATCACACCACTTCATATTTGGGAATGCCTGACATAGAACTCAATATATTGGAATAAAGGGACATCTCCACATATGGGCATTAAATGGACACAGATTTGTACAACGTAAAACAGGTCCTCTGACCTGAGTGGGGGCATGGCTGTGTAGGGCTGAAGGTGTTTAGCCACTGATTTGCACAAACAAAGATATCTTCACGGCCAAAAAGAAAATCAGTTTGGCAGGAATTCATGTTGCGTGGCTTGTCTGAAACACATTACGTAGGTACAACTTGCCGATGCTACATTTGTTCATGAAAAACTAACTGTAATGAGTTGTGAATGGGGCCGTTCATGTGAAAATTGTACAGTGAAACAAGGCGGTGAAACTATTACGCTCACATATGCATATAGTGTACACAGTACACATACACAGTACATGCATGCACGCACACACAAGCCTGATTTATACCTAATTATCATTATTTCTGGGTCCAATTCCATCCCGCGCCGACGATTACCACGCTTTGATTGAATGAATTTGATTTGTTTTATACAATGAACACGCAAATATGAAATAAACATGAAATGCAAATGTACTTCATTTAACCACTTTTAAACCCTATTATATGCAACAGGTCATTTCGAGGAGGCGATCTGATTGGCTGAAATGGCCATCTAGCCATGCTTAAACGAGCATGATGGAACGCCTAATCAAAAAATAAACATCAGGCTGTGCTGAATCTCATTGCTCTCCCAGAGCAGAGCCGGTTGTTTTGCGAGGCTGTGAACAGTTTTCACAGGGTATTTTCGGACATAGGTGCTACATCTGTCATTTAAAAGAAATGGATGGGAACACAGCACTCACAGCAAAGTTCACATTCACAAGTTACCATTGCCCTAGACTGGAAATAAACCTGAAATGATTTTGGCAAATCACAAGTTAGCCCAGGCTTTCCGATTTTGCGCATCGCTGACAAGAAGGAAAGCATGGGTGTCGAGGCTACCACTGGGTGTCGAGGCTACCATTGCCCTCTAGGCTATAATGGCCCACCAGGGGCGGTTAGAATATCAAAATGCGTTTCTTAACTTTGTTTTTTTCCTGAATTATGAGAGCCGTAAAGTCAAAAGGCCCAATTGAAATCGTTAGTGGAGTCACAATATCATCTCCTCGCCTAACCTTCGCTTCAGTCTCTGTACACCATAGTATAATCGTAGTACCAGATAATGCATGTTTTTTGTTTGTTTGTTTTTGTGCTATTCCATTGTTAATTCCAATACGTATGGAGGCTCTACAAGCTTACGCAATGCATAACAAAATAACCTATGCCTGTAAACATTGACTGTCCCAGAGCTCTGTCCCAGAGTCACGCTAATGGAGCTTTATGTGAAGCCTGTCCAGACCTGTATAGTGAAAAGTACATTTACTCTATGGCAGGGGTTTTCAGCCTTTTTCATCCCAGGGACCACCATTTATTCAGGATTTGTGCCACGGACCACCATTTGATGACATTTTAGCCCCAAAGACCTAAAACTAAAGAATTCTTTTCGTTTTGTTCACAAATCCGGGCTGGATTTTGCAAACAAAACAGTGTAGACTTCTTAATTAAATAGTGCTAATTCAGATGAATATTTTAACTCTTGAGAGTGTGAAAATGAAACCAAATGGACCCGCAAGGGTCCATTTGGTTTCATTTTTACATTCTCAAGAGTTACATCCGGTTAACCAACTTTCCATCATTTAGCCTGGGGACCACCTAGAACCCTCTCAAGGACCACTGGTGGTCCCCGAACCACCGGTTGAAAACCCCTGCTCTATGGAATGTACTGTACTTAAGTAGACTTTTGTACTTGCACTTTTGGACTATTTCTAATACAATTCCACTCCACTATACATTTCAGGGTCAAATAATGCACTTTTACTACATTCATTTGAAAACGTACTTGGTAGTTTACTAATTACTTACTATTTTAATTGATTTATTATTACAAAACATACATTAAATAATATATACATGACCTCACCACGGTGGACGGTGGTACTTTAGACACATTTAGATTTCTGGACTTTTACTTGTAACTAGAGTATAGTAATTCTACATTGCCGTATCGACAATTTCACTCCAGTATATTACAATTGAGTATTTTCTTTGCGTCACTGGTCCAAACAGAGGAGGAGCAAATCGATGGTCTACATGAGCACACACACACGCACACACACACACACACACACACACACACACACACACACACACACACACACACACACACACACACACACACACACACACACACACACATACACACACAATGTGCACCAGATGTGAAGCATGGCGGGGTCAGCTCCCTCATGCCTCTCCCAGCCATGGCGGCGTCACGCAGCATCTGCCCCGACACGCCATGGTCAGCCATGCACAAATACACACACACACACACACACACACACACACACACACACACACACACACACACACACACACACACACACACACACACACACACACACACACACACACACACACACACACACACACACACACACACACACACACACACACACACACACACACTGCATTGATTTTAGGAATTTTAGGACAGGGAATTTTTTCGTTTTGTTATAGTCATAGTTTTGTCTTTTGAAAAGTTTTACTTTTTGTTTGAGTTTACTTTTAGTTGATTAGTCAAGTCTCTCAACAAGTTTTTGCTTGTTGAGAGGTTTAGACCACAGAGGAGGCTTCTGGGAAAATGAGTTCTATTAAAGTGAACAGTTTGTTCCAAGGCATTGCTGGCACCATGGCACTTTGTTTGTTTGATTTTGTCCATTAAAATGTATGTCAGTGGTTGACTTTACTGTACACTTGGTTCTATGCAGCCTATGTGTGTGTGCGTGTGCGTGCGTGTGTGCAAACATTTTGCAATTTTGCAAACTCTGCTCTTCATAATTTTAGACTAGAAAATCAGCACTGACACGCACACATGCGCGCACACACATGCATGTACAGGCATAGACCAGCAGACCAGTAGCAACCTTTTACTAAATTGAACAGAAAATATCCTCTGAAGCGGTTCCTCCAAACTCCGGCATTCCTTCATTTCCCTTTTCATGCCTGCATGGTTTTTATAAAGAAGAACGACATGAGCAGACCCTATATTAAGTCTCTGGTCCGGCCCTGTTGGAGGCTGTGATCAAAGAGCTATTGTTCGTTGTAAGCTTCTTTCATACGCACGCAGCATACAAGTAAGTTGATTAGAAACAATGGCAGCCAACTGAGCCGAGTGATATGAGTCAGATCAACTTTGGAATGTTGAGCCAAATTTCCCAAAGCCACCATGGAACGTGCCACCCTGTACTATTCTCTCTCTCTCTCTCTCTCTCTCTCTCTCTCTCTCTCTCTCTCTCTCTCTCTCTCTCTCTCTCTCTCTCTCTCTCTCTCTCTCTCTCTCTCTCTCTCTCTCTCTCTCTCTCTCTCTCTCTCTCTCTCTCTCTCTCTCTCTCTCTCTCTCTCTCTCTCTCTCTCTCTCTCTCTCACACACACACACGCAACCACAAATACTGTACCCATGCATGCACACATGGTGTACACACAGGGCTGGCCCAACTTTGGCCAGGTGTCTTCAGACAAGACTAATTGGATCTCGGGCCAAAGGTTGAGATGAAACCATAATGAGCTACTGTAAACAATGATTTGACCCCATTTTTCTTTGCTCTGGTGCTGGCGCTGGCAGGCTGCAGGGACCCCAATCTAAAATGTAGAGACCCCGAAAACTCTGTGAGCTTAGATAGTCGATTATTGTATTGTGTGTACTTTATATATGACAAGCAATCTTGCGTGTGCGTGCGCCTGTGTGTGAATTATCGTGTGTGTGTGTGTGTGTGTGTGTGTGTGTGTGTGTGTGTGTGTGTGTGTGTGTGTGTGTGTGTGCGTGTGCGTGTGCGTGTGTGTGCGTGGCGTGTGTAGGTACACAACCACACACACAAGCATACACACACGCACACACACACAGAGCAAAGTATTGGAGGGGAACCTGCAAGCGTTTGGGACTGCTTGTCACCCGTTTGACATGGGAAGACAGGTTGTTTAGGAACCGGGGGAGGAAAGAGGGATGGAGACGGAGGAGGAGAGGAATGAGGCTGCATGGCTGCTGCTGCTGCTGCTGCAGCTGTTGTTGTGTGTATTCTGTCTTGGTCTGGTGCGGCGCGGCCGTGGCTGAGAGCCCAGAGCCCCTGGGACGCACAGCCCCTGGCGCCTCGACAGGTGGGGAGGGAGGGGGAGAGAGAGAGAGAGGGAGACGGGGGCGGATCTAGGCATGGGCATGGGGGGGCAATGGCCCCCTAAATGCCCTGACTGCCCCACCAAACACGATGGCATGCAAACAACCCAAATTTCAAAGATATTTCAGACTAAAGTGCTTATATTTGAAATGATTTGAAACACTACTACTGCTACTAACTAACTACAGTTGTGGCACCACTAAAGCAACACCATTTCATCATTAATAAACGAAAACTCTCTGAGTCAGACCTTTAGCTTTATGCATGTTGCGTGTCTGTTGCAACTTCAACAACAACTGATGTTATTATTGATGCCTATAAATGCCTAATAAAAGTCCTGTGACCGAAAATGGTATGGGGGCGGCTTCATTTGCGCCACGGGCGATAAAGCCGCCCCCATACCATTTTCTCCTGCCCCCCCCCCCCATTTGGGAAATGTTACATCCGCCCCTGGAGCGAGAGAGAGAGAAAGGGAGAGAGAGAATAGGAAAACACAGAGCTCAGCTGCTCGCCCAGAGCGGCCTCGCTCCGCCGCACACCCTGCTCGCCCTGCTCTCTCCCACCGGCCTTTCATTTTGTACGTTTGTTTTGTTTTGTTTTAATGTCTCTCCCTGCTTGTCTGTCAAACAGGCTGGCTGCCGCTGTCCCTCTCAACCTATAGTCTTCACCATGAGCTGAAGAACCAACAAGCGATCCCCGGGAATTTATCTTATACAAAGTCTAAGAAACGAGGCACTTTGTCTTGTGCTGCTGCCGTCCCTTTTTTTGTTTGTTTGTTTTTGTTGTTGCTGGCTGGCAGTCAGTCGCTCTCAGTGTTGCCAACTTGGCGCATTTGTCGCTATATTTAGCTCTTTTCCAGACCCCCCCAGCGCCAAAATTAGTGGAGGAAATGGATTTTCCTGGAGGAAAATCTAGTGCTTTTTTGCTGGTGAGTTGGGGCGAAATTGGTTGACAGGCGCCAGAAATAAAACCCTCGTTTTTCACCATTTTTTCCCCCTATGATAGAGACCTCCTTCCTTCCTAGAAAGGACCATTGGTAACCAAATGGACCCTTATAGATCTGTAATTCTTGAGATCTCAAGAGTTGAATTATGTTTAAACACCCGAATTACCAAATTTTCAAGAATCTACAGTCTGAGAGATGAAACTCAAGATCAAATGGCGGTGGCTAAAATGCAGAATAAATAGTGGGCCCTGGTATGAAAATGGTTGAAAACCCACTGCTCTAACGCATTCTAGTGCATTTTGGAAGTGTCACTAGTGCATTTTGGATTTTGGCAGTTGGCAACACTGGTCGCTCTCCTGTTTAGCAGCATAGCGTGGCTGTGCTGCCGCGCCGCGTGTCCCCCTATGGCTGGCCGTGGCAGCTGCCGGGGTCCATATCGACCCTGTCACTCCCTCAAAGGAATAGGAAGCCTGTCTGCTAGCTTAGGGCCCCTTCCCTTCCCTTCCCTCCAATTCACTGGGCTGCGTTTTTATTCCAATTGTTTTTAAAGATTTTTCTCTCAACCCCGAGGTTGCGGATATTGCCAAAAGCAAGAAAGGCAGACACAGGGAATTGAGAAAGGGGGAGGGGGAAAAAAGTTATTTTGCTAAAGGACATTTGCAGAGGCAGCTTTTAACAGACTCCCCCTCTCCCTCCCTCCCTCCCTCCCTCCATCTTCTATTCCCTCCATACCTGCACTGACTCACTGCCTAAACACATGACTTTCTCTGTTTTAAATATAGAGCTGAGCAGTCCCGCCCGTTTCACGACGTTGCTGGCGTCCCAGAAGTAATTTCCCCATTCATATTCTACGCTAGACTTTTCCAAAATGATCTATATGAAGACGATTATGCCGCGGACAGAGCCCACTCGTGCCATGACAAATCATACAATTATCATACAGTATCTATATAGTAAGAAGAAAAAAAAACGTCAGGATACAACACTTTTTGTTTCGTTTTTTCTTTTGCAAATTAACCGAAAAATTATCACAAAACATTGCATTTGTTGTCATGAGTTGTCATGACTCCGAGTTGGCGTTGTCCGTGACGTAATCGTCTTCATATAAAACATTTTCAAAAAGTCTATGGGGAAAAATGAATGGGGAAATCATTTCTGGGCCGGCGGGCGATGTCATGAAAGGGGCGGGACTGCTGAGCTCCACTGTGAGAATCACTTTGAAATTCCTCATGGCCCCCGTCGATGCTGCTGCATGCTGCGGAGCTTCCCAGACAGCAAAGCTGTAAAGGTGCCATGCAGGGCTGCAGCCTCGCGCCTCAATTCCCTCCTCAGGCACCATGAAACAAGAGCCAGCTTCGTGCTTTACCCAGTCTGTGCCTCGGTCCTCTGTCCCCCATGTTCTCTGTTAGGCAGAGCCTTGCCCTCTGGGCTGAATTTAGCTGCCGACTTCCACTCTTAACAAGGAGACTCTCTTTCTCTCTCTCTCTCTCTCCCTCTCTCTCTCTCTCTCTCTCCCTCTCTCTCTCTGACTCGCTCACACTCAGACGTGCACACACGCACACGCACCAGGGCCAGATCTAGCCAGCCATACTAGGTGGGCTGGAAGAATGGCAGGGTGGGCACTTCCAAAGTTTTTCATACAAAGCAGTGGTTTTCTCTCTTTTTGACACCAGGGCCCACTATTTATTCGGCATTTGAGCCACGGAGGACCGCCATTTGAGGACATTTTAGCCCCACAGACCCCAAAACTAAAGATTTATTTTGCTTTTGTCCACAATTCCAGGCTGGATTTGGGGAAACAAAACAGTCCAACATACAGATCAAAATGACCATTAATCTTCTACATTCTCTAGTTGTGTAGACTTGGGCTAATCCAGATAGTGAATATTTTAACTCTTGAGAGCGTAAAAATGAAACCAAATGGACCCGCAAGGGTCCATTTGGTTTCATTTTTACGCTCTCAAAGAGTTACATCTGGTTAACCAACTTCAAGGACCCCTAGTGGTTCTCAGACCACTGGTTGAAAACCATTGATATTACCTTTCATTGGGTGGGCAGGATGCACATCTGGGTGGGCCCTGCCCACCCCTGCCCCCCCTCTAGATCCGGCGCTGACACGCACCTTCATATACAAGTGCTGCAGAAACTGAGAAGCACAGAGAGAGCGGAGCGGCCTGCACTCACTCCTCCATCCCCTTGTCTGTTCAGCTGTTCAGCAATTCAGCTTAGCTGCAGTCAGCCTGTCCAATCGCTGTGACCCGAACCAAGGGGCGGATTGGCCATCTGGAGTACAGGGAGTTTTCCCGGTGGCCTGCGCCACCTAGTGGCCTGGACAGTTTTTTTTTCCAGGGCAGGCCAGGCAAACTAGTGTTTCTATCCTTCAAAAAAGAAAAGGTGTCCTACACCAGAGCCTTCAAGTAGGAGAGTTGCCATATTCCCGTTCACTCCTGTGCGCCAGGGCTGCAGCTCGCGCTGCTGGAGGCAGTGTTGCCAACTGCCAAGATCCAAAATGCACTAGTGGCACTTCCAAAATGCACATGCACTAGAATGTAGCTAGATGCTCGCCTGGAACATACAGATCAAAATGACCATTGATCATTAATCTACATTCTCTAGTTGTGTAGACTAAGTCGGGCTAATTCACATGAATATTTCAACTCTTGAGGGTGTAAAAATGAAACCAAATGGACCCGCAAGGGTCCATTTGGTTTCATTTTTACGCTCTCAAAGAGTTACATCTGGTTAACCAGCTGCCCCCCCCCCCCCCCCCCCCCCCCCCCCCCCCCCCCCCCCCCAGGGTGGCCTGGCAAAGGCAAAATTGCCCCGGTGGGAAAATATGTGCCAATCCGCCCCTGCTGTGACCCGAACCAACACACATACTTCACAGTATTCTGTGGTTGCCATTCCACCCTGATAGGCCCCTGGCCTTTCTTTTTCTTTTTCCCCCCTCACTTTCATAAGGGCCCTCCTCGCTCCTTTAGTCTTTTATTGCCTCAGATGCCTGAGTTTTAGCCGCCATGAAGAAATGTGGTTGTGTTGCCCCTGTGTTGTGGTGCATGGGCAGAGCGTTCAGGAATAGGATAACAGCCTTTTGCTCACAGATATAGAACAAGAGCGTTTCTTTAATGCTGCGTTCGTTATGAGTGGTTGCTGCTGTGTTTGTTTCCAGTAGACGAATTGGTGGAGTCACATTGTTTCTGAGTGGTCCTATAGCTTTTTTTTTTCTTATCTAAATGCTTTCCTGAGATAACATGAAGAGATGCCAGGCCAGGCCATGCCTGCACATGCATGCATACACGGAACACATGCACACACACCAGGGGCGGATGAAACATGCCCCATTTGGGGGGGCAAGAGAACATGTTGGAGGGGCAAGAGAAAGTGGTATGGGGGTGGCTTCATCGCCGATGAAGCCGCACCCATACCATTTTCAGTTACAGGACTTTTATTAGTCAAGTAAAGCATCAATAATAACATCAGTTGTTGTTGAAGTTGCAACAGACACGCAGCATGCATGAAGCTAAAGGTCTGACTCAGAGAGTTTTCTGTTTTCAATGATGAAATGCTGTTGGTTTAGTGGTGCCAAAATTGTAGTTTAGCAGTAGTAGTGTTTCAAATCATTTTAAATATAAGCAATTTGAAATATCTTGGGTTGTTTTGCATGGCATCGTGTTTGGAGGGGAAGACTGGGTATTTAGGGGGGCACTGCCCCTCACCCCCATGCCCATGCCTAGATCCGCCCCTGACACACACACACGCACACGCGCACACACACACACACACACACACACACACACACACACACACACACACACACACACACACACACACACACACACACACACACACACACACACACACACACTGCGAAGTACATCTCTACACACCAAACCGCAGTATAAGTCTCGGCAGGCCGTCTCCCATGTCACAATGACAGTGATGAGGCACATCTCCTTATCGCCCTGCTGGCTTGAAAGCACTGATTTGCCCTCACGGAGCTCCAGTCTCTGCAGCCAGCATGTGTGGCATCATCCCCACGAGGCTTTTTATGTTCACTTTGCTCAACTTGAAGCCTTCAGAGGCTGAGAACATGCAGAGATATGAGCACCAGCGAAAAAGGCAACGTGCACAAGGACACACACACACACACACACACACACACACACACACGCACGCACGCACGCACATGGAATGACAGCCCGTCTCCCACAATCCTCCCTAATTTGCACATGCAGTACAGTATGAGCACGGCTTCACTCTTCAAAGTCTAAAGTTATTTTTTATTTCATGTGTTTCAGGTGATGAAGAAGTGTTTGGAATTGTGCAGAAACAGAACATATCGGTATCTGTCGCGCACTGTGAACGATAACATGCTGAACACCAAACTCCCTGAGTAGAATATGTTTTATCCATGTGAAACTGTCGCTTTTCAGAGCAGTGCTGCTTCATCAGAGGAATGTGCACTATAGTGACACACACACATAGTGTAGCACACCTACAAGTTCATAACGTATCAACACTGCAAGTCATTTTGCATACTGTGCTTTTTGGTGGTACGAAGACAAAATGGAGAAATAGCAAGATCATTTTGTGACCTCAACGGAGATTGTGTCCGCTTTCCAAAAGGTCGCGACAGACACTAACCCGGGTTGCAAGCTTTTTATAGGTCGACAACGGCGACCCTAACCTTTTTTTCCCAAAACCGTTGTGACCATTTTACAAGCGGCCTACCTTTTTCCTAAACTGTCGACGCTGGGAAAACGTTGCAACCTTCTTTTTTTTCTTCTCCCCTCCTGAAAAACATGGAACTATGAGTTGCCTCTCGGCTGATTTCTAATCTAGAAATCCTGCTTTGAGAATTTGTATACACACAGCCTTGAGTGTTTGTGTAAGTAACATTGTAATGCAATGTATTACCATACCAAATTGGTGTTGTCATTGCTGATCTCCATGTCATATTTAGTTTGAATATGACATTTAGGAATAGTATTGTCTACATCACACCTGTGCTGCACAGAAGGTTAAGTTTCGCATTGGTGTGCCTATGTATTGCCATTTTTGGAAAGGTTTTAAAGGATTTTCATGTACAATGACACGCCCTAAACAGTAAGTAGGATCAGTCATATACTACTAGGTGCCCATTCAGTCTTCTGCAGATCTGCATTATTTTTGACTCAGAAACACAGCCACCAACAGAAAGCGAAGCGGTCGTGAGAGCTGGGGCTCACGCTGATTCCCTCTCCCCCCGCTGTTCTGTTCTCTGCTCATATAGAGAGCAGGAAAAACGAGTCAATGAGCAGTGAGGCGGACTGGGGAACTTATAGACACGTTAGCGCCTAACAGCATGCTTTATGGGGACTGGCTCCCTTTGTGTTTTAATGAGGCGACCGTGGAGGGCTGCTGGAGAGAGAGAGAAGGATGGAGATTGAAGAAGAAAGGAGAGATTGTGAAAGGTAGGGAGAAAAGAGTAAAGTGAGAGCGTGAAAGCAGCGGGGCAGAGGAGGCTTTGTGTCCCTTTCTCTCCAGGTCTAATTAGGAGTGAAAGTGGGCCGAGGGGTCTCCCTTGAAGTGTTGCTGCTAACTTTAACATCACAGGTAGCTTTCTGTTATAGGCACTAAATTTACGCCACACACACCTCTCCTCTCCTCTCACACATTGCTCTCTGCTCTCCTCTCCAGTGATATTACGTTCCGAGATTTGATCGCGTTCCACCCATAAAACAAATGTCTTGAGTCCAATGACTGTGTTTTACTTTGCTTCAGTTTATAGCTTCGCCCTCCTGAAATAAACTCTGGAGTTCTCCCCAGCACAGTTCTGTTGGACAACATTTTTTGTGTAATGTGTGTGTGCGTGTGTGTGTGTGTGTGTGTGTGTGTGTGTGTGTGTGTGTGTGTGTGTGTGTGTGTGTGTGTGTGTGTGTGTGTGTGTGTGTGTGTGTGTCCATGCGTGTGTGTGTGTGCGAGCAAGCATGCATGCATTTGTGATATCTCTGCGTGTGCAATGGGCATGTTTGTTATGTGCAGTACACATGAGTGTGTGCGTGTGCGTGTGCGTGTGCGTGTGTGCGTGCGTGTGTGCGTGTGTGTGTGTGTGTGTGTGTGTGTGTGTGTGTGTGTGTGTGCGTGCGTGTGTGTGTGTGAGTGCGTGTGCATCTTGGCAGTGTGTGCATGCTAAGCATTCAGACCACATTCTGTTCTATATTTACCTCCCTCTGAAAAGTGTTCTGAGCCTTTAGAGCCATAGCAGGAGATTGGCAGTTGCTGTGTGCTGATAAAGTTGTGATCTGTGTGTATGTGTGTGTCTGTGTGTGTGTGGGGGGGGGGCGTACTTGAGGAATGCTTTCTCAATAACAAGTTCCTTTGCGGACGAGCCATGTGGTTGTACCTTGTGTGGCTGTTCATTTCCATTTGCCATTCCACCTTTGTTTTTTGTGGACACGTGCTACAATATCGCACACACACACACACACACACACACACACACACACACACACACACACACACACACACACACACACACACACACACACAAGCCGCACGCAGCATGCCAGTACCGGCTCCAGGCACAAATCAGCAGGGGGGGCATGCATTTTTACAAAGCGGGCACTTTATCTTTTTCCAACACTCCTATATGTATAACAAACACTCACCAATAAACAGCATAAGTGATGTGTTGAAAAAGGCTACAAAAAGTAGGCTATGGTTATACAGCAGCCCCAGCAACAAATAAACAAATAAAATCATTGTAAAGTCTTCTGCACATATTACTTTGTATTTCTTTGTGTGTGCGTGTGTGTGTGTGTGTGTGTGTGTGTGTGTGTGTGTGTGTGTGTGTGTGTGTGTGTGTGTGTGTGTGTGTGTGTGTGTGTGTGTGTGTGTGTGGGAGGGGGTGGGGGTGGGGGTGGGGGGGGCGTTGTTGGGGACATCATCTCGACATTAAACATGTGTGACGTGCATATACGCACATGGAATCGTAGACACAACAAAACATAATTTGAGGATACCAAAATCAAATACAAGCGGTAGTTTGATTTCGTGTCATTGTTTCAAGATGTGACTACTGTATTGAATGTGGTCATGTGCAGTGACTATTACAAAACAAACAGTATACCCTCTTTTATCGCCATACTTTTCGACTGTTTGAAAATAGCTGTAAATCTACACTAATTGTGAGCTTGTAGATCTGCTATTTTCTAAACATTTTAATACACTAGAAACATTTTTTAAATCTCTCTCTCTCTCTTTCTCTCTCTCCCAGTCAACTCTGGAGACGGCATTGACTACAGTCAGCAGAAGCGAGAGAACATCGGTGACCTGATCCAGGAGACTCTGGAGGTATTGGAGCGCTATGGAGGAGAAGACGCCTTCATCAACATCAAGTACATGGTGCCCACCTACGAGTCCTGCCTGCTCAACTGAGGGTGTTGGTTGGAGCGCCCACACAGGGGCGGATGCAAAGATGCAGCTCTACCATTATTTTTCAATGGAAAGCCAGCGACATGAAGCCACTAAAGATACAGCCCATATATAGTTGTATATAGTTTCTTGTTTGTAGCTGCTACAAAAGCTAGAACAAATAAGTTAGGCTACAAAAATACACAGGTATACACTTTGTATCTTTTTTAACATATTTTATTCAATGGATATATGCAATGTTGCAAATAAAGTATGCTTTGATCAAATTTTACTCCCAACTCTATCCATCCCAGGCGCCAGGAGACAACTCAATAGACCTTTCCATAAGCCCCGCCCTCTCCCCAGAGTCCAAACATGGGTTGGACACTTTCCAATGTAAATATTATGGAGATTACACATTAAACACTGGTTCATTTTCGTAACCATGTTCTTCCATTCTCTTTCAATTCCGTCAACAAGACCTCCCATGTACAGTGGAAAAATATGTGTGCGTCATTTATTTTTTAAAACATTTCTTTTAATCATATAGGAATTCAATTGGTGGAGAGGTTTGTCTACCACATGTTAGGCTTAGCTGTGGCCCATAGCAGTATGGGGGCGGGGCTTACTGCAAGGACTATTATGCCAGAATGTTTCACATTGTATGTTTGAATCTCGTCATATGCCTCAGCCAGTGTGAATGCAATAGACTCAAGCAGTAGTTTTCAACCTTTTTGACAACAGGGCCCACTATTTATTCAGCATTTGAGCCACGGACCACCATTTGAGGACATTTTAGCCCCACAGACCTCAAAATATAAGATTTCTTTTAGTTTTGTTCACAATTCCAGGCTGGATTTGGGAAACAGTCCAACATACAGATCTAAATGACCATTCATCTTCTACATTCTCTAGTTGTGTAGACTTGGGCTAATTCACATGATGAATATTTTAACTGTTGAGAGTGTAAAAATGAAACCAAATGGACCCGCAAGGGTCCATTTGGTTTCATTTTTGCTCTGGTTAACCAACTTTCCAACATTTAGCCTGGGGGCCACCTGGAACTCTCTCAAGGATCTTACGGCAAGGTCTACTATGCCAGATTTTTTCACACTGTATCTTTGAATTTCATATGCCTCAGCCAGCGTGAATGCAATAGACTCAACCCTGTACTCTCTGTTTCACCTGCAGACCCTCCATGCCCACTTAGCCCTTATACATCACCATCCTTCAGACCCAACCCTTCTGCTCTGATATTTACTAGCCTCTCCAGCTGATCCCCTCCGTTGCCCCCTCCTGTGCGACCTTTATGGCACCTATTAAATTCATAACAGCAAGTTATTAATTATGCTGCGTCTGGCTGTGTTCTGAGGAACGCCACTGTGTATATAACGAAGTATGCTCCCTTTTAATGCACTGTACATGCAAGTTTGCCCGGAACAAGCTCCTCACCTATTAAAGTATGCATGTGTTGCTGCTGTTCACACGACGTAACCCATTTCCGTTTGCTATTTTAGAAATGCAAATGTCACCCACAGTCTGACTGACTGACTGACTGATACTGAGAAATTACACCGTTTGCAGAGCAATTGTACTTTACTGTAGTTGGCGTTAATAACTCACTCCAGCTGGCTGGCAGTGGTGGACTGGGCGAAAAAATCGGCCCGGGCATTTTTATCGTGATTTGGCCTTAACCAGCCCACCACAACCAGCGCGTGATGAACCTGTTCTACATGGTATAGTTGGTTAACCTGCAGATGTAACTCTTTGAGAGCGTAAACATGAAACCAAATGGACCCTTGTGGGTCCATTTGGTTTCAAGTTAACACTCTCAAGAGTTAAAATATTCATCTAAATCGGCCCAAGTCTAATTACAAAATGTAGAAGATTAATGTTCATTTTGATCTGTATGTTTGACTGTTTGGTTTCCCAAATCCATCCTGGAATTGTGGACCGAAAAGCAAAATAAATCTTTTGCGGCTAAAATCTCATTGAAAACCAGTGCTTTTAATCATACCGTGATACCAGCGGCCCCCTATGGGTTGTGGCCCACCGGGAGACCTCCCTGTACGCCCAATGGTCAATCCGACCCTGCTGGCTGGCGTAACATGCATTGTGTGCAGCCATGGCCACGCTGGCAAAGCCGCCGTTGTTTGATCATTGGAGCACAATGGAGACAGCAGGTAAACCACCCACGTTGTTTAAGTGTCTATACCGCAAGATCCCCACCTACGCCGTCTTGGCCTTGTGCACCAGTGTTTCACTTAGTACCACGCAAGAGCATCGGTGGCCTTGTACACTATTAGTCACCCAAGAGACAAAGTGTATAAAAGTCATGTATTGCCTTCTTTGTATGCACCGACATGACTCACATTTATTAGTTTTCTTGATGCATCTTTGGCCGTCACTGAGAGCTTTTACAGAGGCGTGAGCCTGAAAATGGAGGATGCCAGTGCTCACACATTGGACTTAATCTACAAGTTCACCTTAAAGCTATACTGTGTAACATTATCATTGAAACACATCTTAAATTTGATATATACAGTATTTATGACTGGAATATCTGTCACTTAACCCACTCCCTGAATTTCAGTCTGCAAAGCCTGTTCTAAATGTGTTTTCTATCAAAAGCTGATGGGGGTATAACTTGTTTTGTGGAAAATGCTTAAACAAAGTAAAATCAAGAACTCCTCACCCATGGGCAATACAACAGGAGTGTAACCACTCTTCATACTCGCAGGGATGTGAGGAAGGCAGAACAGTGTCCTGAAACACCATATCTTGATTTTGTGGAAAAAGGTTAATTGTTGAAAAGGCTTTAATTCTGATACCGGCAGTGACTAGCAGGGAAACTAGTAAACTATACTCAGTATTAATGAGTAGTTTCTACTCGGTATTACTTTAAAGAAACCTTAATACCAGTAAGACGCCCCGAGGGTGAGAGACACGCATACGCATGGGTAGACTGCTGTGAACGCTGGCGTTTCAGCTTCAGTGGCATGAGCGCGCCTCGAGTGTACAGGATTCGGTGAAATCAGATCAACATATGCAATCAGCTCCATGCATGGAGATCTAAGTGTGGCACAGTGTCTTCAGTCTTGAGTGTACAGGTGTGTTATGAGGGACTGACGGACGTAATGATGGACAGGACAACAGACTGATGGGTATAGCAGGTTTTAATAGTAATCTGTGACATATGCTCACAAAAACAGCAATAAAACAGAAATTGCTCACTGGATGAGTTATGATATTTGAATCACATATCCCGGATATTCGCTATCATGATCGATGATGGCAGAATGAAGGAACAGAGCTTAAATGTCAGGATACCTGCTTTTCCCAGATAATTACCACAGTAAGCTACTTGAGAGCAATTTACTTGAGAAAAAGAAAAGTAATTCAGTAAGTGGAACTTGTTCCTAAAGTAATGTTTGATGTTGGTGGGGAGGGCTGGACACTCAACTGAGTCGTGTGAGGTTTTAGCAGGGATCTTTAAAAGCCTATCTATAGTGCCGGTGAAGATACTGTACATCAAAATGATTTTACTCATCAAAGGCAACGCAGATCTTAGATCTTAGCTTGCTTTGGGAAAAAAAAAGTCTGTCTCTGAATGGCACAATAGGTCCAAATGCTGCAACAGCTGCTCCATGTGGTGCAAATGACTGTGCCACATCTGTCTCCCAATGAGTAAACTCTAGTAAAACTTTCTGAAATTGCAAAATGCTAATAGTCTTTTTTTTAATCATGTATAGTTTACTAATATACTGTATATTTACTAAATATGAATTGTCCTCATTTACACTTTTTTGACAGTAATAAAGTATTCTCTTGAACCTACTAGCATTGGTTTGCGGGTCTGTCCACTTTTTATGACTTGTTGTATATGCTTCCCACTGAACACAGATCTAAAACATGTCTAAAAAGGTCTAAACCTGAATGTTTTCTATAGGTCTAATCTTAGATTAGACCTATAGAAAAAAAACATTGATTAGACATCTAAGATTAGACCCCTAAAAAACTTTCACAGTTTGTTAGACACGTGTGCTCAGTGGGTTGCCTAGGCAGCTGCAGAAGTCTTTACAATGTTGTGGTACTTAAGACAAATGTCATAAATATATCATAAGCAACCATTCAACTGTTCAGGGATGCTTTTTTATGAAACATAATAAATAAACCATTCCAGCACCAATGCTTGTGTAAAACAACAACTACAGTGCACTCAGCATTGTATTTGCTGTATAGCAGTAACATCTACTACAGTGGTTCTCAACCTGTGGAACGGTGTAATGATTAAAAGGGCAACCATCTAACTCTAGAAGTCTCCATATTATCCCTTTGGCTGGTGGGTGAAGATCCATTGCGAGTCGCGGCCGCAGAGAACACGTGTCAGACACGCGGCGATTTGTTAGCCATGCATTCTGAAGTTTATTACACACACAGAGGAATATATACAGTAGGACAGTCGTTCTATGACATCCCTATAGATTATGGAAACCACATGATAAGAACAGAATGAGCAGGAGCATGCTTGGCATGTATCATACTTGTACGTACAGTCTCTGGTGCATCCTGTCATGGTTATCAATATGCTTATGCAGATAAATCATAACCACATTACTTACAAATCTCTTTATTACTTGTGCGAGCAGAGCGAGCAAGTGCAAGTAAAGCGATCGGTTCGCGTCGGCGACCAGTTGTCCCTCTGAGGTTGAGGTG
Source organism: Benthosema pterotum (assembly GCA_039105355.1). Classification (NCBI taxonomy): domain Eukaryota; kingdom Metazoa; phylum Chordata; class Actinopteri; order Myctophiformes; family Myctophidae; genus Benthosema; species Benthosema pterotum. The sequence continues at coordinate 13,771,082 of CM076980.1, read as the reverse complement.
ATGACGTAATTAAGAGATTGACACGAGTATCATTTCCTGGAGGTGTCAGGAGGTACTTGCTCTCCGGTCGATGGCTCTGCATACGCACAAGTATGCTACTGAGTGCAGTTCCAGTTGATTTTTGCACGGACAATAAAAACACAATACCTAAAAGAAAGACCATCACCGCAACCGATAATCAATTGACTGGTCAAACATTGGCCAAATCATTAAATAATATGAGGAAGAGAAACCTTTATTTGAAAATGGCCAATCTCCAAACTCACAGCGCCTCAAAATGCAAGGCCTTGTGAGATTGTAGATCTGCTATTTTCTCAACATTTGTCTGTGGAACAGTCAAACAAAATGTACAGTATTGCCTCAACTACTACAATTCACAAGTGCTTAGCAGGGTCAAGGAGGGAAGGGGAAGGGGTCAATTAAGATTATTTTGTGGGGGGTCACAGCCTGAAAAGGTTGAGAGCCACTGCTCTACTGTACTGTGCACCGTACCGCCGTGCACCACACTGTGTCATGTTTCCAGCCGGAGATTGGCTCTGTTGGAACATGTTGTGAAAGACCCAGAGAAATGTGTGGATGGTTAACATTCCTCATCGAAGAGAGACACACACCAACACCACCCCCCCCACACGCGCGCGCACACACAGTAAATACTGAGCATAAGTGCATCCATGCATTGCTGTGCTCACACATACCGGTACTGTACAGTACACTTTGTTTCTGTAAAGTGAGTATAACTTGATGAGTCATCTCTATCCACTGCTCTTGGTTTGCTGTGTGGAATATAAGAGTCGCCTCTGTGTTCTCTCTGTCTGCATTACAGTGGCTGACACAACAGTTAATTACAGTCTTACACAGAGCTTAAAGTCATTATGAAAACATCCACAACGCAACATAATGGCGATATTAACCAGTCGCACGCACATACACACACGCGCGCTTACACTCTCACACACGCGCACGCCTCCGACACACTGAGGGGAATGCAGTGTAATTGATTTCTGACACTCACAAGGACACTCACACTCTCTCTTATTGTAAGTCATGTCTCCAGCCAAAGCAACTTTACAAGCCTGCGGAGGAATCTATTCTCGCCCAGAAGACAGGTTCATAATGCTCATATTTCAACCTCAGCACATCTTGAAAGGAAGCGCGACTGAATGGGTGTTCCACGCTGCTGAGCCCAGCCGAGAGTCTCCGTCTCCGCCTGCCCGGGTTGGCATCCCACGGTTAATGCTTGGACTAACTGTGCCGGAGAAAAAAAAATGGTGCTTTATACAAGCGGCACTGACTGAGGACGGAACACACGTCTTCGCACAAAGGCCCCCACTCATTTCATCTCAATAAAATTAAAAAGCCTGCCGCATGAATTAGATTGGGGCTGCAACCAGCGTTCATTATATTGCAAAACGGGATACGAGTTCAGTAGTGTTGCCGCTCAGTGACTGGATCAAAGTCTGCGTAGCCTGCAGTGATGCCGGACAGGGGCGGATATAACATGTCCCATTTGGGGGGGCAAGAGAACATGTTGGAGGGGCAAGGGAAAATGGTATGGGGGTGGCTTCATCGATGAAGCCGCCCCCATACCATTTTCATTTAAACAGCTTGGATATACCTGACAAACAGCTCCATATTTGGATGTTCCTGACAGCTCCCATACCATTTTCAGTTACAGGACTTTTATTAGGCAAGTAAAGCATCAATAATAACATCAGTTGTTGTTGAAGTTGCAACAGACACGCAGCATGCATAAAGCTAAAGGTCTGATTCAGAGAGTTTTCTGTTTTCAATGATGAAATGCTGTTGGTTTAGTGGTGACACAGCTGTAGTTAGTTAGTAGCAGTAGTAGTATTTCAAATCATTCTAATTATAAGCACTTTAATTTGAAATATCTTGGGTTGTTTTGCATGGCATCGTGTTGGGGGGGGCAGACTGGATATTTAAGGGGGCATTGCCCCCCCCATGCCCATGCCTAGATCCGCCCCTGATGCCGGAGTGTATCAGTGACGCCCTACTGTCCTGCTTCACCCGTCCAATTTCGGTGAGCTACAGGGTATCTCACCTTGGCAGGATCAGCGGAGGCAGACGGGGAGGAATTTACATGAACAGCGTGGACTTTGTTCTTTTTAACCAGGCTTACTTTTGGAGCCTGTTATTCTGCAGCTGTCAACACCAAAGGTAGTATCAATGCTTGATTTAATTGAATAGTTGAAACGAATAACAGTCCATTTTTTTTTTTCAGACCCGTCCCTGAATAGGTCTAGAATGTTGTGATCTCATATATTTATTACATTATGGATTATGAGGGTATGGACTTAGACTGTTATTTGTCTCAATTGCTCAACTGATAGAATTGCCATAATATTTCATTTTTTTCCCTTTTAAAAGTAGATTTTTTTTTTTGCTCTTAAAGGGCCAACACCTTTGTTACGATGCTCTGGCTCATTTCGGTCACTTCACAGGACGCTAATGGGCATTAAATGCTAAATGCCGCCTGCTTTGACCGGAACCCTCCCATCCTCATTAAGAAAGGTGACAGTGTGTTAAGGAATGGTGTTCTGTAGGGTATAGCTCAGCCACACACTCACACACACACACACACACACACACACACACACACACACACACACACACACACACACACACACACACACACACACACACACCCACACACACACACACACACACAGCCACACACTCACACACACACACACACACACACACACACAGGCAATAATTTCCATGCCTACATTAAGGTCCTCGGTGGTCATTTACACGTTTGTAACTCTGAGAGTTAAGGGGCACATTCAGTTACAATTGTACAATCAGAGTTAATGCACATCTAACAATGATGTGAGTAACAGCTGCTGCTCATGCAAGTAATGGAGTGAACTGTGAAATGAACAGGAAGGTAGATCGGCAGTGAGGTTATCAGGAGCATGAACGCATGACTGGACCAGACCCACTGGAAAAGTACGCTCAGCCAGACACAAGTTGAACCTCCCTCGCCATTGTCTCTCTCTCCCTCTCTCCCTCTCTCTCTCTCTGTCCCTGGATATGAAAATAAAAGGTCTCAGGGGGAAAAAAAGCAATGTATTCTGAACAAAAACTGTACTGATGGTAATATTCTGACCCCTTTTCTTCGGGTGTAATGAGCAATTGATCATTTTGTCACCGTGGGCGCCCCTACAAACACAGAGAAATAAATGGCCTCATGTTCACTTTGTTTCCCCCAGCCATAGAGCACAGGTTATACCATCATGCTCTACTTCCCTGCAGAAGATAGCATCTGCCCGCAGATGAAGCCATGTTATTATTTTATTTTTTTCAGTTCAGGTGGCGATGCATTCTGTTTTCCCATTGTGAAAGATCATGCTTGCCGGCGTCTGCCGAAGTTGATATTGATCTGACATGTTAGTTGGCCGTTTTGCAGAGGCCTCCATGGTCGTCCAGCTACTCTGCAAGGGTTTCTTTTCATCCAGGCCCACGAAATGTGTGCTGAGAAGATTACAGAGATTCCCGGGCTTTTGCTAAAATAGCCTCGGCTCCAAATCCAAGGTAAGGAACTTGCTGATCCTGTTTGTGCCGTGTCTCTCACTGTAGCCTCTCCTTTCCCTCCGATACATGTGTGATGGAGTGCAGGGGAATTATATCTGTGTGTACAGGCTGCAGGCATACATGTACTCTAATCTGCACACACACACACAATCCAAGCGGAGTGGAGAGGAAAAACAGAGTATGCTACTACAACCATAACATTACCCGGCGAGTGTCACACATTCCGAGACACTACCGTTGCCCAACATTGGTGCAATGGCCGTACTCCTAGAAGGGGTGAAATAGTTTTCGCTTATCCTTGGCCTAATCCTTACCCTCCCTTGCAATTTGACTCTTGGGGGTGACCCTTGCAGGGGACCATGGTCACTGAGCTGGTGTGTGTGTGTGTGTGTGTGGTTATTATTAGCCTATAGCTAGCTCAACCTCCACGACAGCTGTGACTGCCCTGCAAGAGTGTAATAAAACCCCGGTGACAAACACATCAATGCAATTTTGCCCCGACATGCACCGAAATGCGCATTTGGCTCGAGCCGTGCAGCACGCAACACCATCACAATAGCAAAAATGCAGTTCTATAAATGCACCCTTGGCCACACGTGTGCCCGGGTCTGGCGCCACACCGGCTGCTGGAGCAGCATAAGCTCTCAACTATAAGAGCGGAAGAGGACTTTTAAGCTGGCTCTATGGAGCTCAAGTTTGTCCTTGTGGGTTTCCGTCTCGCCACGTTGCAGTGGTGGCAGGCCAACAAAGGCTTTTGTCAGTTTTGGTGCGGCAGTGAGCTGAGCAACAAAAGGCCGGCATTCTGTCGACGCTGACGAAAAGGGAGATTGAGAAAAGTAGAGGAAGACTAAGACAGATGAAGATTATGAGGTAGAAGCAGAAGGAAGACAGAAACTCAAACGCAAAGGCCTCCGTGGGGGGGGCGAGAATGTATACTGTATGTCTTGCCGTGAAAGAGGCCGCAGGCAAACTCACAGACAGACTGAAGTTCCAGGATGAATCCTAGAAGGAGGGAAACACATGAGGGATGGAAAGGGTGAGCGAGGCGTGCGGCTGCATTTGGATGGATGGATGGATGGATGGATGGATGGATGGATGGATGGATGGATGGATGGAGAGAGGGAGAGAGGGAGAGAGGGAGGGAGGGAGCAAGCTGTTGTGTTACCTGGTGGAGGGAGAGCTGTCTGTTTTTGGCCAGCCTGGAGATTTAGGTGCAGTCAGCTGCAGAGAGCGGTGAAACAAGAAAACAGTGAAACAGTGAAACAGGAAAAAAGAATAACTGCAGGGAAGCAAAGACCCCGCGCTGTCACATCTTGTCTCCTTGTTTGACAAGAACGCTGAGGAAAATCGAGGTGACAACTGGCACTTTAATGACATCACCGCGCGTTTTATCAGAACAAACAAGCTGTGAGCGTCCCAGTTTGTTTGTGCCATCACCCTACTTGAAAAATCACATCACTAGTCTATGTGGGTCACGCTTAATATAATAAAAATTGTATGGGGTGAGGCACGTAATAATACAGTCCCGTGTAGGAGTCGTTAAGTATTCAGGAAGTCTCTTCTGCGCTCTGGGCACCATGCGTTTTCTCTCTTCGACTCCCTCCTCTCATTTCTTCCTCACCTCACCTCTCTCTCTCTCTCTCTGCCTTCCTCTCTTCCGACCCAGGCAGTCTCAAAAGGCAGATTGTTAGAAGCAGCAATGAGACAGGGGATTGTGCTGTGCAACCGAAATAAATGTCCCCCTGGGAACGATTTGTCTTGTTCAAGTCTGCCTGGCAGAGGCCACACTCAACCTGGGTGCCGCTGAGCATGTGCGCGACAGGACAGCACAATGGAGATTTATCTGTGTCCCTCTCCACGCGCCAGGTGTCTGTTTTGCAGGCTTAATTCAAGTGCAGGGGTGGAAATAATGTAAACACTTTCAAAGGAGAGCTCATATTCTGTTTTCCTTGCACAGTGCCTCCGTAAAGCACCTCTTAAATATTAATAAAGGCAGATGCCGAGACAGTCGCTGGGTGCACAGTGAAATCCTTATTGTTAATTTAACTTTGACGATTGGAGCTACTGTACATGTCCTGGTTTTCCGTGCACCTGAATGTTTATATTCTGTGGCTTTCTCTTATCTGCGACCGGCAGCGTCTCTTGAGTCAGTGTCGTGTGTGTGTGTGTGTGTGTGTGTGTGTGTGTGTGTGTGTGTGTGTGTGTGTGTGTGTGTGTGTGTGTGTGTGTGTGTGTGTGTGTGTGTGTGTGTGTGTGTGTGTGTGTGTGTGTGTGTGTGTGCGCGCGCCTCCAAACGTGTGTTTAGATCTCAGAGGAGACCACAACACAAGATCAATCCTGCCCTGAAAGGATGTGATCAATGCAGATCTCTCTCTATCTCTCTCTCTCTCCTGACTGTGCTCCTCTTCCTCATCTTCCTCTCCCTCAGGTCTTATCACTCACTCACGCACACACACGCACACGCACACACACACACACACACACACACACACACACACACACACACACTGAAGTGAGTAAACAAACACGTGTATCTGCACAACAAGCAGAAATGGATCCACGCTGTAGGACAGATGTATCATTGGCTGGTCTGCTCTAAGCTGTATTGACACTGGAGTGCTCTCCACAAGGGACAGTGGGAGGGAGGGGCAGCAGATGAAAGTTATTCTCACTGTTCTGTGCTCAGCCTGTAACCCCAATTGTTACAGGCAGAATGGTGCACTTGTGTGTTAGCAGACATACTGTACATACACATGTGTGCGCAGTTCAGTGTAGAAACACACAAGCGTGATCTACACATTATGGGGCCCTGGGCCACCAACACACAAAGGGGCCCCCACTTTACCAGTGCTCATTTCTTCCCAATGTAGCCCATATTAATAGCCCGTCTGTACACACACGCATTATGGCATAGGCTTGCAATATTTACCTGCATTTCAGTGGGATTTCCAGCATTTAAATTACAACACAACCAGTAATGTACCATATAATGTTAATGATGACTCCTAGCTCAGGGGCCCCTGGGGTATGGCCCAACAGGCCTGTTGGATAACCGTCCCCTAGCCTGATTGTTTTGTGTATATATAGCTGTATGTTGTATATACAGTATATGTATCTCCATGCACATCTACCGTATGTCTTCTTAAGGGGTGAGAGCGATTTCCTCCTCCTGTTGATTGATGTTTGGCAGGTAGGGGGTTGGGAGTAGGTGGGTGGGCGGTGTTGTCCTATCTGTGATTTTTTTTTATCAAGGGCTGGCTGCAGCTGTCCTCATCACTCCTGCATCCTTCCTGGACCTCCCCCTACCGTGTAACAAACAGACAGACACACAGACAGGTGGAGTGTCAGGATGCAGCCATTCACTCACCAGATCACCAGATTGTTGGAGTGAAGTGTGGCGTCCAAGTCGACCTTGAACAGTGACTAGCTGTGCAGGTTGACCACTTCTACCAAACATAGTTGGGAGACACACTGTGAGCTTGCAGATCGAGCTTGCGGACCGACAGGTTTGTTGATTTGTTGTACAACACCTTCCAGATGGGAGATAACTCCAACATCCATTTTACTCAGTCTATGACAGGGGTCGGCAACCCAAGATGTTGAAAGAGCCATTTTCCTCCCAAAATTAAATTCAAAATCTGTCTGGAGCCGCATTTTATTTTATTTTTTCCCTGAGAGTGTGCAAATGTGAACCAAATGGACCCTGGCGGGTCCATTTGGTTCCATTTGCACACTCTCAGAAAAAAAGTTTTTGCAGAACTCCATTTCTAGTCCACACAACATCTCTAAGGTATAATAATGACATAGTAAACTGAGTAAACCTTTGAAAATGGGTGGTTCAGATTGAAAGCTCCACCTCTGATAACTGCTGGGCTTTTTGACATGGCCAAGTGCTACTTTAACTGGCAACTGTCAGACAGCGCAGCGCGTTTTGGGTGACTGAAATGTTTATATTATGTTGGTGCGGATCACCCTAGTGTGTGTATGTAATATAATGCTACAGCCACTGAGCCACTAGGGCTGTGTTCAGGAGCCGCATGCGGCTCCTGAACACAGCTGTGCCTCCTGGCACAGCTGAATGTTCCACATAACCAGTAACAGTAACACTCACTCATGCACTCACTGTATGTTTAACCGTGGTTATTATTAGTTAAACATACAACGAGTGCAGAGTGCAGCATGTCTCGACCGTGCACAGACTTTATTTGTCGTGGCCCAGCATCGCATCGCTATCAGACAGACCCCAGCACTAACGGATTCCCTGAACTGATAAAAATAGTGTATTCAAAAGTGCTGCTTACTTTGCACTGCGCTTTTCTTTGTGCCCCTCAGCAGGTTTTGTATCCCCACGCGCTCACACTCCAGCGGCACAATGAATAACTTGCAGAACTTTGTGGGAAGCAACGCTCAGTGTTCCTGTTCCCTGCCACACCTCAGCGGTGTGAAGTCTGTCTGCGGCTGTTGCCCTGGCTTTGATTAAAGTTGGGTGGTGGGGGGAGGTGGGGGTGACAGGGGGCAGGGGCTCCATCCATCATGTGATATCTGTCGCCTTCCTGCTGACTGGATTACAGGTCTAATCCACAACATCACCAAAGTAAACACCAAAGTGTGTGCGTGTGTGTGTGTGTGTGCGTGTGTGTGTGTGTGTGTGTGTGTGTGTGTGTGTGTGTGTGTGTGTGTGTGTGTGTGTGTGTGTGTGTGTGTGTGTGTGTGTGTGTGTGACTTTCTCCATGCACAGCAAGCTATCCCAAACTGAGTGATTGCATTGTTAACTGTGAATTTTCACATTAACTGGCACGTGACAAAATGCACATTATACTCCAGGCTAAATCGCTGGCTACTACACATGGAATGCCGCATGCATTCTAGTAATAACCATGCACAAAGGGCCACCACATTCTGAGTGCTGACACACACATATGCACACTCACACACACTCACGGCCCACACACACACATGCACATGCATGCGAACACGCACTCACACACTTTTATGTTGTACCTTTGATAGAAGCTGTACTGAAAAAAAAAGATATATTATAGGTATTTCTCTGTATGTGCTAGCTAGACGTATGCTGTGGTCGCCAGAGGGACATTTATTTCTGTTGTGCTGTGCTCACACCTTCCTCAAAATGTAAATGACCCAGATTCTGCTAGCACTTTTTCTCCCCGTAGTACCAACACTAGTAACTCAAAAGAAAAAAAGAAGAAAAGAAAAGAAAAAAAAGGAAAATCTGTTGTTGCGTTTGTTTGTAGCTATGTACAGTTTTTTTTATCAGAGCCTGTGGGGGGTGTGTTGGGTGGTGGGGCGGGTCTCAGTTCTCTTCTGACAGAACAACAGCTCTTATCACAGACCGCCTTGCTACACCACAGTCACCAGCTCAAACTTTGCTTGCTTGTCAGGGGCGGATGTAAAATGTCATTGGGGGGGGGAGAACATGTTGGAGGGGCAAGAGAAAATGGTATCGCCCGTGGCGCAAAGCGACACGGGCGATGAAGTCGCACCCATACCATTTTCGGTTACAGGACTTTTATTAGTCAAGTAAAGCATCAATAATAACATCAGTTGTTGTTGAAGTTGCAACAGACACGCACCATGCATAAAGCTAAAGGTCTGCCTCAGAGAGTATTCTGCTTTCAATGATGAAATGCTGTTGGTTTAGTGGTGACCAGTGTTGTGAATAACGCCCTTACAAGTAACGCCCTTACAGTAAGGGATTACTTTTTTCAGTAACTTCTAACGTAACTCCTTACATTTCTCAAATTCATAACGGCATTATGATTAGTGTACCATCGTTACTATCATTACTTCACGGCGGCGGCAGGACTCGCTGCACTGTGTGCTGTCTGTCTTCTTCAGCTCGCTTCTTCACTGTCTAACATAGAGTATATTGAATAGAGAAGGCACCGAAGGAAAGTTCCCCTTCGTCCACTTGCATTGTTTCCTCTAGATGCCTGATCTAGTTTTAATATATCTATGTGTGTCACGTGATAAGTATAAGCCAATCAGAGCCAGTCTTATTCGTTGAGCAGAGCAGAGCCATCTAGTAGAACAGCTGTGACATTGAGGGGCCGAAAAAAATGCTTATGATCCCATAGACTTAAATGCATCCGGTAACCTCGGTTGTCCCAATTCAATAGAAGTGTATATAGATGAGCCGCCATTGAAGTGGCGCCATGAAGTGAACAGGGTTTTCGTGTAACTAAAGGCTCTGGCCTCTTGTAAGGAAACAGACACAACCAGGAGTGTTGCTGCGCACACACACTAGCATTTGAGCTGCGGTAAAATACGCTCTCAGACGCAATGATACGAGGACGACAGCGTGAATGGAGCCTTTGCAGCGCGGAAATATAAACACTATTTTACATTCTTGCTGGTAAAGCAGGGGTTTTCAACAGGTGGTCCGGGGAGGATTCCAGGTGGTCCTCACACTAAATGATGGAAAGTTGGTTAACCAGATGCAATTCTTTGAGAGTGTAAACATGAAACCAAACGCATTTGGTTTCATGTTTACAAGAGTTAAAATAATCATCATCTGAATTAGCCCAAGTCTACAAAAGTAGAGAATGTAGAAGTTTAATGGTTCTTTATATCTGTATGTTTGACTGTTTTGTTTTTTAAATCCAGCCTGATATTGTGGAAAAAAGAAAATAAATCTTTAGTTTTGGGGTCTGTGAGGCCAAAATGTCCTCAAATGGTGGTCCGTGGCTAAATGCAGAATAAACAGTGGGCCCTGGTATGAAAAAGGTTGAAAACGACTGTGGTATAGGGCGAGGACGAAAACAAAAACATTGAGGTGAAGTGTAGACAGCAAGCATTGTCCTCAGCAAAGAAATTAAAGGGGAATTCCAACCCGTTTTTAAAAAAAGGTCCTAAAAGAAAAATCATTAACATGGCGAAACACAACCTCCATTTCTAGTAAACACAGAATGGGGAGATCTTTGTCTTGTCCACGCAACATCTCTAAGGCATATTAATGTCAGTAAAATGTTGAAAATGGGAAGAATTTCACTTTAAACTTGTAAGCACAAATACTACAGAAAAACACCCCTTTTTTGTATGTTTTTAAAAAAAAAGTAAAGTAAAGTAAAGTAACGCCCTTACTTTCATAATTTAGTAAGGAATAAAGTAACTAGTTACTTTTTTAGGGAAGTAACTATAACTATAATGCCCTTACTTTTTAAAAGTAACTTCCCCAACACTGGTGGTGACACAGCTGTAGTTAGTAGCAGTGTTTCAAATCATTTTAAATATAAGCACTTTAATTTGAAATATCTTGGGTTGTTTTGCATGGCATCGTGTTTGGGGGGGGCAGACTGTGTATTTAGGGGGGCATTCCCCCCCATGCCCATGCCTAGATCCGCCCCTGTTGCTTGTAGCTGACTACTGTGGGCCCCAGGGGCGGTGTACAGTGCTACAGGGGGCCCTACACTGAGGGCCCTATTGTTTCTGACGGGTTAACAGTGTGCTGAGAACCCTGGGTGCTCTCCAATCATACAGCTTCAGTGAGCTAACAGCCACTCTTCAAAAGGGGCTAAACGCATGTTCATTAATTATCTGGATCCCTGTTAATTGGATTAATTGTTGAATAGAAACCCGTGTTATTAAAAATGACGAAAACACAAGGGCTGGGGGAGCAATGGGGGGATTAATATCTTTGCCGCTCACTGCCAGGCTGTTAGGATACGTACACACGCATGTATGCACGTACATTCGCACAAGCTCTCTCTCTCATGCACACGCACGTACATGCACGTATACACACACACACACACGCACACACACACGCACGCACACCAGCGTGTGACCTGACTTAGAAAAATCAGTGCGCGGCAAGGTGCAAATTGCATGCACGCTGATGGAGATAAGAAGCAGCAAACCCATTTTCAAAGAGCTGAATAAATGCCAGATTCTTTTTGATGCCAAAAGTTGGTGGCTTTTCCAGTCCCTTGTATTCAACGAATACGAGGATGAAGGATGAAAAAATATCATGCAGACACCCTGAACAATTTAGACTTGAGTTCTCAATTACTCTGCTGCCAAAGTAATTCATCAGAATTTAATCTTTTATATCATTTGTGTCCTTGAGGGAACTTGATATTGCTAGGTTTTTGTAACCACCTGTATTCAAACCTGCCGTGTCCAAGGGAAAACCAAATATGTATCATCTATCATCAAGTGTCGATCTTCTGGACTTCTGACAGCACTGCTTTGGCCATTTATGTTAGTTTTCCACTCCATTATATGTGCTCTATACTCCATGTACGGGCCTGATATCGCATACCCTGTGCAATTGTTGTTATTATTGACATGCTAAAACCTATAATATCCAATCCATGTTTCCTTATTATACTCTATATCGTCACCTTCTTAAAATAATCGCCTAAGTCATTTTTTGGCCATTTTTTGCGATATACTTATATTATACAGTATAATATACTGTATAATATACTGTATATCGCAAAAAATGGCCAAAGAATGACTTAGGCGATTATTTTAAGAAGGTGACGATATTATTCTTTCTTTCTTCAGGACAATCCTCACAGGAACCAAAGGCTTCACAAAAAAACAGTAGTGTTATCAACATACAGGCTGAGGATGATAGAAGTTTGAATGAGTTAAGGAAATGCATAAACAATTGAAACAGATGTTTTTGGTTGAAGCATCATGAGCATATGAGAGAGTCAGGTAGGTCACCAATTTCATCTAATCAGGGGAGAGCCAATTTATCATATCAAAAAGTAGTGTTTCAATTCTACTTTTATATCATCTTGCATCTAAGTGCAAGATGAACTTGGTATTGTGACCTGCTAGCTGTAGGAACAAAGACTCAGCCTGTTAATGAACAAACACACTGACTATACCAATGATTACTACTTTCCCACACTTATTTTAATTTCTTCATTTCCATTTACTAAAGATTGAATGGACATTATCATATTAATACTTACATTTCCTCCAAACAAGTTGGTGCATGCTGAAGTTAGCTTTTGTTACATACTCTGGCTGTCTGACTAATATGAGGTGACCACCACTCCACGTTATGGTGGTTATGACGGCAACAATGATTTCCATACTAATGGAGTTATTCTGGCTGAAAGGTAGGGGAACAGCTTCCCGTCACTGGCCACAGTGCTGTGTGGGTTGTTAAGGCAACCATATCTGTCTTCCTGTTCTATAGTCCCGAGGGCCTTGTCACCTACCGTGATCCTCCTAAATGCTGTTATCTGAGCTCAAACCCAGTGCATGCATTTGTGCACGTTCATGCCTGAATCTATATGCAGATTTGAGACTCTCTCTCCGTCTCCCTCTCTCTCTGTCTCTGTCTGTCTGTCTCTCTCTAGTAGTGTATACTGTATATGACATGGAGAAGCTGAATGAAAACTAGCCGGTTATCCAAGGACACTAGGACAGAAATACTTTTATGACAGACAGACTTTTATCCTCTCCTTTTATCATCTTTTAGCATTTTTTATCATTGTATTCTCATTCTAACCTGTTCTGACTTAATGATGTTAATTTGACACTGTTTGTTTTCTCTTCGCTACTGTGAGGTATTGAATGGATGGGACCCCGAATGGAAACAATGTTTTTATTCAGTGTTTGCTGTACTGTTTGCATATTATTGGCTAATAAGCTATCAATCAATTAATCACTCAACACTGACTGACAGTTGCAATTACTTTACGAATATTCCAGATATATTGGATTTGTTTGCTGTATTCAAATCAACCATGCCACACATACAGTATCGGCTATGAGATGTGTGTCTTAATATTCTGACATGGGGCCGAAGTGAGGCCAAAAGGTCACAGACTGTACAGCTGTTGGATATTCATGTAAAACAGCCCGGATGAGGACCACTTCTAACAAGACATGAGTGGACAACTTGAGGTCTGAGAATTAGCCAGGGCCCCTCTCAGCTAACAGCTGTTTAAATCAAAGCAAACCAGTGGTTGTGCACCCTAGGCCCGGGTGTGGTGGGACTGAAGGTGGTAATCAGTCGCTGTGAGTGCGTTCCCATTGATCAAGGTGTTAATCTTCAGAGGATATTAGGAAAGGTCTTCCCAAGGACAGGACAATGAACGGGCTCCATTGATTATTTGCAACACTGATCAATTGGTCCAAAGAAAGATTTACCTTCTTTTTTTTCAAACAGGGACCTGTGTACCAATATGTTTGTGATACTAAATAGACAAGATAATCAATTTCCATTCCAGCACCATCAATCAGCCTACTATAGTCAACATGTCAGCCAATGGAAACAAACAAGACATTGTTGAAGTCACTGAGACCCAGAAGTTGAATCTTGTTGACTGTTTGGCGCTTACAAACTGCTTAATAAAATAATTTGTACACGAGTGCGCGCCAGGGACTAACAGTAAATGTGTGGAATCCTATGTGTGATCACACCTCACTTTAGGAGGTCTGCATGTATCCCTGTGCACCGCACGCAATTGGCCCGAATCTCTGTAGATCATTTAACCAGCTTTCGCTATTGGCCCTTCGCTGCCCTCATGGCCCAGTGCTGTGCCCCTATTGGTGCACTGTTCGGTGCCTTGAAAGTCCTCCTGGCCAATGGGCGCCGAGTAGGACGGAGCCGTTCAGCAGAATACTCTCTGGCGCTGGCAGTGGTAGAATCGACCGTCCCCGAGCGCACACCGTGTAGGAGAGTATACGACTCTGTGGAAGGAGATAACGGTTTCTTTTTTCCCCCTCTCTCTCCACTCTTAACTGGAAGAACAAATCAAACCACATTTTTCGGTTTAGAGGGTCGTCTAACCACAGCGATCGAAACGTGGGGGGGAACGAGGGATTTGAGCAGCAAGTTTTTTTTTTCTTTTGCCCTTTTTCTCTCCCCTTTTCATAAAGAGAGGATTCTGTCGGCGGTTGGCTTGTTCGCACACTCTTCGTCGCAAAGATGATGGTCGGGGAGATTGAAGTGAAGGAGCGACCGAGGCCGAGTCCCGACTATTTGATGCAATTGTTAAACGAAAAGAAGCTCATGACGAGTCTACCGAACCTCTGCGGCATCTTCACACACCTCGAGCGGCTTCTGGATGAAGGTAAACGGCCCCCTCTTTGGAGCGTTTTGGTGGCGGTGGTTCTGGTTTGGGTTTGTGGGGAAGGAAGGGGGAGACAGCCAGGCAGGGGAAGCGTGACCACGGCGCAGTCCGGCGCGGGTTCGATGGGCATGCATGCATGCCTGCTGCTGCATTGGGGGGACGGGGACGCAGACACGCTCTAGCACGGGGCTAGATCTCTGTCTGTCAACTTGAAAACACAAGGATATATTCAACTTAAATAAAAGCCATAACTTCGTCGCGGACGCGTGGGTTTGTATCACCAGAGCTGTATAGAGAAACCACAAACAAGATGGTTTGTTTTTTTTAACTTCTCTAGCCGAAGAGGCGTTCAGGAGGAGCCTGACTTTTTGTTTTGTACTCTCTCACTTTATGGCAACGAAAAGATTGAACTTTTACACATCGCCTTTTTTTAAAACAACGATACATTCCTAAACGACTCCGCCAAACACGAGCTGTAAAACAAGTTTCTCGGTCGAAAAATAGTTGGGCGCAGAGTTTTCGAGTCGTGGCCTGATTGCAGCACGGGGCTTCAGTGCTCACTCAGACACACTACACTAGAAGAAGCCGATCATAAGAGTTTAAACTTGTGTGGCTAAAACAACCTATCTACAAGCTCGCGAGGCGTCCACCACGGGTCACCACGACTCGTGGTGAGCTTGTAGATCGGCCATTCGTCCTCCGGGGCGCGACGTCGTTGTACGACGAAGCAGACAGACCACCGGGGCTGTTTTTTAGCTTTTAGCTGCGTGGTAGCAGCAGCAGCAGCGAGGCACGAGGAAGTACTAGTGGAGCCTCCGCGTTCCAACGCTGAAGCCCCTCATGGAACCACCAGACAACAATGTTGTTATCAAACTTATCCTCCCTTAAATTCCTCCTGCCACCTCTCACCCTCTCCCTCGAGAAAACACTTGGCACATTGTAATGTAACACTAGGCCAGTGGTTTTCAACCATTTTGATACCAAGGCCCACTATTTATTCAGCATTTGAGCCACGGACCGCCATTCGATGACATTTTCACCCCACTGACCCCACTGATTTATTTTTTCTTTTAGCTTTTGTCCACAATACCAGGCTGGATTTCAGCAAACAAAACAGTGCAGCATATGGATTAAAATGCCAATTAATCTTATACATTCCTCTAGTTGTGTAGACTTGGAGCCAATTCAGATGATGAATATTTTAACGCTTGAGAGTGTCAACATGGTTTTAGTGTTTACGTTCTAAAAGAGTTAACCAACTTTCCATCATCTAGCTGGGGACCACCTGGAACTCTTAAGGACCACTGGTGGTCCCCGGACCACTGGCTGAAAGCCACTGTACTAGGCACCGGCGATACTAGCCCTCGCTCCCCTCCGTGTTTTGGTTTATTTGACACAAAGATGTTCTTTTTTTCCCCCCACCTCCTCTCAATAGCCGTGCTGGATACCAGCAGCAGCACATCGGAATGTGGGCTGCTTGTTTGGTCCAGACAATGGCCAGTCAGTGAGTTGTAGTGTGTAGTGTGGTGTGGGGGGCTGCACTGATTATTTAAAACCGTCCAACTTTTGCCTGGTCTGTTTTATTTAGTTGCCTTTTCTGGGTGGGAACAAAACGTCCTCTTTGTGATTTGGGGGTAGCTAGACGATTTCCACCCGACTACCGATAGTATTTTTCTCCCCCACTCGTTTGCTGCAGTCGTGGTGTGTATGTGTGTGTCTGTTTTGCCAGTATGTCCCACCAAACTGCACCGCCTTTGTCAGCTCCTCCATCACACGTCCTTGGAATATGTCTCTCTGTGGTTACGCATAAGGGATATGCTGCCGCGACCCGCTCGCCATTGACAGTATCGATATCCTAAGCGGGTTTAGTGTATGGTTTGACTTGAGGTTTATGGAATTGAACTGGGGGACACTAGAGAGCGCCACATCCCCCTGCCTGCCGTCCAATACACACGCGTGTGTGTGTATCGGAACGACAGGCAGGGACCATGTCATTTTTATTCAAATGCCAGCCATTCACGCTTTATTGTGGGATAAATGCTTTCTTGTCGGATAGACTACTAGCCTTACAGGCAGAGGGCCACCGTGAACTTGAGTGTCAGCTGAATATCTGAATGGGCATGCCTTAGTAGTTAACTGTGTAGTTTGTACTTGCTAAACCGGTCTAGAAAGGGCTGTCTGCATTCCTTGACATTTGGTAAACAAGCAAAAACGACAAGAGGGAATAAAAAGACACCAAGCAGGCAATCTCGAAAATCGTCTTGTCACCTGAAAAGCTATACATATATTTTGGCAGTTTTTGTAAAACACCGAATAACCGTGATGTATTTTTTTTATTCTTTGTAATTCCAGTGCTACTGACATGCTGTCAAATATGTTTCCAACTGTATTCTGTCACACATCCTTCCAACTGTAGATGGATAGAGGTCATGTGTACTGTACGCAGGAATAATAAGGGATTAAAGATAAACAATAATAGTTGCCCATGTATTGAAAACGATGCAAGTCTCAGCGGTGTTGGTAATTATTAAAACTAGTTAAACCTGTAAACACCCGGTGTTTAAACCGACACCCAACCTGCACAACCGTAAAACAGTTCTCTAATCACTGGGTCTAGTGGACTGGACAATGTGAGTGAAAGAAAAATCCATGTACACTCTGTGTGTGTGCCTCTTCGGATTTATTCAAATAGCCTGCATAGTCTTGCAGTGTTAACTGTGTCCAAACCCTGTGCGGTTCAGATATTTTGCCTCTCATTCCTAGCATTTTCGCGGATTGCCTTTGTGTAGTGCATGTTTCTCTGAAATGCATCACACAACATGCCTCTAGTAAACTTGTAGTTTATCGGGACTGCACATATTGTTTGTTTCTTTGTTGCGCCACAACCCAAGCTTCCTGTTATTTGTTTTTGCTTTTCTGCAAGAAAGCATTGGGAACCAACTCCTACAATTCCCCCTCAACTCCCCTCTCCCGTCCCTCTTGTCGTCCTCCCACCCTTTTCTCTGCCCCACCAACCCCAAGCCACACAGCTCCTCGGTTTACTGAGGTTTCCACAGCAGCAGCCCAAACTTTACATATCCGCCAAATGTTTCATGTGTGTGCGATGTAAGCCGTCCAAAGCAGGCAGCATAGGCTTGTCTGACTGACTGTCTGGTTCCCGTTAGCGGGTCTGTTTGGTTTGCTTGCCCTCTGGATTGGGCCAGAGCTTCGGTGCGGTATTTAGGCCATCCCCCTCAGTCCCTGTCCCACCCTAGTGTAAACCAACCCCACCCAGGTTAAAAATGTTTATATATTAATATATATATGTGGCACAGTATTGTTACTTGCATGGCTTTAGCTTTGCAGATCCTGGAGTTCTCATGTGTGGGCATTAACACTAATTATGAACTGATGTTTAAATCATAATACAGCTGCTTAATTTTGATGATGAAAGTGGCTCTAAAGCGCAGGGTTAAGCTGCTGCTACATATTTTATTTTGATTAGTGCAGACACGACCGCTTTCAATCAGCGTCTGTGAAAGTAATCATTAATGCTATGCAGTTGAGATTTTCCAGGTAGGTTGTTGTGCGCTGTTCCAGTTAGGCAAATACAGAGGCAAGGGCATCAGGCCAACGCAGCTACAACAAACATCGCACCGCTCTGTGACAGGAAGGATTTCAGACTGTATTCTGTACACCCCTGCCCCCCTACTCAAACCCATAGTCCTGTGGTGTGAATCATGGCTTGACTTTGAAGTCGTTTGTCCTGTTATAGCTTTCTCCCCCAGAACATGGCGTTGCTGTTGAGCCGACACCTTGTATGTGTTGTTTCTGTATTAATTCTCTTTGTCATGTAAGTGTCATGCTAAAAGTAGTAGCAAATTGCAGATCTACAACTTGGATGTATCTGAAACTGTTAAAATGTTAGGTTTGCCTGTGGGTTATATAAATATTTAACAACAAAATGTGGTTATTTTAGCCAAAAGCGCTTTTGGCTAAAATAACAACTTAGTTCTAAACTTAATCCATTGGAAAAACACATTTTGTTTTTTTCTTTTCATTTTCTGAAAAGTAACTTTTTGCACAATCAAGCTTTCCAGCCAACAGTTTTCACTGCCGTGTTCTGTCTTCTAGTCCTGTCCTTCCACAAGTGTTAGTGTTGAGAGGGTGACAAGGAGAACAGGTGCTGCTTGGAGGAAAAAAAAAAGAAGTATTGAAGCTCATACAGAGGAGTAGAAATATTGTCACTTGTTGGAGAGGGAGGGGGAAGATGTGATGCTGGAAAAAGATACAGGGGGAGGGAGGGAGGGGCGGGGAACTGAAGGGCACTCCTTAGCTGTCAGCGAGGTGTTGTTGCCTCATCTCCTTGGGGAGAACATTTCAGCGTGTTGATGAAAATTGTGCGGGCGAACGCCTCTCACAAAACAGAAAGGCGTAAAAGGCAGGCGCCTGTTGTCTCTCACTGTAATTGAAATGGCTCAAATATTCTTTGCTTTGTCAGACTACTAGAGGATATTGTGGTAAAATTAAAAAAAATATACAGTACATGGGTGGAAATTGCGCTTTTTAGCCCTTGTGTTTTTCTCCCTGGAAAGGAACCCCCTTCTCGGCACCACAATCCCGTCCCCCCCTGACAGCTGCACACTGCACCGCCACACGTAGGTGACAAGCATTCCTCCCCACCCACCCTCAACTTTCTGCCTGCATGTCTGTGCTTTTTCCATGGCGAAGGAAAACTGACACCCCCTTGTGCCCCCCGTCCCCTCCTCCGTGTGTAGTGGCCGCTCATAGGCAACCTCCTCGCTTCACACCCCGCGTGCACGACGTCTCTCTATATCAAGTGGAATATAGAGCCAGCCAAGGTCACTCGGTCAGAGTTGACAGGCCCATCTCTGAAATCCCCTTATGTTGCAGTTCTTCATCTTCCATCCAGAGGTGACACTCACCATGGTGTTTTTTTATTTTTTGTATTTAAAAGAATATAGTGTATATATTTCACTTTGCGATCCTCACTTCACATTCCAGACGACAAGCTGCTTCAAATTGCTATATTTTCTCTTGGCAGGAGGAGACAGCCCATATCACATCCAGTGACTCTGTTGTAGTAGTAGTAGTAGTCGTAGTAGAAGAAGTACAGGCACTGTTGTAAGTTACTGGAGCAGATGAGAGAGAGAGTCACCTTTCTTCTCCCTCCTCCCCACCCACCCTACCCCTTTTTTTCAGCATGTCCTCTGGCGAGTCTCTACTACACAGAACGCAATTGTCGGATTGATCGAGACCATTTGTTCCATGCCCCACCCCACCCCCCATTTTCCTTACAGGCTCAATTTTAGCCTTGTTTGTGTAATGGATTTAATAGTCCATTGTTGCAGAGCATGCTGTGTGTCAGTAACCAGGTTGTGTACAGTACTACGGCTCCGGTCCCTGGCCACAGCATCTCCTGGCATAGAGTTTCACGTCTACCTGCTTGTCCCTGGGCTGTGATTTAATAGGATGCTTCCCCTGTGAGTTTGATGGTGCTCGGAGGACGGACAGACTGTCCACTAAGAAGTAGCTTTTGTGTTTTGTCTGCTCTGGGGACTGGACTACAGCCGTGTTCGATTAGCGCTCTGATAAATGGAAGAGGGGGAGTGGTATAAGCTTACTCCGTTATCCGTTTGTCCATATCTCTGTGTTCCTGTCTGTCTTCATGTTTCAGGCCGTCTCCCGGCCCGTTTCCTCCCTGTCAGTCCTCTCTTCGTCCTACCGCTTGTCCCCCGCTACTCCCCCACCCTCCCTTAGCTGGACTTTTGATAGCCTCCGACATGCAATCAATGTGGTGGCTAACAAGATTGAATGGCAAGTAAGACAGCTCAGGGCTGCGAGGAGAGAGCGCTGATGACGGCGATCGGTAGAAGGGCTCAGTGGCCGCGGTGGTGGTGGTGGTGGTTGTTGTTGGTTAAAGTCTATGGTTGTTTTGTGCAATCTAAAACCCGACCCCATCCTCTCAAGGCACTGCTTATAAGCTGGAATTTAATTAAATTAGCTATTATGTGTGTGTGTGTGTGTGCACTACTTGGCTGCGGCGCCACACCAGTCGCAGAGCTCGAGTCGTGCACTTTTGTTCCTATAACTCTCGTCTCTGTTTCTCCTTCTTTGTCTCTCTCACATTCTCTCGTCTCTGTTGCTTTTTTCGCTCCTACTTACCTCTATGGTAATGAAATGGGAGGTGACGAGAGTCTTGACAGGGTGAGGTGTAAAGGGTTGTGGGAGGAAGAAGAACCAGTTACAGCCTGCCAGTTCCCACCTACGTGGAAGTCTCTCTCTCCCTCTGATGTGTGTGTGAGCTCCAGTCACCCCCATCTGGTTCCCCTGGCTTAGCTCCATATACCCCGGTCCCCCTCCGCCTCCCCTGCAGCCTGATAAAGTCATCTAACGACAGCCTCTGGCTCTTATCTCGGCCCTCAATCCCGCATGTGCTGGGGCCACCTTATCATTGCAGCCTCTGCCTTGGCCTGCTGTCGCCCTCCCCTGCCTGGCTGACTATCTGGCTGGCCGACTGTCACCAAAACTAAACGCTCTCCTTCCTTCCCCTCTCCCTCCCCACCGCCGCTACTGCTGCTGCTGCTCAGTGTTCGACAGTGTAATATTTCTAGAGGCTATTTGAAAAAAGTTTCCCTCTCCATCGAAACGCGGCCTGTGCTGTTTGATCAATAGTGAGCTGACCAGATGTGCAACGAGAGTATTCTAGAGCAGTGCTTTTCAACCTTTTTCACACCAGGGCCCAATATTTATTCAGAATTTGAGCCACGGACTACCATTTGATGACATTTTAGGCCCCCATACCTCCAAAACTGAAGATTTATTTTGCTTTTGTGGACAATATGTATTTTGGGAAACAAAACAGCCAGACATACAGATCAAAATGACCATTAATCTTCTACATTCTCTAGTTGTGTAGACTTGGGCTAATTCGGATGATGAACATTTTGACTCTTGAGAGTGTAAAAATGAAACCATTTGGTTTCATTTTAACATCTGGTTAACAAACTTTCCATTTGCCTGGGCACCACCTGGAATCCTCTCAGGGTCCACTGGTGGTCCCTGGACCACCTGTTGAAAACCCCTGTTCTAGAGGCAAGTCTACTGTTTGTTTTTCCTGTCAAGGGAAGAGTCACAGTTCTGTTATTAGTTATCCCCGGCGTGTGTGTGTGTGTGTGTGAGTGTGCATGCTCCCCCAGATGATGACCAGTAGTAGCGTGACACAGAAAGGCGCGTAGAGCTTGTCAGGGGGATGTTGTAACAATTATGTCTCAACTTCTCTGCTGTGCCGACTGTCAGTTTATGTAGTATCGGAGTTATTTATATGATATGGAAAAAAACACCCCTTTTGACACTGACTTGCACAAGCCCTTGTTGTGTTTGTGTCTCACACCTGCAGTAACACCTGTTTTCTGGACAGTAATGGTCAGTGGAGGTACATAGACAGTGGTTTTGTTTTCCATTCCAGACAGAAGGAAGGAGGAGTAGGAGAGGAACAAGAACAAGGGAGTGTCCAGAGAATGGAGCGAGGCCTTCTTCTCCGCCTGCCTCTTCTCTCCTGTTGTTTCCAAACACAGAGGTGGTTCTGTCTCCAGGCTTTTCCTCTCTCTCTCTCTCTCCCCCACCCGTTTACATTTTGGTTGTGAACTGGCACGCGGTGCTGTTTGATAAACTCTCTCTCTCGTTCTCCTTTACGTCATGCTCGCTGGCGTGAGTGACGTGCAAACAAACCTCACATATGTGCATTTGCTCGTACGAAGTACACACACGCATGCACACACACAGAGGAACAAGTATTTCTCAGTTGAGACGAGTACGGGCCCCACCCTGTTGCATTCTTTGACTGCTTGGAATAGCTCTACCACCCCCGTCTTTTACGCACAGTTCGCCCCCTTTTTCACTCACAATATGTCCTCTCTCCCTCTTCTCGCCCTGACAATGTTTTTCACTGTCTCTTTTGTTGGCGTGTCTTTCCCTCCCCCTTTATATTTTCTGAGCTGCTGTTACAGATGTGGATTCTAACAATTAGGCTCTGCACGAGGTGTTACACTGGCACTTGTCACCGTTTCTCCCTGTTCCTTTCCCCCCGTCGTTCACTTTCTTCAAAGAATAGGGAGGCGAAGAAAGAACAAGCTGAGCTGAATGCTGGCTCGTCTCTGTCTCTATCGCTGTCTCTCTCTCTCCTGTTGCCCGCCCTTCTCGCGTTCTCTTTCGTTTCGGGAGGAATGGCAGGCAAGTGAGTTGACAGCCAGTTCGGGAATTTCTCCGGGACTGCAGTCGAAGCACTTAACCTCCCAATCTGCTGTTTGTTTATTTGTTTTTTTTCCTCTCCCCCCACAATCCTTCATTTTCTGTGTACGTTTTAAATCAATTTGATCTGTGCGGCGTTCAGAAGCTGATGCAAGACACACACCATCAGTTAGACAAGGAATAACCAGAAAAGATTAATGTGTAATCGGATCGCAATTTTTGACAGAGCTGTTATTTCGCCGCCTGGCAACTTCAACTTTTTTTTTTCTCACCCGAGTGAAAATATCAAAGGCCGAAGGGCCAGGTTAAAAAAAAAGAAGGGAAAAAAAGTCTTATTTATTTTCTTCGGTAGTTTAGAACATCGGGGGCACAGTCTACAGACGTCTCAGTGTTTAAGTCTGTTTTCCTTTGCAACATTTGTCTTGGCTCCCTGTCAAAGGGTTTTTCTTAAAAAAAATATATATATATATATATATATATAAACCTTCTGAATCCAGTGCACCCTCCCCGATCTCTTAGCCCAGTGGTTTTCAACCAGTCGTCCTTGGAAGGATTCCAGGTGGTCCCCCAGCTAAATGCACAGTTGGTAACCAAATGGACCATTATAGATCTGTAACTCTTGAGATCGTAAAATGAAACCAAACGGACCCTCACAGGTCCGTTTGGTTTTTACGTTCTCCAGAGTGAAATTCTATTTAAACATCTGAATTACATAATTTTCAATTATCTACACAATTAGAAAATGTAGAAGAATTGTTATTTGGAGCATTTTGGCTTAGTTGTCTTTCTTTATAATTGTGGAAACAAACTTGAAAAACCACATTAGTGGTCCCTGGTATGAAAGTGGTTGAAAAGCCCCGGTCTTAGCCCCATAGATGCCTCAATAGATCGGCCTACAACAACTCAGCGGCAGGGGCTGGCCGATAAAAATCGAGGATGAATAATTCAGCTGTCCCTTTAGCGGTGTCTACGTCGTTTCTGTTTTGACTTGCCACACTGGCAGCCAGGCGGCCGCCACCTTCCCTAAGGACCTGCGGAGGCCGAGGGGAACGGAGAATCCACACATCTCTGTCATTAAATATGTAGTGAAGTCTCTGACCTAAACCAGGTCATCCCACTTTCTCTTCCTCTCTGCCAACAAATGCTTCTTGGATGCTATGCTTTTTTTTATGCCGGTATTAAGTTCCACGTGACCCCCCCTCTCCCCCCAAATCACCACTAGTATCAGCTCCCTGCCTATCTTGAAAAACGTGGTATGTATGTAAACACACACAGATTTGACCTCTGTGCGAGAGTGGCGCTGCACTCGGTCAAAAGAGGGAGGCTGCCAGGGCCGGATCTAGGCATGGGCATTGGGGAGAATGCTGCCCAACCAAACATGATGGCATGCAAAACAACCCAAATATATTTCTGCTTGTATTTAAAATAATTTGAAATACTACGCTACTCACTACAATTGTGGCACCACTAAACCAACACCATTTCATCAATCAAAGCAGAAAACCTTCTGAGCCAGGCCTTTTAGCTTTATGCATGCTGTGTGCCTGTTGCAGCTCCAAGAACAACTGATGTTATTATTGATGCTTGCTTTGCTTACTTAACAAAAGTCCTGTAACCAAAAATGGTATGGGTGTAGCTTTGTCGATGAAGCCCCCCCCATACCATTTTTGCCTGTCTACCCCCCCCCCCCCCCAATTGGCAAATGTTACATCCGGCCCTGAAGGCTGCGTTTTGTTTTCCTTTTAAATGCCATTTTACGTGGGCAGCGCAGAGTGCGTGCACTCTGACTGATGTCACTTGTATTTTCTTTTTTCTTTTTTTTGCAATGAGACCGAGCAGGATTGAGCACATTGGAGTCAGACGAGGCTTGGAAGCGGCCATGCCAGAGAAGTGTGTGTGTGTGTGTGAGTGTGTATGGGGGAGAGCAAGATATTGACAGAAGGGCTCGGTCATTCTACACTGCAGTTGCACGAGTTCATGGCATTTGGAGCCCCCATCACCACCACCACCTAACCTCACACCACCCTCACTCACCCCACCCCTGGCTGTTTTTCCACTCTTGCAATTGGCCGCCCGTTTGTATCTGCGGATCAGGTGATAGGAGCCACTTGGAGCCAAGGGGAGACGAGAGAGTACTGCTCAACTTGTTTTTCTTTTTCAGTCTGTGTGTGTGTGTGTGTGTATGTGTGAGAGTCCTGTGCTCTACTTAACTGTGATGAAACATTCACTACATTATGGCTGGGAATGTTGCAGCAAGGAGCAGTTGCATGCATGACGCCACTGCACACACAGACTCTGTGCACCTAGGCTGTGTTTCCAGATTTTGTGAGAGGAACCAGGTATATGAAAACAAGCCTAAAAAATGAACATTTCCCCATACCTGGAATAATATTTTGGACCGGCGGCTGTGTCAATACACAACCGTTTTGGTGATCCTTGACATGAAAATGGTGTGTGAAGTATAAAATAATAAAGTAAAACAAGGGAAAGAAGCTTGAAATATAGCTGCTCTATAGCCCTTCGCATTGACACTCAGTAGTGAATTTGCCATTCAGTTTCCTCACAAACTTTTCAAAAACTATTCATGTAAAGATGTTTATGCCGTGGACAAAGTCAACTCGGGTTGTGACAAATAATGACGACAAACACAACATTTTGGTCAAATAATAAAAATAAAGGTCACGATACAACACTTTCTGTTTAAAAACGTCTTCTTACAAATTATTTGATTGACCCAAAACATTGTGTTTATTTCTTATTACTCATGACCCAAGGTCAATTTGTCTGTGGCACATTTGTCTTTATATGAATCATTTTTGAAAAATCTGATTACAGTGAATAGGGTATTCACTTCTAGAAACAGCGGGGTTGTGGCTCTCTATAGAAACAAGACGCAAAGTCACTCATATACTGTGACGGCCCCTGGGCCTTTAAGGCTATGTATGCTCCCCTCCCCAATACTTTTTTAGCAACAACCTTAAGGATTAAACATGCATAAACATCCTAATAAGCAGCACTGAAGCGACAATTCTCCTGGCCCTTCTGTCTGGGTGTTCTCAAATGTTCCAGCTTGCCGAACCGCCCCTTCCTCTCCCGATATCTCGGACACCGTGTGCACAGCGGAACAGACGACTGTTGTGGCTGTCAGCCCTTTTGTCTCACACATTATGTGAAACGGGATTGTCTCTTTTCTTTTTTTTCTTTTCCTCCGTGTGATTCATGTCCATGTGTTCGTACCCCAAAAGTGACATAACTGCTGCATCGATGATGCCGGAGAGAGCCATTGCGGCTGCAAATGTCCACGTTATTTGGTTGTTTTTTTTAGTGCTGTGCCGCCGACTGTCTTGTTTACGCTACGGCTTGGAAATCTGCACGTCCGTTCTTATCAGTGCACTGGTCGTGACCAGATTACCGAGCAGAGACAATGGCTCAGATTGTATGATTAGGCTTTAATGACTGAGAAACAAAAGGGGGGGCCCTGCAGCACCCATTCGGAGCACAGGAAATACATGCATATAAAACACAGATAACTAGCAGGAAAGAATGTGGATGTATTCGTGCTCTATATGAAAGGGGTTAGTGAGTGTGCTTTTGGGCCCACTCAATTGATTGGTTGTGTTGCACTGAAAGGGGAGGTGGGGCCGGGTTGGTTGGGTGATAAAGGACGGGGAAAAGAGAGTGGGAGAATTCCTATGTGCTGAGAATGAGGTCATCTGGTTGGCTAAGAGGAAGGTCACTGACCCCTCCCTCCCTCCCCTCCATGATTTCTGATACACAAAAGGCTTTTGTGTGGTAATGGGACAGACGTATGCACCCCGGGACATTTTCTGAACCAGTTCACAGGCTACACAGTAAAGTGCTGTGTTAATTTCTTGACATGAACTTCAACATTATTAATGTAACAACATGCAACAATATAAAGGCATTTCCTCTTTTTGACTGTGTGGACCGTTTGGCAATTTCATAGTGATTTTGATCGAATAGGATGTCTGTTTTCAAGTTTGACATGTGGTTGCATTATGCATTATATCTGCACTCGGCACTCGCCGACCTTGTTAACAATTAGTTGCAGTTCCAGCTATGACATGGCTCAAGGCAATGCTTGCGATTCCACCCGAGGCGTTTTATTGCGTAACAAATGATCAAACGTGTTTGATAGTAACTTTTGAACACCCTCCCCCATAGTTGATCTGTGAACATTCTGAGCAAATCAAGACGTTCAACAGTTGATCTTCAAAATCTTCCCATGCTATGATCCGGGCAGATAATTGTACCGATTATCCATCCTGGTTATTGAGAGGGGTGCTCCCTGCTCAAAATCTCTCCCGATTATCCTCTCCTCTCCTCTCTGAGCCCGGCTTTAGTTTCTCGCAGAAGATGCACCATAACCATCTTTATTTATCCATTTGTAACTCCCAAGTGCGTACAGATGTACTGAAAATGGACCGGTTGGTTCCATTGGTACATGGTTAAATTAACGCAGGATTTTACAGTGCGGTTAGATGGCTACAGCATTTGACCGCGTGGTTAAAAGTCAGTTCAGGCAATGGCCATTGCTTAGGCAGCTGCTATAATCGGCGAGGTGTCATGTCACCCCTGACGCTTTGAAGTTCACTCAAAGGAATCGAGCGCCCCCGACCACGTGATCATGTGACCTAGCGGAGGGACATGGCTCCCGTCCGCTTTGACCCTTCTCCGCGTCCTCCAGTCCAGCTGTCTTTCTTGGGCTGTAGAGCGACTGTATGCAGCCGGTGGAATCCCAGCCCCACAACACGCACTACAAGGTGTTGTTTTTGTTGCCCGGGATGAGATTACAGCTGCCGCCGTCTGTCACATATCATTTACTGTGATGTTGGAGCATGTCC
Source organism: Benthosema pterotum (assembly GCA_039105355.1). Taxonomy (NCBI): domain Eukaryota; kingdom Metazoa; phylum Chordata; class Actinopteri; order Myctophiformes; family Myctophidae; genus Benthosema; species Benthosema pterotum. The sequence continues at coordinate 13,743,343 of CM076980.1, read as the reverse complement.
AGTACGGATACACACGCTTGGGCTTCATTTCTGTTCTTTCAGGAGGGGAATCTCCCAGCTATAAATTTGCTTCCATGTACAGTAAAACAGCACTGAAGAACACATACTGTGGTTTTGGATGAGTTTTTTTTTTTTTTGTTATCTCCTTCGCCTTATGTTTGTATGGTGATGGAGAATGACATGTGTGACTGTTGTGTAAGGCAGTGTCCTGTGGGGAAAGGCTAAAGGCTGCCAGGTTTGTGTGTGTATGTCTGTACGTACGTTTGTGTGTGTGTGTTGGCGTGCATGAATACAGTGGGAAGGGAGACAGATGTAGGCATCAGCGAGGTGCCAAGGTGCCAGCTGTTGTGGCGCATCCAGGTGAGGATGAATAGTCAGTCTGGAGATGGAGCCGTCTCTGTCGGAGGCGCTTTTTTTTTGTTAATACGCCTCCCCTCTCCTCATTTCCTCGAGAGAGAATTTGTCTGACACGAGTTCAGGCTGTTTGCGACGGGGAGATCTTCCTCCAGCCTTATTTTTATTGAACGTCTGACACTCTCGATGAACCAGACCCCCGGCTTTATCTCGCTTCCTCCTTTTGACTCATCACAAAGTACAAAATCCCCCTCCTCTCTCCCCTCCCTCTCTCTCCCTCTCGCTCCTTCCCCCTCCCTGTCGCCTCTATCTCAATCTGTCCCGCTGTATGTCTTGTGTTTTTTTTTGTTCTGTCTCCCTCTCTTTTTCCCCGGCCCAGATGTACCATTTCCCAATTGGGGGAGGGGGGCTGGCGAAAATGTTACGGGCTTCATCGTGGCGCTTCACGGCGATGAAGCCATCCCCCATATACCATTTTATTTAAATTCTTTAGTTCTGTGGCCCACAAGATTTATATCTTGTACAGGACTTGTATTATGCAAGAAAGCAATCAATAATAACATCAGTTTTTGTTGAAGTTGCAACAGACACACACACAAAGGTAAAGGTCAGACTCGGAGAGTTTTCTGTTTTCATGTTTTCAATGATAAAACTTTGTTGGTGTAGTGGTGCCACAATTATAGTTTAGTTAGTAGCACTAGTAGTGCTTCAAATCATTTTAAATATAAGCACTTTAATTTGAGATATCCTTGAAATTTGGTTTGTTTTCATGTCATTTTGGTGGGGACAGTCAGGGCATTTAGGGGAGTATCCCCCCCCCCCCCCCAACCGTCAAAACCTTTCATTGGGTGGGCAGGATGCCCCCCTCTAGGTCTGGCCCTGCTCTTTCCTTCTCCCCTTCCCCCAAGACCTGACAACCCGTTTTCCTGGTGCGTTGGTGCTACACTGCCATCCATTCTGCAGATGAAGCAGCAGTACTGCAACTCGCTCACTGTAAAAGAAAGATGTTCCGTCACCGTGGCCCTTGTGTTTTCCAAGAGAAGGAAAATCGCTATCTGTTGTCCCGTGGGAATGAGTCATTTTTTCCTGGCTTTTGTCTTTTCTTTTTTATATTGCAATATTTATTTTGGCATCATGACTCTGCAACTCCTGCTGCCGACCCCCCCCCCCCCACCACCAACACCACCCCTGTGTGTTATTGTTCATTCTCTCATCTCCAGCTTGCTTTCCTCAATCTCTCTCTCCCTAGTCCTGGGGTGTCTCTCTTCATTTCTACCTGTGCTTTGTCTCCATCCATTTCCTCTCTCCATGGTTCTGTGTGTGTGTGTGTGTGTTGTACTGTGGCAGTAATCCAGCCTCGGGGCTACATCGCCTCTCTTTCATGTGAGGACCAGTAGTGTTGAACTTAAAGGCCTGTAACGTAGCCTGTCGGTTTGCATCAGCCCAGTGACAGCGACTCTCTGCACACACAGACCAGGGGCGGATCTAGGCATGGGGGGGCATGGGGGGGGCAATGCCCCCCTAAATGACTTGACTGCCCCACCAAACATGACATGCAAACGACCCAAATTTCAAATGTATTTCAAATTAAACTGCTTATAATTAAAATGATTTGAAACACTACTACTGCTACTAACTACAATTTTGGCACCACTAAACCAACAGCATTTCATCATTGAAAAACTACAATTTTGGCCCCACTAAACCAACAGCATTTCATCATTGAAAACAGAAAACTCTCTGAGTCAGACCTTCAGCTTTATGCATGCTGCGTGTCTGTTGCAACTTCAACAACTGATGTTATTTTTTATGCTTATTTTACTTTATTAATAAAAGTCCTGTAACTGAAAATGGTATGGGTGCGGCTTCATCGGATGAAGCCGCACCCATACCATTTTCTCCTGCCCCTCCAACATGTTCTCTTGCCCCCCCCAATGGGACACATTACATTCGCCCCTGACGCAGACACACACACACACACACGGTCGGTAGCAGAGTGCATGCCTGCACACGCTGGCAGTGATTATACAGACACACACTGTAGACTCTGTAAGTCCACACACAACCCGAGCGCTTTGAGGTAGATCAGAGGTTACAGGATTAAGAAGGGTTGGGTGGCTGCCTGGTTAATCATGGTGCGAGGCGTGAGGAAACCGTACTGTCTTGTCTGTCTATGGCCCCCTCCTCCTCCCCCCACCCCCAGTTTCATAACCTTGACATAACGTCTTATGTGCTTATATTTAAAATGATTTGAAACACTACTAGTGCTACTGACGAACTACAGCTGTGTCACCACTAAACCAACAGCATTTCATCATTGAAAACAGAAAACTCTCTGAGTCTGAGACCTTTAGCTTTATGCATGCTGCGTGTCTGTTGCAACTTCAACGACAACTGATGTTATTTTTGATGCTTTACTTGACTAATAAAAGTCATGTAACCGAAAATGCTAGGGGTGCAGATGAAGCCACACCCATACCATTTTCTCTTGCCCCTCCAACATGTTATCTTGTCCCCCCAAATGGGGCATGTTACATCCGCCCCTGACCCCCACCCACCCCCAATCCCCCCAAACGTTTGTTCCTATACCACCACTGTTCAACACGATCATGCAGACGGAGCAATGGGTTTTCCACGTCTGGTCTGGAAAAGCCTTGTCACGTTTCTCCCATTCTCTCCGCTTCTCTTCCTCTTTTCATTGTCTTTCCCCACAAGGCGACTAAACCATTTAGAAGCGTCTCGGGGAGGCAGGGAGCCATTTCAAGCGCTGCCCTAAATGTCCAATGTTGTTTGTTTTTTTGGGTTCTGCGCGGAGGGACTGAGAGAGACGTACAGTAGTTATGACAGAAGACGTACAGGCCAAACACTTGTTTCACACAGTATGCCTCTGTAGAACAATCCAGCTCTAAAGGGGAATTCCACCCATTTTCAAAGTTTTCCTGAGAGGATACAAATGTGAACCAAATGGACCCTAACGGGCCCATTTGGTTCCATTTGAACCCTCTCAGGAAAAAGGGGTCTGAAAGAAAAATCATTAACATGGTGAAATACGTCTTGATGATCAGCAGATGTATTTCACCATTTTTTCAGACCTTATTTTTAGGAAATACAGAATTAGAGATGTTGTGTGGGGGAAAAAAAAGTTCCCCTAAGGTATATTAATGACATATTAAAATGTTGAAAATGGGTGGAGTTCCCTTTTAAGCCTTCCTGACAGTGGCCTTCACCAAATCTATCCAGATACCTGACATTCGTTCCTTATTTTGTTTATTTTTTCCATATAAGTAAGAGGTAGTGGGTGTGGGTGTGGGTGTGTCTCTATAGCAGTGGTTTTCAACCTTTTTCATACCAGGTCCCACTATTTATTCTGCATTTTAGCCACGGACCACCATTTGATGTTGAGTTTAGTCTCTCTGACCCAAAAGCAAGAATTTTCAAGTTTGTGGCCACAATTTAGGAGAGATATAACTGACATAACGTTGGTCAAAATAACAAGGATTAGGGCTGGGGCGGTATGGGATTTTTAGTACCGCGGTAATTGCGGACCCCCATACCGGCGGTATGGCGGTAATGCGGTACACGCCCCCCCCCCCCGGCGACGCAAAAAAAACCTCCCGTTTATAGTGTTATTCAACACAGACTGCAAAATTCGGACATGTACAGTACAGCGGGTGAGTGCACCCCGCCGCCGCTTCCCTTCCTCTAAGTAGCCTACCTCTATACCACAGTAGCAGGCAGCGTCCTTTTAAAAACAGCCGGGCAACTTTTGTCCATCAGTTTACCAAGCTGACATCCAGTGTAACATGCGTCGCTACAGTGAATCAGTGAATAAGCTGTGCAACACGACGAAACACCAGCTGTAAATAATCGTCCCTTGATTGTGTTTTAAACGGATTATACGAATCATTTTGGGACAAATAAGGGTAGGAGCCGGCGATCAGCTAGGAGGTTTAATATCTTTGGCGTGTTTATATGAGGGACAAACATTGGGCTACACGCACTATGGATTATGGCAAGTAACTGGTTTCAAATGCTGCCGAGTGAGGAAAAAGCCCTGCGATGCGAGCGAGGCTGTCTGGCTCGCACCCGAATAAAACTCGGACCAGCCAAAATGAAGGGATTCATAAACAGTAAAGTTTTGCTGTTGCCTGGTGTCTGATGTGTATGCTATATTATTACAAACCGATCTGAAATAAAGATAAAGAAGTCTATGTAGAACAGCCGCAATGAAGAGAACAGACGGCTTAAACTCAGGGCTGAATTGGGTCGAGCCCTCCTGTTACGCCTCGCTCAACGTCGCATGGACGAGGGAGAGAGGGAGAGAGAGAGCGAGAGAGAGAGAGAGAGAGAAAGAGAGAGACAGACAGAGAGAGAGATGGTCCGTGGAGAGTATCGCACATTACAGGCAGGAGGACCACCTCTCTCTCTCTCTCTCTCGCGATCCTTTCCACTGGAAAGGATCGCACGAGAGAGAGAGAGAGAGAGAGAGAGAGAGAGGTGGTCCGTGGAGAGTATCGCACATTACAGGCAGGAGGACAGCCGCCCCATCGGCCACAACTATGATCTTTTGACTGACAAAACATTTAGAGTTCGGTTAGATCACATATGTCAAACTCAAGGCCCGCGGGCCAAATCAGGCCCGTGAATGAATTATCTTTGGCCCGCGGGATAAAATTGAATTAGTATTAGAACTGGCCCTCTGGTATATTGCACACACCATGATAAGAAATGATAATAATTGTTTTACTTCTTCAACTTAGTCTCATTTACTTTCTCAATTAACTATGAAAGCAGCACTTGGTGAGGATCATAGAAGAAAAAAAATCCCTGAAAAATAGCAGGTGTTCACGTCTCATAGCGCGCCACTCTGTGGCGCGCTATGAGACGTGAACACCTGCTATTTTTCATTATACGTTGTAACTTAAAACAGTTTTTAATGCAGGCAGTTTCATCTTTACAATTATTTTGCCATTAAGAGGCATTGATTTTTGAAGGGAAATTACTATTTTGCTGTTTGACAGGGACGTCATTGTAAACCGGTGTTGAAACACAGACCGGTATCTCCGGCCCTCGACTTGTACCAATTTTTCTATTTTGGCCCACTCCGTATTTGGGTTTGACACCCCTGGGTTAGATCTATCGAGCTGGATTGAAGCAGTCAATTGGAATTGCAACGGCTGCCAGTGCATGCATTCTAGCTCGGATCAAACGACCATTTAACGACCTTCCTTTATTGGCCCTGCATAATCATGCATAATAATCATTTTAATACTATTGTTATTATCTTAACATATTAAACAAATTCCAAGTTCGCCAGGCAAACGTGATAAATTATGAGAAAAGACTATGGTGCTGCCCTCTCCTCGGCAGATCCACAGAGTATAGACAGAGTTGTGACAACTCCATTCACTTCATGGGGCCAGTCCAATACATAGACTTCTATTGAAGAGGGACAACCGGACCCTATGGAGTCTATTGGCTCGCGCTCGCATTTTTTGACCCCTCAATGTCGCAAAAAAGTAACAAACAAAAAAAGTCGAAAATATTTTTTTATTATTTTTTTATTTTACCGCGGTAATGAAGCCCATACCGCGGTATGCGTTACATACCGGCGGTATGGCGATATTGCGGTTATTGCCCCCAGCCCTAACAAGGATTCTACATTTTTTTTTAAAAATGTGTAGATTCTTGAAAATTAAGTCATTCAGATGTTTAACTATAAAATGATATTTACGATCTCAAGGGTTACACATATATAAGGGTCCATTTGGTTACCGACTATCCATCATTTACCCTGGGGACCACTTGGAATCCTCTCAGGGACCACTGGTTGTCCCCAGACCGCTGGTTGAAAACCACTGCTCTATAGACATACCAACTGGGAGATAAAATTCTGATCCCGAACAAGATCTGTGAAAGTCTGGCTGTGATGAAAAGGAGAAAGAAGAGAGAGAGACACACCATAACAAGATATGAGTGCCACTGTTTGTCACGTATTCGGGGGGGACAGAGCAAGAACAGTCTGGAACTTGTAGACGGCAGCTACAAGACTCGACATGCCCTGTACTAGAGCAGTAAGGAATGGAGATAACCAGTTCTGTGATCTCTATCCACCGGCATGTGGGAAAGGGAGGAAGAAAAAAAACCTCAGTGTTCATTTAGAGTTAGAAATTCTAATTTGATAAATGAAGCGCTGAATATTTTCCTGGTGCTGCTGCTGTGTGCGACTATAAGGAAATTGATTTCCAGGCTGGTAATCTGGGGGGGGCTTTAGCAGCCTGTCGGACCCGGTTTCTCTTCACAGCCACAAACACATTAATTGCCATTAGCACGTAACTGTGGGCAATTGTCCTGTCGTACGGAATCTCTGGCCTCCGTTGGTATAAATGGCTCCTCGTTGCCATCGTGTGACCTCATTTCCTGCTAATGAGAGAGAAAGGAATGTGGTTGTTCCTCATTTTCTCTCTCTCTCCCACACTATGCACTCGAAATTCAAACGCACACATAAACATGCACAGGTTATATAAAAAGAAAAGGGGATACAGTACATGTCCTCATCCTCACAAAGTGAAAATGGTCTGCTATTTTTGCTACTTTTGTTCAACACTATTCTACAAAGATCCATTTACCAAAAAACAAAAAGTCCATCACCGCTAATAACAGAGGCTGCTAACTGCTTGTCCTAATCTGTATGATAAAAACACAGCTGCTGTTTGCTAGCCGCCGTCGCTGTTTAGGTGTCTGTTTTGACAAACTGCAATAGAGATGAGGATCCTGCCATCTGCAGCCATTACGGTGGCTTGTTGTGAACGTCCCTGCTATCTAACGTACGGCTTCAAACAGTCGCTGGAGCAATGGGAATAGCAATTCAAAGGCGTTGGTGGGGGTAGATATTGGAAGTATGCGGGGAGGGGGGTGGGGGGTGGGGATGGTGTCCTCAAACATCCCCACCTTCCCTAGAATAAAAATACTTTATCTTCATTCTCAGGGGCGGATGTAACATTTACCAATGGGGGGGGGGGCAACAGAAAATTAAGTCGCACCCATACCATTTTCGGTTACAGGACTTATGTTAGGCAAGTATTAGCATCATTAGCAACATCAGTTGTTGTTGAAGTTGCAACAGACACACAGCATGCATAAAGCTAAAGGTCTAACATAGAGAGTTTTCTGTTTTCAATGATGAAATGCTGTTGGTTTAGTGGTGACACAGCTGTAGTTGGTTAGTAGTAGTGTTTCAAATCAAGCACTTTAATTTGAAGTATCTTGGGTTGTTTTGCGTGCCATCTTGTTGGTGGGGCAGTCAGGGCATCATGCCTAGATCTGCCCCTGTTCTGCCTCCCACTGGCTGTGGGGTGGGGTGGATGTCTCCATGGTTACCTAGGTGGGACGGGAAGCCCAGGCGGTACTTATCTCTTCGTCACATTTGACAGTCGGAGCCCTTCCCTTCTTTCCGCCCTCGGCTTCCTCTTGTGACAGCTGGACATTTCCTGCCATTGTTGCGTGACGGCGCGGAGGGAGCGTATGAAAGACTGCCTGCCTCTCTGTTGGGGTGTGTGTGTTTGTTATGCCATGGACGTGAACCTCCAGGATGCATGTGTAATATGCATGTTTATGCCATGGATGTGAACAGCGCACACACAACAATGCCGATCCCGCAAAAGTGCAGTCTCTGTGCTAAGCAACGAGATCTACGAGCCCAAAAGAAGCGTCCAAGCGACATACATGCATTGGCTGTTTGAAAATAGCAGAGCTACCGTGTGAGCTTATAGGTCTGATTTTCTAGATGTGGAGAGGGGTGGCTGGCCTTAGGAAACAAGCCCAAATAAAGCCACTACACTTTAGAACAGTGGTTTTCAACCTTTTTCATACCAGCATTTGAGCCACGGACCACCATTTGATGACATTTTAGCCCCACAGACCCAAAACTAAAGATTTTTTTGCTTTTGTCCACAATACCAGGCTGGATTTCAGAAACAAAACAGTCAAACAATAGATCAAAATGGCCATTAATCTTTTACATTTTCTAGTTATGTAGACTTGGGCTAATTTAGATGATGAATATTGCGGGTCCATTTGGTTTCATGTTTACGCTTTCAAAGCGTTACATCTGGTTAACCAACTTTCCATTTAGCTGGTGGACCACCTGGAATCCTCTCAGGGACCACTGGTGGTTCCCGGACCACCTGTTGAAAACCCATGCTTTAGGAAAGATCCTATAGAAACCTCTCAGTCGCAGAACACTTACAGAACGCTTCCAGAGCCAGTCTGCCTAGCGACAGGAAGTGTTCATTCTGCCCATGTCCCTGCTGGTGGTGCGCAGAGGAAAGGCTTCCCCTTCTTCCCAGTAGGTAAGAGGAGAAGGTTCCCATGTAAACAAAACAAACAAAAAAAATTCAGAGGCCTCCCCAACCCATCTCTCTCTCACACGCGCACATGCACAACCTTCCAGCTTGCATCCTGACTCCCCATCCTGTTATTCTCCTACCGTTCTTATCTCATATCCTCACATCTTGGTGTACTCGCAACATGCATCCTGAGCTCCATTCTACATCGCATCCCCTGCATTGTTTTGGGGTGTGTGTGTGTGCGTGCGTGTGTATGTATGTGTGAGTGAGTGCGTGGGAGTATGCCTGAAGCCATAGTGGGTAAAAATGTTTCTCTGTGTGTGTGTGTGAGCGCCTTTTACTGACACAGTGACTGTGTAGTAAAATGGGTTAAAGTAAAAGCAGAATGGCACAGCATAGCTCAGCACAGTATGGTTCAGGTGCCGCTTTTGTTTGGCTGCCTGATTCCTCTGGCAGGTGAAGTCTGTGAAATGAGTTCCCCCGAGATGGGGGGGTGGGGGGGAGAACCACCGACAATCTGTCTGTGTGCGCATGCATGTTTTCCTGCTGCATGCGTGTCTGCGTGGTGTGTGTGCGCGTGCACACCGAATAATCCAGGAGTTTGCTGTAAGCATGTCGGCAGCTCAGCATCCTTTTTTTCCTCTCCTCTTTTTTAGTTGTTTTTTTCCCCCCACACAGACAGATTTATTTTTGGGGGATTGAAATATGGGGTTCCTCCTAGTATCGTTGCCTATTTGAGCAAGTCTCTCTCTTTACCAACTATGTCCTTTCACATTTGTGGACCAGTTTTTCAGCTTAGGAGGTTTCCCTTCTTAAAGCCAGTCTGTTAAATGACAATCGCTGTGCCTTCCAATTTAACGCTACATATCCCAGCCTCCTTTTTAGATGGCAGGAAAGCAGCAGTAAGATGGCCTATCGTTTGCACGCTATTCTGGAGAGCTGTTGGCATAAGTGTGCATTTGTGTGTCACAAAGAACGCACAAATGCACACTATTGTAACACACAATGGCCGTTTTTCAGCGGAGCGGTTGGGTATTCTAGTCTAAAAGGTGAACTTAGGAAAGCGGAGCATTCTTCTTGAAGCTGTGGGTTTTTTTTTTTGTTTTTAAACTGGTCTATATTTGAATCTGGTTTACTGTGGAAGAACTGCTTTCTCAAGCTGCTAAACTGCTACTTTTAACTGATCCTATTTATAGATGTCTCATCTGTGCAGGTGTGTCCTTTTTTTTCTATTAGCGTCTGAATAATAACTTTTTTTTTGCTCTGGCTTGCTTGTGCACAACAGGGTGCCTCCGTGTACCGCGTGCGCGCCTGCGTGTGTGTTCACATGGTTCACCCCGAGATCCTTCCTAAAGTTCCCCCCACACATGGAGAATAATGAACGCTGACCCCCCGCGGCAACCATTAAGAGGAGGCCATTATGGCTCAGCATTGAGCCAGCACTCCCTGCCAGTTTCACCTCGCGCTACGGCAGGACCCCACTGCGTGCGGGAAACTGGCACTCCCATGGCTCATTGAGCCGCCAGCGTGCCCCCCGCTGGCGCACAGCCCCATAAAGCAGTTCCACATCATCAAATGTGATGATCCCGCTTTCTAATTTTAGGCTGAGGTCTTAATGGCTTTGCAGATACAATGTCGCAAAACCCCTCAGTGCTGCGCGTCGTGCAGGATGGGATAATGAGACGGAGGGGGTTGGTGATACTGCAACTTTGAGGAAAACAGCGATTTATCATGGATTTTGTTTGTTTTTTTGGGGGGAGGTTACTTTGCTTTTGCACTAGATGCAAATGTCGGGTGATCCAATCGAACAGTCGCTGGCATTTTGATATTATCTACGAGGAGTTCTTAGGTTTGCTTTGGCTTATGCCAATCTAAACAGTTATTTGGTTCCCAGGGTCACTATTAGTGCTGCAAGAATTTTCTTGCTGAAATGTGAATGTCAATTTTCCTTCACAAGAATTTATTTCCATGGGGAAAAAAATGTCTGTAGTTGCTGAACATTAATACTTTGGCTTTAAACGGACAGCATCAAAGAACTGACTTAAACATCTCAAAAAAGTCTCTTTCTTGTTAGCAAGAGTAACTAAAATTAATCGAACAGCTGCATAATTCTTAAATTCTCGAATTTAGGAAATGAGATGGCATACATCTCTGAATCTAGATCTCAATCTTTTTATAGATTACTGTGGAGCACTAGCCCCTGTGTTGTTTTTGGACGGGACAGTAAAGTGTTCCAGGACAATGGATGGAACATTCCATAACGGAACAAGACCACACGGACCACGGATCTGTTCCTCACCAGCCGTCACTCCCCAACATTCAGCCTCTTTTTGTTGTTGCCTTCTCTCTCATCCCATGCTGTTCCTTTCTTCTTGTCCACTCTGTTCCGGTCTGTCTTTGCCTAATCACCACACTATCATGCTATGGCATATAATGAGGGCAGCAGCCCCTGTGAAGCCATGTCCAATTTAGCACGCAGACGCCCGGCACACGGAGCCTCAGAAAAAACGCTGCATTCCGTGCTGGCTGCTGATGATGTCAATATCCTGCACCTGCTTTGTAGTCGTGGCATTTATCTGCGCAGCGGAGAGGTTGGCATGCGCTGTTTATGTGCTTAATTGACTGCAGCCACTCATCATCCCCCCGCGAGTCAAAGAGGCAACACAAAAGTGGTGAAATGATTCAGAAAAAAGGCGAAAGGCAGGAGATTGATGGTTTATTCAACAAATTCGTACTTTCGCTCCACGCGATTGATGGATGGATAGACAGAAGGATGGATGGGTGACTGGATGCTGAGTTGATGCTCACTCAGGTAGTCTTTCATCCTGGGTCATCGGGTCAAAGTGGTTGTGTTTAGGCATTAACGTTGGAGGTGGTCGGGGGACGGCGTGTAGATTCATTATAGATGGGAAGATGTTCGCGTTGATGGATGGATTGATAGTCGTTCAGGTAGTGTCTGTTGGCTCCTACCAGCCTGCCATGGGTCTGAATGCGGAGGTGTTCTGAGAGGGGGGAGGTGTAGCGCCATTTCCTGCTTGTTTCCTGACGTATGTTGGGCAGATTTTCTCTTTCTCTGAGGCGGTACTCTCTCCCTCCTCCTCCTCCTCCCCCTCCTCCCTCCTGGAGTGTTATTTCTGTGGGTTCTCTCAGGAGAGACTCGCCTGTGAACACACAGGCTCATTAGCTGTGTGTGTATGTGTGTGTGTGTGTGTGTGTGTGCGTGTGTTCGTTCTAGGGTGCTTTTATTTGTGTGTAGAACTGTACGGAGTTTAATTTGTGTCAGAGCAGAGGCCACACACATGTCAGTACAGTCTTTCAAGGTGATCTTTGCATGTGTGTGTGTACTGTGTATGTGCGTGGGCACAGTTTCATCTATCACCGATCAGAGTGCGGAATGTGCTGCATTTGACACACACACACACACACACACACACACACACACACAACACACACACACACACACACACACACACACACACACACACACACACACACAATTCATCAGTCCCACCTCAATCTGTGTGCTTTAGTGTTGGATCACTTCATATAATATGTGTGTGTGTGTGTGTGTGTGTGTGTGTGTGTGTGTGTGTGTGTGTGTGTGTGTGTGTGTGTGTGTGTGTGTGTGTGTGTGTGTGTGTGTGTGTGTGTGTGTGTGTGTGTGCAAACTGTGTGTGTGTGTGTGTGTGTGTGTGCGCGAACCTTGTTACGGCAGTCGTTTATTGAGTGGCCTATCTGCTTAAAGACCTGATGCTGGAGCTTTTTACCCAGACTGCCCTGGGAGAATCCCACACACATGCAACGTAAATCTCTCCCCTCGGCTGCCAGCAAACTGCACCGTCATTTCTTTCTGCGAGCGCTTTAGGATGCGCAGCCTGTGTCGGGGGGCAGCAATTAATATGCTGGGGTTGGGGTCTGTGTGGCCTGTCAGAATTATTACTACATAAATCCCAATTATTTGTGTTTTTGAGAATGGCCACGCACACACACACGCACACACACACACACACACACACACACCACACACACACCACACACACACACACACACACACACACACACACACACACACACACACACACAATAATTTTAACACGGCCAATGTTGACCATACTACATTATATATTTTGACACTTGGTACCAGACAATGTCAGTCAGTTATGTTTATGCCATTTGTTATACCAAAAATACAATTTGTGTGTGGTGTGTGTGTGTTGTGTGTGTGTGTGTGTGTGTGTGTGTGTGTGTGTGTGTGTGTGTGTGTGTGTGTGTGTGTGTGTGTGTGTGTGTGTGTGTGTGTGTGTGTGTGTGTGTGTGTGTGTGGTGTGTGTGTGTGTGTGTGTGTGTGTGTGTGTGTGCTGAGTTCAGGCTTATTGACGATTTTGTTTGGTGGTGGAAAAATAATATAATTTCATTATTATTTTCTTTAATGCTTTTTTGCTTGCTTATCTTTGGCCTTTTAATAGTATGGACTGTAATGGCTTCTGTGTCATTATTTTGGATTGCTTGATGCTGATGGGTTATGCGTTGTTGTTTATATTAAATTGAGTGTAGTGATGGTATACTACGGCTTTGTTAAATAATACATTAGGTTTATTGCTCTACATTGTGCAGCAGCACCATGTAGCAGTACAACAGAGGTCTCCCTGTCTCTCCGGCCATTCAGTAAAAATATTTGATTTAATATATTTTTTTAAATATTTTCATTTATATATTCTAGTTCAATCTGTGAACAAACATTAAAGAGCAGGGTCGTGTTTTTCTGCAATGGCGAACAGTACAATGCTCCTTATCAGCTTCAGGGTTGCTGGTTCAGTCTATTGGGGAAAACGAATTTCCCATTTAGAGACCATTGCAATATTGAAATAGAATTCCACTCGGGGTGTGCTCTCTTGACATTGACAGTAAGAGAGCAACGATCTGTTATGTGTGTGTGCGGTGTGTTAAACAATCTTCAGAAACGATCGTTTTTGATTTTATTGCTGCTTTTGGTGTTTGCAGAACCAGAGAATGTTCCCCGATTCCGGCTGAAGTCACTGGATGTGTGTGTGGAAGTGCACAGAGCAGCCAGGGACGCATCACAGATTTTTTAAGTCTTGTTTCTGGCACTGGATGTCTGTAGTGGATGTTCAGTTGCCAAGCTTCACTAGTCCCCCAGGGTATAGAAATAACACATTTCAACACGGAAGCACAAGCGATGCCCCCCCACCCCCTTATTTTATTTATTTATTTAACCCTAGTGCAGAAACATACAGTATCTTCTTTGGAGTACATGCTTTTTGCAGCATGCTCATTAACAGCCATGTAAACAAATGTGCATATATATATATGAACATCAAAGGACCATGCATCTATGCGCTACTGGGGTAGGGGTGGGTGGGGTAGAAATAAGACAACTTTTACCCCCCCCCCCCCCCCCCCCCCCCCCCCCCCCCCCCCCCCCCCCCCCCCCCCCCCCCCCCCCCAAAGAGCGAGAGAGACCCAGAAAGAAGGATGGCTGTAATTTGTCGATAAGCCAGAGAAATGCATCTATTTTCATGGCTCACTCAACCCTAACTATACACACTGCACTTTCTGCCCCCCCTCCCTGCTTTAAAAGAACTCTCTGCCTTTTCATATGCCGGTGCCGAGAACCCCACCCCCTGCGCCCCCCCACCCATCCCTCATCCATCCCCCACACCCCCCACTGTTAAAGTGGAGTGTCGCTTTTGGATAAAGTCGTCTGTGGACTGAATAAAGGAGAGGCAGTGCATTAAAGCCCAAATCCTTTGCCCCCGCAATGGTTAGCTGGGCTTTGTGATAGCTAAAGTGCATGCCTTCAAAGTGGAAAAGCTTGTACCTCTTCTGGAATCTCGCCTTGCTTGCCACTGGCACATGGCGTGGGGGGTTGGGGATAACGTATATACTGTATGTATGATGTGCTGCCACCACCATCCTCCTCCCATCTGTTCCCAAGTTCCAACCACACCCATTTATCTCTATATGTAGGCTATGTAGTTCTGCTTGCAGACCATTGCAAGCCGGACATGGCGTGCTCTCGCTCTCTCTCGCTCTGTTTTTTTTTTTTCTCCGAGCCATTGAACATCATGTTGGCTGGAGGTTTAATTGGTGGTGTGCTCAGTGGCAAGGCATTATCGGCCTAATACCAGGCATCGCAAGGCATCTAAAGCTGCTTTGCTGTGGCAAGCTGATCACACCGCTTTACTCACTGCTTAGTGCTTACACACATGCATGCACGCGCACAGAGCCACACACACTCACTTACACCTGCATATGAAATGGCCTAGAGGACATTTTACATTGAGCTACAGGGGTGAGGACAGAGCAGTTAAAGTGCCCCTACGGTGCAGGTCTATTTTCGTCTTTCTAAATGGGCTACTTTCCATCCTCCTCTGGTGGGACAGGTCTAGTTGGCTGATCTCCGGTCCTAAACCTGATTACATTAGCTCCTTCCGGACCTTCCCCTTCATCTCACACTCTCTTTTCTCGCTCTGTCTGTCTATCTGTCTGTCTCTCTGTCTCTCGCTCTCCCTTCCTCTTGTCATTGTATCCCCTGTCCTTGCCAAAAAGTCCCGGTGCTGCTGCTGCCGCTGTGTTTACAGTCATCAGATTATGTCGGATCACAGAGGCCCAGCGTTTACAACGTCTACTCTTGCATGCATCTAGTGCTTTTTTTGCTGGTGAGCTAGGGCGAAATTGGTTGACAGGCACCAGAGATAAAACCCTCGTTTTTCACCATTTTTCCTCCTATGATGGAGTCCTCCTTCCTCTTCTAGAAAGGACCATTGGTAACCAAATGGACCGTTATAAAATCTGTAACTCTTGAGATAATTTGGTTTCATTTTACGCTCTCAAGAGTTAAATTATATTTAATCATCTGAATTACCTAATTTTCAAAAATCTTCACATTTAGAAAATGTAGAGGAATTGCTATTTTGACCAACATTTTGCCAGTTATTAGTTATCCTAAATTAGTCCAAGACTGAACTAAACAACAAATGGTCGTCCTCCGTGGCTAAAATGCAGAATAAATGGTAGGCCCTGGTATGAAAATGGTTGAAAACCCCCACTGCTCTAGCACATTCTAGTGCATTTTGGAAGTGCATTTTGGATTGTGGCAGTTGGCAACACTGCTCTTGCATGCATGTCCCGCTGCCCATCCAGCCCCTGCCTCTCTCCCTCGACGTCAATCCATGTCTAAATGCTCTTGACACCCCAAGCCCACATGGAACCGTCATCGACCGTCTGAGGACAACAATTGGCCATGTGTTTTTTTTTTTTTGTAGTCGTTAGACATTGCCTACGGAGTTGAACTGAACTCGGCTATTCTCTCATTGGGGATGGTTGATATGCTCTCCAAGTCCGGCTGTTCAGCCTGAGCAAATCGGTGCACGAGAAGAAGCGAAACTTAACGGGGCTTGTCTGGGTATCATCAGATAATCCATAATTCATTAGGTAGGCAAGGCAGTGAATAGCGGTATTCTCACCCAGTATCTATCCAAGCATATTTACTAGGCAATATATAAAACTGATTCATACGTAGCTATTATCAATTTTAATATTTTCCTCTCCAGACGTTTGCCCACTCATATATCATAATGAGCCCAAACGTTCCTATGTAATGACATGCCTAAAATGGAGACAGCGGGGGTAAATGAACAGCTTTCCTCCTCCTATGCCCCTGCACTGTGTTCACACAGTGTCAAAAGATCACTCACAGAAGAGTGGATACATGTCGGATTATTTATTTATCTATTACTTTCCATTTCCCTCGTACACCTGTATCTCTCTCTCTCGCTCTCTTTTTATAGTCGTTCCCTCCAGTCCAGGCCTAGTTTTCCTGCGGAGCACCCAGGGGCGTTGGGGAGGGTCGTGGAAGGGACAGGGAGGTTGTGCGTATAGGTGAACATCTGATCTCACATCACTGGGCTGCTGCCCAGCGGGCCGGCATGAAGCCACCGGCAGGGGGTGGGAGATGCATTCATATGAGTGAGGGGAGAGAGAGAGGGGGATTTCAGGTCAAGGGTGCACCCGGGGGTGAATGCTTTTCGGGCCTTGGCTTACCTTGGCTTTTTTTTTTTTGGCTGAAGATGATCGGTGTTCTATTCCTGCCGTAAATGAACAGTGATATATGTAAATAAAGCTGAACAGTTTGTGTTTGCTAGAGCAAGAAGACTATTTGGTAGTTTGTTTGCTAGAGCGTGTTTGCAAGATGACTTTTTGAAGTGCCGTGTGTGTGTAGCGATCAGGGCTGCAACTAACGATTATTTTCATAATCGATTCATCGGTCTATTATTTAACTGATTCATTGATTAAGCAGATTATGCTTATTATCATCTTAAAGGGGGATTCCACCCTTTACAAATGTGTTCCAAATGGACTCTAGCCGGTCCATTTGGTTCCATTTGTACACTCTCAGAAAAAAAAGCTCCTAAAAGAAAAATCTAACACAGTGAAACACTACTTGATGATATCATCAAGTTGTGTTTCACCATGTTATTGATTTTTTTTTTCAGACCTCCATTTCTAGGAAACACAGAAAGGGGAGAACTTTTTCATTATGTCCACACAGCATCTCTAAGGTGTATTAATTAATGACAAAATGCAAAATGTTGAAAACGGGTGGAATTTGTTACACTTTAAACTGAAAAAACTATGGTTAAGAATAATGCAGTGATCAATGATGTCAGAACATCAACATGTTCTCTTCATTTTTTTGGGAGGGCATGTGACCTCGTCTTGACCTCTCTGACGAGGCTCGTACTCGTACAGACTCGCCCACACGTCCCAAGTTAACTCCCTTGGCTTCCAGCCATGCGCCGTGCCTCTCCCCCGTTCTCCTCGCTGCCATCCTTCCCTCCAACCTGCACAGTGAAACAAAGGCCTTCCGTCCTCGCCTCACATCGCAGAGCGCTGGCGTTCACTGCTGCCGACAGCCGCCCCGCCCCGCTGTCTCTCTGCCGTATTCTTCTCGCCTCAAACCCGCTCCTTCCCTTTGATTCCCCCTCCTTGTTCCTCTCGTCTCTCCTCCGCCCCGGCAGCGTAGTCTCTTGTATTGAGGAGAAATCTTCCCTTTTATGGGAGCTTATGCGGGGCAAATGGGGGCTCGGTGGACGTCGTAGACTGTGACATTTTTCTTTATTTTATTTCACTCTCCCTGTTGCAGGTTGTAGAAGAAAAGAGCAAAACTAGAGAGGAAAGAAAATAAAGCAATGGTGTATGGGGGGGAGGGAGAGAGAGAGGGAGAGAGAGAGAGCAATAATGAAATAAAAAGTGCTTTAACTTGCCTGGAAGCACTGAGAAGCAACTTCTTTTTTCTCTTAGTTTTTGTCTGTTTGTTTTCTGTCCCTTCCCTCCTGGCCTCTGGTCACTCCTCAAGGTCAAGGTTTGTTCCTGCTTGTTGCATGGATAAAGAGCTGAATAACTGAATCCTCTATGTCTCGACTCGACTCGACTTGTATTGGTGTAAGTCTGTTTGCGTGTGTTATTTTTTTTGTCAAACCATTGGTGGTTAGACAGCCGTGTGTGTGCGCCTGCGCGTGTGTGTCCACGTGTGGCGAGCTTCAGTTTGCAGAGTCAGGTCCTTGGTGACACTTCAGCGCTGAGCTGAGAGATGTCTGTGGGGGGAATGACAGGGGATCTGTTACAGCCCTCCCCACCCTCATTTAACCTCATCACACACACACACACACACACACACACACACACACACACACACACACACACACACACACACACACACACTGCACGAATGACAACGTTCCGCCATAATGTCCTGTGTGCAGGCTAATGCCAGAGTTGAAGGACGGCTCTGCTTTGCTTCAGTTAATTTCCTGCTCTTCTCTCCTCTGCTCCGCTCCTCTGTGAGATGGCGGCCCTCACACTCCCTCCCTCCCCTCACACTCCCTCCCTCCCCTCCCCTTCCCTTTTCATCCCTTTTCATTTCAAATCACAACATTCCTTCCTTTGTTTACCTTTTTTGTCCCCCCGTCGTCTTGTCGTTGCCAGGACGTGGGACGTCTAGACAAATGCCTTTGTCGGCGGCGCGAGGCAGAGGGTAATTTTCAGGTACGCGCGGGCGGCGCTTAAAAAAGAAAAGCCCCGCGTGTGGAATTCCAAAATTAGAGGTTGTCAAATGTCGCACGTCTCCGCTGATGGCTCAGCACGGCCCCCTTATGTTAATGTGGCATTTCGGCAGAAGGAAATAGAATTCCAAAAGGTTGGGCTTTGGGGGGGAGTGGGGGGGATGCGGTTGTCTACGGTCTGCACACATGTTTCCCTTTTTCATTCTGTCGTCATGAGTGATGAATGTGGAGGTGGTGCTGGGACCACAGTCTCGTTAGCCAGTTACAGCCACTTGACTTTCACTCCGCTGGCCGTTTAATTCCATTCTAGACATCATCAACAATGGGTCCCGTCCCCCGCGTGCACGCACACACACACATACACACACACACCTGCGGTCATGCAGTACAGGGGTTGACACTAAGGTCTCCGAGGCACTTGCCCATCGGGCAAGTGCAAGTCAGGTTCTACTTGCCCTCAGGTCATGGTCACTTGCCCCCCACGTTCCAGGTGGTCCCCAGTTAAGTTGGTTAACCAGATGTAACTCTTGAGAACGTAAAAATGAAACCAAATGGACCCTTGCGGGTCCATTTGGTTTCATTTTTACACTCTCAAGAGTTAAGATTCATCATCTTAATTAGCCCAGGTCTACACTGTAGAAGATTAATGGTCATTTTGATGTGTTAATTTGCCTGTTTTGTTTCCCAAATCCAGCCTGGAATTGTGGATAGCTATAAAGCAGGGAAAGACACAGAGGCAGAGTGCAATGACTGTCTTCAAGACAAATTTATCTTGTGTTGTGTTATAGTGCCCTAAGTTGCACACTTGCCCGATCGGGCAACCAGGTAGCAGTCTTCACTTGCCACACCATTTTTTTTACTTGCCCCGGGCAAGTGGGCAAGTGTTAGTGTCAACCCCTGCAGTAGCTTGTTTAATAAGGCTCTGGCTGCTGTCTGTCTGTGTAGGCACCTCTATCCATTTAGGTGCTGAGGTTAATCATCATGGCTCCCTGAGTTGATCACTTTTGTTGGCTTGTTGGATTTTCAGCGTTGTGCGTTGCGAACACTTGGCTCTTGTGTTCTCCAGATCAGTGGATCTACAAGCTCACAACACAGAGGGAAATAAATGTTTTGCGAGCTTGTAAGAGCGGCTATTTTTCACTGTGTATCATTTATTAAATTACAAGTAAGACGATGTACATGGGGAGCAAACACAATTTGATGCCCAAATGTGTGTGACGCACACACAGACAGACAGGCTGACATTTCAGCCTGGCTTACAAGTGGATCACTGCGTTCGCACACAAAAAACATTGCAATTTTTTTCATTCATGAAAGATGTATCTATTTTTCATACAAAATATAGGATACAAATTGTCCCTGCGACCCAACCTTGAGTCCCGTGACCAGTGTTTGTGAATAAGTGCATCCAGATCACATTTCCCTGTTCCATCATCAGACGATGGTGAGCAGACGTGATGTAAGTGGAGGATGTGGTCTGTGTTGTCATGGTGGGGAGGGGCAGATGGACAGCGTCCTCCCCCTGACCTTGGGCCTCGCCACAGGGAGGAGGATCTCTCCCGTTTCAGGGTGTAGGAGGAGTGGGTTGTGGTCTCTGTAGACGGAGCAGTGAGCTAACGCGTTGGTTGAGGGGTCAGGATGGGAGTTGGCTCCGTGCTGGATCTCTCCCACCTTGTTTGTTGGGTCAGATGTGTCCCAAAGGTGCTGCCCCTCCCCACCCCACCCCCTGCCACTGACCCACACAGCTGCTAGCCAGATGTGTGTCAGAGACCCCATCGATCAGGCCCCTGTCAATCCCATTATCAGGGGGATTGTGAGCAAACATTTCTTCACTTTTCAACGGAAAATTTCCCCATGACCCGTTTTTTTTTTTTTTTTTTCCCCAAAGTTATGGCTTGCTTCGGTATGCCTATTTTTTATTTTAAAGGTAGCACCACAGTTTAGCATTAAACATTTATTTTTCATGATTGAACAATTCACCTATGGTAAAGACCTCTCCCACATTCATTCCAGTGTAAATATCACAGATTGTACACGTTTATATATTGGTTCATTTTTGGAACCAGACCTTCAAAATCTATCATCCAAATCCATCAACGAGGACTGCCGTAACCACTGGAAAAAATACAATGTTTTATCATATAGGAAAACTTGGTGGAGGGGTTTG
Organism: Benthosema pterotum; assembly: GCA_039105355.1. Lineage (NCBI taxonomy): Eukaryota > Metazoa > Chordata > Actinopteri > Myctophiformes > Myctophidae > Benthosema > Benthosema pterotum. The sequence continues at coordinate 13,722,389 of CM076980.1, read as the reverse complement.
GCTATCAGTGGCTACCACTAAGCTATCAGTGGCTTAGTGGTGATTGGGCTTTGCTATAGCTCAATTGCATAGTATTTTGTAATCTTCAGATTTTCTTTAGATTAGATGTCTGTTGCAAGCTTGCACATCTGCTATTTCTTGAAGAACTTGAAGAAGTGTGAGAACCATTGATTTAGAAGGCATTTGTAATTTCGGCCTCAGGTGGTCCTAATGGGTTTTTCCGCTCGTCTGCCATCCATCCACCATCTTTTCCTTATTTAAAGGGTCCGCGGGGGCGAGGGAGGGTTATGGGTTCAAGTCAGGATCATGCTGTGAGGTCAGGCTCAATATTTCTTTGGAAGAGTGTCTGGTTGGTTTAAATGGACTCATAGGGGCAGGTCTACCCCACACAGCGTACTCCTCTCTGCTCCAGGCCAGGCCATAGGCGGTCAGTTATTTCACAGTCTAAATCAGGGTTTTTCAACCTTTTTGACACCAGGACCCACTATTTATTCAGCATTTGAGCCACGGACCACTATTTGATGACATTTTAGCCCCACAGACGCCCAAAACTGAAGATGTCTTTAGCTTTTGTACACAATTCCGTGCTGGATTTTGTGACCATTGATCTTCATTCTCTAGACTGTAGACTTATGGATTAATTTAGATGATGAATATTTTAATTCTTGAGATCATGTTCATTTTCATGTTTCATGGTTGCGCTTTCAAAGAGTTACATCTGGTTACCCAACTCTCCATCATTTAGCTGGGGACCACCTGGATCTCTCTCAGGGACCCCTGGTGGGCCCCGGACCACCTGTTGAAAACCCCCCCCTGGTCTAAATGATCCTTCAGAGCTTCACGTGCATTTTTAATTCCACTTTTCAAACGAGGAAACGATGGATGGATGCGCCTACTAGTAATTCATTTTCAAACTCAAAGAGACTTGAGTGCGTTTATTTTGGACGTGCGCAGGAGTTGAAGGGGGTGATTATTACGCAAGCGTGAAATTGTCACATTGTGAGTGCTTTGCCCTCCTCATGGCCAGCCGTCAGGAGGAGGAGGAGGAGGAGGACCTGTTGCCCATCCTGCCGACAACCGCATGCGTCACCCGCTCCTCCGCTCTGACAAGGACCTTTATTCTGCCCATTGTTTTCTTCACTGTCGCGTTGCATGCCTCCTGTCTGCCGTTTTGCAGTGTATATACTGTTACTGTATACAGTACCATTTTATCCTGGCACTAGAATCTAGGTTCTGTCTCTAGGTTTATTTTTTGACTCTAAATTTTAGTTTCTGGCTCTAGGTTGTAGTTTCTGACTCTAGGTGTAGTTTCTGACTCTAGGTTGTAGTTTCTGGCTCTAGGTTGTAGTTTATGGCTCTAGGTTGTAGTTTCTGATTCTAGTTTGTAGTTTCTGACTCTAGATTCTAGTTTCTGACTCTAGATTGTAGACCCACAAGCACCTATGAGCTTGTGGGTCTGTTATTTTTCAATAGCTAAAGTATAACATAATGCTTAGAACACAAAAAGGCCTTCTTGTACACAATATGATATATACAGTGTCTCCTGCTCAGCTCTAGAGATTGTGTGTGTGTGACTGTGTGTGTGTGTGTGTGTGTGTGTGTGTGTGTGTGTGTGTGTGTGTGTGTGTGTGTGTGTGGTGTGTGTGTGTGTGTGGTGTGTGTGTGTGTGTGTGTGTGTGTGTGTGTGTGTGTGTGTGTGTGTGTGTGTGTGTGTGTGTGTGTGTGTGTGTGTGTGTGTGTGTGTGTGTGTGTGTGTGTGTGTGTGTGTGTGTGTGTGTGTGTGTGTGTGTGTGTGTGTGTGTGTGTGTGTGTGTGTGTGTGTGTGTCCTGTGTTACCGGGTGTCACGGCTGCAGCCGTCGACCCTCATCACACCACCACACATTCACGCTGTGCAGCATGAATGAGCGCTTTGTCTTGCCAACCCCGCTGGACCGCATTCCTCAGCTGTGTGTGAGCGAGTGTGTAAGTGTGTGTGTGTGTGTGGGAAAGAGCCTGAGCGAAAAAGAGAGGGTGAATTCTGGATGTGCGCGACTCAGGGAGGATTTCTTTTTTATGACTGGAAGTCTCCATTTCCAGTGTGTGTGTGTGTATGGGTGGGTGTATGAGAGAGAACCAATCCCTTTAGGTCCATTAGTTTTATCTGACAGGGGGATCAGATCTGAAGGCATATATACCTCAGCCTGAGCGATTCTGCTGCTCCCTCTCTCCTGTCCTGTGTGTGCGTGTGCGCGTGTGTCCGTGTCCGTGTCCCTGGCCACTCAAACAGACTGCTGTATTAGTCCAGTCCCTGGAGGATAGTAGCCCAGGAGACCCCCATCCAGCCCCCATCCAGCCATATATACTATTGAGCAGACAAAAGGCAAAACAAAAGAAGCTACAAGTCATGTTTATCTCACTCTGCACATTAAAGGAGAATTGGCCCTTTACTAAGTCCCTACCCAATCCGGTCTTGTCCAATAGGCACGTTAGAAGAGGAAAGCTTGACCTTGGCAGCAACAGTTAAAGTATATTTGGATTGGCATTGGACAGTGAACAAACCTCACTCTGAAGGGTGGGGTTTTGAGAAGGGCTCATTCCACCCCAGAAGGCTTTCTTAACTTTATTTGCAGTAGATTTATTTCCAAAAAAAGTGGTCTAATTGTTTCTTTGTGGAAAAAACAACAACAACAACAACAACAACAACTCCTCCTTATTGGCTGTTTCCTCTACTCTACCGTAAGCTTAAAATTGGCCTATGGGGTGTTGTTCACATTGACCAATTTCTATCACTCCAAAATGCACATATTTTGGCTATATGCATTGTCTCTCCACCATGTCAATATTGTGTTGACACTCACACTCACACTGCTGACACTTTTGTGTCAGAAGTGGTTGGACCAAAAGTGAAATTATGATTGTCAGCACACCTAACATGATGGAAAGGCGTTTCCGCAAGGTGTGTGGGTTTGATACTTGCGAGTCGAACCTTCTTAGCTTTAGCACAAATTGCAAATTTCTGAGGATTTCAATTTACACGTTGTGCCGTCTGGTCATACGCTTTGCACACGGACTACTGTACCTTGGTGCTGAGCTCGTCATTATGCTGTTAACCTGTACTGACCTTTGCCCCCCTCTCCTTTGGGTTTTGTGTTCCAGAGATCAACAGAGTACGTAAGGACATGTACAGCGACTCAGTAAACGGCCTGCAGGACAGACACCCCCTGGAACTGCCTGATGCCCATGGACCCATCATTCACCTGCAGGAGAAACTCTTTGTGCCTGTCAAAGAATACCCCGACGTAAGCATGCAGCACACGCGCGCACGCACACACACACACACACACACACACACACACACACACACACACACACACACACACACACACACACACACACACACACACACACACACACACACACACACACACACACAGCCATGTTCGTAGTACTATATTTTATCTATGCTGTTACCCAAAGCATTGCACAACTAAGTGCAGATAGGGGCATGAATTCAATAAGATTATAGGCTCTGGTTTAGTAACACACACTCTCACTCACTCACACGCACATGGAGCATTTACCCCCAAATTTACCCTCTGAAAACCTGCACTGGAGAGAGCAATGCATAAGGCACGTTTCATAATCTTGTCTACATCGACAAATCAATAGTGATGCTCTAAAAGTATTGGGCCATGGAGCGTAGACCCGCCTGTGGCTGCCCAGGGCCCCCCTGGGCAGTGGATCTGAGTGACGTATCATCAATGTAATGATGGCTGTTGATGGTCCAGAAAACGTATCAGTCGGTTACTGAACACTCTTGCACTTCTCCTGTCTCCTGTTTTTTTTTATTACTCCCTACTGGCATCTAGCTTGTATTCAGAGATCCCTGTCGAAGTGGACCACATTTGGATTTTTAAGAGTCAAACAAAAGTGTGATCACTTTGATATCAGATCTGTAATCATAAACATTTGTCAGCGAGATATTGATATTGTCACGAATCCTAATATTCCCAAACCGTGCCTTTATTTTCATAAATACACATTTACAAAATGGCGCAAAGGCATTCATGTTACAAACAACCAATAATATCTTCCAAAAATCTTTTTTATTTATTTGAGGATGGCAAACGTTATTCACGTTATTCTTTTACCTCAACCTTACTTTAACAGAATACTGGCGTTTGGTTCTTTGTGTTTATTATTTACCAGGGGAGCAGTCAGTTGATAGAGGCCTCCAGGGACTCGTTGTTTAGATTTTCCCATTTCATATGCAATCTCACCGATGGCACTCAACGCGCCGCGACCTGCTGTGACTAAGAACGGAGGGCTTTGACATCCTACTCAAGGACACTCAGACATGTATTTGTGTGTTTTTAAAAAAGATGGTAGATGTATCGCTCAGATCACGTCTGTCCCTTTACTCGGAGAGCTTACGCACTTTGAGCTTCAGCTGTCCTTTTCAGTTGCTTGGCAATTAATGGGGAATGTTAAAGGCGAATGAATCAACATTAAGTGGATATATGCTCCACGGTAATTTGAGAGACACTCCTAAAGCCTGATGAACATCTCATGCAAGAGCCCTTTGAAGTAGTGAAGCTCGACATAAACCGGACTTACAGCCGTGACCTTCCAGTTAGTGTCGTTCTCCCTCTTCTCTCTCTCTTTCTTTATTCTTGCCATGTTGTAAATATGGCAAGAATAAACGTGGCATGACAACAATGATGTTGTTGTTGTTTTTTCTTTGTTTTTATTGTACTGTTTACTCAGGCCAGTGCACTCGTAGGATGTGTACCAAGTCGCTAATATTCGACCGCCGCATGGCTGGTCTAAATGTGGCCTGACCAGAGGAGAACAACAACCCCTTGATGACCAGGCTCAGCTGTTCACCCAAAGAGAAAACTAACTCCCCAATACATACTGAAACCGTATGTTGTATTATAATGTATATTCCTCCTAGTGTAGAAAAATAGAAATCCGGCGCTTGGTGGTGGAATGCCTCCCGGCAAAGTCTAGAGGGACCAGACGGATGGCGCTGCTGCTTAAACACACACACACACACACACACACACACACACACACACACACACACACACACACACACACACACACACACACACACACACACACAGCATGGCCAGGGTAGAGCTGTCAGCCAGCCAGACGGTAGAGATGAAGAAGGATGTGACACGAGGAGATACGAGGTTGGAAGGCTTATCCGGAGGGTGATGATGGTGAGATGCGTGTGTGTGTGTGTGTGTTTGCACGCACGCGCCTGTGTGTGTGTGTGCGTGCGTGCGTGCGTGCGTGCGCAGCGGCTACACCGTCTCTCTCTCTGCCTCGGTGAGGTATTGTGTGTCCGGCGCCTAGTCAGTCGCCTGCTCGATGTTCGCCGGTGTTCTTTCGTCTGTGGTTTTGTGTAAAGGTTGTGCCCCGGGGGGTGGTGGCGGCTCGACCTCCTTTCGGCTTGCTCCCTTTCCTGTCCACTCCACGCCACCGCCGCTAATCCTAGGTGGTCGGACACGCACGCACCGCACGGTCGCCGGCCGGCGCACACTCAACGAACGCACGCCATGCATCTGGATGTGTCGGTCTCTCTAGCAGCAACATTTCTCTTGCTAATCCCAGCAGCCAGCCAGAGAGGAGGATGGAGGATGGAGGGGCAGGGGGCAGGGCAGAGCCCAGCCAGGCGTGAATTGCATTTTCCCCCTGACAGGACTGATAAAGGGCACCCAGGCCCGGCCCCAGGCCCAGCCCAGACAGCCTAAACCCCCCCCACCCCCCCCAAATACCCCACACCCCACCCCCACTCCCCCCACACACACCTCCAAACCAATACGTTCTTACAACCTACCAGCTACAACAACTCCAACACAGTTATTGCCTAGTCTACTTTGGACTTGGTATTTCAGTGGGTTGTGCTCATTTCTTTGGCAGGATCTGGCAACACTGCATGCTGCAAGGCTGATAGGAGCTCCATAGCTCCACCTGTTTCCGGAAGTGAATTGCCTGTTCATTTTACTCACAGACTTTTTCAGAAAAGTAATTGTATAAAGACCTTTTACGCTGCGGACAAATCCAAATCTGGTCATGAGTTTTTAATTCTTATCTTCTAACAAATTATATAACGGGGCCCAAAACATTGTGTTTTATTGTCATGATTGGTCACTCACGACCTGAGTTGTCTCTGTCCGTATTAGACTTTATATGAATCATTTTTAAAAAGCCTGAGGAAAATGAATGGGGAAATTTCTCTGAAGGCAGATGTCAGGTTTATTCCAAATGGAGTTGCATTTAATTTATTTATTCATTCTGTCATTTTGACATTTTAAACTTTTCAACATGGGGGAAAAAGGTCTACGTTTTATCTGTCTCAAAATGCAGGTTGGCTTTTCGAAGGACGTTTATTTATTTTTACAACATTGGCGGGATGGCGGTATAATCTCATCTCCAGGCTCCAGTCTGTACTTCAGTCGCTAACCTTAAGCAGATCCTCTGCTAAAATATGAGTCCACCATTCCTGGAAGCTCATAAAGGAATCGGATCAGATTATACTCTGTCACATGCACTGTGTGTGTAGGCTAGCTCCCATGTGTGTGTTTACGGGCGGATCCATAAAACCTGAGGTCGATTCTACAAATGCCGCCGTCTAAATCGTAACAGTTTTCCGGTAAGACTTAACGTTCCAAAATTATATGTATTTGGCCACCGACCCCCAACTCAAAATATTTTGAGCCAGAGATCTTGAGAAGCAAAAAAATGAGTTCAAATTGAGTTATCTATAAGCTGGTGTAGCTTGTATGCTCTTGTTATGCTCAGAAGAATAGAAAAAATTACAAGGTCACACTGCATTTCACTGTATTGTGTTGTGACCTTAAAGATCTGCTATTTTTCCAAGGCGGATAGACGGTGGTTGGGCTGTTAAGTGTCCACAGAGGCAGTGCGTGTATTTCTGCCACCCCAGTTAACCTTCCACAGTGGCTGCCAGTCAGGAAACACTAGACGCTAGATGAATGGCACTGGATGACATTCACTCAACGGAGTAAAGAACTGAACCTGAATACAATCTGGAGCTCTCTCTTACTTTACTGGAGTTAGTGGAGTATTTTCAGTTGTCAATACTGATCAAAACAAACCAGAGACAACTATTGTTTACTTTTACTCCACTACAATCATCTGAAAACGCATGTTAATCAGGACAGCCCTATGCATTCAAATGGTAATTTCTGATGGTCCATTAGTCCGAAAGGACAAAGTAGCACTCGAATGCGTGCTGTTTCGGTGTTTTCAGGTATGTTTTCAGGGTTTGAATTTTATTTATAATACTGTATATTTAGATTTTTCACCTCTATGTCGCCTCTACTTTGATACTGCAGCAGTTTCCCTGCAGACAGACATTTGCTTTGCCCTACGGTCCAGAACTTTATCAACAAATCCTTTTCGTCAGGCGATGCTAGAGTGTGTGTGTTTGTGTGTGTGTGTGTGTGTGTGGGGTGAGGCAGTGTTTTAGCCAATCGCAGTCCAGCAGTTTCATAATTAGCCAATAGAGTGGAGTTAGATTCAAATCTGTTTACAAACACAGATTTTGTAAACAAAATCCCGTGCTACTCTGTGCTGCGCATCCTGGCCTGACCCCATAGCACTGTAATGTCTTTATGAGCTGCTGGGCAAGCCAGTAAATTAATTAGGCTACCCCCTGGTGGCTGAGATGAGTCAGTGATGGTCTGAAAACACACTCATTCACATGGCACGCACACACACAATTGTGCCAATGTACACTACTGGCATATACGCACGTACAAGCGTACACAGACACACATACACACACACCCACAGTCACAGTGTGGTCATTAAGTCGGTAACAGGAGAAAAAAAAGGGAAAGGCCAAATAGCATGGTTATATTTAGCCCTGTTGATTGAAAGCAGGGGAAATCTGAAGCAGGTCTTCATGGAATTACTGAGAGATGGAGTGGCTGTGTTGGCCATTATGTCGCAGGACACAGTCACGCTGCTGTAAGTGTGTGTTTTTAATAACCGTTTTCTCTGGGATTGTATTTACACGGCATGGCTGCTGGCTGTGTGCACGTAGATCAGTGGTTTTCAACATCACCCCCCCTTACTTATTCAGCTTTTGAGCCATGCACCGCCATTTGATGCATTTAGCCCTTGCAGACCCAAAGCTTGTTATCGGTGGATAAGATTTTGTCAGAATTCCATGCTGTATTGATGTTTTTACCATAGAAAGGTGACGGGAATCAAAATACACTTGAGAGTGTAAAATGAAATTATGCAGCCTCAAGTTAAAGATCTATGAGGCTCCATTTAGTTACAGACTTTCCACCATTTACTGTAGCTGGGGACCACCTGGAATCCCCTCAAGGACCAGTGGTTGAGAACCACAGCCTGGCTTGGATGATGTGGACGATGGCAGCTAATACATCATTGTGTCGAGTCTCCGATAGATCGATGGACAGGGAAAATGATCCCTTTTCGTCTTCAAGATTGGACGAATCATGGTGATGTGAGAAACGTGTCTGCATCGCCCCAAGCGTTAATGGCAGAGGAGACCGTAACGATCGCTATTAGCGTTCCCCTTCAACGTGTGTCATGTGAACATGCTGGTGGGCTGTTGTTGTGCATGCAGCATGTTGCACTTACAATTCATGGCTGCACGCTTATGCCTTAAGTCAGGGGTTTTCAACCTTTTTCATCCCAGGGACCACCATTTATTCAGGATTTGAGCCACGGACCACCATTTGAGGATATTTTAGCCCCACAAACCCCAAATCTAAAGATTTATTTTGCTTTTGTCCACAATTCCAGGCTGGATTTGGGAAACAAAACAAGCAAAACTTGCATTCCAAAAATTCAGATGATGAATAATATTTTAACTCTTGAGAGTGTAAAAATGAAACCAAATGGACCCGCAAGGGTCCATTTGGTTTCATTTTTACGTTCTGAAGAGTACATCTGGTTAACCAACTTAGCTGGGGACCACCTGGAACCCTCTCAAGGACCACTGCTGGTTCCCGGACCACCTGTTGAGAACCCCTGCCTAAAGAGATCACTCACATACTGTATGTTGAGAAATTGAATCAAAGGGGGGTACCCAAGTACATCATTAGGATTTTAGCTTATTGGTATGCATATCAGACAATGCAAGTGAAATGGGGCAGTACTGTATCTGATTGCTTCCAGGTTGGCAATGGGGTGAGACAAGGAGGAATCCTGTCTCCATTCTTGTTTAACTTGTACATGGATGATCTGTCAAAGCAACTGAACCTCTGTAAAACTGGCTGTGTCTCTGGTAACACAGTTATTAACCACCTTATGTATGCAGATGATTTGGTTATCCTGTCTCCGTACAGTGCAGGCTTACAGGAGCTCCTGGATAGTTCCAGTACGGCATTGATTTTAACATTTTATATAACTCTAAGAAGAGTAGTATCTTAATTGTACGTAGTAGAGAGGATGTTAAAGCAGTATTTCCTAACTTTACACTTAGTAGTAACATTCTTCTTGCCCGCAAAGACATAAAGTATCTTGGTCACTACATCTGTGATGATCTCTCTGATGACAAAGACATCTATAGGCAACGATGTAAACTGTACGGTCAAGCAAACACGTTACTGAGGAGATTTGCCAAATGTTCCTCCGATGTCAAGGTATCACTCTTTAAAGCATTCTGTACTCCTCTGTATACTGCTCACTTGTGGTGTAGCTACAGGGCCAGTAGCCTGCATAAACTAAAGGTGGCATACAATGATGCGTTACGATTACTTATGAAAGTCCCGAGATGGAACAGTGCCAGCCAGTTGTGTGTTAATCTAGGGGTGCCTACCTGTCTAGCCCTGCTAAGAAATCTGATGTACAAATTCATGTGTCGCCTGGATAAGTCTGTAAACCATTTAATTGTGACCCTAACTAATCCTGTAATGAGCACCAATCGGTTCTCCTCCATGATCTGGAGACATTGGCGTAATTGCTTAAACTGACTTTGCCAACTTAACCTAATGGACTATTGGACTGTTTTATAAGACCTCTTTTAATTACTTATTTATTTTTCCTATATTGTATTTGTCTTACTTGTGTAATATGGACCTGAGTCTGCAATAAAAGTCTTCATATGTTGTCCTAGTACTGTAATCGCAAGCGTTATTGCTGGCTAATGTGTTTATTGGCGTCCTATGTCTATGAATGCCTGAATGATGGCCTCTGTGAATTCGTCTTGGAGCTGATGGATAGGGCAATGAGCAATGTTCTGGTTAACCTCCTCCTCTGTTACGGTGAAGAGACAAAGGCAAGGCGGCCAAATTCAATCAAGATTGTCCACGATGATGTCTGGGAATCTTAAGTCTTCCAGCGGTCCATAAATTTAGTTTTTGTCTTCTTGGCATTGTTGACGTTGTCAATCGTGGAAACGTCATGTCTTCCTCCCCCCCCTCCTCTCCTCACTTTGCAGCACCTGCAGTTTTTGGTTGAGAAATAAACAACTAACACATCATCACCTTTCCTTCTCGCGCCTACAACCCTATGCCCATGTTGTCTGTCTGTCTGTCTGTCTGTCTGTCGGCCTGTCTCTCTCTCTCTCCCCCTGTGTCTCCCCCTCTTCTCTTCCCCTCTCCCCTTCTAAGATAATTAGATTGTCTTGGTGCCTGGCTGCAGTGCAGCATGTCAATTCCACCAAAATAACTTGTCTTGCCAGCGCGCTCCTGCTGTAATTCCCTTAACTGTGTCTGTGTGTGTGTCTGTACGTACGTACGTACGTACGTACGTACGTACGTACGTACGTACGTACGTACGTACGTATTTACTGTATGTGTGGCTCCATCCTTGCCCTGTCTATGGCACCATTTGTGTCTGAGACAAGTATTTGTGTCTGAGTCTGTGTGTGTGTGTGTGTGTGTGCAATGCATGTCTGCATATACATCTGTATAGTGCGCGTGTCTGTGCTGTGTGCTGTGCACCCAGTTTGGTGCTTTTGCTGGGCTTTTGCATGTGTGTGTTTTGTGTCTCTGTGTGTGTCTGTCCGTGCGTTTGTGTCAGTGTGTGCGTGCATGTATGTGTGCATACAGCCATGTCACCGATGTGCAGAGCACCATGACGCGTCGCCGTGGTGACCGCGTTCTGACTGACAGCAGAGTGGCGGGCCATCTGATAACTTCCATCTTCAATTAAACCCTATCTGTCGCTAGCTAGCTCTCTGTGTCTCTGTTTCTCTCTCTCTCTCGTACACGCACACACGCGCAGCTGCTCTGATAGGCTGTCGGTGTCATTTCCGTTGACCTTCAGGTGTCGTCTGCTAGGGCGTTTTGATGTACGCGTCGCCGTCTATTTACAATTTAGCCGTTTAGCAGATGCTCTTATCCGGAGTGACTTACAAAGCGCCAAGATCAGAACGGCTCGAACTCTCCGTCAACAACCGGGGGAAAGCTGTCGCGTAAATGGAGTGCAAAGAAAACAATTAAGTGTTACAAAGTTAACAAGGACACCAGGTAAAGCAGCTAGCATCTGTCTAAATGACACGACCGTCTGAACAAACATAACGCGCGTTTGGCATCTTGAAGAGGAGGAAACGACACACGTCTGTATAAATAAAGTACACAGCATGTGGGTGAACGAGTTAACAACGTCGGCCTCTGACGACCTTACGTCTAGTGTCTATGTAAATAAGCAACAAATATAGGTTATACAGAAGCAAGGAAATGAGGAATGATAGGAATAGATGCTGGCAGAAAGGACTACTAGATATGGGATATTAGAAACTTTGGCTGATATAAATTCAAATCAACATCAGTCCTTTTCAAACCTCCGCGATTACAACAAATGCATGAAAAACGCATGGAAAAACAGCCGTTCAATGTGCCACTGTTGTCTTAAAGAACGGTTATTTATTTACTTGTGTTTGCTGTTTTTATACGGCACTACAAATGTCTTCTAAATTCTGGCAGTTTTCTGGGAAAAAAAAAACTCATGTCCCCCCCCCCCCCCCAAATCATCTATATTTGGCCACCGAACCTCGTCTGAAAATATGTAGTTCTTCAGGGAGGTCCAAGAAGCAAACATATTAGAGTTAAAAAAATCTTCAATGTGACAGAATATTCAAAGGATTTTGTCACTTTTTTATTTTTAAGTGATACACGATTATGCCAAAAGGCGGTCGCGCCTAAAATGGGTTAATCAGACTAATTTGTGTCAATTTGTTGATATCCAAGAAGGAGGAAAAAATTCTCAATTATGTACAAGTTCTGTCTTTGTTGTCTGTACGTGTATTATTGGTTTCAATATGTTCTGTTAATCTTAGAGAACTACCTCCCAACATCCCTTACTGCTGTGCTGCTGATTCTGTGAAATGGGACACCCTTATATACGTTGTCTAAATGGCTTCTGATAAACGGCCCTGACTGGAGGTACATCGCAGCTTTGAAAGAGCCGCCGAGATGGAGAGAAAGGTCTTTTATTTTGGAGAGTTAGCCTATTCCTGTTCTCGGTGGAGGAAAGTGCTCGCCAGAAATAGCAGACCTAACGCCCCCCAAACCTACCCCACCGCACCCCCGCTTTGTACATGAAGTGTGATCGGTGTTATGCTAATCCACTCTCTAATAAGAGCTCACTGTATTACACACGGTGACACTTTGCCTAAAATGTCATGTTGGGGTTGCAATGTAACTTCTAATAGACAGCACGTTAGACTGTATTACGCATGTTGTAATTTCTATCGCTGATAGTTTTACTCTGGTTTTAGTTTACAGAAACTTAAAGAGGTTTTAGTCGGTGTTAGTCGGCAGAAACTCAAAACCTTATAGTCCCATTTTAGTAAACAAAATAAAATGAAAATGTGCATTTAAACTATTTGAATTAAGACAAAGTCAAATTAAGCATAATAACTAGGCACAGCATATTTCAGGTACAGTTGGTGTTAGAAAGGGTTAGACTAGGTTGGTTATTTTTCTTCACAAAAGCAGCATCAGTGTTTTTGTTTTTTTTGTTGTATTTCTTTACATTTCAGCCAATCTTATTCTGTTGGACAAAAAAAAGAGATTTTAGTCACATTTTAGGCATTTCTATTTAGTTTATACTTTCTTCTATTCTATTTTCTATTTCTTCTATTTAGTCATATACTTTTAGCTTGTCAGTGTTAATCATAGTCCTGACAAAAGAGGCGCTGACAAAGTCATCAGTTATAGTCAGGCTTAATGACAACAACAGTGGTATTACTAGAAGCCAGGCGGTAGTTGGTAGTGCTGTTGAACGTGGTGGTAAGTCCATCTCACAAGGCACGTTGCCACGCATTGTAGGTCTGCTATTTTTGTCAAACCCCCCCCCCCCATTTGTAAGCATAGGAATGCTAGGGCCAGAGTGGTTAGGTTGTTAAAACAATCTACCTCCCCCCTCCTTTCCGGTCTCCTTGGTGCCCAAGCTGCTGGGTCGTCACAGGAACAGCTGTTTGATCCCAGTCAAGTCTTCATTTGCTGGTTATTAGCCTGCCCTTTGATGCCAAATGACTCCAATTGAGCATCACAAATGACTTCTTCTCTGCAGAGGGATCGGGGGGCGAGGGGGTGCAAAGGGATTGATCACAAAACATGGCCGGCCTCATGTACTTGTGTTGTTGTTGTTGTTGGAGGCCGCTGAGCGTTTTGAAAACCCGCCGCCGCTGTTGTTTCTGATTCTTTTAAGTGCGTGAAAAGCTGTGGAAGGATGGCCAGGGTCTCGCTTGGTGCTTCATGTTGGTCTTTTCTCAGTCTCAATCAGGCATCATTCAGGTGCCACTGATTCAAGGCAAAACGGCCATTCATTGCAGTTTGTTTTTCCAATGGCAGCCACGTAGTGAATGTTTAATATTTTTCCTTTGCCATTTGAATATGCGTGCGTGCCACTTTAATTTTCTCTTTTCTCTCTCTCTCCTCCTTCTATTTTTCATATACTGTATATGCAGTATAATTACACATACAGCCTGCCAATAACCGGGCAGGCATGCAACACTCTTCAGTGTGACCTTGGGGAAGAAGATACGGAATGAGCCTTAATTGTTTAAAAGTTCCTTGTCTGAATGTATGCTCATCAATAAGAAGAGCAGTCTTTCAGCTGGCATAACCGAGAGGAGAGCCAGGAGAGAGATGCCCTGAATGAGCCTGAGTGGAATAATGAAAAATAGACTAGCGGTGTCATTTCCAGTTAGCGGTGTGTGTGTGTGTGTGTGTACGTGCACGTGCGTGTGCGTTGGGGACAGTAATTAGGCTGGAGGCCGCTGCAGACACGCTTTTCCTGGCAGGTGGACAAGACGTGAATGCTGCAACACACCATTCACGTACATACGTGTGTGTGTGTGTGTGTGTGTGTGTGTGTGTGTGCGTGCGTGTGTGTGTGCGTGTGCGTGCTGTGCGTGCATCGACAGAGAATAACCGGAAACTAATTAAAGTGCAAAGCGAGGGAGCAGTGTAGGTATATAATAAAAAGAACAAATGCGTGCGACGGTGGAAACGTGAGCAACTTATTGCCGCTGCAGCGCACCATCATCCTCCTCCTCCTCCTCACTGCCACGGGAAGCGGTACAGATTTCTGAGGAGATAAGGTGTATAAAAATGAAGTGCACCGAGCAGTAGAGGGAGAGGAGACAGTATTTGGGATCCCGGTAGGTCTTTGCTGGTTCGCTCTTGCGTGAAAGTCATTAGGCTGGTTCCCGCGAGGGACGTCATCACATCATCATCATCATCATCACCATCATCCATGCCAGAGCTTGATCTCCTCCTTCACCCCCTTAAGTCATTAGCAGCCCCAGGACCGTACCACACCTCATCTCACCTTGCCTCACCTTGCCCAGAGAGAAAGAGATCGCGGGGATATTTAGAGCTCACCGGTTAGCCAGCCATGCGTGATTATTATGGTAATTCCCCCCGCTTATCCTCAGTTAGTGGGTAGAGGGTAATTAAACTGATGTCTTTAGGTTGATAAAGGAATGCATCTGTTTTTTTTATTTTGGTTTACTTTTTTTTTTCCTATTCGCCTCCTATGCCTCGGAACAACCGTGGTGATGAGTGTGTATGAGTTGTGAATTGGCCGCAAACCTGCGGGTGAGTTATATTTAGAACGGCTCTCCGGCTTTTGTTTTTGCTGCGCTCACGCCGCTGTGCCGTGTCCGGCCCGCGTGTCTCTACAGTCGTTAGGCCGACGGGGGGGGGGAGGGAGGGAGGGATGAAGGACAGGAGAGGCAGGTTGTTCACAGATAGGGATCAAAGGAGAGAGAGACCCATGGACCCAACGCAGGGCATGGAGATGTGGATGAAACATGACACACACATGCACACGCACGCACGCACGCACGCACGCAGCTGCTGGACCACACAGTCTCTGTCTCTTTTATCCATCACACATACTGTATGTGAGCAACATCAGTGGCTTCGGATGCTGTCATCATGCTCTGAACGGGACATTATTCTGATTTGATTTGGCACAATATGATAAAAAAACAATACAAAATATTCTGTATGAGGGGAAAGTGCCAGGGGAGAGGCAAGACGCCAACAGGCTGATCAGAGGCCCCTACCATGTGTATATACAACCAAAAAATGTTTTGTCAGCAACATTCATGTTTAATCAGACTATTGATTGGAAGGTGAAACACTGTTGAAGTAGGTGAGATACTGACCTACCACCAGTGAGAGTTTTACTATGTCTCTGTGGATTGATAGCTGTTTTGTCCACCACAGAGGCTGTGGCTTTCTGGCCAATATCAGTTGCAGCAAACACTATTCGGTGTGATTCGGACCAGCGCAGAGATCAAAACAGCAGCCATCTTCAACCCATTCAAAACGCATACTGTCGGTAGGTCAGGATCTCACCTATACTTGGGCCAATCAGTAGTCTGATTTAACGTGATGTCCCGGGGACATTCAGCGCATCAGATTGAGGCAACGGTGGCACAGTGGTGTCTCCTCACAGCTAGAAGGTCCTGGCTTCGTGTCTCCTCCTCTGCGCCATCAGTGCCCATATACCCGAGGCGGGATTGGGGAAATGGCCTTTCAGTGTGGAGGTTGTATGTTCTCCCAGTGTCCCCTAGGGTAGGTACACTCTCAAAAAACATGCAGTAACGCTAGTCTCTACACCGCCTCTCCCTGGCCAGCTGGGGCGTCTGATGGATGGGACAGGAACTTGGAGTTGGAGTAACGTGTTCCTTCTATGTGCTTCATCCAACCGGGTGGAAACTCCCCCTCTCAGGTGTAAAGAAGGCAGCTTGGACTCGGTCCGCTGCCTCCCCAGGTTGGTGGAGGGTGTGTAGAGCCTACAGGATCACGTTAGGAATTGGCACTGGGTGGTGAAAAAGGATTACGAAATTGTGGGGAAAAGAAATTTAAAGGGGAGGGGGGAAAAAGAATGGGCTGGCAACATTCAAGTCGCATGAGCATTACACGCCAATACAATTGGTGTCATGTTTAATTGTTTGCTCCATTGTTACAAAAATGGACTATGCTTAAAAAAATGCTGTATAGGCTTTCTGTGGAGAGCCATGCACTCATCGCAGCCTCACAGAGCTATTTAGTTCATGTTTAGTTCATCCAAGACTCATAGCCTGTGGATTTTATATATTAGCCAAAATAGGGGATCTGGCAAATCTTCTTTATGTCTGATCTCTCTCTCTCTCTCTCTCTCCATCCCCTATCCCCTCTCTCTTTCCCTCTATCTCCCTCTCTTTCTCCCTGTGGGATAAGGCTGCGGCTACGTAGCGTAGCGTGGCTAGCATAATTCCACAGTGCTCTCAGCCTTGTCAGAGGGCAGTCTCCTATTGACTTATGCTGATTAACTAACGCTTGGATGAACACTGAGGCAGAGGCTGGGTGCTATTTAACTTATCTCTCTTCCCTTTTCCTACGCTTCCCTTTTCTTTCTCGCATTTGCTTATTTAAGAGTTCGCGAACCTTGCTCTCCGCTCGCCCCCTTGCTGCCGTTTCATCCCGGCATCAATCTCTGCTCTTCCCTCATTTTCTCTCTCTCTCTCTCTCTCTCTTCTCTCTTCTTCCTTCAAGTCCATTTCCTTTGCCGCCCCGCAAACCCCCAAAATAAACCCCAAACAGAATTATCAAAGGAGTCTTGGATTAGGCGCTAAATGTTGGATGTGTCTGAATGGAGTGCTTTGAAGTCTATAAGGCTTTGAGGGCGAAAATGTCACCCCATCAGAATCAAAAGTCTTAAACGTCCACCGCCTGTGCGCTCCTCAGATACCCTGGTGTGGACGTGGAGTTTGCCTCGCATCTCCCGGTTGGTCTGTTCCGTTCCTTCCACTGCAGGCCGTGGATGCAATCTTCCATTAAGTTCATCTCCGTTCAAACCTCAACCCTCCGGCCCCTGTCTGTGTGTCCGTCCGTCCAACCCCAGTCCTCTCTATCTCAAGCCTTCTCCAACATCCCTGTGTCCAAGCGCTGCCTCACGATGACCTATGTGGAAATGTATGCGTGCGCGTACTTACTGGGCGCCTGTGTGTTTGAGTGCTTGCGCCGTGCTGCGGGTCACACAGGGGAGGCGCACGAGATGGATTTAATTGAACGGCATGAACATTTCAGCCCCGCAGATGAATGAGCGATAAACGGGGCGGGCAGCCAGCCCCACGGTCGGGGAGGTTTCGCATGTAGTCGAGGAGAGGAGAGGAGAGGGGGGAAACATTGATTTATTTATTCTGCGAGAGATCGGCGCAGAGAGGGAGGGAGGGAGGGAGACCGGGGAGCTGACAGATATGCAAAAGAGGGATGACTGGATGCAGCGTACATCGACAGCCACAGACGGGGAGAAGAAAAGGAATGCGTGCCGAAGGAGCATCCTGAGACAGCTCTGCGAATGGCTGAGGATATAGACAGCTTTTATTAGAGCAGGGGGTTTGGTGCTGCTGACAACAAAACACCCGCTGTTCTGTCTCTGTGCCCTTGCTCGGATATCTCCCGTGTAATTTGGGGTGAAGTAAAAAAAAAAATATATATATATATATATAAATATATTGGAACAGGGAGAGAGAGGTATCTTTGACATGAGAAACAGTAGCAGCCTGGCGAGGGGCCGGCCATTACTTTTGTATGAGTTGTTACCCAATAAAACTGTTGAGGTCAGGACAGCAAAAGGGGGAAGAGTGAAGGGGTGGGTGAGCAAAGATATAGGGAGAGAAAGAAAGAGAGATGGCGGTGCCACACCAGGGGCGGATGTAACATTTCCCAATTGGGAGGGCAGGAAAAAACGGTACCATTTTTCAGATGAAGACGCATCCATACCATTTTCTCCCAACCATTTTTGGTTACAGGACTTTTATTAGGCAATAATAGCATCAGTTGTTGTTGATGTTGCAACAGACACGCAGCATGCATAAAGCTAAACGTCTGACTCAGGGAATTTTCTGTTTTGAATGATGAAATGCTGTTTATTTAGTGGTGCCACAACTGTTAGTAGCAGTAGTAGTGTTTCAAATCATTTTAAATATAAGCACTTCAATTTGAAATCTCTTGGGTTGTTTTGCATGCCATCGTGTTTTGTGGGGCAGACTTGGCATTCAGGGTGTCCAAATGCGGAAATAGGTGCACTTCCGGCGGGTTTCCGGGTGCTTCAAAGCGCCACTGAGCGGGCTATCGCTTGTCTGCTCTCTATATTTTATTACTCTATGCCTGAACCCTGCGAGCACGTCTATCTATAGATACCAATAGACAGACGTGCTCGCAGGGTTCAGGCATAGAGTGCACGTGCACCACGATTGCGTGATCTCATTTCCTGTCTCCGCCACGCCACCACCGCTGCTGAAACCGCTGCCGGCTACCGCCACCCCCCCTCCTCATCATGCCACAGTGGCATGAGTCATAATACACGGGACACGCGGCGCGAGGGAGCTCACGGCTCTTGTACTGGTTCCTGCACCCCTCCCACCTCCTCCTCCTCCTCCTCCCTCACACAAACACACTTTTGCGGCAGCCGTGAAGTGTAGCCGAGGGTGTCTGCAAGTCGGCCACTCAAACATTGAGATGCATGCACACACACACACACACACACACACACACACACACACACACACACACACACACACACACGTCATAACCCGCCTGTGGAGTAGCGATAACGGGGAGGGTAAACAAAGACCCTTTAATGTCAGGGTAAGCCCTCGTCCTGAAGGGGGCCTGGTGTGTGTGTGTGTGTGTGTGTGTGTGTGTGTGTGTGTGTCTGTGTGTGTGTGTGTGTGTGTTTGTGTGTGTGTTTGTGTGTGTAGCTGTTGCTCTCTGTGTGTTTGTGTGGTGTGTGTGTGTGTGTGTTTGTGGGCTTCCAGAGCTTGGAGGAGCAACGAGATAAAAGAGAGATGGGCTGCAAGAAGGCAGAGAGAGAGTCCATCCACCCAAAGGTCCCAGTGTCTCTAATCTCCTAATGCTTTAAATGAGGGGAGGGAATAGGAAAAGAAGAAGAAGAAGAGAGGCTGCTGAGAGTTGCGGAGTTGGCAAAATAAATAGTTTATGCATGTATTCTGTTCACCAGATGGCGATGGCAAGAACACATTTGTAAATAGAAGGTATAAATGAGTGTTTGCAGTTATTTATTTATGCATTTCCTCCCTAGAATGGCTAAATCAGGGGGTCTTTAATGACTAGTTGTGGGAATATCGCATGGCTAACAATGGAGGATAACAAAGCGTTTGAAATTGAATGTATATATATATATGTATATGTATATGTATATGTATATGTATATGTATATATATATATATATATATATATATATATATATATATATATATATATATATATTATATATATATATATATATATATATATATATATATATATATATATATATATATATATATATACACATACAGTAGGCCTATGCTACTATATACCATAGCTGTACTTGTTTACTAGGAGGGATAATTGAGGCTTTGTCTCCACTTTACTAGAGTGGCTGGATGCTAACCACCACAAGGGCACCAGTTCGAACCCTCAACTCTCCCCCAGAGTTGGTGTCAATGTGTCCCTGAGCAAGACACTGCTTTCCGCTGCCATTGGAGTGTGAATGGGATCCACAATCTATGTAAGGCGCTTTGGATAGCAGGACCCCATCGTTAGGTTCCCCTTCCTGGTCCATATGCCACACTTTCCAGACCACGGCCGGGGGGGGGGCATGTGTGCCCCACTTGAGGGTGGAACAGAGAACCATGCTTGGTTTTGTAGTGGCTGCGTAGGCGGTAGTGTATTTCTGGTGAGTTGTGTGTTAGTGCAGCAGAGAGCTTGAAGCGGTGTCTACGTGAGGAAAAGGTGCTGTAGCCATCCCACACTTCCCTGGCTAGGCTTTGTGGAGTGGAGTTACTGGTGGCTCGAAGCAGTCCCCTGATGACTCCCGACAACACACGTGTTCTCCATCGTTTTTCCATATTCCAACGGTCTTAAAATGGCAGTCGCCCTTTTCAAAGTGGGCCTCCACGAGAAGCGAGTTCAGGACTTCAAACCGGCAGAGCCGAAAGGCAGTAAAGGCCAACCAAATATACCGTAGGTAGAGGTCATAAAAAATCTGACCTGCATGCCAATTTAGACCTGGGGTTTGTATTTAGAGTAGACGTCTTCTAGTTGGACCTGGGAGGTTTTTAATTGGACCAGGCAGTGTGTTTTGTCTCTAGCCATACCGTGTGCGATGAACACAGACATGCAGTATGAATCCAGACCGTTTGATGTGGCCGCTTCTCGGCGTTTTCCTCCTGCACGGAGAGACCAGACAGTGCAGTGCACACGTGCGCAGCATTTGTGGCTGCTTGCTTTGCACGACTTCTTGCCCAGACGTGGCTCCCTGGTCGTTGCTGCACGCCTGTTTGCCCTCATCAACATTAGAATCAGGCCTCGAGGAGTCCCCGACGTCAACAACACACGCACACACAGACACACACGCACGTATGCCTATCCTATGCATACACTTGCTTGAGCACCAAGGAAAGAACGGAGGACGGATTATTATTCCAGCGTGGAAAAACCATCACGTTTCTTTTTTTCCCCTCTTCTTTTTATGGGTGATGGCGGGACACAAGTCTTTTTTTGTGTGCCTCTAACCTTCCACCAGAGACTAGTGGTGGCTAACTGGTTTTTGTTCATAATTACATTTCCAGTTTCTGAAAGCACGAAAACCCTTCTTGTAGTCTTCACTCCCTCTCTGTCTCTCTCTGTCCGTCTTTCCATCCCTACCCACTTCCTTACATCAGTCCGCTGCTCACTGCCATGTCCAATCATCATCAACATATTCATGTCCAGGGAGACACTGAGAAAGCTGCTAGAAGGAAATATTGTGTGCTGTAAGCAACGCGGAGGAGGCAGAGAGAGAGGGAGTGAGATGTTAAAATTATATTTCCATGTCAGTCTGGGGATTTCTTCTAACTAGTGAAAGTTTGACACTTTGGATCATCAGACACCTGCATGGATTTATTTTAATTTGTACGCCCGCAGGCTGAGCTGTCTGTCACAGGGGCTATCTGTATGGACTATGTATATCTATATTTGTGTAGCTCTTATTTCCACAAAGGTTCACCAATCACATGCTGTTATGTGCCTGACATAAAGGGCCATTTCACCGCTGGAGAAGAATCTGCAATCACTCTGTGTTAAATAAAAAAAAAAGCTATTTGCAGAGATTTAAAACAGTAATTGCAGAAGATAATGGTAGCACAATTTGAGATTTGCACCCTAATCGTCAGAAAGATAATCTAGTTTGTGTTTGATTGGATTTCTGAATTCCCACAATGACCATAATGCTTCAGTGTGCTTGTGGTTGAGAGACAGCACGGGTACCCTGGATGTCTCTGTTTTAAATGGTGTTTTTGTTTGGTTCTTTCCCTACTCAGGAATCGTGCTGTCTTAGCTATAGCTCAGTTGTTACTGTGGGTAGGCTCTGATGGGGTTTAAACTGCCAATAGGATGCCATGGCTGTCCCTATGATGGCTGGTTTACACCTGCCTCTGTCCAGTAGCCACAGTCAGTGTGTGTTTATCTTGTGTATTTATTATTTTTCCCTCAGCTTGCTATTTCTTTTTTCATCTCTTATGCTCGACGATTCCTAGCATGATGCCTTTTCATTAAACAGTATCTGTTTTGCACATCAGAGTGTGTGCATTCGTACACAACAACAATGACGCTGGGCAATATATCAACATGGCAAATGTATTTGAATGGGCAATATAACAAATATATACATATTTTAGAGCATGGGGAAGATACTGAGGGCAGAGAGAGGGTACATGGCAAGACATCTGAGTTATGGGTACCCTGAATACTTGAGTACAAATCAGCTAGTTGAACGGCACAGGCACTGTGCCATATAGAATAAGGGAACGGATCTTGCAGTTTGCTTACATTTTTAACGCCTGCTTTTCAGGAATCTGATATCAATCGTCATCAACAATGACAATGATACAGAATGAAGACTCATTGCCGAGCTTGAGTGTGTGTGCGTGTGTCTGTGTGTCGTGCACACGCGTGTAGCTCAGAGCTCTGTGTTACTCCTCATCTGCAGCTAGTACCGTAATGCAGAAAGACGGCTCTCTCCTTCAATCCTTGAGGTTATGTCTGTCTGTTTGTTTGTTTTTTTTGTGTTTGCACACGGCGGCACGCAGGCATGTATTAAAAGCGCTGGCTGAACATTGTGCATAGCTGGTCTGTGATCTCAGAGTGGATAGGGGGACGTTGTACCACCAAAGAACTGCACAAAACATAACATCCGCAGGAATTCTCTTCTTTCCATCCACAATGTGTGTGTGTTGGGAATACTAGCCGCAGACGGATCGTATTCAGACAGGGACCTCTGCGACAGTCGGTGACACGAGTGTCTACTCGGTTCCTCCTGTTTAACAGGAATCACCTTAGATTTGTAATGCATCTGAAATTACACGCATCTCTTCTCCAATGGCCCCTTTCCTCTCTCTTTCTCTTTGGGATTTGCTCATATATATAATTTATTTGCAAGAGGCGTTGAAGTGTGTGTGGCAGCCGCAGACGTAACTGCCCTGAAGAAGTTAGTGAGTCACTGTTCATTGTTATGACCAGAGAAAACGGGGACGGTTACGCCTGGGATGGGATGGCCATAGCAAGAAAAAAAGCTTTCCACTGTGACATTACGCTTGTGGTTGTTATACTTCAGCTTTTGGAAAAAAAAAAATAGAATATGTGCATGACAGTATAAATATCCCATTTTCAATAACGGTAAGATTTATTTTCCCCACCACACTGTCTTGCTTTCTCTCTCTCTCTCCCTGCCTGGATGCCAGCGACTCCACTTGTGCCGTGTATAAACACGACCGTTTTGTTTCATCTGTCACCCTCCCTCCTGAACCCCCGCCACCCCCCCATTCCCCCTCTGCACTCTCTCTCTCCTCCTTACCTTCTGTTTTTATTTTGGCTGAAAATGCGTTGGATTATTTCAACACAATTCCCCTTTATCCTGGCAGAAGCCTGCTTCAAGTGCCGAGGATTACGTTGGTAAATACATTTCCTTTTGGTACAAAGCCGCAAAGCCACTCACCAGTGAAGCAGGGGAGGGGGGGTGAGGGGGAGGTGGAGGGAGGGAGGGAGGGGGACCTCGATAAGAAAATTGCGCCAAGCGGGGTGCCTCACCTCGCTGCAACCAACCCCCTCCTCTTCCTCCCCTCCTTCCCTCTTAACCCTTTGGTACACGTTTTGGTGTTCAAAGCTTAATGTTACACTTAAGCTATTGAAAAATATCAGAGCTACAAGCTCACAGTGCGCCACCGAGTGGCGCGCTGTGAGCTTGTAGCTCTGATATTTTTGAAAAATTGTGAAAATGTGATGCAAATCTTTGAATATATATTCTTTCGGAAGCAAATATTTTGAACTAAAATCATGCATCTGGGGTTCCCTACAACAACATGTTTTCAGATGGGGCGTATGCAGCCAAATATAGATAATTCTGGTGGTCCTTGAAGTATGAAATATGTTAAGCATCACTGACACAGGAACATAGATTTTTCAGAGAAACTAGAACCTGTCAGAATCTGGCATCAGAAACTAGAAAGTAGTCAGAAACTACAATCAGGTGTCAAATAGAATATATTATTAGATTTGTGCATTATTTTCACAATTCTTTAAAAAAATATATCTACAAGCTCATATCGCGCCACACAGTGGCGCGATATGAGCTCGTAGGTCTGATATTTTTCAATAGCTAAAGTGTAACATAATGCGTTCAGTACATAAAAGGTTAACACCCTCTCTCCGCCTTTTCTACACCTCCACGCACCCCCCCCCCCCCCCGTTCCTCCTTGGCGCGTCTCTAATTCCCCCGTAGTTTCATTTTTCCATTTCCCTCGACCGTCGAGAAAGATTTCATTTTCAGGCAGGCTGCTTTCCCAGCAGCGCCGTGCGGTAATAAAGGATGTCTGGGCTCAGCCAGGTAGGGGGTTCAGTACCACAAAGTAGAGAGAGGGGTGGCCTGTTTGACGCGTTCCACGCTCCGCCTGCCATCCATGTCTTTTTGGCAACGTCATTTCTACTCTTTAGAGCACTGGCGGTTTTCAAGCGGCGGTCCGGGCACCACCAGTGGTCCCTGAGAGGATTCCAGGTGGTCCCCAGGCTAAATGACGGAGAGTTGGTTAACCAGATGTAACTCTTTGAGAGCGTAAACATGAAACCAAATGGACCCTTGCGAGTTAAAATATTCATCATCTGAATTAGCACCACTTAATTAAGAAGTCTACACTGAAACCAACTTTCCATCATTTACCTTTTGATCACCTGGAACCCTCTCAAGGACCACTGGTGGTTCCCCAACCACTGGTTGAAAACAACTGGACTAGACAGTAGAACTGGAGCTGGTTCTGCTAATGACAATAAAAAGTCATTTTAATTTTCAATTCAAAGTCTGCTGAATTGTGACAGTCTGGTGTTGGCAACTCTGCGCAGTATACACTACAATACTATTAGTGGTCAATACAGTTTTCAAACCACTGGCTCCACCAGGAAAAACAAAACTCTGTGTGTCTGCACATGAATCTAATGTGTGTTGACATGCAGTCTCGAGTCCTTTTTTGTTTTAATCGTTTTATTCCAGACATACAGTGACTTCATTCACAGGCAGAGTTAATTTAAGATGATTATGTGAACCATGAGTGTAACGGTTGGGGTCTCTCTCAATGTGTTCTGAAATCTGAATCCAATCACACCAGGGGGTCCCTGTTGTGAAATAAAAACAACTCGGCCTAAGTTTTTTTTTTTTTTTTTTTTTTTAATCTTTCACTACTGGTGGTTATTCAGTGGTGCTCTGTAGATTTTAACTAATCTCTTGCCCTCCTTTCTTTCTTTCTTTCTCCTGCAGTATAACTTTGTGGGGAGGATTCTGGGTCCTCGTGGACTCACAGCCAAGCAGCTGGAAGCAGAGACTGCATGCAAAATCATGGTGAGGGGCAAGAGCTCCATGAGGGACAAGAAGAAGGTAAGAAGCGCTGTTAAACCATCCGTATTTTTAGAAAGAAATCACCCCGGTGTGAAGTGAGTGGCTGATATGCATGTTTTCATATGACACACGTTTTCCTGTCAATGTCGTATGTGTTTCTTTCAATGTTTAATTTACAGTGCGTTTTATATATACAGTATAGTTAATTTCTACGTCCATTTTCAATGGGGAAATCAGGAGACATGTTGGAACGAAAGACTAAATATAAAAATAAAAGCTTTTAGCCCACTTTAAGGCATGTTGCCAATTCCACAAATGCTATTTAACTCGGTAGCTCTAAAACATTTACCAAGGACTCCTCAAATTCACTTAAAGGACTTTTCAGATACTATGCCCAAGGATACAATCTTGTTGAACATCTGCTGTTTTTAATGGCCAGTGCAAAAACAGAACACGACACGCTTTTGTTTTACACTATGGACAGACAAAAATAAATAAATGAATGAATGTCCATGACCTCTTAAATCAAACAAACTCCCTTTGTGTTTACTTGGCTTTTAAAAAGTGTCAGGGATTTGTCTACCTCAGAGCCTTGCATTCAGTGTTTTTTTATATTGCGACAATATATACAGTCAAAAGATGGCACAACTTTTCTAAACTAACACTTCCAGTTGACTACACAAATAGTGTTTTTTCCATACTAGTCTTGTGTCATTTTTCCTTTTGTTTACTTTATAAATGTTAAATCAGCAACCCTTCATAGACCAGTAGACTAGCGGTGCACATTCATACTGACAGTTGACACACCCTTGGCTACAATAACCTTATACTGTAGGTAGTGTAGTATCACCACTGCACACAGGTTTATAACTACTACTTGATGGGGCATTTTTATTACATTTATTTAAAAGTAATTGATTTAATTGATTTCACTTATTTGGCTAACGATATATCATCATCGGCATCAGTACCGATATATTGGCCGATATATCGGTAACATCGGCCGATATATGCCTGGAGTTCAGAAGTTTTTCAAATGTATTTTTTATTATTTTAATTCATTATTAAACATCGGCCCAAAACATTGGTAACATCGGTGTAGTTTTTTCCAAAAATCTGTATCGGCCCAAAAATATGGCATCGGTCGGGCTCTAATCCTCCCTACTATAGAGTGTGGTGACCATATAAGGAGTTCCTCCCTGCTCCCAGGGGTCAATAAATCCTAGTTTAGTTTGGGCTTTGGGAGAAAAGCCTTCCGTCCAATCAGGATGAGAGGGGGGCCTTCCTCCAATCAGGATTGATTGGGGGTGGGCCTTGGTGTATATGCTGTTGGCATGTTGCACTTCCCCTCACTGTAGATGGTGTGCATGTGCACAAGAGGTGGATACCCGACCGAGGCCCGACGTGGCCCGACGGGTACCCGACGGGCCGGGCCGGGTTGGGCTCATTTGCATAATTAATGGTCGGGCTTTCGGACGGGCCGGCTGGGCTATGTTGATAATATATTAATAACATTAAAGTTGTAAAATAATATATTATTTTACAACTTTAATATTAGCATTAACAACATAGCCATTTTTATATATAAATGAAAACAATCCAACTATTTATCCATTTCATGTAGTAGTAGATTACGCACGTGGCTCTTTCAATGATGGACTCACCACATTGCAACATGGTCTTTTTTTAATGGATAAAAATAGCATTTTTCCTTATTGGTTAGACAACAGAGAGGGGGGAATGTGTGCTTTCATTTTAATAATTAAAGTGCCTTCCTCAAAGAAATTTTAGGGGAAAAAGGTGTCGGGCTGTCAGGCCGGGCTGCACATATTTTAATAATAATATTCGGGCTAGGGCCGGGCTGGACAGAAAGCTCTCGGGCCGGGCTAGGGCCGGGCTGGAAAAAGTCGGCCCGAACCCAGCTCTAATGTGCACATCTTGCTACCAGGGGGGACCACAGGGGTTTCCATATCACCCAAACCTCACAGACCTCACGGTCTGTGTGGTGGTTGAGCATCAGGGGTTTAGGCTCTTAGGTTTGCGGTTGGAGAAGGGTAGGGTTTTGCTACGAACATTCCTAAACTCTTCTCTAACCCTCATCCTCACCATAACCACAGCAAGCACGTTGCAGCTGATAGTGGATTTCCATCGCATGTTCGGACTAATGGCAGTTCTGATCTGTGGGACTTCGGTACTTAGATCAGTCCCCGTACAAATGTGCACGCAAGCGCGCACGCAGAGAGAGTTGACGCCTGTCTGATGTCTGCATCCAGATATCTGATAGCGCTGGCTGTCAAAGGCTGTACAGTGGAAAGTGCAGAAGGCAGGAGCGTACCAGACACTGCAGGCCAGGAGCTGACTCTATTCCTGGACATTTAAGAGCCCAGCAGCAGCTGAATTCCTTTTACGCCCCGTTTGGTGCCAGAGTTTTAGATAAAAGGTCCGATGGGGGTTTAGATCAAAGCTCAAATGGTTTGGTTACAATGGAATTCGGTTCGGCCTGTTTTTTTTTTTTTTTACGAGGCAAATACTGGGCGAGGAAACGGTTGCATTAATGATTGTTTTTGCACCAACGGTAATAATTCCAAATCTTAATATTCCACTATGTGCAGTAGCGTGATTTCTCAGCAACGCTTGTTTACTTACCTTTGGCACTTTAACTTTCCCATTCGTGTGTTTTCCTTAGCTCTCTCCCTTTAATTTGCAAAGGCACTAGTGCTGCTTTACAATTCATTAGCATAAGTCAGGAGAGAAGTGTATTTTATCTTGCACACATGGGAATCCCCACCACCACTGCAACACACACACACACACACACACACACACACACACACACACACACACACACACACACACACACACACACACACACACACACGCCTAGTTTATGGGCTGCATCGACGGAACAAAGATTCCCAGCAGAACGCTACAACTCCTAGAAGCTCTGTGTTTTGCTGCTCTAGGGCCTCTTCGTCTTTTTCTCTTTGTTTTGATTTTTCTATTCTTGGCTTAATTCCCACCTCTTCTACCTCACTACCTCCTTTAGTGCTTTTCATTACCGTGGCTCAAGATGGAGATGTTCATTTAAGTTTTTTTTTTTTTTCATTCCTCTTTTGGAATTGGATTTAGCAAGTGTTAGTGGTGGGTGGGTGAACGCGCTAGTCATGCGTACGTGGCCGCGCGCGCGCGCACACACACACACACACACACACACACACACACACACACACACACACACACACACACACACACACACACACACACACACACAGGCACGCATGCCACAAGAGCTCACTTTCCTCACACCTCATTTGAAAGTTTCTCTCAGCCTGTTAAATTAATCTGTGATTATCTCCTATGATCTCAAAGCTTAATGACCTAATGCCTGGCATGTCTCTTGTCCGTGTGGGTCCACCCAGGGGCGGATCTAGGTATGGGCATGGGGTGGGGGGGCAATGCCCCCCTAAATGTAATGACTGCCCCACCAGATGGCATGGGCAACTTCATCTGCCCCATACCATTTTTCTCCTGCCCCCCAATTGGGAAATGTTACATCCGCCCTGCCCCCCACCCCCCAGTGTGTGTGTGCGTGTTGTGTATGTGTGTTTACTATCCTCACAAATAACCAAGTTTGAACAATCGGCCAATGGAAATTGCCCTCAGGAACAGCTTTGATTTGATTTTGGCCTCATGATGATGTCATCAATGCACCCTGCTTTGTATAATTCCTCCTCTCCTTCAGTCTCCCAAATTTGTATTTACACTTTGTTGACAATGTCCAACATTGTTGATTTGAATGGAAACAGGCCTGTTTTTTTTTATCTAGCATCAGTATTACATTCACTCGAATATTAAATCTGCATACCACCTCAGGACATTGTGGTATACTGCAGCCGAACTGCTTTCAAATTCCAGAAAGAAATGACGAGGACTGGTTATATATATATTGAGTGGTGATTGAGGCTCAAACCATTAGAAATAACCTTAGGGGGACCTGTACAGTATGATATTAACTCATTCTGTGCACTTTAGGGGCCTCTGGTGGCTACTACACTCACTGCCACCCATTCTCCACCATTAGATGAGGTGTAGCCTCAACACCCAGGCTTTCATTTTCATTTGTGTTGCGCAAAAACGGAAAGCCTGGACTAACTTGTTACACACAGTGGCCTTGAGGGGGGAGTCAACCTTCCGGGGTGGGCGTGGCTCTAAATGATGTGACGTAGAACAGCAGTGGACGGGCGCGGGAGGGGCCTGGGGATGACAACACGTTTGTGAGATCAAATCAGATCAGCTCGATCTGTCTTGTGGATCCCACGGCACCCTGCCCCCCAAAGCCAAAATCATTGCGGGTTAGGCCAGGCTAGATGAGGTGTGAGTTTAACCTTCTGTGTTGATGACACAGGATGTTGTTCTCACAACAGTAGCAGCCCCAGTCCAAGCTGAGACTCGTTAGCTGTTACTATAACCAGTGTTGTAGTAGGACTTTTAGAAGTGGGGAGACGCCTCCTAAAGGGGAATTCCACCCATTTTCATTTTTTTTCTGACACTTTTTCTACACTTGCATTTGCGTGCACCTTGAGAAAGATTGTTAGGCATTACAATGCTTAATTGTGTCCATAAAAGTAAATGACAAGACACAAAACATAGGCCTACTTTTGCCCGAAAAACATTTCAGATACGAGCGTCCCCCCTACACTACATCCCTGACCCCTAATGGATGTCTTTATGGATGCAAGATTATGATGCAATAATGACCGTCTGAATATAGGCTGTCTGGGGGCGCCGTAAAATAGTTGTAATGGACAAACGGAGCGCTGAAATTATTGTTTTGAATGGGAGCAATTGGGAGAGGAATAATAATAAACAAACTGTCACTTGAGATGAGAGACCGAAGGAACGCTACAAGGTAAACAAAGTGTCGTCGTGATGACAAGCGTCTTAAGTACGCTTCCGAATATAACTCGCAGCACGAGGGTCTATAAATTAGTTGTGGCGTAGCTACGCTTATAGTTGTAGAAACCACAGAAAAAAGTCGAAGCACTAAAACAATTTTAGGAATGTGTATTATTTGCCCTTTAACCTGTCTTGGGTGGGAACGTGTTTGGTGTTCTTAGCATTACTTAGCATTACTTAGCATTATTAGCATTACTTGGGATCATTTTCACAATACTTGGCATTAGCATGACTTAGCATTTATTGCATTATTATCATTACTTAGCATTAGTGGCATTACTTTAGCTATTTAAAAAAAATATCCGATCTACAAGCTCATAGCGCGACACTTCTATGCGCTAGTAGAAATCTGATATTTTTGGGAAGTGGTTAAAATGTTGCTCAGATCTTAAGGTAGAGGAGGCATAGTGTGTGTCTTTTCACACCTCCTCCCCCCTACACCCTTCCTCTCTCCCCCCTGCTGTTCTTCCTCACCGTGTAGAGTCTCTCTTCTCTCAGCCCTGTGGCATACATACTGAGCAGCGCTATAGCAGCAGCTAAAGCTAAGCTAAAGCCCGTCGTGTGTTTATTCAGGAGCCATTAGCGGCAGCGTTTTTATGCTCTCAATAATTCAGATGGCTGCTCTCTCCTGGGCGCCGCTGCCTGACGGGGGAGATGGCCCACTGGAGCTGGAGAGAGAGGGGGAGACTGAGAGAGAGAGAGGGAGAGGAGAAGAAGAGGAGGGTAGATGGCCCATTGGAGCTGGAGAGAGAGGGAGAGGGGAGAGAGAGAGAGTTGGGGGGAGAGAGAGAAGAGGAGAGAGAGAGAAGCAGGGCCCGATCTAGAGGGGGGGCAGAGGTGGGCCCACCCAAACATGCATCCTGTCCACCCAATGAAAGTAATATCAGTGGTTTCCAACCGGTTGTCTGCGGACACATCAGTGGTCCGCAGACAACCGCAGTGGTCCTTGAGGGGGTTCTAGATTGAAAACCCCTGCTTCATATGAAAAACTTTGGAGTTGCCCACCCTGCCATTCTTCCAGCCCACCCTAGTAGGGCTGGCTAAATCCGGCCCTGGAGAGAAGAGGAGAGCGATCCTGCGGTAGCTGCAGGCTGAGAGAGACTGAGGAGGGTGGGGGTGGGGGGCAGAGGGGGGGGGGGGGGGGGAGGAGGAACAATGGCAGAGTGGAGACAAACGAGGGGGGATAAAAGATGACAGGAGAGAGAGAAAGAGAGAGCTCCAGCAACGTGGCGTAGATGGCAGTATAGAGGCAGGTAAAAGGAAGAAATATTTGAATGTGGCTAGTATTAATATTAATGTTTTTCCCTGAGGCGCAATGGGCCAGAATTGGAGGAGAGAGAGGAGGGGGTTTGGGAGGGCTTCTCACGAGAGAGAAGCCCACGATACTGGATACGTCCGATATGACCCCAAAAGTACTCGTACTCGGTATCGGGAACCAGAACGATACTTTTTAATGAGTGCTTTCAGTTGAAAATGT
Source organism: Benthosema pterotum (assembly GCA_039105355.1). Taxonomy (NCBI): domain Eukaryota; kingdom Metazoa; phylum Chordata; class Actinopteri; order Myctophiformes; family Myctophidae; genus Benthosema; species Benthosema pterotum. Next base: position 13,690,581 of record CM076980.1, on the reverse strand, counting down.
TTCATTGTTAATAAGCATTAAGCAAGTCATTTTTTTATTGCAAGTACAAGGCATGGTAATGGAAATAAGAAACAAGAGGGCCAAATAAGTGGTTACTCAACAAAAAAAAAAGTACTGTTACTAAAAATTCGGTACTTCATGGAAGGAGCTAACATGCAAGCGTATGGAGCTCCTCAGATGGTGAAGGTTTAAGTTGATCAGGATTCCCTGTCCTGGGAGGCACAACTTTGGATGGCGTTGGCATCCTTGCAAAGTTGCTGACCCCCAACTTGCACTGTGTGTGTGTGTGTGTGTGTGTGTGTGTGTGTGTGTGTGTGTGTGTGTGTGTCTGTGTGCGCGTGCCGTGCATGTACCTTGCGCATGAGCTTTTGCAAATTTCTACCGTTATCAGTAGATAAGATCGCAGTTATCATGTTGTCATCAGCAGGAGTTTTTCGTTTCAGAATGGCCATGCTCTGCCTACTGCCATTGTTCCGAGATGCAAAACCCTAGCCCCCTTCAACCGTAACCCTAATCCTAAATGCCCGACCCTCAACCTAACCTCACAGACCTGACGGTCTGTGAGGTGGTTGAGCGTCGGTTGAGCGTGTCTTAATATAATATTCTCCTTCTGGTTACGGTTGGAGGGGGCTAGGGTTTTGCTACAAACATTGCTACACCCTTCTCTAAACCTACCCCTAAACCTAACCGCAAGCAGATTTGACTGTTATCAGTGGATAAGATCACAGTTGTCATCTTATCAGTGAGTAGGCTCCAGACAACATGCTATCATCGATAAAATGGTGCTGATAAGCAGCCTACTGGGAATTATCGCTTGATAACGGTAGAAGCGAGTGCAGCAGTAGACCCGAAAAGACAAACGCAGGATAATAGTCCTCCTCTCCCTAGCCTGCACTTCATCCCCTGATCAAACGAGGTGTGTGTGTGTGTGTGTGTGTGTGTGTGTGTGTGCGTGCGCGTCCGCACGTCTACAAATGGCCCACATCAGAGGGTTTTTTTTTCCCTTTCTTGTATACATATTGTGTCCATACTGGACCGATCATACGCCGATTCCATAGGGACACTCTTTTGAAAGTGCCTGTGACAACACACACACCCCGGCGCCGCTTGCTTCGCTCCGCCTGGTTCCTCTGCTGGGTCTCGTCTAGTTTGTTGTCGTTCCCTCCCTCAGCCTTCAGATGCAGACCCACAGGGATGTTGTTGGTCCTTTTTTGATGGCTATTGTCTGCAACAACAAGAAGGAAAAGGAAGGAAGCTCCCCTCGGAGCCTAATTTCCTTTCAAAGTTTCATCTAACATGGCAGCTTCAGCCCCGTCTTGCTTTTTTATTTTTTGCGCGGCCGTGCAATAACGCTAAATGGAGAACAGCAGCAGGAACACGGCCCAATTAAATTATACGCGTGTACGAGGTATCGATCACCTCTGCGGCGAAAGGGGGCGGTGGGGAAGTTTCCTTTCCTCTCTCAGGAGCAATTCCATAATCCTGCTTTATGTGGCCGAGCACATAAATGTGATGTTACAGTGAGCAGCAAAGGTGGCAGTTTAAGTTTGAGCCACAGTAAGCATCCTTTAAGCTTTGCACTTTAACTTTTTTTTGTTACTTTTTTTTTTTACTGGAATGGCTTCATGGCGAACGAATTTGCTTTGATTTGTAGGTTTATGTGTTTTCGCTGATTGTCCCGTCGTATAATATACCCCGGAGTTGTGGGATCAGCACAGTCGCTGGCAGAACACATTATAGGCCTGCCCTGCACCTCTGCCAGCCGCCTGACAACAGGCATGGCACAGCTTCTCTTGTTTGAACCACTCAAGGAGTAATGCATGGCATCGGCAATCAATAGGGGTTGAAGTTGATTGGTCTATTGGTGCGGCCGGCGGCCGGCCACAAAACCTACTTGTTTTGCTGTTTAGGGAGTTTTAGCTGACTTGTTTTTTTCTCTCTCTGCCTCAGGGTGCTGATAGCTTGGCCGGGCGCGGTCCAGAGCTTGTTTCGGCTTTTATTAAGTGTTTACAGGGGACTATTATGTTGATGAGAAAAGCAGAAGGATTGTCCAGATATTTTCCTTGCGGCCCAACAAAAAAAAAGTTGGCCTCCAAGCGTGAGAGATGCTGACGGCTCTGGACACATGGAATAGATTGTAGGGGTAGAAGGTGACAGTTAGTCGGCACTATAATTTATGCCTTTCCTTCTGACGTGACACTAAAGAGAGGCTCCTAATGCTCAACTGTTGGTCTTTATTATAGCCAGGGAGGGCAGCTGTGATTGCATTTGTGACATTGCAATGACCTGTTCCGCCACGGCCTCCTCGCTAATGCCTCATGCTTGCTATGCATGTTCTGCTGCTAATTCCTATTTTAGAGAAACCATTATTTGAACATCCCCCCCTGTATTTCATTTGCGTTTGATTTTGCTGGACAACATTTGCAACCAAAGGGAATAGCTGTAGTGGCTATCCTTTGATATCTTAATTTAGTGAGTCTCCTTCAGGCCTCGTGTCTGTCCTTCAGTGCCCCAATGCCTGGCTGTCAACCCCCCTGCTTTTGACCCGCTGGCATTTCAGACTCTAGTGACCACCCCCCAACCCCCTAAACACACACATACACACACCCCTCCCTCCCTCTCTGGGAGTGGCCTTTGCAAGGCAGGTTAAAGAAGGGTGACCTGATCCAAACTATCCATTTAAGGCAGGGGTTTTCAACCTTTTTCATACCAGGGACCGCCATTTATTCAGTATTTGAGCCACGGACCACCAGTTGAGGACATTCCAGCCCCACAGACCCCAAAACTAAAGATTTCTTTTGTTTTTGTCCACAATTCCAGGCTGGATTTTGGGGAAACCAAACAGACAAACGTACAGATCATAAATGACCATTAATCTTCTACATTCTCTAGTTGTAGTTTAGTCTAGTGAAGACTTGGGGCTAATTCACATGATATTAATATTTTAACTCTTGAGAGTGTGAAAATGAAACCAAATGGACCCGCAAGGGTCCATTTGGTTTCATTTTTACGTTCTCAAGAGTTACATCTGGTTAACCAACTTAGCTGGGGACCACCTGGAACCCTCTCAGGGACCAGTGGTGGTCCCCGGACCACCTGTTGAAAACCCCTGATTTAAGGGACAGAAGTACTGCATGTGTGGGGGAAACGTTACGGTCCAAAATGGGGTTAGCAGTGAGTGTGGAAATACTTCTCGGGTCTATACATCTATAGTGGTGGTTTTCGGCCCTTTTAGTTTTCATGCCAGGGCCCACTATTCATTCAGAATTTGAGCCACAGACCACCATTTGATGGCATTTTAGCCCCACAAAACTAAAGATCTCTGGCACTTTTGTCCACAATACTCTTCTCTAGTTGTGTAGACTTGGGCTAATTCAGATGCTGAATATTTAACTCTTGAGGTTTCATTTTTACGCTCTCAAAGTCACCAGTTACATCTGGTTAACCAACTTTCCATCACTTAGCCTGCGGACCACCTGGAATGCTCTGGTGGTCCCCGGCCACCGGTTGAAAACCCCTGATCTATAGAATGAAAAGAGATGACAGAGTGACACATATCAGGGCATTTGAACACTGACGCCTGTCAGTCACATTGTGGGACAGGAGTCTCAGTTTGTGGGACACTCAAATTCTTGGAAATAAGGGACTGTATGTCCCACGCATAGAGGAGCATCTGGACACCCTAGGCTAAAGGCTGGGTGGGGGGGGGGGGGGGGTATAAAGAGTAGTATGAGTAGTATGCCCTAAAGATCTCAACGGGCCTGAAAATTAAGGCCCGGCCCTAACCGGCCCTAACAGTTCAGGCCCTAGGCCCTACCCGGCCCTACTAGATGGAATAGATTTTAGGCCCTACCCGGCCCTAAACTGTCGGGTTTGGGCAACATTTGAGAATTTCGCCACAGATTAAAATTGAAATGGCAATCAGCACCATCTTCATAATAGGTAAATACAGAAAATAACTGTTATTCTTACTTTATTAAAATAATTCAATATATATTATTTTTTCATGGGGCCCGAGGCCCTACCCGGCCCTATTGATTAGGATAGATTTTCGGCCCTACCCGGCCCTAAATGTCGGGTCGGGCCTGTTCGGGTTCGGTCCTGGTCGGGTTCGGGCAGAGTTTGAGAACTCTAGTATGCCCCCAACGTCAGATCAAATGAGACAGCAGCTGACCGGCTGTAGTGCCTGTGGAACGTTCCCCCGTTTGACACGGCTTTTCCAATACAACGTGGTGGTGGGGGTGGGCGAGTCGGAGCAAATGAAAATGACACATGGCATCCATCGTCTATTTCTGTAACGCTGTCTTCATGTGGAGCGTAGCGTAGCCCCGCACCTCTCTCTCTCTCTCTTCCTGTGTTAGGAAGCGTCGCCTTGACTCCAGGATTTATTGGGCTCCAGCTGAGGGTTTGGAAGGGTTTGAAACAGGTGTGGGTGGGTATGTGTGTGTGCACTGTACAATAATAGGCAAGAGGACATTTTCAAAATGTGTACAATACAAACCTTTAGAAAATGCATCGTGCTGAGCATAATAATTCCTCTGAGAAGTTGCGCAGTAGTGCTGGTAAGAATTGGCCAAAACCGTTTGGGTCGAACGAATATCAATTAAAGGAGTGCTTCAATCGGCGAAGCACTACTTTAAGAAGGCCTTCAGACTGAATAACGAAGGGAAACCAAATGATAATTCAGGCAACGGTACTTGAGTAAATGTACTTAATTACATTCTCACCACAGCTGGCAGTGGAGGGAGGAGGGAGGGAGGGAGTGATAACATCTCGGTTGTTATTTTATTCATGCGGGTGATTTCCTCAGAACCGTTTATACTCCTCTCTCCCCCTCCCTGGTATCTATCTGCCATTGGCCCTGGCATTGGATGTCAGCCGGCATTGGGCGTGCTCTTCAAAGAGGGTGCCAGCAGTTCCTTTTATCTCCCTCCCTCTCCCCCTCTCTCTCTCTCTCTCTCTCTCTCTCTCTCTCTCTCTCTCTCTCTCTCTCTCTCTCTCTCTCTCTCTCTCTCTCTCTCTCTCTCTCTCTCTCTCTCTCTCTCTCTCTCTCTCTCTCTCTCTCTCTCTCTCTCTCTCTCCTCTCTCTCTCTCTCTCTCTCTCTCTCTCTCTCTCTCTCTCTCTCTCTCTCTCTCTCTCTCTCTCTCTCTCTCTCTCTCTCTCTCTCTCTCTCTCCAGGGGCGGATGTAACATTTCCCAATGGGGGGGGCAGGGGAAAATGGAATGGGGGCGACTTCATCGCCCGTGTCTCTTCGTACCACTGGCGATGAAGTCGCCCCCATACCATTTTCTGGCAATTATAAGCATCAATAATAATCAGTTGTTGTTGTTGAAGTTGCAACAGACACGCAGCATGCATAAAGCTAAAGGTCTGACTGTTTTCTGTTTCAATAATGAATGGTTTAGTGGCGCCACAACTGTAGTTAGTTAGTAGCAGTAGTAGTGTTTCAAATCATTTTAAACATAGGCACTCTAATTTGAAAAATCGTGGGTTGTTTTGCATGCCATCATGTTTGGTGGGGCAGTCATTGCCCCCCTCCCATGCCCATGCCTAGATCCGCCCCTGTCTCTCTCTCTCTCCCTCCCTCCCTTGGTGTTTGTCATACTGTCACTTTCTCTCAGAGGGCACTTGATGACCTTGTTCACAGGCAGTCAGCCTGATGGGGAGTGCTGTACGTGCGTGTGTTTTAGCGTGCACACACACACACGCAGGGCGGGCGTGCATGTATGCATGCCTGCGTGGTATATGTATTTTCTTCTTCTCTCTCTCTCCCCCTGCTCTTCCCACTGAGTCACATACCTTCACTACCACCACCACAGCATGGGCGGATGTAACATTTACCAATGGGGGGGGCAGAAGAAAATGGTAAGGGGGCAAAATGGTAAGGGGGCGGCTTAAATACTTTTAAATACAAGCACGAAATATCTTGGGTTGTTTTGCATGCCATCATGTTTGGTGGGGCAGACTGGGCATTTAGGGGGGCATTGCCCCCCCCCCCCCCCCCCCCCCCCCCATGCCTATGCCTAGATCCGCCCCTGCACCACAGCCCCCCCCCCCGCACACACACACACACACACACACACACACACACACACACACACACACACACACACACAGAAGTCCTGGCGCTCTGCTGGGGTGGTGGGTGGCATGATGAAGGGTCAGTGTGTCTAAATGTGGTGTGTGTGTGTGTGTGTGTGTGTGTGTGTGTGTGTGTGTGTGCGTGTGCGTGTGCGTGTGCGTGTGCGTGTGCGTGCGCGCGCGCGCGCGTGTGCGTGTGTGGCACCGTACACTGTAGAGGCAGGCCTTAGTTTGAATGTCTGTGTGTCCGCCACGTCCCTTCCAGTTTGTGCTGAGTCACCTTCCAATCCCCATGTCCCTTAATAGGCCATAAGCAAACAGTCATGGTGAAATAATGGCCTGGCTGCTGCCTGGAACTACGCACCCCTCCCTCCAATGCACGCACACACACACACACTCTGACACCCCCCATGTGGAAAAGCGGAAAACGAGAGTAGAATATTGAACTTTTTTCCGTGTATGTGGTGTGTGTGTGTGACCGAGTGTGTTGCAAAGAGCAGTGCCATGGCAACTGTTCTCTGCAGAGTAGAATGCTGGTGGGTGGCACTCAACTCCTAACTGTGTGTGTATGTGTGTGTGTGCATGCTTATACACTTGCATTTGTTTTGACCTATTGAAAAGTGTGTCAGGTAGGCCTCCTGCCGAGATGCACCACAATGCACCGTGCAATTAAGCCATTTACCTCGCTCTTGCTTTCGCTCTCTCTTGCTCTCTCTCTTTCCTAACCCCCCTTTATTTTATTTAGTATAGAAATATATTTGACCAAATCTGGGAACCAAATCATTGCCAGGAAATGTCTTCAAGTGGTTTTTAATCCTGTGGGAAACCTCATAAATAACTGGTCAAAGTTGGAGTACTAGTAACTGTAGGAGGCAAAACGTCATCATACTTTACATCACATGTGATACTGTATGTCTAACTAGGGGGTTTTCATTATGCTATGGCTGAAAGCAGCTATAGAACTTGCCCAAATGTGCAGACTCAGCACAGTTTATGATGTTATGGCTTTTTTAGCCCATGGAATGTTTTCTGAGCAGGACCACTATAGACTATGAACCTACATGGGTCCATTTGGAAATACCTGGGGTGCCCGCAGGCCTAGGGGTCCAGGCGCATGCATAGACTGAAGCCTGAGTTCGAGTCTCGTTCTTGACATCCTTTGCATATCAATTTTTTCCTGTCGGTCTTCACTTGTATCTCATCAATGAAGGCAGAAATACCAAAAATAAATCCACTTTCTTCTTGTTCTCATCAGTTGTTCAAATCGTAATTGGGGTCAGATGTTTAAAAACAAGCCGTCATATTAAAAATCCCCCCATTTTCCCCCCTTTTGTTATCCCAGTGCAGGTTTTGCAGTAGAGCGTGTGGTTAAGGCCACCTTTTGTCGGCCATTAAACTAGACCTCAACTCATTCCCTCAGGTGGGGGTTGAGCCTTGCGGGGGGGTTAGCTTTCCTCACCGCTCGCTTTCATAGCGCAGGGTGACACGCGATACAACCTCAAAAGCTTTTTAGAGCTCTCTCGCTGTCTGCTATACGCATTTACCGTCAGCGAGGCAGCCAGGACGACCGGACAGACGAACAGACAGACAGACAGAGGCCATGGCACCCGCCACGCTAAATGGAAGAGCATAGCGTTTTAAAATAGTGTATATATAGCCAGTGCTTTCTATATGCCCCTGTTTGTCCTCCTCTACACCTCTTTGCACCTTCCCTCAAAAGAGCCCAGGTGCAAATGGGGGGCTTTTTGCCACACGGCTCCTTGAGAAGGCAATAAAACGACTTTCGAAAATGACTTTTTCTTCTTCTCTCTCATCCTCCCAATTCAAATCGGGGGACGGGATTGAAAAGGCTCTCCATTTTACGTGGTTGAAAGGCTGTCAGGGAGTGATGGTTTCATTCTTTTCTTGCCTTTTCAAAGCGGTACAAGTGCTACACTATAGCTCCTTCTTCCAGCTTTGGCTCAGGTCTGCCCCGCAAAAAGGGGGGAGAAAAAAAAGTGTTGCCTTTCCTTTTGTGTGCCGTATTGTCCCTCACACAAACACGACGGCAGGCACACGCCAGGTGCTTTTCCTAGTCTTATGCCTGCACGAAAAAAGAAAGTGTACGCACGCCGCGCCTGGCGGCACCGCGACCTGCGCCCACCCTGAACAGTATCTAGTATGCAGCTATTCTTAGTAGAGTAGTTAGTAGTAAAAAAGGCAAACCCAGCCCTCCGCCGCGTCTCTCACTCTCTGATCCCGTCACCCATCCGTCTTGCCTTGTGATGTTAATTGCCGTAGGGCGAGCTGTCGTCTGCATCTCTCTGAAGCAGTGGATCTATTAAAGCAGCGTGTCCTTTCAAAGTTGAAGCTAAATAGCTGACTAAAGGGCCACGCCTGTCATCACGCTTCTCTTCAGAGTCCCATCGTGCATGCGCGTGTGCGTGCGTGCGTGTGACTGCGTGTGTGACTGCGTGTGTGACTGCGACTGCCACTCACTTTCACTCCCTCTGATATGCCATGCTACTACACTGACTCTCCAACACACCCACACTGTCACATCCACTAACTGTGTGTTTCTCCTCTCTCCCCATCTCTCTCTCTCTCTCTCTCTCTGGTTCTCTCCAGGAGGAGCAGAACAGAGGCAAGCCAAACTGGGAGCACCTAAACGAAGACCTTCATGTCCTAATCACAGTGGAAGACACGCAGGGCAGAGCCGAAATCAAAATGAGGAGAGCGGTGGAGGAAGTCAAGAAGCTCCTAGTGCCCGCTGTGAGTACACAACACATACACACACACACCACCCTGGTTTACACAGTGCGTTTTTGAGACTCAGAACGTTAATTGTGGAAGTGACTGTATTTACAGTCCCCAGAGAAACAACCCTGTTCAGTCCTCACTAGCAACTTGACTTGTTGAATGTTATTTTCAGAAAAAAAAAAAAAAAAAAAAAAAACGATTCTAATGAACAAAGCGGTTATAAAAGTGTTCAAAGTGCACAATTTCATCTTTTAAACATGCAAGCACAAAGGGAGAAATAAAATGTTTCCGTGGGGTATTCATTTTCGGGAGCAACGCATAGTGACTAATGGCAACTTCCGGCGGAAGTTAACTAACCGGAAGTCCCGACTTCCGTCAGTGGCTTTGGGGCACCGTGAATCCAGGCTCTCATCTCGCAGCGCGGATGAGAGCCTGGAGATCGAGGCTATACACACACACACACACACACACAACACACACAGAGAGACCGGATGTTTGTGTGCATCGTACCTACGTCAGTGTAGTTTTCGACAGTTTGGCCAAGTAGTGGATTTGGAGCCGGCAGCAGGGCCTCTGACGGCGTCTCCTCGCAGCCTTTGGTAGTGTGTGTTCAGCCAAATGGCTCAGTAATGTCACAGCTACCCCACTACGCCGCAGATGGCACCGCCCTCCAACCCGACTGTTACTGTCCTGTTTACCACCGCATACTGTATATAGATCAGGTTGGTTAGATATACCCCCTGCACGATGGAAACATGCAGGCCGACCAAGCACAAGACCGCGTCTTTTTTTTCCACCTCCGTCCCTCATGGGCGGATGTAACATTTCCCAATTGGGGTGGAGGCAGGAGAAAATGGTATGTGTGCGACTTCATCGCCCGTGGCGCGAAGCGTCACGGGCGATGAAGCTGCACACTTACCATTTTTGGTCACAGGATTTATATTAGGCAAGAATAAGCATCAATAATATCAGTTGTTGTTGAAGTTGCAACAGACACGCAGCATGCATAAAGCTAAAGGTCTGACTCGGAGAGTTTTCTGTTTTCAATGATGAAATGCTGTTGGTTTAGTGGTGCCACAGCTGTAGTTGGTTAGTAGCAGTAGTAGTGTTTCAAATCATTTTAAATATAGCCACTTTAGTTATCCTGGATTGAAATATCCTGGGTTGTTTTGCCATCGTGTTCAGTGAGGCGGACTGAACACGATGGCATGCCTAGATCCCCATGTCTAGATCCGCCCCTGCCGTCCCCTCCGCTACCCCCACCTCCCCCGTGCTGCCGGAGATGAGTGCCCGTGGCTCGGCTCGGCCAACGCTCTGCGTCTTTTCCGGTTGCCTGCGGCGACCGCGGCAGCTGCGGGCTCCCAGAACCTGCCGTCACGTCGTCCACGTGGCCAAGGCAAGGCCCTGGGGGTCTGCTGACCCGCGGAAACGGGGGCAGCGTGTGCCAAGACGCGCCGGGGCCGGGGCCAGGCCAGACCGGCTAGCAATCTGCTCCCACCGCCTGCAGCCATGGTTCATTTACACCCGGTAGTACCAGTCTCTGGAAGCTCTCTGAGAACGTTTTTTTTTATTTTTCAACGGCAATGCAGTTCTGTCGGGTTACCTTGGGTATGATCTTGAAACGTCAGCTGAAATGGTTTCTCTACCTCCTGGCTGTTCGTATTTCTTTTTATTTTTCCTTTTTTTTTTTTTTGCAACTCCCAGGTTTAGGTTTCATTTGCGAAACGGGTGAGAGAAGGAACCAAAAAAAAGAGGCCTATGCCTCTATCACTTGCATTGTTGGTTCCAACAGAGCCTGGCAGGGCTTCAGTCTAGCCTCAACACGAGACGCTGGTTCAATCCATTCCTTCTTGTTTTAGGATTAGTTGTCTCTCGTTATCGCTCTCTCTCGCTCTATTTCTGTCTCTGTGTGGGTGCGTGTGTGTTTGCGTGTTTGTGTGTGTGTCTGAGGGAGCGAGACTGAATGACTTGCTTTGTTCCTGACTGGGAGAAACTGTAACGCCGCCGACCTCCAGTCTGTCTGCATTCGAACAGTGAAGACATCCACCGCTTACTACTGTACTGTATGTTTGAATGCACTGCATATGCTAAAGTTGAGGCTGATGCCATGCTTGCAGGCGACAGCACTTTGATGAGAGTGTCAGGGCGAGTCGGCTCCCAAAACACAAGGTTGTCTCTCACCTGCGTGTGCACACACACACACACACACACACGCAAGCACACAGCACGCGCGCACACAGTGAAACCTCCTTCACTGTCCTTTTTAGTCAATGTGTCCCTCAGTCAGCAGTATGAGCTGACAGCCACGGAAATAGCTTTGCCACTTTTCAGACTGTTCCCCACTCCCACCCCCCACACACATTGACACGTGTTTTGTGGGTTCTGGTGACCTGCTAAAGCTGTGACCTCCTTTCCGACCCGGGAGGCACAAGGTCTGCGTGACCCCTGCTGGGCTTTAAGCTCGGTCAGCTCGCCACCCATCAATTTGGGGGGTGGGTGGGGGGCGTCGTCGACACCTAAATAATGTGCTATATATCTCTCAAGGAGAAACTCTTTACCTGTTTCATTTTTCAGACACGTAGTAGCCATTAACTTCCATTTTAGTTGCTAATGAAATCTTGAAGTTAAGCAGGTTCACTCCCTTAACTCAAATAAGACTTTTATGGAGTGAATTAATGACCCGTTGCACCGCTTGAGAAGCCAATCTTTCTTCCATGCATCTTTTGTTCATTTAGAATGTAATGAAAAGGACTTTTCATTAAATCCCATTAAAGTTTTTTTTTTTCTTGTCAAATCCGCTGAGTGAAAAATAAACAGAATTTAACACATACTTACAGGCTTTGCCCATGTATTGTATGCAAACAACACCCGTGTACAGTACAGTAAAATCGTTTTGCTATGAAACAAACAAAGTCTGTCAGAAGAGACGTAACATCTCCTACGTTGGTGTTATTCCGTTTGTGTTTTAAGGACCGTCCCCTTTAATGCACGTTATAAGAATTACATAGACGTTGGCCTAGTTTTTGGCCTATATTATTGTCAAGTGCATGCCAAGTAATTTGTCAGTGACTGGGCGGTTATTTCTGCTGAAGTCTTAACTCCACCAGTCCTCTGCTTAAAGAAAGTCGCCGTACCGCTTTACGGAATGAGCGCCAAGGGCATTGTGTTCTTTTCTAGCGGTGTGCGAGCACGTGCCTTTGTGTGCTTTATACTGTATTGTGTGTGTGTGTGTGCGCGCGTGTATGTGTGTGTGGGTGGGCATCGGGGGCTGGCTGGCAGTAATGCCCTTTATCATGCTAAAATAAATTGGATTAAGCTATGAACGTGAGCCACGGCAATCTCCCAGTCTTGGGTATATGCCGTACTAATGAAGGGCATCTTCTCTACGTTTGGCACCGTGAAATTGCCTTTATTGAATCGCATAGAAAACAAAATGGGGTCACGCTTTTTTCCTCCCCCCTCTCTCTCTCTATCTTCTCCAAATTCTTCTTTCAAGAAATCAGCTTAACTTGTCACCCAGAGCGGGGGAACGGCTACCCTGAAATACACAAACACTGAGTGATGACAATACAGACAGAGACGCTTTTTTATGTTCTTTATATATTGCTCTGCCATTTAAAACAGCTAGTGAAGACAAGTGCATTGACCGTTTAATTTGTGACTATCTTTATAAAATTAAGAACAGAGTTGTGGTTTTAATTGCTTTATCCGTGCTTTTAATCCGCTTTATCTCCGTAGCTGCCCAAATCACGCCGATCTGGACGGACAGCTATGTATACTTTGGCGTATGCTCCAAAGCTAAACAACCATATCTCCGGCAGAGAAACATATTTTGAGATCGCTAGTTAGGGAGTAAAGGCTGTTAACAAAATGTGTGAGCCAGTAATGTGCAAGATGCTTTCGCCCCCTTGTTTAGCTTGTCATCCACTCTTATTTATGAATGTATGCATGTACTGTATGTTGTTGGCGCGATAAGCATTGACTGGCGGGGTGTCCTGGCCTCTTATTGGCCGCTTCCCCATCCTCTATGTGGAGGGAGGCTGAGATTGATTGGCAGGCTGGGAGTAGAGGGTGCTGATGGGACGTGGTGGTGAGGGTTCAGCGGTTCCCCTTCACCCCCCCTCCCCTCCTCCGGGGTAGCACTCGTTTGCTCCCTAGTCCCGTTGAACTCTTAAACCCTCTGCAAAGCAGGAGCAGGGGAACAATCTGTGAGATGAGAGCAAGAGAGGGATGGATGGGGAGAGAGAGAGGTAGAGGGAGAGATGGGTGGGAGAGAGCTTGATTGAGCTGCTCTTTCAAGTGTGGATTTATTCCACTGATCCAGCACTTGCACGCACAGTTAGCACACTGTGCGTGCGCAGCCGCGGCGTGTGCACGCACAAGAATGTGACCCTGCCTTCGCCCATTCCTCCCGTTTGTCTCTGCGGTTAGCAAGAACGGAGGGAGTCCTGCAAGCACAGCCCACTGCACTCCGCGTAACCTCTAACCGGAATCCTGCAGAGTACGTGTGCCCAAACCCCGCTGTACTGCCCCTCTGATAGGCCAGCCGCAAACCCCCTAAGTGCACTCCGATAGGTCTGCTTCACTTCCCCTTCCTGTCCTTAGAAGGCCCCGGACAGGAGACAGGAATAGCATATTGGCCAGGGGCGGATCTAGGCATGGGCATGCCCCCCTAAATACCCAGTCTGCCCCCCCCCCCCCAAACACGATGCCATGCAAAACAACCCAAGATATTTCAAATTAAAGTGCTTATATTTACAATGATTTGAAACACTACTACTGCTACGAACTACAATTTTGGCAGCACTAAACCAACAGCATTTTATCATTGAAAACTCTGAGTCAGACCTTTAGCTTTATGCATGCTGCCTGTCTGTTGCAACTACAACAATAACTGATCTTATTATTGATGCTTATACTTCCCTAATAAAAGTCCAGTAACCGAAAGTGGCATACCATTTTCTCTTGCCCCTCCAACATGTTCTCTTGGCCCCCCAAATGGGACATGTTACATCCGCCCCTGATATTGGCCTGAAGTTTCATCTCGGTTGACTCAGCTGTGACGTGTTCTGACTGCATAGCCGCGCGGTACATCAAAATGGAAGTTGGAAATTGTATGAACGCGACTCGGCTCTCAAAGGACTCTGTGTGTGATAATTAGATGAAGGGGCTCAAATCAGAATCCATCTGAATTATGTTGCAGGGCTTGTTAATAATCGTTATCCTCCATAGAATCGTTTCTCCCCTCGTTAAACAAACGCTTGGCCGGGGTACAGAGATGGGCGTTTTTTTATGGGGGATGCATGTGAGCCTCGCCAGACAACGACGACAACGACACGCGCGGCCGGGCGCCATGCGAGCACCGCATGGCCTCGGATCATTCAGCGCGGGGGTCTCTCCCTCCCTGGCTTTTGGCTCGCACATGCGAGGCACTGAATTGAAATGCCAAACCAGAGTGTAAGGATTATGGCGGCGGCACACGACACTGACAACACGTGTGAATGAACAACAACAACACGTGGTTTCACCGCAGCCCGGGGAGATGCATCTGAACACTGTCGCTAATTGAATCCAGTACTTAATGCACGGAACACTCTGTGTCTCTGTGTGTGCGTGGATGCGATGGGGAGGTTGTAGACTTGGGGTCAGGATTTAATCCAGCTCATTAATTGGCTTTTAACATTTCTAAAAAAAAAAAAGGGGGGAAGAACAACAACTGATGAATAGCTTTTGACTTTTTTAACAACCACGGCACGTATGCGGGATTGTTAAACCTGACAATCCCTCATGAGTAAGTACATTTGGTTAACATTTGTTTCGCTCTCGTCGGCGATGAATTTCACACTAAGCATTTTGAACGGGCTGGCCGACAGAGGACGTCTCTTTTTTTTGGTCTGCATTAAATGGTAGCTGGGCTGTGACGGGTAGGTGACGCATAGTGGTGTGATGGCTCGGTGGGACAGCTTATTTAGATCTGTGACTGATCCTCTCTCTCTGCGGGGAAGGCTTTGGCAGATGTGACAGCACGACCCAAGGTGACACCGATGCGCACGCTTGTCAGCCGCGTGCAAATGGCGCATCTGTGTGTGTGTGTGTGGAGCGCACATGTGGGTGCGGATATCACTTCCCGTGTGTGTATGTGATATGTGTTTGATTGGCAGGTGTGTGTGTGTATGTGTGTGTGCGCTCAACGCCGGACGTTGTTATGGATATAATAAATCCTCATTTGTCCCCTCAGGTCAACTGCTGTGCTATTTAATTGGCTTCCAGGAAAAAAAAAATAATGGCAGCAGATACAGTCGGAACACAGAACCCGCTATAGACAAATCCTGTCCTCGAGCAACCTGTAGTGTCAACTTCTTTTTCTCCCGCTGCAGATTAGAACACACCTTGAATGTGCCTTTCATTTGGAGCCACTTTGCGTTTTCAAACCGTTTACTTTCTTGGCTGTTGAACAAATGGCTGCTGACGGCTAGCTCTTACACTCCTGCGTAATGAGCAGACCGGCCTGCTTGCCATCAACTGATTTGTGGAGTTGATGAGGACTTAGACGGAAGTGACAGAATGAATGCAGACATGGAGGGAGAGGAGGAGCATTAGGCTGAAAGAGACCCTTTTGCCTTTTGGCATAGGCATAGGCATACACCCCACCCACCCCCACCACTAGACCCAGCTGCAGCAGATGAGCTTAATTAATTGGAGACAGAGGTGTGCGTGTGTGTGCGCACGCACGTGTGTGCAATGAATAGGGTTGTTGACCCTCGGTAGTCAGCAGAGAGAGATGTGTTTACAGCAGTGGTTTTCAACCTTTTTGATACCAGGACCCGCTATTTATTCGGAATTTGAGCCATGGACCATGTTTGATGACATTTTAGCCCCACAGAGGCACAGACCCAAAGATAAAGGTTTGCTTTTGTCCACAATACCAGGCTGGATTTGGGGAAACAAAACAGTCAAATATACTGATCAAAATGACCATTTATCTTCTACGTTCTCTAGTTGTGTAGACTTTCCATCATTTAGTTGGGGACCACCTGGAACCCTCGCAAGGACCACTGGTGGTCCATGGACCACTGGTTGAAAGACACTGGTTTAGAGCTCCTGTATGCCACGATCGAATGGGTTCAATCGCCCGGGCGTTTCCTTTTTATTTAAGGAAAAATGTGCGTGGTCTCCAAGGAGGTATGAATATCGCGGTCTTCTCTCTCCTGTGATTATCCTGTCAGGACTCGGGATACAGTTCTGCCCTTATGTGCTGCACAATTGATCTTGATGTTTGTGGACGAGTCGACTCCTTGCCGGCTCACCATGTTCATGTGCTTCGGTTCTTTCTACTTATTTAATTTTGCTCACAGAGGAAACAGATTCCTTGGTCAGTGCAGCTAATACTCAAGCTAAATCGCCTCGCTGAAGGTTGTAGGTGACAGAATGACGAGTCTGCCGTCATGCTTCTTTTTATCATAATGGTGTTTTTGTCTTAACAGTGGCAGCGCTCCCTTTGAGGTATCAGCACAATAGTTACCATAGCCAACTGGCCTGGACATAGTGTTCTGTTGGTGTTCTCTCTCTTTCTCTCTCTCTCTGTCTTCGTCTCTATCACACAAATCCGTGAAAACCCAGCATGAGAATGACACCAGCTCTCTCAGAGAAAAAAAGACAGGACGAGCTGTTTAGAGAAAAAGAGCACTCTGGGCTCATCCTGTACAACTGAGAGCATGTCTTCCCTGAATCGGCCTGTCCTTGCCCAGAACAAAGTGAGGTGAGAAGTAGTACCTTGAACACAACCGACCAGCAGCCTCCAGCACTGCTCTGCTGCTATACTCCTTCTGTCTCAAGCAAGTTGGATTGTTTTTTTTAGTTGTTGCGATTATTATTCATTTTACTTTGTTTACATGCAATGAAAATAGAAAGGCTTTGTAGTTCTATTTTAGTAATTTCATATTAGGTAGGATGTTTCTTTTTTCCTTCCCCCACATTTTCCTGCCTTGGCATCCCAGTAGAGGTGGGCGCTCCAGATTATTTTGTCTTACTACGCACCCACAGCCGGTCTGCAGAGGCTGCTCTGCCGGTTGCCATGTTCTTTCTGTTTAATCCCCAACCTCCATCCTCCTTTTTTTTTTTTTTTCTTTTTTTTTTTTTTAAAAGGCCAGTTCCCTGTTTCTCTCTTCCTCCTCTCCCTCCAGCCTGCTGCTGACCGCTGGTTGGTTGGTATAGGGCATAGATGGCGTGCGATCAGATCAGCAGACAGATGGGCCCATAATGGTTGCCAGGTTTGATGATCTGTGGGGTGTTGTGTTCGGCCCACGCCAGCCTCACACCCAGTTTGGCAGAGTAGCGGTAGCAGTCAAAAACATGCACAAAACGGGAAGGAACAGACTCACAGGGACACTTTTATATATTTACACACACACACACACACACACACACACACACACACACACACACACACACACACACACACACACACACACACACACACACACACACACACACACACGATGCAAAACAAGGAGGACTAGATTTAGTCTGTTTTTGGTAGCGGTGTTCTGTAAACCCTGCAATCAATAAACACCATGTACACACACACAAGCATGTACACACACACACACACACACACACACACACACACACACACACACACACACACACACACACACACACACACACACACACACACACACACCTCTCTCTCCCCATTCCGCCTTTCCTTTTCCTCTCCTTCCCTCCCTGTCAGCAGTGTATGACAAATGAGTACAAAACGCCATCTGGCCGCATCCATCCATGTGTGCTTCTCCAATTAATGATGTTTACTCTCTGTTAGGCCTACCTAGCTGCTACCATTCTCCTCTTATTTACTCTTGATCCACTCCCTCCTCTCATCCTCCGCCAGTGCTTGGGACTCAGCCAAGTCTGTAAGGACAGGAAACTGCCTTTTTGTCTGATTGATTGTGCGCAGTTTAATGGATATTTTTAATACCTCCACTGGCAGGAGGTGCCCATACGCAAGGCAGTTCAGAAAGCGGCGCTGCTCATTGGGCTGTGTGTTGCGCTACAGTGCAGGCATTTCACAAAACGGCCACTTAAAATGATCAGCTTCTCCCAATTGAACAGCCCCCAGCTTCCAGTTTAACAGGCTAAATGTTATTGTTTTTCCCTGCAGCAGTCCTGCTGCCTTGAAAGCCGACACGATGCCAGTGGAATGCATTCCCCTTGTCTTTGACGAAAATCCAACAAATTGGAAAATGCGGGGAAAAGCGTTCGGCTTAAGTATCATTACCAGGTAACTGGGCTGTGCGGCTCAGTGTTTTCAGGCATTCATGGATAGATGTTTGTAGTCCACCTGGTGTGGTCTCTGCCTGCCTGCCACGTCCCCCCCCTCTCCCCCCACCCCCCCTTTGGGCTGTTAGTACCTTCATCAGGCTAATGAAGCAGCAGTATTGGATCATATTAACCTGCTGATCTCCCACCTCCCTGGACGCCGCAGTTAGAACGGTCCGGATCGCACTGCAGTACTCGCTCGCTCATTCACTCACTCACTGTGTGTATGTGCTCGTTTCTGCCTGCCATACAAGCCCATCCCACCTTCACGTAGACAGCCCCATCTCCCGCATGAATGTTAATCATCTTTTTAATTGGGTTCCTTGACTTTGTGACCTATGCTTGAGTCGCCGCTGCTGCTGCGGCTGCATCTCTCTCTCTCTCCGCACTCCACCCCTCCCGCTCTCTCTGTGGTTGTGTTTGGGTGGGTGGGGCGTGCGCACGTCTGTCCACCAGGGACGGGTGTAACATTTCCCAATTGGGGGGGCAGGAGAAAATGCTATGGGGACACCCCCATAGCATTTTCGGTTACAGGACTTACAGTATATTAGGCAAGTAAGCATCAATAATAACACCAGTTGTTGTTGAAGTTGCAACAGGCAAAGCATGCATAAAGATGAAGATCTGACTCGGAGAGTTTTCTGTTTTCAATGATGTAATGCTGTTGGTTTAGTGGAGTGTTTCAAGTCATTTTTAATACAAGCACTTTAATTTGAAATATCTTAGGTTGTTTTGCCTGCCATCGTGTTTGGTGGGGCAGTCAGGGTATTTAGAGGGCCCCCCGTCCCCCCATGCCCATGCCTAGATCCGCCTCTGGGGCCTGGGGAGAGACTAACCTTTGACCCCGCCTCTCCCGTCCACTCAGTCTCCTTCATGGCCTCACTCCAGTCTTCATCATATCACTCTCTCTCTCTCCCTCTGTCCACTCATTGGTCCGTCCCGTGTGCTGTGCTGTGCTCCGCGCCACACCCACGTGGCCCATGCATGCTGTGCTCCGCGCCACACCCACGTGGCCCATGCATGCAGACACGTACTCTGCAGTGCTCTGACACCATGGTCCCCTGAGAGGAGAGGAGGGCAGGGCAGGGCAGAGACGGGCCACTTGATTCCTTGTGAAGTACGGACCCCACCCCACCTCTTACAGTTAATGAACCGCCAAGTGATACGAGGAATTGAAATTGACCGCTTTCCGTTTTTTTCTCCCCCAACTCCGTAGGATACGGACGCTCGCACTTCCGACGCTGTATGTTTGCCTGTTTTGTTTCCAAAATCCAGCCTGGAATTGTGAACAAAAGCAAAAGAAATCTTTAGTTTTGGGGTTAGTGGGGCTAAATATGTCTCAAATGGTGCGCCCTGGTCTCAAAAAGGGTGAAAGCCACTGATTTTAGTTAACCCATGGATAATTATAGCATCACAGGCCACCTCTGCCCCCTCGCCAAACGCATAGATGATCAGGATGGGTCACTTGCTAAAATGGAGTGATGTACACCGCAAGCACAAACCGAGAATAAACAATAAAGGGACTTTCTCCTCAGACTGAGCCATCATCTGTAGCACAGTGGCAGGAGCTTCAAATAGCAGCCTGTCTGGTTGCAGGCTCAGGCACGGCCCTGTCTGGCATCTCATCACGCCAGCACAGAATGCTGGTGGGGGGAGAAAACAGAGAAACACAAAAACAAAACATGCACGCTGACACACACTCCAACACACACACACACACACACACACAGAGGCACGGTGATTGGCAAGGTATTGAAGGAACTCATTTTTTCCCTGTGTGAGCTTTCCATCTGGGAGGGAGCAGGTTGAAGGAGTGGAAGGCAGAGAGAGATGCATTTCTGCTAGAGAGATAGAGATAGTGATTATCGCTTCAGTGATGGTCATGGCGGGGAAAGCGTCTTCGGATCAGTTCTGTGATGTACATTAGGACGACGCCTGCTTGTCTTATGTTTTTATTCATGCGTTGTTTACTTCCTCCTTTCCCTCCTTCTCGCCCCACAAAGAAACAGACCCGTTCTTTCCTTTTTCACTCCTTAATTAGGGCTACTCTTTCAGACTGTGAATCATAAAAGACGGAGGAGAAAGAAACATATATTTTCTCCGATGCTGTGCTGCCATTTGTCATGTTCACAGTGGTGCCAGTATAAGGTTTCTACAACGCAGATGCATAATTTATAACAACAGGCGTCGCTTTGTTGTTGGTGTTTTGCCGTGCCTCATTTTAATGGCATTTATCTCACTAGGCGAACAGGAACACTCGCGCCTTCCACTGGCGTTTGCTCCCTCGCGCTCTGTCAAACGTCCCATCTCTCTCTCTCTGCTTCTCTCTGTCTCATTCTCTCTCTGCCTCTCTCCCGGTTTGCCTCGTTATTCTTGTGATTGTGGGTTGTTTTCTGTCTCTTCTCCATTCAAATGTATACACTATATCTGTGGACTTTGAAGGCCCTCGGCTTGCTGTGAATTAGAAAACCCATCACTGGGGCTGTCTGCTGTGCCAGTCACGCGAGACGACAGTATCTGCTACTGACGTCTTTGTGCAAAAAAATAAATAAATAAATAAAAACAAATCACGTCCTCATAAATCATGTTGGCATGCAAAAAAAAAAAAAAAAACACCCTCCGTTCTCTTTCTCTTAGAAAGTGTTAATGATTTACAAGCAGCACACTTAACATTGTGTTTTGTTTTTTATACATAACATACTGTAATAATATTCCCTCTGTGCCACTGTGCCAGGGCCCTGCCTCTGAGATTTTGGGTTTCTCGATGGCGGTTCCATTTGGTCTCCGCTCCGAGCGTCCTTCCCCCGCCGTCAGCCTCCTCCCAGCCTCCATCTGTCCGTCCCTCTCTTTATCTTCCGGCTCCGGTGCTCTCCCAGGGGGCAGACAGGTGGCTCTGACCTCAAGAGGAGGTACTCCCGGTGGGAAGCAGTCTGCCCCATCCCTGGTCTCCCCCTCTTCGCTCCCAGGGGCGGATCTAGGCATGGGCATGGGGTGGGCAATGCCCCCCTATAAATACCCAGGCTGCCCCCCCAAACACGATGCCATGCAAAACAACCCAAGATATTTCAAATTAAAGTGCTTATATTTAAAATGATTTGAAACACTACTACTAGTACTAACTACAATTTTGGCACCACTAAACCAACAGCATTTCATCATTGAAAACAGAAAACTCTCTGAGCCAGACCTTTAGCTTTATGCATGCTGCGTGTCTGTTGCAACTTCAACAAACACTGATGTTATTTTTGATGCTTTACTTGACTAATAAAAGCCCTGTAACCGAAAATGGTATGGGGGTGACTTCATTGCCTGTGGTGCGAAGCAACACGGGCGATGAAGCCGCCCCCATACCATTTTCTCTTGCCCCTCCAACATGTTCTCTTGCCCCCCCCCAAATGGGACATGTTATATCCACCCCTGCTCACTCCTCTCTCTCTCTCTTTCTCACACACACATACACACACTAATCCCCTGGCCCTACCGCTGACAGCGAGGCACGCTTCCATACACTGTGTGCAAGAGAGAGAGAGTTCTTTTGGAAAGACATTTCTGGACCCAGAGGCAGCGTCAAAAAACCCCATCCTGAGGTACACACATGGCAGGAGGAAAAACCTGGAGATGCTCCTCTTCCCTGATGGGCATGTGTGGAGGGGGAAAAAAACAAACACATGTAGGGTCACGATCTCACCATCTCTGCTGTCCCACTCCATGGCCTTTTGTGCTGTTTTCTTAAAGAAACGGGGTGGTGGTTGTACCAATAATTAAAAATCATAATTAGTGTTGTGATTTAACTTAACCCCATTGGCTAACCAGGGTCCACTACTAGGGCTCTGTACTAGGTCCCTAGTCTCTAGCCCTACACACATGGTCAGGAAATTGTGAACTTGATCTGCTATTTTTTTTTTTTGCTGAACGCCCCTTAGTAGGGATGTAGTTGGACTCATGGCTGTGTCCATTTTTAACTAGTCTGTTGGAGTGTAATGAATGTGAGGTAGATTTTTCCAAAATTGTGTCAGTGTGTATGTGTGCCACATGGAAATGGTCCGAAAGACTGCCCTACATAAAAAATAAAAAATAAAATTAATATGTGATCTACAAGCTGTGCATTGTGGCATGCGCTCTAGCTTGTAGAGCTTCTATCTTTGCGCATTTTGTAAAATGTCGCATGTGCCAAAAATGGTGACACCGGTTAGGGTTTTCCACTATCGGCATCTCTGCTCATGGAACCAAGTTACTTTTGAGTGTTACTGTTTATTCAACTCGACGGTCTATTTTTTTTTAAGCGCTGGTGTTGAATCACATAATTTCTTCAGTGCAACCATGAGAGAGAACTAAAGGGCACTGATGACGTGGAGGAGGAAGAGGAGACATGCCACCAGCACCCAACGTCTTTCATCTTCCCCTCAGTCTTTCCATTGCTCCCTGACCACCCTGGGACAGCAGCATGAGGCTCTAGACCAGAGGGAATGATTCAGGACTTCAATACCTCCTTATTGTCTCTGATGACTCATTGCCGAACAAAGTCCCGACCTCCCATCGCGATCAACTTCTGAAACTCGACATCCCATGGTGTCATTTTACCAAACCCCTGCTTTTTAATCAACCATGCAGTTATTTTTGGTTCCCGCCTCTCAATTCTCAGTTCGACTTTATTGGCATGAGAAAATGTACGTTTACATTGCACAGTACAACAGTAAATCAAACAATCAATCAAGCCAAAACAAACGATCAAGACAAAAATGATGTACATTTGAAGGTCAGAATCTTCAAAATGAATCGATTTGTATGTACTAAGTTCACTTGTTGCAAGAAGCATTATCCTCTCTCTATTTCTAGATAGCACGGTTGCTAATCCAGCTCATTCTAACCCTTGTGCCAAGGAGCCTCGGTTTCTTGTCCTTCCTCCCCTCATTTAGGTTCTAAACTTCCCAAGTGACTTTGTCTTTCTTCCACAATGTGTCCCCCCTCCAACCGCTTAGAAAGTAGCCCCACTAGTGCTGTCCTGTTAATTTAGCTTCTCATTTGTGTATGTGTGCATGCGTGCGTGTGACACAACTCTACCTGGGTCTCTCTACTCGCCCAGGTCCCTGCCCACATTATAAAATAACCTCTTTCCTAATCCACCTGGCTGTGCTGGGTTTCTCCAGGGGGGGTCTCTCTCTCTCTCTCTCTCTCTGGGCATCCTGGCCCAGTCTGGGGTAGGCAGAGGCAAGCTGAGAGGCCTAGGCAGCTTTAATCTGCCCTGGTCCTCCAGAGGAGGGAGAGAGGGGGGCCCTGCAGGCTCCCAGCCAATCTCTCTGCCTCTCTTTGAAGGTCCCCTTAATCCCTTTTTATAGTGGGGGCAAGGAAATGTAGTAATGTGTGTATTGTGTGTGTGTGTGTGTACTGTGCCCGCTTGTGTGCGTGGGTGAAGTGGGGAGTGCACTTTGGGCGCTAACCCCCTCCCAGTCCACTGCCAATATAGTCGCATGCACGTTTTGTTTCTCTTTAACTCTCTCTCTCTCACACACACACACACACACACACACACACACACACACACACACACACACACACACACGCACACGCACACGCACACGCGCAAACTCAAAAACATCCGTGCAGTGCACATTATCCATCGTCCACCCACAGAATGTTCTGGGCATCCCCAGGGCCCAACTTTGGCCAGGGTCTGACATCTGGGAAGTGCCCTGGGGATATATGTGTGTGCACATACACACACACGTGCGCGTACACACACACATTACAGCTTTCATCTCTGCCACTGTGTGTTGCAGCGCTCTGGGAGGAAAATAGGATTGCGTGGAGCTCTGCATTCAGAGAGCCCAAAGGCAACCCGTCACATTCAGCCTGCTACAGGCTGTGCTGGCGATACTTCACTCTGCCAAGTATGACTTCAGTCACTTCAGAAAACCAACTCCACTCTCTTCGCTCCAACTAGTCCACTCTGCCCACTTCCTTTCTCAAGTTCTCTCTTTCTTATTTACCTCCTTCTACGGTCCTTGTTCACTTAAGTTTTCACTTGAGGTAGTGGTGTCTGCTACTCGGCCGATGCAACCCAAAAGTACTATTACTTGGTATCGGGATCCAGCCCGATACTTTTAAATGAGTACTTTCAATTGCAAATGTTTCATCGCTAAAGAGCAAAATAATTTATAATTTAATAATAATTTAAAAAATAATAATATTGTTTCATTTGATACTTTTTTTCGAAATCATTTCAGGCTGCTGTTGTCATAATTGAACATATAAAATTTCATTAAAGTAAAGGGCATGACAATGAAAACAAATAGGATAAAAAGAGGGTCAAATAACCTATAACCTAAGTAGGTGGTTACTCAACAATCTGTGAGCACCAACGATTAAGTACTTGTATTTGTGCTTGGCCTTAAAAATATATTGCAGTGCCTTCTCTCGCTCATTGTCAATAGCAATCGTTGTTGGTATTGTATGGCATGTTATCTTTTCTTACATCTGCTACATATCATTGACTGTTTCTTTTATCTGGAGCTTGGCTTGTGCTCAATGCAACCAGGCTCACCAGCAAAAAAAACAACAACTGAACTATTCATTTTAGTGAAGGCATTCCACTATTCTACTTCCTCTGAAGTGTTGTTACAATACAAAAAAGGGCACTTTAGCAACATTCACTTCCCTCAACAAGCTGCCAGTATGAGCTCCTCTTTGATTTGTCTTCATAGCGGCCCTTTTTTTTTTTTTTGCTCATGTTCACAACTTTTCTTATCCCTGTCCATGACTAATGGCCGCCTGTGTACTAGTCCATCCTTGTGTCAGAGCCCTGTGGCGTCCTGACCCTAATAGCTAAGCACCTGTTTGCCAGCAGGATGGCGATGAAAGCACCGATCTGTCTCAGCCTCTGTGAAGTAACCACACACACAGATTGTTCCATATATAGTCTTCTGTGATCACATTTGATCCATGAGCACAGAGACAGGAGGGTTGTAGTCGAGGTTAGTTCTCTGACAGGATTGCAAGTCTGGCTCTTAACCATAGCAGCAGCGAGTTCAACCGCGCTTTGTGGCTTGGAAGATGGGTCTGCACAGTGCATCCACCCCTGAATCGTTCAGCTTCTCACTCATATCTTCTAAACAGGGTGACCAGACCTTGTGTTAGCTGGGGCTATCGGGGGCTCAGACCTGGGGTTACGTCCCAGTGTGGGCTCTTAAGGTATGAATTACAGGTCCTGGTGCTGGTTCACCAGAGTTCTCCAGATCCGCGGCTTTTAAGAGGAGGCCTCCGACCGTCGGCTCAGAGTTGGGGATCTCTGAATCTGATGCAAATCCCAACGGCAGTATTTAAAGCTCCCAAATCATCCGAGGCCAAATCCCCTCAAGATATTCCCTCGCTCGATTGGATGGTATTAAAGGATCACAGCAAACGGAACAATACCTCGTCTGGCGGGTCCGTTGGAGGAAGGAGGACTAGGAGGGGAGGAGGGATGAAGAGGAGATTGATGTGGGTGAGGTGGGTGGATGTGGGGCAGGGAGTGTTGTGCGGATGAGGCAGGCAGGCAGGCGACTGTTTCATATGGGAGGTTAGGATGACGGAGATAAAAAGTCAGAGACAGCTGTCTGTCAGGGCTTTACCGTGTTTGGGAGCTGTTGTGCTTACGCACCAGCATCCCGTTCATCTCTCTCAGCATCTCGTGTTTCGGGTTTCAAGTTCTCTTGTTTTTTTTTCCGCCTGCTGTTGTTGGTCCATAACATCATCCGTTTGTCAAAGCCGACACGGGGACAACCGGCTTTCATTACTTATCCAGCCGAATCACAGCGCTAAATCTGTATATATTTTCTAAGGTTTATATTTATACAAAGTTTAATCCCCTCCTAAAGCTGCTACATTAACATGGAATCCAATCCCGGTTTCTGAGGATAAACAAGAATCTCTCAGAATCCCCTCTGCCCTATTGTTCTACAAAACTGGAGACATTTTTGAGTGGTGCAGCCACTCCCAAGGAATAGCAATGTGTGTGTCCCTGTGTAGGGTGCCAACAGGTGACAACGTGGTTTGTCAAAGTTGTGGCATTTTTTTTATGCAACACCAGTACAGGGTGGTTTGCCGGGTTTATGTGTCTTATTTTGAAGCCACAAAATTAACCGAATGGAATGTAAACAATTAATTTTTTGACCATGAATCTGAATCTTTCTTGTTTTGGAGGGTGAGCTAGAGGGGTGAAAAAAGGGCAAATAGAAACTTTTTTCCCCTGTGACGTTTCTGGGTGGAACATTGCCTTTGTCTATACTGTGCGTCAGTTGATATTGATGGGGCTGCCACTGAGCACCAAGGCCGCCTGCTCCACTCCTGTCTGGCCCAATAAACGGCTGTAATAAGCCCCATAGATCCAGTGGCTGCAGTGCCCAATGCCAACCATCAGTGACTTTTACAGGTCTCTGACTACAGCCTCCCGCTAGTTATGGGTGGTGTAACTTTGTGGAACTTTATTTAAACACATGTAGAGCCACATTATGGATGTCCTCCCTGTCTCCCCATCTGCCGTCTGCATAGCGGCGTGACAGCACGACTCTCATGAGCTTAGCTGTGATGTAACAACGAGTGAAGAAGATGAAAGAGGCGAGTAGTATTGCATGGCTCTGGTATGGGCTGTGATTGACAGTAATGGGGCGGAGCAGCCGTGCTGTGTTTGTAATAATCTGACTGGAGCCAGGTTCGCTTCTATGCTAATGAGCTAGCATGTTGACGGTTTAGCATGACTAATAGTGCCTGCCTGCCTGCCGCTAACTTGACACTGTCTGGGAGTGCAAAAGGAGAGAGCGAGGGAGAGCGGGTTGAGTAAAAAGAAGAGGGGGGAAATAAAGAGGCTTTGTGGGAGTGTTGTGAAGGTTTGAGACATCCAGAGAGCAGAGTTGCAGGAGATTGCATTGTTAGTCTTCGGGGAAAAGGGAAAAATACAGTTTGAGGCCTGATTCATTGGTAGATGTGCTTGCAAGAGGCAAGTTGAAGACGAAAAAAATATCCTTTGAAAAAGCAGCAGGGGCTGATCTGAGGAGGAACAACCATTACGCTTAACTCCAGCTTCTTTCTCAAACGCTGCTGTTGATGAGAGCACGAAAAAATCTTAAACCTTTTTTTTTATCTTGCCTTTTGGTAGCCAATATTGATTCACAGCCTTGCCTTTTGAGAACATGGGGGGAGAGTTTGTTTTCAAATCGTTTGGGATTCAGTTTGAGACTTCTTTTTTTCTCTCTCTCTCAATCTGTTTACTCTCAATCCTCTTTACAGGTTTGCTGTGGTGGACTTAAATCGCCCAAACTTTTCAGTTTGTCAGTTAGTCATTTAGTTGGGAGGTGTTTTATGGCTGGCTACAACTATTCATTGCTGCCTCCATCGCTGTCTCCCCTCCCTTCTCTCTTTTTCTGGAAGAGTGTGGAATTGTTGATAAGTCGTCTTGGCAGAGCGGACAGAGTAATCATTTTCCTCCAGATGTTAGAGTTTGGGAGGGAACCAAAGGAGGGAGAGACGGCGTGGTGGGGGTGGGGGACTGACTGCAGCAGCGAGGAAAGCCAGCTGCCGTACATGCCAGTCGCCTCCCCCTCGACATGAAGTCATCCACTCCTCCTCCTCCGCGCCTTCTCTCTTCCTCTCCCTCATGTACCTCCTTCCTCCCCTCAGTGCTCGACTTCCTTCTCTCCTTGGCTTTTAATGTAGTGCTCTTCAAAGTTTATCATGTCACGGACACACTCAAACTGACTGTTTGGCCATCAATCCTCTTCTGACATTACATGTCAGACATCACAAGAGGACTAAAGAAATTAAAAAAGAAGAAAAATGATGATAATAATCCCAATTTTTGGAACATTGCAGAGCCCAACAAACCCAAGGTCTGCATGGGGGAACCACCTGAAACTCAATCATGGACCCCTGCCCCCTTCTGAACACACTTTGAGAACCACTGCCTTATTCAGACCAGTGCACTGTGCCGCCCTCCCCCTTCTCTCTCGCTTTCTCCTCTCTCCGTCTCCGTCTCCCTTCTCTCTCTCTCTCTGCCTCCCTCTCTCTCTCTCTCTCTCTCTCTCTCTCTCTCTCTCTCTCTCTCTCTCTCTCTCTGTCTCTCTCTCATATTCCCCAGTTCTCTACATTTCTCTCTCTGTCTCTGGAGACATGCAGGGCTGGCGGTGTTTACTGCTGAGGTAATTGGAGTAGTTTGGAGAGTACCTGACCCTGCCCAGACTCCGTCCGTCCGTGCGTGTGTGTGTGTTTGTGTGCGTGTGCGTGCGTGGGATTGATGTCGGGCAAAACCTTGTATCTCCATATTTCTTGCCCCATTTAGGAATTATAGCAATGTGTTGCATCCTGTCGATCGAATAAAGAAATGTTCTTTTTGCTATTTTGTGATGAACATGCTCAAATAATGGATAAAGTGGACAAAAAAAAGAAAATTACTACCAATAATTTGTAACTAAATCACTCCATGTTTTGGACCTAAGTTTTTCATCCGACAGCAATCGTGTGTGTGTGTGTGTGTGTGTGTGTGTGTTTGTGCGTGTGCGCGTGCATGTGCGCGTGCGTGATGACTGGCAGAGAGGTTGGTGAAGAGAGTAGCCCTCCAGCCACAGTGTCGGCCCACTAGGGAACGTACAAATTGGTTTTCTCCACCCCTCTGTCTTGTATTTTCTCTCTTCTTTTCATATTTCCTCACAGTTCTTCTCGTCTTCCCTTCTCTCTCTCTCTCTTGCGCACGCTCCGTCTCTACCGAGACTCAAAACGAAAATCACAAGTGATCTATCTTGAACTCACCCCTCCGCACATAACGCACTCACTCTCTCCCTCCTACTCTTTTTAATTCAGTCTTTCTTCCCTCCCTCCCTCGCTCTGTCTGTCTCTGGCTCGCTCGCTCGCTCTCATCGTCATTCTATCTCGGCAAAGCCGCCAGTCTCGGAGGCGCTCCTCCGTCTCCTCTCTTGCCAGATATGAACGAATTCGGGGCTCCGTGATGACTCGGCGCTGCAGACACGAGCAAAAACGCATCCGCCCTAATCCAGGCGCCTGTTTGTTTATCTGTGTGGTGATGTAGTAGGGGTTTTTCGGGGGTAGGGGGACTTTAAGGGGTCAGAATGAGGGTGTGTACTAGTATAAGCGCTGTCAGACAGCCCTAACATCTGTTTTTTATCATACGGAACATAATCATGCTAGATTTTTTTTTGTCCTCTTTCCTTCGTGGCTGTTGAACTGTACAGATGTTGAGCTGGGTGTGTGCCATTGGAATACAACCACCCTAAGGACTACTGTTTGTACTATCTAGACCATGCCCATGTAAACAGAGATGCTACATCTAAACAGACCGTAAATCCGATTTAGTTTTTCGGCACAATCTTGAGGGGAAAAATGTCACCACTTGTCCCGAAGAGGCAAAACAGTGACGCTATTTGTTATAGAACCGAGTAGGGGAAAAAGCTCCTTGCCCTGTTATGTATAAAACGATACAATGTGACATAACCCTGTTTATACCCACTCCAACTGTATATACTTTCCCCATTTTCAACTGTTTTTGTTTGACATTTGCTTTGGCAATGTGAACGTTTGTTTTCTCATGCCAATAAAGCTTGCTTTGAATTGAATTGTGTGCTTGAGTGTGCGCACAACCGTGCACCTATGCCTGCCTGCCGTGTCTGAGCGAGAAGAGGGAGAGAGAGAGCAAGAAGCATGACTGTGATTTAGCATCCACAAAGTTGTCAGGTAGGCAGTGGTGAAACACAGCACCCCCCCCGCACCCCCCATCCCTCCCTGATAGCTTTTACCGCTCTGCTGATTTCACAAATAGGCCTCATTGATTGAATCTGATTCCTGTGGATAGAGCAGCATTATTGAGTGGCTTTTCGCTGATAGACAGGAACGTGTGTGTGTGTGTGTGTGTGTGTGTGTGTGTGTGTGTGTGTGTGGTGGTGGTGGGGGGGGCGGGAGAGACAGGCGGATGGGGACAGTAAAGGAAGATTTCCTTTTCTCACCCCCTGTATCTGTAACCCAGTAAGCATTCTCTCCACCGGGAATCCTAGCAATCCTCATTGCCTCACCCCTGCTGCCTACACAACACACACTATTGTTTGTTTATCCTGTCGTCTTCACGCATGGACACACACACACACACACACACACACACACACACACACACACACACACACACACACACACACAGAAGTGGTGTGTGTACTGGCAGCGGAGGAGTAGGTTAATTATGATGACATCTTGAGTAAAAGCCATGTTAAAAGTCTCCAACTGCTCATCCTTCCTCCTCTTCATCAAACATTCATATGTGCTCTACCTCCCTCTGGCTGAGCTGCTCTGCTCACCCACAGCTGTCTGGTTAACCCAGTCCTCGCCGCCACAGCCCTGATTTACCACCTTGATTGAAAGGACATTACAGTCAGATTTGTGGTAGCACTTTAGCAGGGCGTATTACCGTAATTTCTGGATTATAAGCCGCACCTGAATATAAGCCGCACCAGGCTTATAGTCAGGTGCTTCATGTTAGAGCAGTGGTTTTCAACTTTTTCACAATTTAACAACATCTTCACCCCACAGACCCCAAAACTAAAGATTTCTTTTGGTTTTGTTCACAATTCCAGGATGGATTTTCGCAAACAAAAGAGGCAAAACATCAAAATTAGACCAAAATGAACATGACTTATGACTCATTAAGGGTGAATATCATAACTCTTGAGAGTGTAAACATGAAACCAAATGGACCCGCTAGGGTCCATTTGGTTTCATTTTTACGCTCTCCAAGAGTTAATCTGGTTAACCAATTTTCTATCATTTAGTCTGCGGAGCCCACCTGGAACCTGGAAAATCCATAGATTGGCCGCACTGCTGTATAAGCCGCAGGGTCAAAAGCATGTGAAAAAAGTAGCGCATATAGACCGGAAATTATGGTAGTGTGGTCTGTGCTACTATTGACGGACACTTGCTCGACTAACCACCTTTGTCCAAAGCTGTCGCAGAGATTCTTTTAAAAAAAGATATGCATTTTGGCATGCTCAGCCGTCCACCTGTTCTTAGACTAAACAGCCTCAGTTCTCTACGGTACTCTTGTGCATGGAGGAACTTTAGCTGTTGTTGAGGCCTGCCAGGGTGGGGATTGGGCAAGCATTGCTCTCTGCTTCTTTTTTAACGTATAATACAACCCATACGACTGGCACTGCTGCCTGCTCCTCTCTGTACCTCCTGTGTGCCACTGCTGCCAGCCAGCCTGCTGGCTAGCTAGCTAGCTAGTTGCCTGCAAGCATAGCCTGTTAGTAGCATAACGGTACTTGGAGTCTTGGATCGCTGATATCACTCCCGTAACGATTTGAAGATTGGATGTGCGTGTGTTTATGTGTATTCGATATGCCAACATAGTCATGAGAAGACTGACGTCACACTACAAACCAGTCGTAGACAGGCCTCTTGTAGAGCAATGAGCAACAGCACTAGTTTATGGTGAATACAGCCACATGTTTATACAAAATGAATCAAAGACATATTTTTTTTAAAAAAAGGAAAGTTTACTGGGGAACGGTCAGTAAACATCGGTCAGATAGTCATCACACAACCTTACTGCTTCCTATTCCTAAACCAAATGAAGGGTCTAATGCAGATACACACAGGAATGGTGGAGAAATATAACTGGATGGAGGGGAAAAGGGTTGCACACATTATGGTCGTGAAAAAGAGCAATGATCTCCCTGGCTGTGTGGGATCTTCCTAACAAACTGCGTGTGCTGATGGGATGTCGCTGTATCAGCGGGAACGGTGGGAGAGGGAACACACACGTGCACATACGCACAGCATTATACACACACACACACACACGCACGCACACACACACAGTACACGTCTCATCCTAGCTGCAGCAGCAGCATCTGTGCTCTTCCCCTCTCGCTGCCCTCTATTTTGCCTCGCTCTCGTCTCAACAGGCGCCGTGCCACCTATGCAGAGGTGGATGGATGATGGCACGCTCTTCCCCAGCGCCCATTTAACCCCCCCACCCTTCTAGATCCATCATCATACATCACACACACACACACACACACACACACACACACACACACACACACACACACACACACACACACACACACACACACACACACACACACACGCACAGAAACGTACAAGAACACAGTGACACCAGGCAGCTCTCATACTCGCACACTCGCATCGCAGCATAATAACAATAGACACGCACACATACTCACACTCAGACACACAGCCTGGGCTTGTCAAGGACATCCACACTGCTACCTGTTATTTCGTTCCTCTTGCTGCTCCCCCGCAAACCGCTTTCTTCCACAACTTGAATCCACTATTCTGTACATTTTTTTTTTAAAGCTCTACGTTCACACGTCGCTACTTGGCAAACCTAGTGCAGGCAGCTTCTATGGACACTGCAGTTTTGCATGGAGACGGGCAGGGCTCATTGCACCGTACTACTACACCTACAGTGTTATGGTTATACTACACTATGAAAAGTTTGATTTGTATGTGTGGGTGTGTGCGTGAATGTGTGTGTGTGAGAGCATATGTGCGTATTTCAACCTGAAGATGTGATCGTAGCCCTATTCTGTGATTTTTTTTTTTTTTTTTCAAATAAAACCATAACGGTGCATTCCTGGCAGCAGAGTCTTACTCATCTAAACATGTGTCTATATTCTTCAGTATATTATGTTTTTGTTAAATGCTTATTTCACTTTCAAGCATGACTTGAAAGTAAGTAATTGATATGGGTTTATGGGCACTTAATAAAGATGAATGCATTAGCACTAAGTTGGAACCTGGTACGGACATTGCTATTGGCAAGCGCCGGGTATCCCACTGGATAGAGCCGCTGGATATTATGATCCATGTTTAACTCCCCAAAGGTGAATACTAACGGCTATGGTTTCTAAAGCTCTGCATACAGGATAGAAGGGCTTCATTTGACATGTTGTCAGCCGCCTCCCCACGATGTATAGCGAGTGGATTCATGTTTATGTTGTGCATTTTCTCCTCACTTCAGTCATTTCTCGGTTTTGGCTGACTTCCAAAGAACCACTGACACAGTTTTGGGAGAGAGTGAGAGGGAGAAAGAGAGAGAGTTGGAGACCAAGGGAGGGGAGAAGAGCGATGGTACTGTAGACAGACAGGGGCAGGAAGAGAAACAAAATCTCTCTCTGCCCTTGATGTTGAGTCATTTATCTGCTGTATTTGTGTGTCTGTTTAGTCTTTTAGTTTCTCCTTAGCATTACGTAGCTCTTATGTAGACCTGTGTCCTCATTGTGGGTTTGGTTTACCTCTGCTAAGACAACATACAATAGTCTTAAAACTGGTGATGTTGTGGTTTTGCGTTCTGATGTGTACACATTGTTTATTTGTTTGTGTATGCAGTAGTAGTGGCAGTACATTAGTGATTTTTACCTCTCCTTTGGGATGGGTTAGCTTGCTATCGCAAGTCTTGTTAGCTACTCAGGTCATGGGTGTGGGTGTGTGCATGCGTTTTGGGAGTTAACTTCTGATATTTGGCTGATATTTGGGAAAACACATTGAGTACTACATCCACTGGCTGGATCAGTGCTTTAACACTGTCCTTAGTACAAGAAAGGGAAGTGCAAGAGAGACTCAACACTTTTTTTCTGCTAGTAATTTTACGTGGAACATTATTATTTCAAAGAGCCAAATTTATGAGGGGGACATTATAGATCGGTGCACAGGATATGGCCAGTTCGTCTGCCGTTCACCCCTGAGTAAGATGACAGCCGCGAAAGAGTCACTAGGTGACTGCTCTGAGAGGTGGAATATACGCTGGTTTGCACAAATATGCTATTGGGGACAAGGAATAAGAGATGCAAGCAATTTGCTCTTCTCTAAGCCTCACCCTTTTGGGTGGGGTTTGCTCACTCTCCAATGGCAATCCAAATATTTTAGCAACTGTTGCTGTCCAGGTCAAGCTTTCCTGGTCAAGCTTTCCTCTTCCAACGTGCCTATTGGACAAGGCCGGGTTGGGGAGGGGCTTAGTGAAGAGCTAATTGAAAGAAATGGATAGAATGGATGTCTATGAGTGCGATGCGTGATACTGTGTTACTTCGGCAAAGTGGTAATTGCGTTAAGTGGGAACTGTGAAGTGAACCTGACACATCTGCACACACATTGAATGCACACTGTGGGTCTACTGTGGATCTATAGCCTTACTCTTTATCAGACTCACTTTTTCTTTGTGTATGTTTCTCTCACTATCTCTCAGTCATTCACACAGACGCACACACACACACACGTCCTACACACACACACACACATACACACGTCCTATACCTTGAAGAAGAATCTCAGGGGAGGGCTTAACTCTGAACATCTTTCCTGCGTTGCGTCTTGAATAGGACGGCACACTGCTGCTGTACTGTGAATTACTCCAACACACACACACACATCAAAGTATGTGTGCTCACATAATACACGTGTGTTAGAAATAAATGTCACTGTTCTAGTTTTCATTTATTTAAGACAAAATATTGTTTTGGAAAATGTAGCATCCTGTGCTCCGCACTGGTGAACAAAGAGGAATAAAACAATATGTTAAAGAATAAATGAAAAACGTATAAAGAGTGGGTGTTTTTGTTGAAACTATCATGGTTAAAATCAAGTTCTAAGTTATAAAGGGTTCGTATAGGAAGGGGGCAGGGCAGCTAAAATGAATATCAAATATCTAAATACTGAATCAAACAACTTATAAACTGTCTAGGGTGTTCACATGAGTCGAACACCCCAGAGTAGACGATCAAATGACCAAAACTTCTCGCCTGTCTGTCTGTCCGTCCGTCGATCCATCCTTTCTTCTCTGCCCTTCAGATTTCAGAGTGGCTAACACACAAGGACCTGCTTAAATTATGATGTATTACCTGGAAAATCACTGGGGCTTCAGCGTTGTCATGGTTATTGAGTGCTAGCCAGCTTCGGGGGAAATGGAGCGGGTGGAGAGAGGAAGTGAGGGGGGTGGATGGGGGGTGGATGGATGGATGGATGGGATGAGGAGTGGGAGGAGGAGGGGGTTCTATCTTAATTGCTTTCCGTGAATAATTTCGGTCTCCTAATTTGGCAATAATGATGGTGGCTGCTGCTTTTGTATTTATTTATCCAAACATTAATTGACGGGACTGACATTAGCCAGGGCGGTTATTGCGCATTTGATTGCGCGCGAGGGAACAAAGGAAAATTACAGCAATTATCGTCTTGATATGGATTATGAATATGCATTCTGGCTTCTTAACGTCTGTCAGCGGTTTAGCGACGACAGAAAGCTCTCTGCCGCCGCGCAGGCCTGCTTCTGCTTATCGCCATCTCTTGTTTTTCGCCTCGAGGCCCCCTAGTACCAACGCAGCATCTCTCACCCCTGTGCAACTGGTGTTGGTAGAGAACAGACCAAAGGCTTTAACCCATTTTTCCCCTCGATTTGAGTTTCTGACACCAGATTATACAGTAGTTCCTGACACCAGATTATAGCTGCAGCAACATTCTAGCTTTTGACGCTAGATTCTACAGTAGTTTCCGACACTAGATTCTAGTTATTGGCACTAAATTATAGTTTCTGATGCTAGGATCTACTTTTTGACACTAGAATCTAGTTTCTGACGCTAGAATCGAGTTTTTGACACTAGATTCTATAGTTTCTGACACTAGATTCTAGTTTTTCTGAAAAATCTGTGTTCCTGTGTCACTGATGCTAACATATTTCAAGCCAAGGACCACCAGAATTATGCATATTTGGCAGCAGACCCCCATCTGAAAACATGTTGTTTTAGGGATCCCCCAGAAGCAAAATATGAGTTAAAAATGTTTGCTTCCAAAATAATGTATTAAGAGATTTGCAGAACTACAAGCTCATATCGCGCCACTCGGTGGCGCGATATGAGCTTGTAGATCTGCTATTTTTCAACATATAAAACACCAAAACTTGTTCAAAGGGTTAACTGCATTTAACTCTGTCCCCTTTACCACAACTCTCAACACTGATTGCCTGTCTCCAAAGGCCTGTGAAGGGGGCATTAATGTCTTTATTTATGTAA
Source organism: Benthosema pterotum (assembly GCA_039105355.1). Taxonomy (NCBI): domain Eukaryota; kingdom Metazoa; phylum Chordata; class Actinopteri; order Myctophiformes; family Myctophidae; genus Benthosema; species Benthosema pterotum. The sequence continues at coordinate 13,654,391 of CM076980.1, read as the reverse complement.
TTAGTGTGGGGATTGTTAATGCACATATTTATAGTTGTTTTCATGTTTTTGTCTTCCAGGCGGAGGGAGAGGATAATTTGAAGAAGATGCAGCTGATGGAGCTGGCCATTCTCAACGGGACATACAGAGACACTAACATCAAGACACGTAAGCACGCACACACATTTCACTCTCTACACACACACACACACACACACACACACACACACACACACACACACACACACACACACACACACACACACACACACACACACACGCGTATCTAAGCAGGACCGTATAGATGTAGAATACACAAGTCTAATCTGTTAATCTCACTCACCAAATTGAAGACGAAATGCCAAATAATTTGATCACTTTACTGATATCACTGTGTACACACGACGTCCTTAAAGCTTTTCTCGGAAACCATCTTACAGACGTTCACTCAACCCAATCAAAGAACACACACACACAGAACAGCACCAATCTCGGTCTTTGCTATCTCCCCATCTCTCTCCATCTCTCTATCTCTCTCTCTTCATACGTCCCCTCCATCCATCCGTCCCCTTCCCCTGCCATCCAAATGCAATTGCTCTGCGTCACTCCTAAGATGGGTTCCCTCTCTAAGCATTCAGTGCACTGCCGAATGATGATGAATCCCACGCGCTTGTCTCTGTGCATGACAGTAGCTGTACACTGTAGCTCACGCATCCACACTGGTCTGGTTCCTTGGGGCCATCCAGATTATGTTGTTTCCTTGGTCCCTCTTGTGTAAACGCATAGCCCATGGGGCATAGCCATGGCTGCCAGTGCCATGTTTTTTTGGTTCCGTCCATCCAGACCCCATTCACTCCCTCACCCCACATGTTGATGATTCACCAGGATTCTGGATGACTGTATTGAGTCTAAGCTCATGATTGCTGTAAATATTTTTGGAAATATCTATGAGCCAGTGGCATTTCTAAGCAATTTGGAGCCCTAGGCAAGATTTTCCTGTGATCTCCTGTGACATCACACCTATGACAGGCACAGTAAAATGGCAGCCCCCAAGGAATAAAAATATGAACTATATTTAACCTAAAGAACACATTGTGTTTTAAATGTTCAATTCTAGTTATAGAGGACAAGTATAATGTATTTATCCATATGAGGCTTATTAGCCTGGGATCCTTTTAAAGCATGTCTGGTGGTTGCCCCGGTGCCCCCCCCCCCCTCCCCTCATGGCGCCCCAGACAACTGCCTAGTCTGCCGAATGGCAAAAAACGCCCCTGCTATGGGGGAAGATGAATGGGATGGACTGAACCAGAAAATGGCTGCCACTGCTATCCGCCCAACGCTAGGCCCAAAGCCTCTGTCTTTGGTGGCTGCTTGGTGCTGGTATTGGGACCCTTGCTCTATGTTGTTTACTTGTGTTTTTTTCCTAATGATAATACATTTTGAGCTAGTTCTTCTTTTTTTAGATGCCATGGTTCAAGTTTATGAAATAAAGCAATTGGCTGTTTAATAATATAGACCTAAGCAATTTAGGGATGAATTATTTACCGGTATCGTTATTATGACTTGACCATTGTATTTGTAATTACATTGTATTATCTACTCTGTGAACCATTCATTCTGGCAACGCCTTGGATATGTGCATGTGTTGCAAATTATTCCCGTTGGGCCAAAGAACCTTGTATGTCCACAACTATAACTCTTATAAAAAATAATAATTGTCACGTGATGCAATACATCCAATGCACTAAGTATAAGTGATCACAATTAGTGACAAATTGTGGTTGTCATTGCTTATATAAACCCCAAATACAAATACAACCACTTTGAACCTGGCTCCCGTATTTAAGGGAATTTATTTATTTATTTATAGGAGGAATAAACGTTGAAATCTGGACTGGAGATCCAAGGTTTTTTGCCTGACGGGGACAAAAACGCGACACCACTTGGAAATGCGTTTTATCTGTGTTTCCCAAACAGAAATGGACTTCCTGCCGTCCAGAGGAGTAACGTTTACTGAAATGCCTAACGGCTTAGGAACGACACATCAGCATTATGACCACATATCAAATTCCAAACCCCCGATGTGCGATCCCAGCTCTCCTCTTCACGGTGAATTGATCCATTTCTGTTTGTCCTCCTCCTCCTCCTCCTCCTCTATCCACGTGTTGTGAAAACCTGTTTTTGATCACATACTATACTGCAATACATTGATGTGTATGTGCCTTAGTTGCCATGGTGATTGGTATGCTTGATTTTTTTTTCCTGTTTTAGCCTTGCATTGGGATGATTGCAGTTGCTGCATTGTATGCTTTTTGGGGGGGGTGTTTAAAGGGCTTTTTTTTGTTTTGTTTTGTTCTGTTATTTTGCAGCAGATTTGTGGCTTCTGTGGGTCAACACTGTGATCATTTGCATGGATTAATTTCCCTTTTTGCTCCTCTTCCCCTGTCCTCCCTGCCACTCCTCCTCCTTCCCTGCTTTTTGTATTTTCCCCTCTTGCTATTTTCCTCTTCACCTGTAATTATAATCAACTGCACCTCCACCACCACCACACTTTTGTCTTTTCTCTCTGTCTCTCTCTCTCTCCCTCTCTCTCCGCTGTCCTTCACTCTCTGGCTTATGGCAGCCCCCCTTGCGTTTTCTCTTGCAGCGGCGGCAGCGGCCGCCCAGGGCCAGCGCCTCATAGCGGCCGGTCCCCCCGGCCAGGTCTTGCCTCCGCAGGCGCACATGAGGCCCCCCACGCCCGGCGCCGGCCCCATCATGAACATCATCCGGCCGGCGCAGATGGCCACCATGCTGCCCAACGGCACGCCCGCCCTGATGCCCCCCGGACCGGAGGGCGGCCTCATCTACACCTCCCCCTACGACTACCCCTACGCCCTGGCGCCCACCTCCCTGCTGGAGTACCCCATCGAGCACAGTGGGGTTCTAGGTAAGAGACCCTGGGGCAGCATGGGCGCAGCGGCGGCCGCCGCCGCGGGCTTTACTACTACCCCCCAGCCGGGACAGGAGGGCTTGTTTTACGCCGGGGCTGGGATGCTGGACGCGGCTTCCATGAGCCACAGTCAGGACTTTATGAAAGGTAAATATGTCGTGTCCACCTGAAGAGTGAAAACAAAAACAAAAAAACACAAAAACAAACAAAAAAAAGAAACAGACACAAGGGTGGAGGTGATGGTGGTGGTTGTTGGTGGTCCATGGACAAAGGCAAAGGGAGGAGGATCTTTTTTGGGGGGGTAAATTTTTTTTTGTTCATTCAAGGTCTTAAAACGAGGCGTTTCACTTCCCCAGTTAAACAGTCAATACTCTCAGGATGGTTCTGCCCCTGCAAGGTTCACGTCGAGAGGGAAGCGCCGGCGTGCGCACGCTAGAAACGAGACGTGCTCGCACGCACGCACGCATACAGGCACGCACGTGTGTGTGTGTGTGCACGCGCACACCACTGCCTGCACTCTAACCCTTTCATGCACTGGCCTGGAGGCACATCCAGTCTGCCTGGTAGATCCCCTCGGATTTCTGAAGCTTTTGAAATCATTCCTTTGTGCTGTCCTCTGCAGGCAGGCCTTGATGCCTGCAGAAAGTCCCTCTCCCCCCTCTCTCTCTCTCTCTGTCTCTCTCTCTCTCACCCTCTCCCCCGTTGGGGATGTTCATTAAATTCCTTTTCTTTTTTTTCCCCTCTCTCTCTCCTGCCAGCCGCTATGCCTCAGTGTCTTAGTTTTCACCCCTATTGAACTCCAGCCCCAGCGCTAATACCTGACATTCCCCCTTAGTTTGTATGTCAAGCGTACGCTTAATGTCAAACACACACACACTCCACAGTGCTTTAAACTTCAGCACATGCCAAAGAGAGAGATATATAGCTGACCACATATACGGTGTATGTTTGTTTGTGTATTGCATTATAGATATAGACAGATCACCAATTGTCATGTCGGCATGACAATCCTGCAGCGCGAACCAGATGCCTTTTATTGCTGGGTGTTCGCCTACCTTTAACGGTGCGTTGCGCCTCAGGTGTCGACAGCACCTTTTGAACACACAAAGTGCTATTCCCACTGACCTGTGTGCGAGTGTGTGCACGTGCGTGCGCGTGTGTCGGAACAGAGAAGAGCAGCTGACTGGCTTTTCTCTCTTTAACTCGCCGGGTTACACCAGCTTAGTGCATTTTATTTACTCACGCCATCGATCGGTGCCTTGAGCAACAGAAGGCCCCAGTGGAACACACACATACACACACACACACACACACACACGCACACACGTGCCTGCATGTCAGTGTTGCCAGATTTCTCACGACAAATAAGCTACCGGCGTCTATGAGGACAAGCCCAAATGAAGCGACTGGCTACATGAGTACGAATGCATATTCATTTGGGCATCCTTAATTGTTGCATAAGCAATAATTAAAACATTTGGAAGGAAGCCCAAATAAGCAGCCACACTACACTGGCCCCAAAACGTACAACCCAATATAACACGATATTCATTTGCTACTATACCTAGGCACTCCTGCTTCAGAGTAGCATGGAGGTGGCTCTGTACTGTAGTGAAGTCAGTCAGGTCTTGGATGTAGACTCCCCTGACAACCCCAGAATAAAACATTTTTCAAACTAACTCTTTCAACTTCTTTCAAAAGGGGCTCCCCTTCCTTTTTATTTATCTTTTTCCTTTCCCCTCTCGCGTACTGCATCAAGTCCTGCGTGTAGTTTTCTGTTCCTCCCAGTCCGTGCTGCATCGGGGCGTTGTCACAGTGACCCATGCTGTACGGCTCCAATGGCCCTGCCCACCATTTAGCCAATGAAGGCTCCGCACACAAATCTCTGTAAAGGCTTTCACTGTAATGAAGAGAGGCGAAATATGGCAGTAGCAACATCACTCTTCAATCCTTGGCCACGTACCAGAGCCGACAAGGGCCATCCTTCCTGGCAGCAAAACGGAATCTAAAATATTGACGCCGTTGCATAAAAGCTGGAGAGAGAGAGAGATGACCTCCAGAGTGCTAGAATGGCTAACCCTGTGCAGAGTTCCTTTGCTAGCATTTTGCAACACTTAGTTTTATTTATTTTTTTTTTTTTTCATTTTTCATATGAAGCCGTCGCGTTACAGCTCTGCCTTCTCCATATTTCACATCTCTGCAATCTCAGCCTTTTAAGATCTAAATTTTTATGCTAAGGCAGGCACACCCGGCTCCCTCCGCCCATTACAGGAACCTATAGCCTACAGACGTGTTGACACACTATAGTTTGGTTTTGCCACTGAAAGATGCCACACAAAAGTAATTTGTAACAAATTACAATTGCTAAATGACTTCCTCAGTCATTAGCAAGCAACCGATCATCTGAGGACCTTAAGAACTGGATGAAATGACAGATTAGGATTTGACAGGGAGTGGTAGACGGCGCTAATGAGGCTAGCAGGTATAGTCTGACTATGTTGGCTCTGTACTTTAGCTTTCTTCCCTCTACAAAGAATACTTTTTACATATTGGAGTCCATATCCAAGTGTGCAGCGTCCACATTGCCCTCAGTATTGGCTGCTGGGTGTTCAAGTGGTTCTTATTAGTTGAAATGAGAGGATGGACTTCACCTAAATGTTCCTCAGCCTCTCCCTCTCTGGATCCACATGACGGGAAGAATCACAGTATTTTTTTGTTGATCACCTGAGAGCCTTTTACCCCCCCACCCACTCACCCACCTGCCCGCCTGCCCCTCCGATCTCTGAACAACCCTGAGCACTGTGGAATTGTTGTTACCCTAAGTTATACATTTCTAAATATCAAGTTAAAAAAGTGTACTATATTTCTTTTCTACCGCATTTTTTTAGTCGTAAAAAAAAGATGTCTGTATCGTGTCTATATGTATTATATTCTGAATAATGTTATTGTCCTGTGTATTATTGTTGTATAAGCCGAGCAGTATAAATGACGTGGTTTAAGAAAAAAAATGTGAATGTGATTTACTGTAAAAGATGACTGTTTTGCTTCATTTATATGACGTCGTATGGCGGTGCTCACGTGTCCGAAAATGGCAGATCTACAAGCTTGGAAAAAAAAAATCCCCTGCTATTTTCAGCATGTGACGCCGCCGTGCGATGAAGTATAAGTCAGGCTTTTTTTTCTCCCTCAAAGTGAATGGTTTCTAACCTTGTGGACCTGTTGCGATCTAGGTGCAATGGCTACTAAAGTGAGACGGCATGACACGCGGGTCCATCCTTACCAAAGGATTGTGACCGCTGACAGAGGTCAGTTTAGTCTCTTTAAGACACACTCTGCTATTCACTTCTATTGCAATGCTCTGTTTAATGCCTTGATGATGCCTTAGTCAGGAATTTATAGTGTCTGTTGTTATTATGATTATGATTATTATTATTTCTTCCTACCACCAACTTTCCTACCCCATACATCCACACACCAGCCAAACGGTTGACTGTGGTTATGCACATGTTGTTTACATTACAGTGTTTTCGTCTAGATAGATTATAAGTATATACATTTTGAAGCCCAGCAAAAGCGATCTTAAAAAAAAAAGAGAAATCATTGGTTGTGCATGGTAGTGGGCCCAGGACAGGTAGCACCTACACAGGCAGTGTTTAAGCTATTTTATGACATTCCTCTGATGTGAGATTAGAGCCTAAAAGAGGGCAGACTTCTGTTTCCATACATGATTTATCTCCTGTGCTCATAAGGAGCTCTGGAGTGAAGCAGCTGAATATTGTACAGCTCAGAGAGGAGAGAGAGAGAGAGGCAGAGTAGGGCAAGAACACCACCAGTACACCGTGAAATCCTCAGTGTTCATTTAAACTCTTACAGAGGGCACAAATGCACCCACCCATCGACACGCAAGGGTCTATCCGGGTCCAAGGGGACGCGTAAGGGTCCATCTGGCTACGTTAGTACGACTCTCTGTAACTCAGAGAGCAGCACAAGTGGATAAATGAACACGGAGGATTTCACTAGACTACCTGCTGCCTTGTGTTCATTTTTGTTTTCCTCTTGCCTCTTATGAGTTTGCATTTTTTCCATTTTTATTATGGATTTTATTTTTGCTATGGAAGACAAACACACGCACAGACATAAGCTGAAGTAGCTTGCAATTCTCTCCAGTGTATTAAAACAAAAAAAAATATATATAGTATATATATATATATATGAAATAGGATATTCCAGACAAAATATTTTTGTTATGCTATTTCAGTTGTACACGAGGTACTGTCATTTTATATTTGAACATTTTATAGCAAATGTATTTATGCTCCTGTATATATAAATATATTATAAAATATATAAATATACTTATATATATATATAAAAATAAAAAGAGAATCAAACAGCGATTCATCTATTCATTGCACATATCCATAACACCTAGTCACTGTTACCCATTGCATAACATTAGTTACCTCCAAGTCCTCCTTACCACTAATCACACTGTGCGTAACTTGCATTCCAACTCGAAAGAAACTAAAACACTAGATATTTGTTACTATTTTATTTGTCTGTCCGTCCGTTTTGTGACACCTCTTTGCTTCTTGTTTGTTGGTACTTGGGGGCAATAATGTAGCGCTTGAATGAAACCCACCTTTATAGCAAACTGATTGAGGGTTGGGTTGGGGGTGCTTGGTAGTTTGTGGGGTTCATGATAACAGCCTGCGGCGTCATGATTAAAAACCTAGACGTAGGCGGGGGTTTGGTCTCTTTCTTTTTAGGCTGGAGACTAGTAGGGGGAGCCATAGCAGCCACATTAAGAGATTGCATTCATTTTATTGTTAAAATGATGTCATTCCAGTCTCTTCTTGCTGACACTAATATCCTTTCTATCTTTTTTTTCTGTTTGTTTTTGTTTTTTGTTTCTAACCACCTAGCCGCCACCGGCAACTAACACATGACCTTCTGACCTCTGACCTCTTCACCCAATGACGAGCTGCCCCAAGCCTGCCTGCTGATCAGTTAACTGGTAATTGCCTTTTGCTAGCCTCTCGGACGCAAGTGTGAAAGAAAGAGAGAAAGAGAGAGAGGCGCCTGCCCCGTTACAGTTATACCCTAACCTGTTTTGACGAAAGAAACAAACAAAAAAAAGACGACAAAAACAAAAAAAAAGAAATGAACACAGAACCTTCATAGAAACCAACGGGAAAAAAAGACAATTTGTGGATTTTCATTTGTTTTATTTTGATTTTTTTTTTTCTCTGTTGAGTTTAATTCCCATTCTTTCTCTTTCTTTTTCTTCATGAAATCATATCCTGGGTGGATGTTTGTTTTTTGACTCATGAATCTGCACTGAATTATATAGCAATAAAGACCCCCGCCCAAAAAAACCCACCCTCTAACCCCAACCACCACCACCCTCCCAAAACCCCCTTCTAGAATGTTGTGATTTGATGACCTCGTCCATATAAATTAATGCTACGAATGGGAGCCGAACCCCCAAAACCCATGCTGTCTCATAATGATGACATCACTCATGTGTAACCCCCGTCTCCTCCAAAACAAACAAGAAAAAAATGAAATGAAATAATAAAAAAAACTCCTCAGAGCCCCTCCCACCTTCCACTCTGGTCCAACACCTGCTTATTAAGAAAAAGAAATGGAAGGAAAGAGAACACTCACACCGACTTTGTTTAATATCTGTCTTTTGTCATTTTAATGTACAGTAGTGATGTTATTGAGCTCTGAAACATAATTATGAGCCGACACATTCTGGGTGTGCTGCTGAAAACAGCTGTCTGTTTATTTTTTTTTAATGCATGGCTAAATTGATGCAAATGGAACTTTTTTATGATTTCTGTGTTTGTTTCCCCTCTCTCTCTTTTGAGTCATTTTTCTTTACTTTAATTTCAATGCCTCTGTTGTTCACATCTCACTAATTAACATTGTTTTTGAAGGACTAGCGAGAAGGAATAAAAACACACACAATGAGGTTATTAGATCCGAGAAAAGGCAAAGCTCATATGAGAGTTTTGGTCAGGCCAGGTGGATGATATTAGGAAGTGGCTAGGAAAGGCCAGGATGGGCAGGGGAACGATTTGGGATGAGAAGTCCACATTTTTATTAATACTATTTTGAACGTAGGACGTGTTGCTGTTTTTTGGGGACATTGGAACAGTACATATAACCTGCTAGCTACTGACCATAACTATGCCCCCCAACCCCCACACTGCATCCATTATACAGTGCCTGATGTATTTAGTCAAAAGTATCTCAATGCATTATGAGCTGTGATCTAAAAGACAAAAAAAAAGTATTTAGTGTGCATATTTAGCCAAAGGGTTACCTATTGAATTATATCTATAACTTGGCTCTCTTGGTCATTTTAGAGTTTGGAAAGGGTGTGAAGTTGTGCCTGCATTGAGCTGGAAAAAAAAAGTCAGCCAATCATTTTAGATGAAGATTGTTCTCTCGTCAGTGCTCTAGCTACCCCATGAAGTGACACAAACGATAATTAACACTAATTAACGCTTAATTTATGCTCCGTCGTACCGAAGGTGTCACAAAGCCTAAAATCACCGATCTGCATGTCGTAACACAGCGCGTCACAACCTTGATGCATGGTGAGCTCGCAGATGGGAACATTTTTGGCCGTACAACAGCATATAAATTGGGCTCAACTCAACATGCTATACAGTACATTACTGGGCAGGGAGGTTTTGCACATTCACGCTTTCCTCTCTTTAATTTCTGCCTTTGTCGTTTGGACTTATTTTGTTTTTGTTTTGATTTTCTCTCTTTTTTTGTTGTTTTTTGCATCTCAGCATTTGGCCAATTGGTGTTTTGTGTGTTTGACTTATTATTATTATTTTTTGCTTTTTCACAATAATAATCAGGTTGGCATGATAATAACAGGTTGACCTTGCAAATGAGAGAAATACATTTTACATCACTTTTATTAATCAGTTAACTTTCTCACACTTGACAAATCGTTTCAAAAGTAAAAGCGCATCCACAATGTGTCACTCCGTGCGCGTGATGCTATTCCAGCTCCTGAGCCTGTGGGCTTTTATTTTTAAGTATTTTCTCAAGAGAAAAAAAAAATAGGATGTGAAAGCCATGCCTGCCTGTTCAAATTGCTTTATACATACCTGTGACATATATATATATATATATATATATATATATATATATATATATATATATATATATATATATATATATATATATATATATATATATATATATATATATATATATATATATATATATATATATATATATATATATATATATATATATATATATATATATATATATATATATATATATTATAATGTAGATACCTGTCATTGCATATATATATATAAATACAGAAGAGAACAAAATTAGACAATTTTACAGGGTGCTGGAGAAGACAAAAGAAAAATATATTTTTGGCAATTTTAGCTTTTTATACTCAAACTTGCAGTTACAAAATATGAAAAAGAGAAAAAAAAATAAGTGGGGGGAGTTTAAAACAGTATTTTGGGGGAGGGAGGGTGTTAGGATGAACGCTGTGTTACCATGGCTATTATTGGCTAGGAAAATGAAGACCAAAACAGTGATTACTCTATAGGGATGTTATAAGAGCCAGGTTGTGCAAAGAGAGTTGGACAAACATCCAGAGAAGTTTAAAAACAAAAAGAGTCTAGAAATCAAAGTGCCTTATCGACGGTCGTTTATGTTTTCCAAGTATTAAGATTATGTTCAATAATATCCAGCACCAACGGGGATGGCGCAGTTAGGAATGGCTATAAGTGGGTACGCACTCCTAAGATTTGAGCAGGGTAGCTCCTGCCATGTTGCAGGGCTACCGTAGTTATTCTATGCAAAAAGAATAGCAGTCGTTTGACCAGCTAAACATGTGCCATGGTTTTGTCTTCCTGAAATTTATTTTGATTTTTTGAAAGAGAAATAATTTCTTTACTTATCTGCCCTTTACTCAGCCATTTGAGCAACCGTTGTTCACCATTTATTTACTGTGTTTTTGGTTTGTAAACGATTTTATTATACTTTTGATTTTTTTTTCTGTGTGTGTGTGTGCGTGTGTGTGTGTGCGTGCGTGCGTGTGTGTGGTGTGACTGTGACTTACTCTTCCAAGAACAAATTGAACTGCCAATAGCAACGCAGTAGTCTGCCAGAACGTGCTTTGATCGTAAGCTGAAAGTAAAAAAGAATCAGTTCAAGGAAATTGATTTTAATGGGGTGGGTTCGTCCAACTGGGGGAATGCCTCTTGTTTGTTTCAAAAGCTGGAAACTGAAAGTAATCCAATCAGTGCCAATGTTTCTCTATAATACTATTGACAATACAATTCCCAAATCTGTAACATAATCGTATGATTTTAATCATTGGCAACCAAGCTGCTGGCTATTGAATCAAGCCCATAACCAGCTCCATCTCACAACCAAAGAGTTTTCAGTTGTTGAAACTACTGATTTCTTTTTCCTCCTTTTTGAAAAGCGAACAACAAGAAAAAGAAAATAACAAGCAGTTAAGATCAATTCAAGGAATTCCTAGGTCCTGACAACCACCCCCCTGGCAGTCCGTTCTGTTAAGATTTCCTTCATCTTGCTGTTACACCAAGAGGTCAAATGAATTTGTTTTTTCAGTGTTATCTATTTTGAAAAAAAAAAGAAGAAAAAAAAGAGAGAGAAATGCAATATTAAAAAGTGGAGCAAGAGATGACAATTCAGCATTTGACAGTATTAAGAAAATTCCCTCTGCAATGTTACAACGTGCTGTGTCATTGTAAAAGAAAAAAAAAAGGCTGGATAAACGTCCCATCAGGTGAATGGTGAACTCTATACCTACTCTCTCTGGCCTGCCTACTACATGTATGATAATGTAATTAACAGCCATTGTTACAGGTTTATAATGTATTTTTCTAATCTCATTTTATATGTATATTATAAAATCATTTTTCTGACTCCTTTATTATTTAGTTTTTCGATGAAACCCACTGCAACTTTTATTTTCCTTTTTATTTTATTTTATTTCTCTCCCCCTTTTTCTAAATGCCCCCTCTCCTCTCCTCTCTCCCCCCTTCGCTACCCCTCTGTTACATCTTCAAAACTGTCTCTCTTGTGGGGAGTGTTGCCTTTCCTAGTTATATTTTGTTTTTCTTGCCAAAAAAACCTAGCTTGTTTAACTCATTAGCGACTTTATTAGTTTCCTTGTCATAAGTATTTTTACATGCTTGCATTTAGTTTTCATGGTGTATGCTGTTATTTTTTTTATTTTATTTTACTTTTTTCCTTTTTTTTTCTTATTAACCTCTTGGCATTTATTTTAATAAAACATTCTTAGTAAGAAATTTTACTAACTTGCTGATATTTTTGTCTTGTGTTTTTAACCAGTTTCATGAATGTACTACTTTGGTCTGGTTCACGGACTAACACAATTAAAACTGGTGTCTGGCCGCCATCACTCACACTGACACGCGCACACACACGCACCTCATACACACCAGTTCCATGTACTGCACATGCAAAAGCTCTCTGTCAACATGCTGTTTTTTACGTATATAGGACATGTGCAACACACTTTCACAACACACAAACAATAACGACATATTCACTCACCGCGCACACACAAAAAAAGAAACGCACTCACACAGCCTAACTGGAACCTGCACGAGCCGATATCCGTCCCTCACTCCTGCTCACACGCTCTCACCTTTGTTGCTGGAAATAAACAGAAATGTGCTGACACCTTCCCTTCAGTTCCAACACCGCTACTCGCTCTCGTCCATCTCTGTGGGGGACAGCTCTCCCTGTCTTTCAGTGTCAGTGAAACCGGATTTACGTGCCGTCGTATGACTGTGTCGCTCGCCAAAAATAGCCGATCTGCAAGCTCACATTGTGTCGCCTTTTTTTTGCGACCTTGTAAAAGGGCTGTTTTCAGTGAGCCACGTTGTTATATGACTGCGTGTAAATCAAGCATGCGTCTGGGAGACAGAGCTGTCCGTCTGTCCCCTCCTCCGCAACACAGGAAGTGTTGTATTGGGAAAACAAAAGGGTTGTACCGTCTGCAACAGTGGCTAAAGACAAATTGTGGACTGACTCGCTTGCCAAAAAATGCAACTACAAGCTCACAAGCGGGCCATGAATGTGACACATTTTGAGCTTGTAGATCTGCAATTTTTTTTGCAATTGACACTGCCGTACGATGATGTAAGAATCAGGCTTTACACAAGCAACTGCCACTCTCGGGGTCAATCAGTTGTCTTCTACCATGCACTAAATATATTTGTTTTCATAATTTTCTCAGAAATGTTTTGCCTCCGTATATTTATGTCAGACCATATGGGAATACTTATTGAAGTTATTCTCTGCTTAGCCCTTTATATAGTTTAGTCTGCTATGCAAAATGCTACCGTTAATTATACAGTGTTACGGCATTATATGCATCATCGTCATCTCAAAGGGATATTGTACAGTACTTGTAGCAGTCTAGCCAATTTTCTTGACTGATTAACGTGTTATAGAGGTTAGGAAGCCTTTTTACGCTGATCCACATCTAGATTTGGAACAAATCTAAGACAAGTGGGCTGCTCTGAAACAGGCAAGATTTCACTGTTTTATAAGTTGTTGGCACTACAAGAGCTATGGGTTGTTAAACCCAGAGCGGTTTTATTACTGACATACTGGGTAATAACTGGCATAATAATAATAATCTGACAGCGTTGGTAATAGTAGTGGGACACAAAGCGTAGTGGTTCTACTGTACATATCAATGACCATCATCAAAGTCATCCCACATTTTTCTTAAAAAAGAAGCCAGTGTGAAACTTTGGGATCAATTTCTGACAGTTCTTTCCATGAGACATGATAAAGTGGCATTTAGCTAGATATTAGTATTTATTGTGAGCTTTTATTTAAACAAATTGCTTCCTTGTGGGAGCCCCTTCTGAATCCCAGCCAGTGTGTGTGTTATTCATTCTACTAATGTGTCAGTGTAGCCGTCCCAGGGTTCACTCAGCTCTTCACTGTTGTACTCTTTTTGCTTCTCCCTCGTCCTTTCCACTAATTTGAGTTGTTGACACTGACACACCAGCAGAGAAATTAACTTCATTAATCTCCTTTATTACTTTAATAACGCACCGAGTGATGCCTCCAGTTTTTTTTTTATTTACATGTTTTCTTTTAGTATCACTGCACAATTAAAAGCAAACCTTGACCTTAACCATTCTAATTCCCTTTTCACGCCTCGGCAAGAAAACACCAATTAAAGTGTCTAACACCTGACTCATTCTTTTCCTTGTCTGAAATTAACATTTCATTTTGTTTTCTTTTGATTTTGGAAAAAAAGGGGTGTTTTATTTCCGCCCTACTGTAGCACAACCACAACCTTTCTTGTACACCAGCAAGCCAGAGACAGATATTGAATGACCAGCTGCCAATCAAACCCATTTCCTTTTCGTCTGAATTTAGAGCCATGTTTTATAAATGAGTCCTGAAAGCGTACGCTTTCTGCATCTATGCAGAATTTAATTGGCGTTCCGTGTTTTTTATTGGCTGTTCTGTATCGAATAACCGCGGCTAGGATCCATCCATTAGCACTGGGTGTATTTATGCTGTCACCAGCACAAGTGTTGCTTTTTTATGTCGGCGAGGTTTTTAAAGGCTCGCCTCGTAAAAGTGAGCTGATGAAAAGAACATCAAGTGGAACGTTCGGTTTTTTTTCCTACCCCCTGAGCACAATGCATTTCACTTGACGAACAAGTGCCTTTTGTGACTAAAAAAAAGATCTATATTTTTGTATCATTCAAGGGCCAATTTTCTGTCTCCCCTTTCTCTCCCCCAAAAGCTTTAGGTTCATCATTAGACTAAAAGCCAGTGCGCTTTCAGCACACTACACAGAAGTTATTTATATAATATCAAATATTACTATTGAACTGGAACAGATTTGACCAAAGTGAGCCACATTTGGTCGTAATGGCTTTCTTCCATTAAGCTCTTCAGTTTAATGGCAAAGTTGGCTCTATATTTAATTAGTCGATTAATTTTGTTTCCTTCGCTCTACCCTGACATTTCCTTGCCTTCTGAAGGACTGGACCACACACTGTGCTGTCTGTGGCCCTGTCTCTGTCTCAGTGCCTTTTCCAAGTCTGATGAATACTAAACCATATGACTAAAGTCGCGCACCAAAAACAGCCAATCTACAACCAGCTCTGTTGTTGTTGTTTTTTCTCTGCGCTGCTCTTGTCGTATGACATATACAGGGCATTCATTGTATTTATCTACTAACTACCTTCCCCACCTGTTAATGTCAAGTCGTGTCTCTTTTTCTTCTTTTGAAGAAACATTCCTCAAACGATCCAAACGACAGCAGGTTTTACCCATCAGTATTGGTCTCTCGTGACCTATAGCACTCAGGTGGTTAAAGGGTAAATGCTACCAAAATAAACTGACACATTTTTTGGCCCCACTGGAATTATTATTATTATTATTTTGTTTCATGTGTTGTGTGTTTTTGTCTGTGAATATATGCATTGGAAGCATAATTTAAAAAAAGAGTGAAATAAACAGCTATATATATTTTTTTTCCTCCTGAAGTTATGACATACTGTAAGTTCCTCATTCATAGTGGTGCACTAAAGTCTGTGAGATTTCTTTTTTTTGTGGAGTTGTTTCTATGTGAAGTATAGTTTTTATTTTCGTTTGTTTTACCTTGTTTATATAGAGGTGTAGTCTAGAAATCTTCAATAGGGTTTCAAACTTGTTAATGACAGTTATTGTTGCTCACGCCAAAAAAAAGAGGAAAAAGCAAAAAAATGTTTCATGTGTGCAATAAAGAACCATATTTACAAGCTTCTTCCCGGCCGCTATACCTGGTCTGGTCCTTTGCCTCTGCCCTGTACCTTCTTTACCGATAATATAATTTCTCGGGAATCCACTGACCTTCGGGCATTTCAAGGTAAGGTGCACGCCGGCCTCCGCAGGAAATAAAATGTGAAAGTTCAGCGCTGGGGGAAATTACAGCATAAGCGTTCTAAGTGAGATCAAGCTCTTTTAATGTGGAGTCTGTAAAATGTTGGAAATGCTGCCCTTGTCTGTGGGTCGACACTAAAGCTTTCTCTCTGGAGATGGTATTTGGCGGTCAAATCCTTTTCCAACTGAGGTCAGTCTGTTGTTTAAGCTGTACTTTTAACGAGGCTGTGCCAAGTAGCAACTGGGCCAGCAGACCTGTTAGATTGCACTGGAGAACCAGAGAGAGAATGTCACAAGTTTCCTCCACGCATCAACCCAGTTCACGTTTTTGTGTTGCCAACCTTGGCATATATAGGCCATGGGACACTATTATCTTTGGCAGCTTAATTGGTACACATGACAACACTGACTGTTGTCATTGGTCATTTACACTAGGGGTGGGACCGTTCACTTGCCTCCCGATTCGATGTCAATACCTATGGTGCCAACTGATTCATATTGCGGGTCTTAAATACATTGCGATTCGATATTGCAATTTGTCTTACAAGTTACTTTGCTTATATTATGCTAGAACATTTTAAAACAATTCTGAACAATATGGGGCCATGAGAAGTTAAATCAAAGGATTCAAAGCAGAACATTTTTGAGCCATTCTAAACAATGAGGGCCACGAAAGGTTCAGTGGTATACTTCAATGCAGACAGATGACATTAGTCAGTCTTTCTGACATGAATAAATTAAACATGGTTTAATAAAAAATTAAACATAGACCTATAGATTGATAAGGCCTATAGATATCACCCCGCCAACCACCACCACACCTAATTTACACTGCACAAACGCAAAAGTAATAATTACATTACATTATCTGTTAATGAGTTAGATTTTAGTTTTTTATGCGTGTTTGAGTGAGAGAGACGAGAGTGATGACGACATGCGCAGTGTTCACATCAATAAGGCTGGGGGTGTTGGTGACCACTGTTGCTGCCATGTGGATTAATAGGATAAATGAGTGGAAGTGTGGTGTTCAGCAAAGGATAAAACGGGTAACTCGTGCTTACGCTGCTTTGCCAGAAATAATTACCGCACCAAAATGGAAAAATGAGTAGTGTATGACATGTTTTATGGAATGTTGGACGGGTCCACGCAGTTGTGACATTTTCACACACATTCACACTCTGTTGCCAAGTGATTCACATGGTTTGGGAAATGAATGAATCATCTGTAGCCCAGTCACCCACTGATACCCAGTACACATTTCTTGTATAGGCCTACAGCAGCAATAAAAACTGGAATTATAAGCAGGCATTTAATTATATAATTATTCGCTTGTTAAAGATTACAGTGTGGGAAAACAAGGGCAGAGATCAGTGATGTAAATAGGTTTTCAATCAAACTAGATCAACACTCGACAAACTTGCGCGTTGCGCGCAAGTAAGCCATGACCTACTCGTGTGGTAGTGGGGTCTTTACTGTTCAAATGCATCCTTGATCTGTTGAAAACCAATGGCGTATTTGGATGCTGGATGCCGTGGATCTGCATCACAGAGATGGAGAAACTAGGCAGGGGCTTGGTCAAACTGTCATAAAGCATGTGGTCAATAATGCACTGTAACGGACTGAGGCATTTCCAGTGGTGGTGAATATGAATATGTACAGTGATGCTATGGCTCTGCAAAACAGTCAGTTATGATTAAGACAAATCTCTTTCTCTACCATTATGTCTGTTGCTGTTGGAAATGACTTTAATGTTCTGCAGGAAGCGGCTGGGGTGAGGCGCTGGCTTCCAACGCATCAACGGAACATTTGTCACAGAATCCATGCTGGGTTTTAAACGGAAAAAGACAGAACTAAAGCTGAATATAGTGTGACTATGCAGAACTTGTGCAAATGGTACATTTATACAGCGCCTTTTGTTCAAGCTGCTTTACATGGTGCATTACATTCACCCATTCACACACACATCATTCATACAACCTTTGTGGAAGAAACCATGCAGGGCACAACCAGCACATCGGGAGCAATGTGGGGTTCCGTGTCTTGCCCAAGGACACTTTAACATGTAGACAGGAGCTGGAACTGGGATTTGAACCGCCGACCCATGGACGACCTGCTCTACCTTCTGAGTCACAACCCGCCCTGTATGACGCGTGTGTGTGTGCGCGCGCACAGTAGTGAAGTGTTGCGTCAGTAGCAGTGTTGGGGAAGTTACTTTTAAAAAGTAAGGGAATTATAGTTATAGTTACTTCCCTGAAAAAGTAACTAGTTACTTTATTCCTTACTAAATTATGAAAGTAAGGGCGTTACTTTACTTTACTTTACTTTACTTTTTTTTAAAAAAACATACAAAAAAGGGGTGTTTTTCTGTAGTATTCGTGCTTACAAGTTTAAAGTGAAATTCTTCCCATTTTCAACATTTTACTGACATTAATATGCCTTAGAGATGTTGCGTGGACAAGATAAAGATCTCCCCATTCTGTGTTTACTAGAAATGGAAACCAAATGGACCCGCAAGGGTCCATTTGGTTTCATGTTTACACTCTCAAAGTATTGCATCTGGTTAACCAACTTTCCATCATTTAGTGTGAGGAGTCTGAGGACCACCTGGAATCCTCCTCGGACCACCTGTTGAAAACCCCTGCCTTACCAGTAAGAATGTAAAATAGTGTTTATATTTCCACGCTGCAAAGGCTCCAGTCACGCTGTCGTCCTCGTATCATTGCGTCTGAGAGCGTATTTTACCGCAGCTCAAATGCTAGTGTGTGCGCAGCAACAACAACACAGCTGGTTGTGTTTATGTGCTAGAGGCCAGAGCCTTTAGTTACGCGAAAACTCTGTTCACTTCATGGGGCCACTTCAATGGCGGCTCATCTATATACACCTCTATTGAATTGGGACAACCGAGGTTACCGGATGCATTTAAGTCTATAGGATCATAAGCATTTTTTCTGCCCCCTCAATGTCGCAGCTGTTCTACTAGATCTGCTCTGCTCGACGAATAAGACTGGCTCTGATTGGCTTATACTTGTCACGTTACACACATAGATATATTAAAACTAGATCAGGCATCCGGAGGAAACAATGCAAGTGGACGAGAGGGGAACTTTCCTTCGGTGCCTTCTCTATTCAATATACTCTATGTTAGACTGTGAAGAAGCGAGCTGAAGAAGACAGACAGCACACAGTGCAGCGAGTCCTGCCGCCGCCGCCGGAGTAATGATAGTAACGATGGTACACTAATCATAATGCCGTTATGAATTTGAGAAATGTAAGGAGTTACGTTAGAAGTTACTGAAAAAAGTAATCCCTTACTGTAAGGGCGTTACTTGTAAGGGCGTTATTCACAACACTGGTCAGTAGTGAGGGATGAACCAGCTTCCTGTGGACTGAATATGGGGCATTCATCAGTGTGCAGCTGTTTCTCCCCTTCTCTTGATTTCACACGTGTGTGCGTGTGCGTGTGGTGTGTGTGTGTGTGTGTGTGTGTGTGTGTGTGTACGTGTGCGCATGTGCGTGTGTTAGAGATAGAAGGGGAGTTGTTTTAGAGTACACAGTTGTTGCCGTTTTCAAGCCCAGTTTGATGAATGAAGCTCCATAGCTCTTAAGGCACCTGTGCCAAGTGAAGTGACACAGTTTAACAGCTGGTTTTGGTGTGTGCGTGCATGGTGTGCGTGTATAAATGGTGAGACAGTATAGAGACAGTAAATTTATTAGGAATGCGATAGGCCTACTCTTTGATTAATACCACATTGTCCCTGTCAAACTCAAAAATGTTGTCTTTGGCATAATGGCCGATAGTAAACCACCTGGCACATTTATTCCTGTGTGGCCTTGTCCTGTGCCTTAACCAATCTAAACTACACACGATTTAACATAGCAGGGACTTCAGGGCCTCCACCGTCACATAAGTCAAGCTGAAACGTTGCTGTAAAAACATTATAGTGCTTCACAGAGTACACATGTTACCACAGGGACTGAGTTGTTGGAGAAATCCATGCCTTTTGTTTTATTGACCCTATTGAGCCTATGATTTGCATAATACACGGCCGCAATATGCACTTACACATTCTCTATAATTTCCAATACAAGCAACTGTGAAATCCAACACAGACTGGTGAAACAGAACCCTGTCTTTGTAGTCGGCGTGTGTGTGTGTGTGTGTGTGTGTGTGTGTGTGTGTGTGTGTGTGTGTGTGTGTGTGTGCCCACACGCACACAAACTACGTTTTTTACACCATGGTGTAATAAATAAATTAATGAATGTGTGTCATCGTCCCCCCAGATTATACCGTGCTATAAATGCCTTCCCACGTCCTAAATGGCAGATTGTTAACATATTTGTTTTATCAAAACCTGGCTATTGAAACATATATATACAACTAGTCCAGCCTTATAGTTGGAATGTTTTTAATATTTATATATTATGTATATTATATACAGCTACATCCCAATGAATAGGAATGCTGTGCAAAAGTTAATTTTCTTCTGTAATATAATAATATATATAGTTTAGATTCTACCCACAGTAATTGATGTAATTAACTTCAGAACCAGAAGTGTTGAGACATAACACTACAATGTTGCTACATGTTCGATCAAATAAGAGCATTAAAGAAATGTTGAGAAAGCCTGAGCCTGTTACAAAATTGTGTATTTGTGGGGAAGGAAAACAAGTCTGGTAGCACAAAAAACTAAAATTATTATTACTATTGTATTTATTTATTGATTTTTAGACTTTCATGTTGTTGGCCTTTGACCTTTAAAGGGTCTGGGATCTACACCCGCGGCAAGTCGTATTAGTTGCGACAAAGCTTTTAGTTGGAACATCCCCCATTAGGGTTTCAAGCAATAAGTGTGAGTCTGATGACATTTCAGTTAATTGTCTCTACTGGCACTCTGAACTGAAAGGAACGTACACCAGCTGTAACTGTTGGTAAATACAGTAAATCATCTGAACTTAATGTTCCAGTTTGGAACAACCATGATTAGGCAAACAGATTATTCCTTTGTGTCTGGACTTTAACATTCGGGTATAGCCATACCTGTAGTTTCTTGTTGGTACAGTGTTTCTAGTGTACAACTAAAGTACTGTAATAGGAGAGAGGTAGTGACAGTCCATGTTGACTCCAATGCAACGGCTGAAGAGAGACGGCTATTTGCTGAAAAGCCACACATGACCACCTAGTAAGGAGGGAAGTTCCAAACAAATCACTCTGGCCATCCAGCTCTATTGACAGAAGATTGCACGTTTGCAGTTAAATTGGCGAAATTGCGGCATTCTACAACATATTAACGCATCAACAGACCTCTTGTCACTCTAGTGAATAATGATTTGTTATATAACTCGCTTTAGTTAATGTATAAGAAAATAGGCCGTGAGACGCGACATCAAAGCGTGTCGCTCTCTACCATACAACTTCTGCTCAATAGAGAAGTACATCTAAGAACTTCTCTTCCCTGTGTATGCTTTCTGCATGAACCCAACTCAAACCATGTTTTCCATCCCTGCTCTTGCATTCCCCCTCCCCTTTTCTCTGGTCTTGCTCTGCAGGATGGAGCGTGCCAAGACTATCCCCTCCTAGGACCATTCACAAATCACACCTCCCTTCCTTCCTTTTACATAACATACAATTTATAGTCGTATACTGCGTAACTTTTTATCTCTGTCTATGGCGTTATGATCCTTTCCAACACAGAAGAAACGCACATGTGAAGCTTCAACAGGTGTGTGTGTGTGTGTGTGTGTGTGTGTGTGTGTGTGTGTGTGTGTGTGTGTGTGTGTGTGTGAGAGAGAGAGAGAGAATCAAGTGAGTGAATCAGTGCTTAGTGCTTATGCATAGCATGTGGATGGTTGCGTCACTGACTGACTTTTTCATTTCAGAATCGCACGCTTGGCGTGTGTGTGTGTGTGTGTGTGTGTGTGTGTGTGTGTGTGTGTGTGTGTGTGTGTGTGTGTGTGTGTGTGTGTGTGTGTGTGTGTGTGTGTGTGTGTGTGTGTGTGTGCGTGCGTGCGTGCGTGAGCTGCCTGGGAAAAGAAAACCCTGACCCAATTTAATACACCTGTGTCTGCTGCACTCTGCCCCTGCACTCAATCTCACACACACACACACACACACACACACACACGCACGCACGCACGCACGCATATCTCCAACCAGCTCAATGGTCCCGTTTTAACAATGTGACAGGCTAAATGCAGCTGAAGGTAGTAGACAGCTAATCTCCCTCTGGTATGCATGCATGCATGCCCTAATAATAATAATAATAACAATTGTATTTTGCGTGCACGGCAGGGAGTTCCCCATATTAGAGCTTGGGTTTGTGCACAAATTTCTTGCGAAAAACTTGTCAAGTGCATTTCACCAAGCAACTATGGCAAGTGCACAAAATTTCACGTACACGAGTCATGACTCATGTATGACTCCTGTAAGTGCACACGGCTGTGCTGACTGTTTTTTGTCAACGGGGGGCAGCAGAGATCAATGTGTGCACTTGCATAGTTTGTGTCCACAAGCAATAGTTTTACATGCACATGTCTAATTCATAGCACAGTTACTGCCTGATACAGTCAAACAACACATTTTACAGATCTCTTGTGTGCACTTGCAAAGTTCATGTCCACAAGCAATAGTTATCCATGCACATTTCTAATTCATAGCACAGTTACTTCCTGGTACAGCCAAACAACACCTTTTACAGATGTAATTGGCCCATCCGCATGTTTTGGAGATCTAATTGGTAAATCCACAGCATTTACAGATCTAATTGACGCTTCTGCATGTTTTGTAGATCTAATTGGTCAATCCACACCTTTTACAGGTACTAATTGGCCCATCCGCTTGTTTTGGAGATCTAATTTGCCCTTCTGCATATTTTGCAGAACCAATTGGTCAATCCACACCTTTTACAGATCTAATTGTCCCATCCGCTTATTTTGCAGATCAAATCGGTCAATCCAAATCTTTTACATATTTAATCTTAAACAGATCCATCCCACTATAGTCCAGTAGTACCCCCTCCTCCAGTCCGTTGTCACGCCTGGCGGGCCCAGGCAAGACTCGGGTGCAATAGGCTGTACCGTATTAGACTCCATCAGACTCCAACACACTAGTTAAGGTCTAGAAGACTATGCTATAGGCTCTATCAGGGTGCACAGGGCAGTACTCTATCATTGTTAGAGCCATATTTGGAACTGAAAATGTCTGTGTGTGTGTGTATAGAAGGGCGTGTCTTGTTTACACTGTGTGTGCTGCCTAGGGTGTAAATGAGCCAATTGAGGTTCAGCCTATAAGAGTGTGTAGCCACTTAACCAGCTTACTGAGGCTGGCTTGCAGCAGCTGTATGTCAGGCTCTAATTAGTCAGTTCAGTGCTGGAAGCTTGAGTGGGAGCAGAAACAGTTTTTTGACCCACAGAAAGAAAATAGTAACCACAGAAAGAGGATAGTAACCAGACAAAATAGTAACTTATGAAAGAACCTTGAAAATATTTGACTACTTTGGACTACTTTGAACACCTTTTATTTGAATGTTTGTTGTTTTTTCTGTTTTTGTACGCCTGACTTTTTTGCTAGTAAACAGTTGAAACCTTCATTCTTTGTGGACCTGGATTACTGTTTTTGGAGTCAAGCTTACTGCTTCAGGCTTTTGAACTCACAATCATGGTATAGAAATGTCCATTTGTCGTGCACACAAAACACAGCGTTTAGTTGCAATTGTGTGAATACATACAGGGCTGACAACAGCCCAGCTTTCTCTTACAGCATAGTACACCCCCTGGCCTTGTCAATTCTACCTGAGTCCAGCAAAGCCCCCCCAAGGGCATCTTAACCAGATCCATCCCACTATAGTCCAGTAGTACCCCCTCCTCCAATCCGTTCTACACCTGGCGGGCCCAGGCAAGACTCGGGTGCACGAGGCTGTACCGTATTAGACTCCAACACACTAGTTAAGCTCTAGAAGGCTATGCTATAGGCTCTATCAGGGTGCACATGGCAGTACTCTATCATGGTCTAGAAATGTCCATTCGTCGTGCACACAAAACTATTGTCTATGCACACAGCGTTTTGTTGCAATTGTGTGAATACATACAGGGCTGACAACAGCCCAGCAAACCCCAACATACTCTATTAACACAGTGAACACCTAGTCCAGTCCTCCTTGGTGTGATCCATTCTCTTACAGCATAGTACACCCCCTGGCCTTGTCAATTCTACCACCAGGCAGGACTAGGCCAGGCTTGGGTGCCCTAGACCGCAATGCATTATGCCCTAAAAGACTCAAACAGGTTGTTTTCAGCTGTAGCAGGCTGTGCCAGGCTCCCACAGGCTTTAGTATGTTGTAAAAGGCAATTCTGTATCGTGGACTAGAAATACCCAATAAAACTATTGGCCATGCACACAGAACTGCTGCCCGTGCACACAACGTTTAGTAGCAATGGTGTGGGTACGTACACGGCTGACAACAGCCTAATTGAGCCCACTAGAGTCCAGCAAATCCCACCACCAAGGGATTCTTAACCAGATCCATCCCACTATAGTCCAGTAGCTGTAGGAGGCTGTGCCAGGCTCCAACATGCTCTACTAGGCTGTGCAAGACAAATCTGCATGACCAAACTATTGGTCGTGCACACGGAACTACTGCCCGGCACACACCGTTTAGTAGCAATGGTGTGGGTACGTACACAGCTGAGAACAGCCTAATAGAGGCCACTAGAGTCCAGCAAAGCCCCCCACCAAGAGAATCTTAACCAGTCCCACTATAGTCCAGCTGCTATAGGAGGCTGTGCAAGGCTCCAACAGGCTCCAACAGGCTCTACTAGGCGGTACAAGGCAAATCTGCACGACCAAACTATTGGTCGTGCACTTGGAACTACTGCCCGTGCACACAGCGTTTAGTTGCAATGGTGTAAGTACGTACATAAAGGCAAGTACATACTACTAAAACAACAAACTAATAGAGCCCACTATAGTCCAGCAAGCCCCCCCCAAAGGCATCTTAACCAGATCCATCCCTTTATAGTCCAGTAGTACCCCCTCCTCCAGTCTGTTCTCACACCTGGCGGGACCAGGCAAGACTCCGGTGCACCAGGCTGTACCGTATTAGACTCTATCAGACTCCAACACACTAGCTCAGCTCTAGAAGGCTATGCTATATGCTCTGTTAGGGTGCACAAGGCAGAACTCTATCATGGTCTAGAAATGTCCATTTAAAACTGCTCGTCGTGCACACGAAACTATTGTCTATGCACACAGTGTTTAGTTCCAATTGTGTGAATACATACAGGGCTGACAGCAGCCCAGCACACCCCAACACACTCTATTAACACAGTGAACACCTAGTCCAGCCCTTCCTGGTGTGTTCCATTCTCTTACAGCATAGTACAATCCCTGGCCTTGTCATTTCTACCACCAGGCAGGACTAGGCCAGACTTAGGTGCCCTAGACCGCAATGCACTGTACTATAGTGGGATAGATCTGGTTAAGATTCCCTTGGTGGGGGGCTTTGCAGGACTCTAGTGGGCTCTATTAGGCTGTTGTCATCTGTGCACGTACCCACACCAGTGCTACTAAACATTGTGTGCACGAGCAGTAGTTCCGTGTGCACGACCAATAGTTTTATTAAGTATTTCTAGTCCACTATACAAAATTGCCTTTTATAGCATAGTAAAGCCTGTTGGAGCCTGAAACAGCCTGCTACATCTGAAAACAACATGTTTGAGTCTTTTAGGGCATAATGCATTGCGGTCTAGGACACCCAAGTCTGCCTGGTGGTGGAATTGACAAGGGCAGGGGTGTACTATGCTGTAAGAGAATGGAACATACCAGGAAGGGCTGGAGTAGGTGTACTCACACAATTGCAACTAAAGACTGTGTGCATAGACAATAGTTTTGTGTGCACGGCGAGTAGTTTTAAATGGAGATTTCTAGACCTTCTGCCTTGTGCACCCTGACAGAGCGTATAGCTTTCTAAAGCTGAGCTCGTGTGTTGGAGTCTGATGGAGTCTAATACGGTACACAGGTACAGCCTGGTGCACCCGAGTCTTGCCTGGGCCCACCAGGTGTGAGAACGGACTGGAGGAGGGTGTACTACTGGACTATAGTGGGATGAATCTGGTTAAGATGCCCTTGGGGGGCTTTGCTGGACATACTGGGCTCTATTAGGCTGTTGTCAGACCTGTATGTACTTACACCTTTGCAACTAAACGATGTGTGCACGGGCAACATTTCTGTGTGCACGACCATTTATTGAGTATTTCTAGAACACCATACAGATTTGCCTTGTCCAGCTTGTAGAGCCTGTTGGAGCCTGGCACAGCCTCCTACAGCTACTGGACGATAGTGGGATGGATCTGGTTAAGATGCCCTTGAGGGGCTTTACTGGACATACTGGGCTCTATCAGACCTGTATGTACTGTACTTACACCATTGCAACTAAACGATGTGTGCACGGGCAACATTTCTGTGTGCACGACCATTTATTGAGTATTTCTAGAACACCATACAAATTTGCCTTGTACAGCCTAGTAGAGCCTGTTGGAGCCTGGCACAGCCTCCTACAGCTACTGGACTATCGTGGGATGGATCTGGTTAAGATTCCCTTGGCGGGGGGCTTTGCTGGACTCTAGTGGGCTCTATTAGGCTGTTGTCAGCCGTGTATGTGCCCACACCATTGCTACTATGCTACTAAACGTTGTGTGCACAGACAGTAGTTCCGTGTGCACAACCAATAACCAATTCAGCATTTCTAGTCCACCATATAGAATTGCCTTTTATAGCACAGTAAAGCGTGTTGGAGCCTGGCACAGCCTGCTACATCTGAAAACAACATGTTTGAGACTTTTAGGGCATAATGCATTGCGGTCTGGGGCACCCAAGTCTGGCCTAGTCCTGCCTGGTGGTAGAATTGACAAGGCCAGGGGGTGTACTATGCTGTAAGAGAATGGAACATACTAGGAAGGGCTGGACTAGGTGTACTCACACAATTGCAAGACTGTGTGCATAGACAATAGTTTCGTGTGCACGACGAGTAGATTTAAATGGACATTTCTAGACCATGGTAGAGTTCTTCCTTGTGCACCCTGACAGAGCCTATAGCTTTCTAGAGCTGAGCTAGTGTGTTGGAGTCTGATGGAGTCTAATACGGTACACAGGTACAGCCTGGTGCACTCGAGTCTTGCCTGGGCCCACCAGGTGTCCACGGACTAGAAGAGAGTGTACTACTGGACTATAATGGGATGGATCTGGTTAAGATGCCCTTGGGGGGCTTTGCTGGACATACTGGGCTCTATTAGGCTGTTGTCAGACCTGTATGTACTTACACCATTGCAACTAAACTATGTGTGCACGGGCAGCAGTTCTGTGTGCACGACCATTTATTGAGTATTTCTAGAACAGGTGTAGGGCACCCAAGTCTGGCCTAGTCCTGCCTAGTGGTAGAATTGACAAGGCCAGGGGGTGTACTCTGCTATAAGAAAATGGATCACACCAGGAAGGGCTGTACTAGTTGTTCACTGCGTTAATAGAGTATGTTGGGGTGTGCTGAGCTGTTGTCAGCCCTGTATGTACTCACACAATTGCAACTAAACACTGTGTGCATAGACACTAGTTTCGTGTGCACGACGAGTAGTTTCAAATGGACATTTCTAGACCATGGTAGAGTTCTGCCTTGTGCACCCTGACAGAGCCTATAGCTTTCTAGAGCTGAGCTAGTGTGTTGGAGTCTGATGGAGTCTAATACGGTACACAGGTACAGCCTGGTGCACTCGAGTCTTGCCTGGGCCCACCAGGTGTCCACGGACTAGAAGAGAGTGTACTACTGGACTATAATGGGATGGATCTGGTTAAGATGCCCTTGGGGGGCTTTGCTGGACATACTAGGCTCTATTAGGCTGTTGTCAGACCTGTATGTACTTACACCATTGCAACTAAACGATGTGTGCACGGGCAACATTTCTGTGTGCACGACCATTTATTGAGTATTTCTAGAACAGGTGTAGGGCACCCAAGTCTGTCCTAGTCCTGCCTAGTGGTAGAATTGACAAGGCCAGGGGTGTACTCTGCTATAAGAAAATGGATCACACCAGGAAGGGCTGTACTAGTTGTTCACTGCGTTAATAGAGTATGTTGGGGTGTGCTGAGCTGTTGTCAGCCCTGTATGTACTCACACAATTGCAACTAAACACTGTGTGCATAGACACTAGTTTCGTGTGCACGACGAGTAGTTTCAAATGGACATTTCTAGACCATGGTAGAGTTCTGCCTTGTGCACCCTGACAGAGCCTATAGCATAGCCTTCTAGAGCTGAGCTAGTGTGTTGGAGTCTGATGGAGTCTAATATGGTACACAGGTACAGCCTGTGCACCCGAATCTTGCCTGGGCCCGCCAGGTGTGAGAACATATTAGATCTTTGCCTATTAGATCTGTCAAAGGTATGGATTGACCAATTAGATCTCCAAAACATGCAGAAGGGCCATTTAGATCTTTAAAGTGTGTGGATTGTCCAAATAGATCTGCAAAATACATTTTATATCGGGTAGAGCTGGCTATGTAGTGTTGACCAAAACTATTGGAAGTGCACACGTGCACTTCCAATAGTTTTGGAAATAGCCTGCCACCCTGTGGAAGTATGCTTGAACTGCAGAAAATGACCCTAAATACAAACAAATGAATAAAATGGAATAAAAACTAATCTGTGGGATTGATGGGCGAACTAGTGGATGCCACACGCAGAGGGGGACACAGAAGAAATTTAGAATCCAACCGGTGATTTTTCACGGCCCCACAGTCTGCACCATGGGGCGCGGAAGTTTGGTGTGTGCACCAGCAGGAGTTGATAAGCGTTGTGGACGCAAAATACAATAGGGGTAATAATAATACGTCTGGTCAAACTGCACAACCATACCTCTCTCTCTGTGAATGTGTGATGCGTCAATAGGTGCTCCATGTGGAACACAGAGCCACAAATAGAGAATTGTGTGGTGATAAAGTACAGGAATTGCTAGTTTAACACATTATGTCGAGTGAAGATCCAAATGGACCCTAGCGGGTCCATTTGGTTCCATTTGTACCCTCTCAGGAAAAAAAGACCCTGAAAGAAAAAAAGTCATTAACATGGTGAAACACAATTTGAAGGTGTCATTAAGTTGTGTTTGACCATGTTAATGCTTTTTTCAGACCTCCATTTTCAGACCTCCATTTCTGGGAAACACAGAATGGGCAGACCTTTTTTTTTTATCATGTCCACACAACATCTCGAAGGCATATCATAGTATAAATGTTGAAAATGGGTGGAGTTCCCCTTTAAGATTAGAGTCTGTTAGTAGTCATGTGACCATCAGTGTCATGTGATCACCTGTTTACCAGGAAGTAGGTTCAGTTTACCACATGTATGAGCACTGAGAGGATGCACCTGCATCATCTACTGCAGGGATTTTCAACCTTTTTCATACCAGGGCCCATCATTTATTCAGCATTTGAGCCACAGACCACCAGTTGAGGACGTTTTAGCCCCACAGGCCCAAAACCGACGATTTATTTTGCTTTTTGGCTGGATTTGGGGAAACAAAACTGGCAAACATACAGACCAAAATGACCATTTAATCTTCAAGTTGTGTTGAAGATGGTGAATATTTTAACTCTCAAGAGTTACATCTGGTTAACCAACTTAGCTGGGGACCCCCTGGAACCCTCTCAAGGACCACTGGTTGAAAACCACTGAACTACTCTACCTGCATCATCCGTCTGTGATAGCATCATCATAGGTAAGTTGTGTTCATGTTTGTAGATTGTTATATTTGGCTATTGATTATTTTTTTGTACATTTTGTATCTTTCGGTTTCACATTTCCTTGAACAATGATTAAACCTATGGATATGCAACCAAAGTCTTAAGTCATAATGTGACTGTCAAGATAACCACTTTTATTGAGGACAGTACAAATATGGTACCAAATAAGTTCCCAAGTCCAGATTGCCCAGTATTATTAAGGTTTTACTTTTTGTGTATGAGTGCTTGGCGGTGACCGTCCCTTTACCTCCTGACCGGCTAAATGTTATTGTTGTTGGTTGATGCATAGCCTTTTCTCATTTTCCTCCCGCCGTGGAGATGGCAACATATATGCCTATATGCTCAAATATGTGTTGGTGGTAATGGTAATTGTTGTATGGGCGTCAATAGGGGGATAAAGTTAGACAATTTAAGGGCCAGGTGGGCCACAAAAAGCTCAGATTAACCGTATTTTCCGGACTATAAGGCGCACTTAAAAGCCTTTAATTTTCTCAAAAATCCACAGTGCGCCTTATAATCCAGTGCGCCTTATATATGGATTGTTTGACTGCAGGTGCTTCTTCTATGTTAACTGTAGTAGCTTCTATTCTCTGCGCCTTATAATCCGGTGCGCCTTATATATGAAAACAGTTTTACAAGGTGCGCCTTATAATCCGGTGCGCCTTATAGTCCAGTGCGCCTTATAGTCCAGTGCGCCTTATAGTGTGGAAAATACGGTAATAGTGGTTTATGTACTCCGCAAAGCTGCACAGTGTGATTAAAGAAAAATCAAGGGGCCCTGGTTGTATAACAAAGTTCTCTCTCTCTCTCTATCCTTCCCTCCTTCCCTGTGGAGATGCTCATTGTGTTAATGTGATCATTGTGTTGTTGGTGCGGGTGCGATGCTTTCATGTTTCATGACAATTGTGTGTATTTGTTCTGTTGAGTAGGCTATAATATTGTCTGTATTTGCTGTATAATTGGAACACATACTGTACATGAAGCCCTTTTCTCCAATTTGTGCGTTGTGAGTGTTTGCTTAATAGGCGTGGATGTAGGCCGTGGGCTGGGGACTTGAGAGCGGTTATCACCCAAGTAGCACGATGTAGTCTGCGTTTTTTTTTCTCAGTAGGTAGATAAAAGTCTTATAAGTACTGTAATTAATGTTTCCAGCTCGAATTTTTGCGTCGTAATGAGAACGAACCGATTTTAAAAATGAATTTTAGCGTTACTAAAAGAGGGTTACTATCAGGCAAACCCGGCAACCTTGCCAGAAAACTGCCAGATTCGCGCGTGTATTCACGTAAACAAATCCGTGGCAAGCTCTGCGCTGCATCTGCATCATTATAGAAAATCACGTGCATTGCCCGTCAACGTAATTACAGCCTAGTATAAACCACTTGTTCCCACGACGTTTTTTATGTTAATCACCCCCACATGAAAGCTCATATTCTGTAGATCAGCTATGTAGTAAGCGTTTGGATTTGGGAATAATCCTTAAGAATGCACAGATGCACATCATACTACCCACCTTTGATCACTTTGGAAATTTGCACTAGAACAGTACAGATCTTATATGGATAGCCTACATTCATCAATTGTCTTACCTACGATGCCAAATGGTTGTTCAAATAAAATGAAGTAGGGCTACAACATTTCCAGCTGGTCTGTCTCATCTATAGCTATACCACAACGCCAAAGTTAAGACTACTAATGCATACGTTATTTGATTATACAAGTGTCATTTAGGCTACTAAATTACTCACATTGTGCCAGTACTTTGTTGCAGATTACCTTAAAAAATCGCGCTATTTTTGTTATATTGTTCAGTCTCAATACATTCTTGTAGCCTATTTTGGAACATTGACGTAAATTCTGGTATTTACACTGAAGCAGTACAATTCGTACATGGTTGCTTTTTATCATTGTCTTACCTACAATTGATTGATCAACTGTGATGTAATAAATCTCCCGAACTGCAGAATAAAAAGCAATCATCCAGCATACTACTCTTACGTCAGGAGATCTCATTACCTATACCAGGGGTTTTCAACAGGTGGTCCGGGGACCACCAGTGGTCCTTGAGAAGGTTCCAGGTGGTCCCCAGGCTAAATGATGGAAAGTTGGTTAGGCAGATGTAACTCTTGATAATGTAAAAATGAAACCAAATGGACCCTTGCGGGTCCATTTGGTTTCATTTTTACACTCTCAAGAGTTACAATATTCATCATCTGAATTAGCACTGTTTAATTAAGTTTACACTGTTATGTTTGCAAAGTCCATCCTGGAATTGTGGACAAAACCAAAAGAAATCTTTAGTTTTAGGTCTTTGGGGCTAAAATGTAACCAAATGGTGGTCCGTGGCTCAAATGCTGAATAAATGGTGGTCCCTGGTGTCAAAAAGGTTGAAAACCCCTGACCTATACCTATGCACCAGCAAACACGGTAGGAAGGCCCCTCAACATCCGACCTGTCCTGGGGTGACCCCACTGTACATCCAACAAGCATGCAATAATGAAGTGCTGTATGCATCTAGCATCGGTTACAAACAAACAATGTTTTTTAGACAAAAGTTGGTCAAAATGTGTGCAATGTGCACAACAATGGATAGCATTAGACACTGAAGAAAGTGTTATTGCTGAAAAGGCAATTGAAACTTTTAATATAATATATTTTAATATAACTTTTAATATAACAGCAGACCATGTTCCTGAAATACCCAACAATGTGGGCTATCACATGCTTTTTACAAATATGGAACACATTCAAATAGCACGTAAGAGAAAACCAATTTTCTAATACTGAGTTAAATATTGTACATTTCAAGCATAATTTGAACACCCACATAAAGTATTCTACTAAACATCTGTACATTAACAGGTGGCAAAATGCATAGACCAACATGGCTATATTCAGTTTATCACCATAGTATGACTACCGTATACAACCTGTAAATTAAGGTTACAAAAACATTAATATGCATATGCTTCTCCCATAAAAGTTGGTCAATATGTGTCTGTGATGGACCCAACCCACAGATTAGTGGGGTGGCACCCTGGTTCCCAGGATGCTCTTAGTGTGAGAGCCACTTCTGTTCATTCATTATATTTCTGTATGATGACGTGATGGTAGGTTCAGCCAAGGGCAAAGTGGTCAGGTGACTAGTCTATGTGAGGAAGTGATCTACCTGTACTCAGGTGTTGCTGAATAAAATGCGAGCCAAACAGTTTGTTGGCTGTGCTTGTCAGAGGAACAAAGAACTGCAGTTGTATCAAGCTGACCGTTGTGGGCCTTTAACCTGCTAAGTGACGGTAAATAAACATCAATGTTTGGACATCAGTTTTTTTTTTACTGCACACATCAAAACTAGATCTTTAAACTTACAGCAACCAGTGGTGTCCAGTTTAGGACGGACACTACAGTCAGTTTCAAAAATATGTTAAACCACTGTTGTACTAGATAGGATAGGATATGGTTCTGTCCAATCTTTCAATAGTTTTTTCTGCAACCTTAGAAGTGCAACCACACAAAGTAATTGCAACATTTGACACAGCATTAGCAGAACTGCAGAGCTGGTCTTTGAGCATAATTTGTCCCAAATATAAGATGACTTATTATAAGGCTACCACCATTTCCCCAGAATAATTTGAGGGAATGCTGAATGTCAAATACGATGCCATTAATATGACCCTGTTTTTTCTCCATCTTAAGTCAGTATGGCATTCTACATGGAACTAAAAAACCAGGACAGGGGAATGCCACCCTAGTGAAAATAAATAGTTGACTGCATTGAATCTGTTCTTCATCCACAACCGTAGGGGTGTCACTGCCTGCTCCTCTGCAACTTGCCTGAAACACACAGACATCCAGTGTCAAAAATATACTAGAACGTTAATCTCAGATGATCTGTTCAAATTAGGGATATGACTGTCACAGGGCAGCCTCCTAGAGACAAATGGGGACAATGCACAGACTCATCTGAATACACGATTTTTCTAATTATCTCTGGCCGACTTGTTAGTGACTGTGGGGAGTGGTGTTTCATATCGATGTCTTTACACTATCTTAAATAAATTCCTCTTATAATGGACCCTGCAATTATTTTAAACATGATATTCAATAAGGATTGTTGGTCACCTGTCCCAGTCAACAGGACTGGGGAAGAGAGACCTCTGATGAATCTAATGCAATCTTTGTTAATGACCTATGTTTGATAAACTAACCTGTTCTTCTTCTAGCTTCACTTACCTATCACACTCTGCCTCTGCCACCGTTATGAACTGAAATTAAATGTAAAATTAAATGTTAAAAAAAACTGTAGTAGAGCATGTAGTAGAGCAAATCATAGCAAACAATCATAGCAATCCAACTGTATTGATTGGTCACATGTTAACATGTTAAGCTTTCAGTCATTTTTAATTACCTAAAATTGTGATGAATGCTCAATTGTGCGTCGTGCACAAGCTTAATAAAGCATCGACAATATAATGAATATATGATAAATGTGATTATGACATATGCACTGCAAACAAAAATAATCTGTAAGCCAACACATAACGTCAACCAAACCTGTGCAAACTCGAATTTGAGAAATAGAACAAATAACCGTATCTCAAACTAAAACACGAATTGAAACTTACAGTAACACATTGCAAACACCAACTTGAGTCTGGATTTAATGTGGCACGATACGACACTGTGCCACGATACAAACTCGTGACAGTTTCGATTGCTATCAGCAGCCGTGGAAGATAATCCTTTATTCAATGAACAGCTGCAAATATTAAACCATTGATTAGTGATCGATCAATGCGCACAACTTTGGTCAACTTTAGACCTTGGTCGCTATGGGGGGAGGCTGTGCTTTGCCCCTATCACTCCGCCGCTGGCACGGCAAATATTCATATTAAATTAATAAATATATGAATACCTGCCGTGCCACGATATAAATATTAACATGAATATTCGCCTTGCGCACGGCAAATATTTAATATTTGTTAATATGGATATATGGCGAGCGATGCCAGCCCGAGAGAGGCTCAACCCCCTCGTCGTAATTTACTAAACTTTATTTCGTACAATATTATACTATCAATATAGTATCACTAAGTATGGCGCATGCAGT
This sequence comes from Benthosema pterotum, assembly GCA_039105355.1. Classification (NCBI taxonomy): domain Eukaryota; kingdom Metazoa; phylum Chordata; class Actinopteri; order Myctophiformes; family Myctophidae; genus Benthosema; species Benthosema pterotum. Next base: position 13,619,630 of record CM076980.1, on the reverse strand, counting down.
CTATATCTATGCATCCATTGAATCAAACTATTAGAATGTGTAAAACCGAATCATAATTATTCTAATTATATTAATTATTACCTCTGTCGTCGCTGAAGTTGTGCTGCTGCTGCCACTAGAAGTCTCTAGACTCTTCCTGTTTACATCAGGGACAGGGAGTACCGAAGAACGCGATTGGCCAGCTCAATTTCGACTCTGGCCCATGGCGAGCTGTGATTGGCTTAGGGCGTTCGTTTTACTTTGAGGATTTTCTTGTCATTTTCTTAAAAAATATTAATATTGCGCACTTTGTGCGACTGGAAACATTAGATATTGTGTTTATAACCAATTAATGTACAAAATTTAAAAAAATTGTGCCGCCTACATATAGTATCTGCATGAATTTACTAACTCGGCCTTCTAGACGGCCACTTCCCACCGTCTAGTGGTGAACTTTGGAAAGTTAAAAGCCCCCTTGGAAACATGAACTCCACCCCACTGATATTTTTCTGCAGACAGCTCTGCAATAACTTACAGGTGTTGTGTGAATAAGATGCATAGAGATAATGTGTGCAGTTGGCAAAAAAAATCTGTAGGAGTAAGATAAACAAAAGTTTTATAATTCTCAAATTAATTAATTTGTTTATTGTTCATTTATGAATTTAAGCTTGTTTATAGCACCACTTGGTGGTGTTGGTTTCACTTCATGCTGATCGGTCCAGTGGTGCCAGAGATTAGCTGCTTTCAGACGGATGGACTTTCACAGACAATACCTATAATGCTCAGTGTAGACTTTGTAAAAGAGAAAACAACATTGACATGCATGTATTTAACCAACATAAGTGTGAAATAATAGGCTATATAAAAGAGTCCTTTATAGTACATAACATAATGAGGCAATTGTGTACGTTTGTATATTTATCTCAGTCAAACGAACTGCAAATTGTGTACTATATCTAACCAAGCTGCTCTGACACACACACACGCACACGCACACACGCGCACACACACACACACACACACACACACACACACACACACACACACACACACACACACACACACACACACACACACACACACACACACACACTCATCCACACCATGGGGCTCAAAAAGATGCCACATTAGCGTGGCACTATTTTCCTGAAACTAAGTGTGTGTGTGTGTGTGTGTGTGTGTGTGTGTGTGTGTGTGTGTGTGTGTGTGTGTGTGTGTGTGTGTGTGGTATTGGAAGACTAATTACTAGACTACATGTGTACATACTTTGTGTGTGTGTGTATGTGTGTGTGTGTGTGTGCGCGCGCGCATGTGCGTGCATGTGTGTGTAATTAATCTGTGTTCACGGTGGGTGTAAACATTAAGAGGGACGCAGTTTTGTGTCCGATTAATCTCCTCTGTCAGATCTGCATCCGCACTAAATCTCACTGTGCTAGGAACCGACAGGGGACCCAATCATGGATGGCTGTACTCTTGGCGCGCTCACACACACACACACACACACACACACACACACACACACACACACACACACACACACACACACACACACACACACACACACACACACACACACACACACACACACACACACACACACACACACACACACACACAAAATTTTGTGCGAACTAAGGTGTATCTCTGGGTATCTGTCTGTGTGGTTCAGGGGCGGATTGGTCATCTGGAGTACAGGGAGTTTTCCCGGTGGCCTGCACCACCTAGTGGCCTGGACAAGATCCAAAATGCACTAGTGGCACTTCCAAAATGCACTAGAATGTGCTAGATGCTCGTCTGGAACATACAGATCAAAATGACCATTAATCTTCCACATTCTCTAGTTGTGTAGACTAAGTTGGGCTAATTCACATGATGAATATTTTAACTCTTGAGGGTGTAAAAATGAAACCAAATGGACCCGCAAGGGTCCATTTGGTTTCATTTTTACGCTCTCAAAGAGTTATATCTGGTTAACCAGCTGCCCCGCCCAGAGTGGCCTGGCAAAGGCAAAATTGTCCCGGTGGGAAAATATGTGCCAATCCGCCCCTGGTGTGGTTACCTTGGGTACTCCATCAATGCTCCAAGTCTTTGCCAAACCCTAACTCACCGGCCCTGAACGGAGTCACAGCAACAACTGTTGCCTTCTGGGTTCTAGTCGCCCATGAGACCCCTGTACCCCAGTAGTTCTCCAACCTTTTAATGGGGGCTTTTGGGCTTTTAAAGAGCCCCAGATGAATTATGCATTTGGACCTGCACATGCAACAACATGTTGTCTTGGGTATCCCCATACAAGGCATACAAGATTAGGGTTACCCACTATTTATTCAGAATTTGAGCCATGGACCACCATTTGATGACAGTTTAGCCCCACAGAGATTTTGTCCACAATTCCAGGCTGGATTTCGGAGAAAACAAAACATTGTTTCATACAGATCAAAATGACCATTAATCTTCTCACATTCTCTAGTTGTGTAGACTTGGGGCTCATTCAGGTGAATATTTTAACTCCTCAGAGTGTAAACATGAAACCAAACGGACCCGCAACGGACTTTTACGCTCTCAAAGAGTTACATCTGGTTAACCAGCCTGCAGACCTCCTGGAATCCTCTCAGGGACCACTGGTGGTCCCCGGACCACCTGTTGAAAACCCCTTGTGTTAGAATGTTTCAAAATGATTGGAAAACTGACCCGTCTATTTAATATTCTTTTGGAGGATTAATTGAGATTCTAAATTGGCAAAGTTTTCCTTTGTAATCCGATGATTTGGTTGCATTTGTACACTTTCTTAGCTACAAATTGAAAGATTACCAATGAGGATTTTTTTTTTCCTGTGTGGATGCTGTATACCTCATGCACCTGGAGTCCTGTCTCTCTCATCATTACATTTCTAATTGAAGCTGACAGCCACATCCATTTTTCACTGACTGGCTGAATTAATGCGATGCTGCATGGCGTCACATGCATTAGACACCTCTCCTGTGCAGGTGAATGGAGAAACCTGCAGGAAAATACAACCGCTGTAAAATTACCCTGTTAATGATCAGAATGGCACATCTGGGGCCTTCGTACTCATCAATATGGCTATAATTGGCACAGGAGGCAGAAATAATTGTACAGCAATTAGTCAAATTAGGGAATTAGGAGCCGCTCACCTCTTGGTATTTGAGCGGCGCGGAAGTGCTGCGCGCCTCGCCAGAGCACACGTGTGTGTGTGTGAGCCGAGCAGAATTCATTTTGATGTCTCGGCATCAGCTAATGATTTCGCAGTGTAGCCAATTATGCTACACGCCTGTGACATCAGGGGAAGATCGTTTGATTTAGACAGAAAAAGATAAAGGGAGCAGAGAACGAGAGAGAGAGAGAGAGAGAGAGCGGCTGAGATTCAACGTATAGCAGACTGTCATGCGGTACTGCGTTTCTTGGGAGACTTGCTGCAGGCAGTGGAATGGAAGGAACTGAGAGATGATGGCGGTGATGATGATGATGATGTACACCCACAGAGATGAAGCAAGGAGAGCTGGAGAAGAAAGGGCTGCTGGGAAAAGAAAGAGAGACAGGCGGAATGGGAGACAGCGATGAGCAGAGGAACACAGTATTTGGTGTATCAGGTTGACGGCAGGTATTCTGGCGAGAGAGGATATTGTACATGTCTGCTCTTATCACAAGTGCATCGCTTCCTCTCGTCTCCATGTTCTTGTAACAGCCTGTCCATCTCTCCCTCTACCCGATACACTACAGTGGAGAGAAGACCCCCCCCCCCCCCATCCCCCATATCCCTCCGGCCTGTCTCCATTCTTCCCCTATTTCTATTCTTATTTTGTTTTCTGTAATCCAACTCAGTCAAGCAGTCAAGCCTTCACCTGACTAGCTATCTTTATTGTTGGTGTTTATTTTTGCTTGTGCAGGTTCTTAGTTCTTGGGAGTAAGACTCCAGTTTTTGTGGGGCGATAGCCCCTACTATGTCCAGCCTTTAGTGTGTGTGCAAACACAAATGTTGGCCTAGGCCTGCTAAAAAAAACATGAAATGCCGGTGGCAATGAATGGACAATTTTCAGTGTTTGTGCAAGCACAAACAATGCATGACACAAACACTGAATACAAAGGTCTATTATATGATTACTGTATATTAATGTCTGATTAGAGCAGGGACTTCTCTTCATACAAGTGTTAATTTTGAGGGGTGCAAGATCCTCCCATGCCTATGCTTTCTGGGCACAAACACTGTCTTATTTATCACCCCATAGAGACGGTTTCATTTGAGCGAAGTACACAAGTCAAAGGTGACTGAGGACAGAAGAGTGAGAACTCCTTTGTGATGGATGCACGCATACGCAGATTTCACACACTTATAGGAGAATGAGAATGCAAATTTTTGGTACTGTTTTCACATTAGTTGAATTTCCAGCGTTTCAAATAATCTGTTACGCTTGTCTCGAAGGTATAATCTGCTCCTGAACACACATGAACACACACTATGCAGATACAAATTGCATGCTATTTCACACAGTAGGGGGTCTACTCTTCCCTCATCTAAAGCATGGGGTCGACCTGCTGTAAATAATGTAGTTTTACTCATCTACAACACCACAGGGTGTGGTTTTGACTTTTCATTACCATTGGGGGTATTGCTCCAAACCCATTCAACTCTGAGACTCTGCCTCTCAGGGGCGGATTGGCACATATTTTCCCACCGGGACAATTTTGCCTTTGCCAGGCCAGCTGGTTAACCAGATGTAACTCTTTGAGAGTGTAAAAATGAAACCAAATGGACCCTTGCGGGTCCATTTGGTTTCATTTTTACACCCTCAAGAGTTAAAATATTCATCATGTGAATTGGCCCAACTTAGTCTACACAACTAGAGAATGTAGAAGATTAATGGTCATTTTGATCTGTATGTTCCAGGCGAGCATCTAGCGCATTCTAGTGCATTTTGGAAGTGCCACTAGTGCATTTTGGATCTTGTCCAGGCCACTAGGTGGCGCAGGCACTGGGAAAACTCCCTGTACTCCAGATGGCCAATCCGCCCCTGCTGCCTCTTCCAAATCCAATAATTTGTGCGTAACCCCCTCCCATGGCTGCTGTAATGTAATGTGTTCTCAGCATCTAGCCCCGCACTAAAGGAGAAGATTCATTATCTCTTGTTTGAACAAGGATTATGCTGATCTGCACGGCTTAAGGCGGAACATATAAAGACTCTTAATAAAATTCTTCAGCCATTGCTCGCAATGTGTCATATAATTGAAGTCACCTTTTCACCCCCAATCTACACAACACACACAAGCACAAAGAACTCAACTTACATGCATTGTTGGGTATGGCCATACAATGACCACAGATGTGGTCTAAAAGTGTGACAAATCTATTTTTAATTGTACCCTAGAACATCAACTCATTAAAGGCCTATTGTCTATTGTCAATATCTATTGTCTATTGTCTATATAGCTGCTGGGCACAGTTGCTACACACTTTTGGTCGGACCAATCTAGGCTATGAATGGACAGGTATCAGTCAAAAGGGAGAACTTGAAGAGGAAGGAAGGGTGGGGTAGGATGAGCATCTAGAATTTGCACACAGACCTATGGCTATCCAGGTATCCAGTATTGTGATATTCATCTACCTTAGTACACATTGCTTTGTTCATCACCAAGTGTTACTGTCACAGTGCACACCCTAACACACACAAGCGTCCTTGCACTTCACACCGCAGACTGCAGTACGCGATGTCACTCATGTCCCTCATGCGGTAGATTGTAGCTATAACGCAGAAGCAGTGGCTGAACCAGGGACTCCCACTCGCCAGTCCAATGTGCAACCCATTGTGTCAATAGGACTGAGTCCAATTGGCAGGGCTGTTGTGGGCTGGGGGCTGCTATAGGCCCAGGCAATAGACATGCTTTGGAAGGACATAGCATAGGTCAAACTGGATTAAGGTTGATGAGGGTTGGGAGAGGGTTACGGTTAGATTTGTGTGTGCTGCCCTGTGGGAGGTTAAGGTGAGGGTTTGATAGGTTGGCCGCTGACTAGGGTACTTCAATACAGTATGCTCTATGGCAGCTCAAACAAAAACAGCTATAACTCACTCAAAACTTGATGGATAAAGTAATCGGATAGCTTTATTATAAACATTATCAAAGTGGCTATGATTTAGGATGCGTATTTGCTTAATTGTGTGTGTTTTTTTAAAACGACAGATAAAGGCTCATGTGTGCGGATGTCGCTGACATTTACAATGTACAACAAACCAATCTGTTTGAAAATCGGTTGAAAAATAAGCAGATTATCATCATTTAACAAGTACATGATCATAGACACAATGTTATGCTATGCCATCGTAAGAGCGCGGGCAACCCATCTAGCTTTCTTATATACTGTATATATCTATGGTTTTATGTACAACGTACCGTTGGTACCGTAGGTAACCCACATTTCCATTTTCTCTCTTTTTTTTTTGTTAAATGCCTCGGTGGTGGGATAATGGCATATACACGCATAACACAGAATGGGCTGGTGCAAACTAAGATACTGTACTCTGGAGACTCTCTCTCTCTCTCTCTCTCTCTCTCTCTCCTCAATGGGTTAATGATCATAGAAGTCATCCCATATGAGTCCTAAGCAATTCAACTCGTCTCTTTCAGTTCATTTCCTGCAGCTGTTTGTGTCTGTGTTTTTTATGAAGGTATCCGTCATCTTCAGACAGGCACGATTTCACTAGCATGAAGGAGGAATGGCAAAGAGGCAATTCATTGTCAGCTGATTTGGAAGAATGGCATCCCGTTAGCCATGGCGCTTAATAATAGAAATAGTATTTGAATATGTTTTCATGCCTTTCTAACAATAAGGCACCCAGAACTGTTTTGAACTCTTTTGTTATTTACTTGTGCTGCCATTATGCTAAATATGCTATTGCGTAGCACAGAGGCAGCTGCAGGTGCTATTGAGCAGACAAACATCTATTCTTTCCTATTTCAGAATTAACTAAAGTGGAAAAGTGCAGATGTGAGTAAACAATGGCCATTATTTGGACAAGTGTGTTGGGTGGATGTGGCTTTGGCGCTCAGGGAAATAAGTATTCATGGAGGAAGAGAGCAGTGGCTGCATGGTCACTGTACAAACACACGCACACACACGCGCGCACACACACACACACACACACACACACACACACACACACACACACACACACACACACACACACACACACACACACACACACACACACACACACACACACACACACACACACGTGCGCTGGTTACTATACTTGTGAGCACAGCAATTTTAAAGTCCTTCACAACCCTAACCTGTGTAACGTATTTATGACATCTGCACACAAACCATGTATAAAGCTACCATAATTTAACCTCATTTGAGCCATTGTAACATCTTGAAATGTACCAGTCCTAAACTTAACCTTACTGTTTTCATATTTGTAAAACTAAATGCCCAAATATTCTGTAGCTACAAAACAACAATTTCTATTTCTCTTGTTGTGCTAGACTTGTGGGGACATTTGATCCTCACAAGTATAGCTAATAATATCGTAACATGCACATGCACGTGCGCGCACACACACACACGCACGTACACACGTACACACGTACACGTCACCTGGGAGTCGCCACACAATTACTTGCAGCTGTCAGCCTGAGCGCGCGCACACACACACACACACACACACACACACACACACACACACACACACACACACACACACACACACACACACAGGAAGTGTTGCACACATCTTTAGGCTACACGATTTTTTCACAAATGTATGCCCTATTTTATTCATTGTGCAAATGTAGCAAAATAGCCAATCTGCAACCTCACCATGCATTACTATGTGACTCGTAGTGAGCTAACCTAATAGAATGGTTTAAATAGGAATGTACTGTAAGGTTGAATGTGGTTAAATCTGTGTTTTATAAATAATTAATGGATGGCGACTATTAAGTAGAGTTTGAGAGTAAATGGGTACACTGGGACACAGCTAGGTTATTCTGTCCATTTCTAGTAATGGTCTTTGGACATAACAAGGTTTCTGTGATGAGTTAAGAACTCACTTAAAGGAGAATTCCACCCATTTTCAACATTTTTTTCTTAGAGCGTACAAATGCAACCAAATGAACCCTAAGAAGCGTATAAAGAAATCTATTAACATGGTGAAAATACATCTTAATGATGTCATCAAGATGTTTCACCATGTTAGTGGTTTTCTTCAGACCTCCATTTCTTGGGAACTCAAAATGGGGGAACTTTTTTATCATGTCCACCCAGCACCTCTAGGGCATACTAATGATATATTAGAATGTTGAGAATGGCTGGAGTTCCCCTTTAAGCATGTGCACATACAGTAGGCACACACGCAAAAACTGCAAATATGTTTGAAAAGGTGTCATATAATCCCATAGGGATGGGCCACAAGGTGGCATGACACTTAAATAAACTAATTCATTCATTCATAAAAGGGGGACTGCCCATATAGATCCAAAGTCCCATTAGTAAAAAAAACAAACAAACAAAAAAAAAACAATAAGGTTTGGTGAACATGTGCTGCTCTCTTGCTTGCGATTCTGTTTAGGGTTATGGTTAGTATTGTGGGAGGTCGAACCACTGACATGTTACCAATAAAAGGTCAATGGGAGGTTATGTCAGACAGTAGCCTATTATACCTCTCTTTCAGTCATCATTAACATAATGCCTTGTCGTAAACCCTATGTTGACAGGGTCCACCAGGGTTATACCCAGGGGTGTAGTGGAGGGGGTACGCGGGGGGACGGCGTCCCCCCACTTCTCACATCTAAGATATTTTTGGGGCAAAAGTAAAGGCCTATGCTTTTTGTCTTGTCATTTACTTTTATGGATACAATTAGGCATTTTAATAGCGTGTCTGTGCGTGTTGCGCAGGTGCACGCAAATGCAAGTGTGCATGCATGTGTCTTAAAGGGGAATTCCACTCATTTTCAATATTTTCCTGTCATTAATATACCTTAGAAATGTTGTGTGGACATGGTAAAAAAAAAAAAGTTCCCTCATTCTGTGTTTTCTAGAAATGGAGGTCTGAAAAAAATCATTAGCATGGTGAAATACATATTGTTGATATCATCAAGATGTATTTCACCATGCTAATGAGTTTCCTTTTTTCACATTTGTACACTCTCAAAAAAAAAAAATGGGTGGAATTCCCCTTTAAGAGGCATCCCCCCACAAAAGTACCACTACAACACTGATTATACTAGCAGCAACATGTGAGCCATGTGTGCTATTTTCTGCAAAGGTTGAGCAAATAATAATAATAATAATAATAATATGGAATGCTGGGATTTTCTAGCAGTTAATTCACAAAACTAAAACACAAGCTTTCCCCACACTAGCTGGATCCTAGAAAGCGTCGGGAGCAGCACAATATCAAAATCTTTAAAACAAATACATAAAATATGACCTGTTGGAGAGGGAATCAATATTGCATGTTTGTCTGGAGGAAAGCTGCTGATGCATTTGCTGTGCTGACTTTTCCAATTTCTACATCTGAGATTACCATCGCCTTGGAGTGTGCCTCTCATTTTGAAAAAAAAAAAAAAAAACAGAATTTCATTCATTCAGTCACTGGCTGTAGCGGCATGCCTCCAGGGCCTGTGAGAGAGGGGAAAGTGTATTAATGAAATGAGAGACAGAAAGTGTTATTTAAATCATCTCAACAGCATAACCTAAGGCCTGACACGGCTTTCTGTGGCTTTCTGGTCGAGTGAGAGGGTGCTGGATGCGATGCCATGCATGCCCTCCCTCATCAAACCAAAGCAAATAAAATCACACTAAGATCACGCCAGATCAAATCAAGCCAAGGCAAACCCGACGCCTTGTAAAGCCCAAGGTCAAACTAAACCTAAAATAAATAACTAAAGCCAGTTAAAGCAAAACAACTAAAGCTATAAGAGCTTAGGCTCCGCGCTCCGCTCCCACGCCTGTATAGATCGCATCGCAGTCAGCCTGTCAGGCCGAATATGACAGGCACGGAAAAGAATTCGGGCCAAACGAATAATTACAAAGAAGAAAAACGTCTTTCTAATTATTTGTTCGGCCCAGAAATTGTGTTTGTTGTCATGGTTCGTCACAATCTGAGTTGGCTTTGTCTGCAAGGCTTACATAACTTTAAATAAATACTTTTTGAAATGTACCGTATTTTCCGGACTATAAGGCGCACTTAAAAGCCTTTAATTTTCTCAAAAATCCACAGTGAGCCTTATAATCCAATGCGCCTTATATATGGATTGGTTGACTGCAGTAGCTTCCATTCTATGTTAACTGTAGTAGCTTCTATTCACTGCGCCTTATAATCCAGTGCGCCTTATATATGAAATCAGTTTTAAAAGGTGCGCCTTATAATCCGGTGCGCCTTATAATCCGGTGCGCCTTATAGTGCGGAAAATACGGTATATGGGAAAAATGCATGGGATTTTTTTTTTCCCCCAGGCCTGTCGTCGTCATGAAAGGGGTTGAGATTGCGATGCTCCATAGCCATTGTTGTCCTATGCCGACATTTTGGATTTAAAGCGCAAATGGCATACAGTCCAAAACATTGTAAATGCACCTCAAGCTTATTTCTATCACCTCTGTTATAACCACTCTGATATAACCACTCCTTGTCAATTCTTTATGGATTTGATTAGAGCCCGACCGATGCCATATTTTTGGGGCCAATACGATACCGATTTTTGGAAAAAACTAAACCGACGTTTTAGGCCAATGTTTAATAATGAATTAAAATAATAAAAAATACATTTGAAATACTTCTAAACTTCAATTTTATTTTCTATTTCAAGTAAACCATACAATACAACATCATTTACTTTTGTGAAATAATTCTATTTTCTGTCTTTCTTTTTCTGTTCTAGGCATATATCGGCCGATATATCGGCCGATGTTACCGATATATCGGCCGCTGTATCGATACAGATGTCGATATATCGGTATCGATATCGGCTGATATATACGACCGATATATCGGTCGGGCTCTAGATTTGATTCAGGTATGCGGTCAGGCGCAAGCTTGGCTCAGGGAGGAGGACGCCCCTGCCATGCATAGTCCCAAGGATTGTACCATCCAGTCCTTTAATCAATAGCTGTTTAGCTGCAGTACTACAATCTCCTGTAATGCTATTTTATATCCGAGTCATTATATTTGAGTCATTCTAATACTGATGCTTGTTTCCATTCAATGCCAGCTTGAGAAACCAACAATGGCGGACATTGTAAGCAAAGTGGAAATGCAAATTTGGAACTGAAGAAGAGGAGGAATTAAGTACAAAGCAGGGTGCAATTGATGACATCATCACAAGAACAAAATCAGATGAGCTGTTCCTGGGAGCAATTTGCATTAAAGCTCCTTTTTTAATATGAAAGCCTGATTATTCCAAATTGTTTGATTGTGGGGATAGAAAACACACCAAAAACACCCGAAAAATTAAAAAGTTGAATGTCATGTTAATTCCCCTTTTAATAAGATGTGATTAAAAAAAAAAAAAAAAAAAAAGCAGACATGTCGTACTTCTCATCCACATATCCTTCTCTGTGTGCATGCATGTACGCATATACACGTGTCTTTGTGCATACCGAGGCAGGATGGGCTTCAGGAACTACCTGTTCTCCCAGAACAATTAAGCCAAACCTCTTTACAGTATCCCCGCTCCAATTAATTTTAATATTTAAACAGCCACGCCGAGACTTCTGAGCCCACTAACGCAAGATTAGAATAAACCTAATTAAATATTGATGGCCATAAATAAACAGCCTAATTTGGAGAGCTGCCGCCGTGGTGTGTACTATATGTCAAGGGGAGGAAAAAGTATTTAAGCTGAAATGTTGTGCTTGTTAGCTTTGCAAATGTTCAACTGAGAGGTCAGGGGAAGAGGTCAACGTGAGGACAGTGGAACGGATGAACCAATTAGAAGGATGCAGGCTAGATTCACAATGAGCCAATAGAGTGGAGGTGAGGTGGAGTTAGATTCTGTTTTTAAACAAATCTGTTTGTACACACTAAATTTGCTTAAAAAATAATAATAATAAAAAATAATGTCATTCATTCATTCATTGTAGAAAAGAGTCATCCTGGTGAGCAGCAGTAGCCCTCCTCCATAGTGTTCAAAATGCACTAGTGGCACTTCCAAAATGCACTAAAATGTGCCAGAGCATTGTGTTTTCAACCATTTTCATACGAGGGCCCAGTATTCATTCTGCATTTTAGCAGAATTTGATGTTGAGTTTAGTCTCTCTGACTAATTTAGGAGAAATAACTGGCAAAATGTTGAACAAAATATCAATTCTTCTGCATTTTCTAAATGTGTAGATTCTTGAAATTTAGGTAATTCAGAATTAGTTAAATTACCTAATTGACCCGTAAGGGTCCATTTGGTTTCCAATGGTCCTTTCTAGCAAGGAGGACTATCATACAAGGAAAAATGGTGAAAAACGCACCTGTCAACGAATTTCGCCCCAACTCCCCATCAAAAAAGCACTAGATTTTCCGCCAGGAGTTTTTCACTAATTTTGGTGCTAGGGGGGTCTGGAAAAAAGCTAAATGTAGTGACAAATGCGCCAAGTTGGCAACACGCTACCCCTGACCTACCCACCTCAAGGGTCACTCCCTCTCAATCAGTAACCTCACCTGCTCTCACTCACACCCAAATCAGTGGCCGGCTATATATACATACTGCCTGAGTGCCTGCATGCCTTTCTGTTTGTTTGTCAGCAACAACTCTCCCTAAGAGCCTCCCCTGGACCCTCATGCCCTGGATATGTGTCACTGGAGTGAGTCGAGTTTGTCCATGATGATTTGTATGCTGCATGTTATCGGTTATTTGTGATTATTGTAAACCTGATCTGTTTGCCTGAAACTATAGTGAATGTGTGTAATGTGCAGTGCACATAGTCACTTTACTATTGCAAATGCAGCAATCAGTAAGTTAACTCATAATGGCTGATATTTAAGGTCATTTACCAAACTGCACAAACTCACAAACAGGGTAGATTGAAATCTTACCACTGACCGTTTTTATACATAGCACACTGTAAATAAACCAAATGAAAAAGCAAACTGTTTATTGATATCATTGGATCATGCTGAAACAACTAATGTGTTTGTTGTGAGCTGATGCCGTCCCAAGCATACCACTGTGTTTAGCTACTGTTTATTAGCAAAGTAGACAACAAAACAAATGACAAACCAACTGCTACCACACCCCCCCACCCCACCCCTGCTCCATAACCCTGCACCCACTGTCAGTGTACAAACGTGACATCTCTGCTACCCACCCCCCTTGCTGAGTTTAATTGTCTTAATTAGGTACCTAATAGTTTGTCCACTGTTAAATGTCCATTGTTGAATTGTCCTGTTGAGTTGTGTAATAATTATGTTTTAGTAAAAAACGTAACCGTCAAGCCTCAGCATCACCTTGCTCATCTGAAGGTGTTAACTGTGCAAATGACAATGAAAGGCTTAAACGGAACGCTCCTTGACGGTACAGTACATACAGTCAAATCTGCTTGCGGTTAGGTATAGGGGTAGGTTTAGAGAAGGGTGTAGCAATGTTTGTAGCAAAACTCTAGCCCCCTCCAACCGTAACTCTAAGCCTAAATCCCTGACACTCAACCTGTGAGGTTAGGTTGAGGGTCGGGCATTTAGGATTAGGGTTACGGTTGAAGGGGGCTAGGGTTTTGCGTCTCGGAACAACGGCAGTAGGCAGAGCATGGCCATTCTGAGACAAAAAACGGTACCTTGCTTACATTCATATCATCATTTAGCTGCTGTGGCTCAGGAGGTAGAGCAGGTCATCCAATGATCCCTGAGTTAGCAGGTTTGAATTCCGGCTCCTCCTGCCCTTGAGCAAGGCACTGAAGTCTGCATTGCCTCTAATTGAGTTGGTTGAGCTTGCCACATTGTGGAAAGTGATGATGCTGTCATCAAACTTTTTCCGATTCACTCCCAATTTGTGAATGAGTAAACCATTGTAAAACACTTAAAATCACCGCTCTGATGTAGCCAGTCACTTGCACAAGCAGAGCAGGTGCAGGTAATGACGGATCCAGTTTTAAAAAAACTTAATTTGGCTGTTTAGTCAATACAATGTGATGTAATTAAGATGTCTTAGTAGTATTGTCAATGAGTATTATCTCATGGAGGTGCTGGGGTTACTTACTAATTGAGAGGTTCTTTGGTGATTGTTTTTCATTCCATGCCACTGCCAGCTTGGAAAACCGACAGTGGCGGACATTAAAAATAAGTGCAAATTTGAAACTGAAGACTGAAGAGCAGGGTGATACTGATAACAACACAAATATATGACCAAATCAGTTGAGCTGTTCTTGAGAGCAGCTTCTATAAAAGCCCCTATAGAAAGCCCCTCAGAGCTGTTATTGTGTGCGTTCAGTTTTTTTTTTGCAAGCGCTAGCTAAGTGCCTTGTGTGCATTCTTCATTGCAGTGTTGACTTGTTGTACGGCTATTTTCTTATTAAATCAACTAAAAGAAGTTGTCATGTCGTTCATTGAGGAGGACCCCTCTCGCCGTTACAGTATTCATTTTTATTATTCGCTCCAGTTGTGTTATTCTGTGATTTTTATTTATTTTATTAATTATTATTTTTTTGGTACATGATCAAAACATTTCTTCCCAAATCTGTGGTTAGGGGTCGCACGATTCACTTGCCTCACGATTCCATACGATATCGATACATATGGTGCCCAAACGATTTATATTGCGATTCTTAAATACGGTATATTGTGATTATTATTATCGCAGTTTGTTGCAATTTTTCTTCCAAGTTACTTTGCTTGTATTATGCTTGAACATTTTAAAATAATTCTAAATAATATATGGACCATGAAAAGTTCAATCAGAATAGAACAGTTTTAGGTAATTCTATGGACGACTATCATACACTTGAATGAAGCGAGATAACATCAGTATATCTTTTTGACATGAACAAATGCATAGGCTATATAAACATTTTAAAAAGTCGATTCTGAAGTCGGCAATTCAATATTGATATCGTGGCATTAAAAAAACGTGACTTTATATACAGTATTGATATTTTTTCCCCCCAAACCCTGATGGTGGTGAAACCACATTAGGCTATTTCTAGTGTGCCGTTTTGATTTGTGCATAGTAGTTTGAGCATTTAGATTTAATATGCTACCATTTAAATTTCATATACCACCATCACACTTTAACAACACACATTACTGGAACCACTGTAACAGGAGGAGAAATTACAGATGAACATTTCATATCCAGGACTTTATAACATTATAGTCGCTAGCAGGGGTGGATGTAACATTTCCCAATTGGGGGGGGCAGGAGAAAATGGTATGGGGGCGGCTTCATCGCCCGTGTCGCTTCGCACCACAGGCGATGAAGCCGCACCCATAAGATTTTGGTTACAGGACTTTTATTAGGCAAGTAAAGCATCAATAATAACATCAGTTGTTGTTGAAGTTGCAACAGCATGCATAAAGCTAAAGGTCTGACTCAGAGAGTTTTCTGTTTTCAATGACGAAATGTTGTTGTAGTGGTGCCACAGCTGTAGTTAGTTAGCAGCAGTAGTAGTGTTTCAAATCATTTTAAATATAAGCCCTTTTATTTGAAATATCTTGGGTTGTTTTGCATGACATCGTGGTTGGTGGGGCAGACTGGGCATTTTAGGGGGGCATTGCCCCCCCCCATGCCTATGCCTAGATCCGCCCCTGGTCGCTAGTGGTGCCGACTACTATAAAGCCCTCTAAATTCCCACAAATTCACACGACGTTGCCCATTTTGGCGAGATGCAGAAGATGTTGGTGAACTTTGGGAGACGGGGAAAACAAGCCGTTGACAGGCTGGTCACGTGCGCGGTAAGGCCTGACTGACAGTGAATCTTTCATGGCGCATGGGAGGAATGATGAGAGGCTGATTAAAGGACAGGGAGACGGGGCCTCCCATGTTAAATCAGCCCAGACTGCGAGGCTGATGGGACAAAGAACTTGCACATCCCGAACTTTAGAATAATGAATGGCTCTCACTACCTCATTTGTTTATTCAAAGGGGTTTTATTTTTCTGAGCTCAATTGCCAACCCCCCTCCCCCCACCCAATTTTTTGCATTTCAGTAGATTTTCTGTTGTCTGGGCTTTTCAGGCTCGAACAAATGTTCTGGTTTTCCAGTAGTATGCAATGTCACATGGTATTTGCAAAAAATAGAAATATATTGTTATTTATGTCAATGGAATTTGCCTTCAGATGTCGCTGTTTCCCACTGTTTTGCCTGTTTTCATTGAAGCTCGAAAGCCTTCCAAACCCCACAGAAAACTCCAATTCACAGATAATCCACTGAATTATCAAAGTTTAGTTTTTCTTTTCTCTAACTGAGAAAAGAAAACAAACAAAAACAAACAAAAAATAAATAAATAAATGAAAATGAATGTCACAAAACCTTTAATCCCTCTCTTTCGCCATTAGGAAAAAAACAGGCACTTCTGACTCATAGCAATATGAATTTTATCAGTCAAAAGGTATGATTATATGAATTAAACTGCATGCGCTCAATGCCTGCGAAAATCATAATTCCTTGCAGACCACCTCCTGTTTCCGTGATTGCACATTTAGAATAGTGATTACTTCTCTTGAAATATATCACTGCTGACATGAAAAGACCCCCTTTCTGCTTCGATTTTCTTGTATTAAAAATTGCACATGGCCTGTTTTAACCAACATAATGAACAGACGAACACATGAACATGCGCACGTGCGTGCGGACACACACTCACACAGTCTTGAATTCATAACATAAGACTGTATGTATGCCAAGTAAAGCAGACAATCATGACAGCCTGGTGACAGCTCCCATACATACAGTATACACACAGTCCATATTGGAGCTGTCATGCAGAAACCTTGTATCTCCATTTATTTTTCGGCATAAGTTAACGCCATATTTATACACCCGCTTCGACCTCTATCCATCGATTGAATAGAGCATAATCACGAGTAATCACACGATCGAATACAACGAATAGACGCAGACACTCAGCTACCCGCCGGGCAAGGAGATATTTTGTATTTATTGCATTGGTTGATCACGGCTACTACTAGTAGGGTGGGGCGAAGGAAGTTTTACTGGGGTTATGGTTAGGTTAGGTTTAGGCACAAGTTTACTGAGGTTAAGTTTAGGGTTGGGGCTTAGGTGTAGGCATAGCCTAGTTTTACTAAGGTTAGGGTTAGACGGTGCTTTATGCGGTTACTAACCCTAAACATAACCTCAGTAAAACTATGCAATAAATACTAAATATCTACTTGCCCGGCGGGTATCTGTTATCTGCGTCTACTCGTTGTATTCAATCGTGTGATTACTCGTGATTATGATCGATGGATAGAGGTCGAAGCAGTTGATTTATAGACATCATCCCTGTCGAATGCAAATCTGACATCTGACTGCCATTTTCTCGTATTTTTTTGAAAGTTTTTGCAGGTTGAAAGCCTCTTTGTGTGCTTATATATAGGTAGATTGATTTGTCTAAAAGTATCAACAAGAGTTTCTGACTATAATGAGTCCGACAATGGATCTATTGGGACACATGCTATGTTTTCACTTTCTTGGAAAGCAACAATTCAGTTGTTTTTCCGGTCGACAAAAACGATATACATTTCACAATGTATTACAGGGGGGTAGGTACTGGGTGGAGGTAGGTGGTGTGGGGGACGTTGTGTTGTTGGTTATGTGCGAGAGAAGAAACGGCACATGAATAAATTGAAATGAAAACACTGGGTTGTCAGTGCTTTCTGGCACTGTGAGCGCAGATATGTGGAGAGGTGTCAGGGAGTCGGGGTCCAGGTTCTGACAAGGGAGGACTGGGACTCCAGCCGCCGCTGTCAGACCACCAGGTGGTGATGCGTGAACGCATCAGAGGGGTGTGTGTGAGAGAGAGCGAGTGAGAGAGGACGTGATGTGACGCCTTGGAATCCTCCATCGGTTGGGCCCTGGGTGCTCTGGATGCTAGGCAGGGGCAGATCTAGGCATGGGCATGGAGGGGGGGGGGGCAATGCCCCCCTAAATGCCCCGACTGCTCCACCAAAAACACTATGGCATGCAAAAAGCGTGTCTGTGGCAACTTCAACGACAGCTGATGTTATTATTAATGCCCATTAATTGCCTAATAAAAGTCTTTTAACCGAAAATGGTATGGGTGCGACTTCATCCCGTGGCGCGAAGCGACAAGTTGCCCCCATACCATTTTCTCTTGCCCCCCCCCCCCCACTTTGGAAATGTGATGTGCATGCATTGCTTGCACTGATGCATCTACTGTACATGCACCCTCACCAACACATGCACGCACGCCTCCAGTATTGGACATGTGAAAGCACATACACACACGCATAGGGTACACAGTTAGTACGCACGCGTTCACACACATATTTGACAAGTACTGCCTGTGCAGTGAGCAGAAGGCGTGATTGTGGGAGACGGTTCAGGCACCAGACTATAAACACAGCTGGTGCAGCAGAAAATTGTGTGATTTCATTTTTCGACACCCGTTGACCCTTTTCCTACAGCTTAGACTAGGAGCAGAGCTCATCATTACGTTTGAAGTTCCATTTTTTTTTTTTAGGTCACAGTAAAGGCCAGGTATATTTGAGGCGATTCTAATTCCATCCCAAAACTTGGGGCGACTCCTCAGTTGAGATGATTGCTTCTTATATATCTGTCCAAGAAATGTTATATAGAAGCATCTGGTCTCCTTGAGACACCAGTACACCACTCCACAGCTGTGACTTCATCACAGAACTATCGAATGATACCTCTTAAATTCCTGAATATGAGCCTTTAAGTAGTATTGCAGTCCTATCTCTCTCTCTCTCTCTCTCTCTCTCTCTCTCTCTCTCTCTCTCTCTCTCTCTCTCTCTCTCTCTCTCTCTCTCTCTCTCTCTCTCTCTCTCTCTCTCTCTCTCTCTCTCTCTCTCTCCCCCTTTCTATATCTTTATACCCTTCTCTCCTTCTCCTTCTCTCTGTTTTTCCACAGCCGGATTCCAGCCCTACTAGGGTTGGAAACTCCAAAGTTTTTCATATGAAGCAGTGGTTTTCAATCTTTTTGAGACCAGGGCCCGCTATTTATTCGCATTTGAGCCACGGAGGAGCACCCTTTGAGGACCTTTTATCCCCACAGACCCCAAAACTAAAGATTTCCTTTGCTTTTGTCCACAATTCCAGGCTGGATTTGGGGAACAAAATAGACAAACATACTGTACAGATCAAAATGACAATTAATCTTCATTTTGTAGTTGTGTAGACTTGGGCTCATTTTAACTCTTGAGAGTGTAAACATGAATTTCATTTTAACTCTTGAGTGTAAGTGTAAACATGAAACCAAATGGACCCTTGCGGGTCCGTTTGGTTTCATGTTTACGCTCTCAAAGAGTTACATCTGGTTAACCAACTTTCCACGATTTAGTTGGGGACCATCGGGACCTATCTCAACCACTGATGAAAACCACTGATATTACCTTTCAATGAGTGGGCAGGATGCATGCATTTACCCCCCCCCCCCCCCCCCTTTAGATCCGGCCCTGTGTTTTTCTCTTCTCCCCGTGTCTGTCTCTGTTGGTTTCCTGCAGACAGACAGACAGAGAGACAGACAGTGGGCAGAGTGTTTCTGGAGCCAGCAGGCAAAACAAGAGGCAAAGAGGCAGAAGAAAAGCCTCCATTCAGCGTCTCATAATGCACCATTCACGGCGTCCAGTCAGGCTTTTATCATTTAGAACTTTCTCCCAGTATAGAGCACTCCATCCTGTCATTGTGCAAGCCTTCATCTGAGGAGCCATTTCCTTCAGAAGCACAAAAATAGCCCCAATGAAATACTGATTATAAAAAAAGAAAAAAAAAGGGCCCCCGGGGCCCCCAGGGCGCCCGTGCATGGTGAATTGGGACCTCGGATTTCACTGGCGTTTCCGCCAGGGGTGGATGTAACATTTCCCAATTGGGGGGGTAGGCGGTATGGGTGCGGCTTCAATGAAGTCGCACCCATACCATTTTCGGTTACAGGACTTATATTAGGCAAGTAAGCGTCAATAACAGACACGCAGCATGCATAAAGCTAAAGGTCTGACTCAGAGAGTTTTCTGTTTTCAATGATGAAATGCTGTTGGTTTAGTGGTGCCACAACTGTAGTTTGTTAGTAGCAGTAGTTGTGTTTCAAATCATTTTAAATATAGGCACTTTAATTTGAAATATCTTAGGTTGTTTTGCATGCCATCGTGTTTGATGGGGCAGTCAGTGGGCATTGCCCCCTCATGCCCATGCCTAGATCCGGCCCTGGTTTCCGCATCCTACTGGTGGATTGTGGGCACATTCCAGTATAGCTCTACTTTGTCTCCTTTGAACTCTTGTTGATGTTGTGACAGAGGCTTTGGTTACCGGCTGTCAGAAAATGCAGAATATAATGCATCACGTTGTCAGCTTGGAAGAGATATAATTATGCTCAACTATCAAGTTTTCAAGGCCAAATGGAGGTAATGTCTCCTGTATGAAACAATAATCTTGTGATACATCAGTCTAATTGAAGAAGAAGAAAAAAAAACAAAAGAAAAATGAAAATCTGCTATATTCACTTTGTCACATTGCAAGATATCTGCTTTGTTGACATAGCAAAAAAACATGAAAGGATTCCAGTAATCGTGTATGCGTGTGCGTGTGCGTGTGCGTGCGTGCGTGCTTATACGTGCATGCCGTGGGTCTGGGTGTATGTACGCGTGCGAGTGATCTGCTTGCAGACACGGCAACCAAAAAATAGAATTCCAGTAATCGTGCATACCTGCCTGCATGCATGCATATATACGATGTACATGCAGGGGTGTAGTGGAGGGGGGATGCGGGGGGACGGCGTCCCCCCACTTCTCACA
The DNA here is from genome assembly GCA_039105355.1 of Benthosema pterotum. Lineage (NCBI taxonomy): Eukaryota > Metazoa > Chordata > Actinopteri > Myctophiformes > Myctophidae > Benthosema > Benthosema pterotum. The sequence continues at coordinate 13,598,730 of CM076980.1, read as the reverse complement.
TCTCACAAGATATTTTTGGGGCAAAAGTAGGCCTATGTTTTTTGTCTTGTCATTTACTTGGATACTATGGATACAATTAGGTATTGTAAACAATCTTTCTCAATATGCTATACTTGTTTTAATAGCGTGTCTGTGTGTGTTGTTGCGCAGGTGCACGCGAATGCGCATGCAAATGCAAGTGTGCATGCACGTGTCTTAAATGGGAATGCGACTCATTTTCGATATTTTACTGTGTCAATAGCATGGTGGAATTCATCTTGATGACATCATCAAGATGTGTTTCACCATGTTAATGAGCTTCCCTTTTTTTCTGAGAGTGTACAAATGGAACCAAATGGACCCGCTAGGGTCCATTTGGTTCACATTTGTACACTCTCTGGACAAAAAAAATGAAAATGGGTGGAATTCCCCATTAAGAGGCGTCCCCCCACTTCTAAAAGTACCACTACAACACTGAGTATATGTGCATGTGTGCTTGCACTACCTGCATATATTGCGTGTGAGTGAGTGGGTGGGTGGTGGATGGGAGAAAGTGCACATACGCTTGTCAGCTTCTGTGTTTCATTGTTTCCCGGCGTCTCTATTGTTTGTAAAAACCTGTCCTTTTGTCACAGCTATCAAATCGCATCAAAGCAGGTTAAAATGAACATATGTTGATGCGTGCCTGACTCGACTCGTGTTTGATTAACTGTGGCAGCTCTGGAGCCGCGCAGCATCCAAAGGAGCACAGGAGGACGAGATATGGAATGAAAATCACACCTGTGTGAAGTGAGGGGTGCTCTTATTATTGTATGCATTATGATGCACAAGAGAGAGAGAGAGAGACAGACAGACGGAGAGACGGAGAGACGGAGAGAGGGGAAGAGGGAGGGAGTGGAAGAGATACTTATCTGTGATGCACAGGAGAAAGTTGGAAAAATAATAGGAAAATCATTCCGTAATAGAGCCAATAGAGAGGTATTGAGTAGCCCCATTGTGCTGGCAGTAACCAGATTCTGCAAGAGACAAAGAGAGACAGAGAGCGAGGGGGAAATTAAGAGCTACCTGTCACGCATATGTATACGATTGAGGCAAAGGTGCTAAATACTGGCAATCAGGGGCAGATTCATCAGAGCTCTCTCTCTCTCTCTCTCTCTCTCTCTCTCTCTCTCTCTCTCTCTCTCTCTCTCTCTCTCTCTCTCTCTCTCTCTCTCTCTCTCTCTCTCTCTCTCTGTCTCGCTGCCACAGAGAAAGCAACAGACTGTAATTACAGAGGCTTCAGCCTCGGTGACAGCCACCCGCGCTCGCTGCAATTTTGCCCAATTTACGTTGGAAGGCTTCAAAGGGCCTGTAATTTCAATCCTTTCAGCTTTATGTTAATGCAGTGGCTTCCAGAGTGTGCCCGCGTGTTCATGTAACAAAAAAAAAAACAGGCACGTACGTGTGGCAAGACGTGAAACCAACCTTTTGGTTTTGGGGTTTTGCATTATGTGAACCTTAAAAGGGAACTCTACCCATTTTTAACATTTTTACTATGTCATTAATATACAGTACCTTAGAGATGTTGTGTGGGCATGATTAAAAAAAAAGTTTCCCCCATTCTGTGTTTCCTAGAAATGGAGGTCTGAAAACCATCCTAAACACAATTTGATGACGTCATCCAATTGTGTTTCACCATGTTAATAATTTTTCTTTTAGGGGCTTTTTTCCTGAGAGTGAACATAATGTGAACATTTGTACACTCTCAGGGAAAAAAAATGAAAATGGGTGGAATTCCTCTTTAAGCAACACTCAAATGTAATGGCCATATAGGGCTTGGCGGATCAAATGCGGTACAGATGGGAGACCAAGACAACTCATAGAACCAAGACAACTCATACAACACACACACACACACACACACACACACACACACACACACACACACACACACACACACACACACACACACACACACACACACACACACACACACACACACACACACACACACACACACACACTCAAATGACTTCCGTGAAGTCTCTATTTGACCTGTATGGCTGCAATCGGTCTACAAGCTCACATTGTGTTGCAGAATACCTCATAATGCGTTGTCAGCTTTCAGATCTGCTTTGAGACATGTCTGAATATTTTTGGAGCATGCCCAAAATAAGGACATTGCCAGATTGAACAGGGTTATGGGTATCACCATCAGAAACATGGCTACTGGCTGATGTCATTGGTGTTTATGGGTCAGCGTGGACAGGGTCACTGACCTCTCACGCCTGTTTGAAATCCACACAATGAGATTCACTCGATCAAAGACAGGGGAGAGACCGTTAAATAGGCAAGAAAAACATGTTGCTGGGGTCAGAGGTCAGCGCTCCTCACAATGTATCTGACACGGCAGAGACCAGGGAGGATTAATGAGGTCTCTCTTCTGTGGTAGAAGCAGTGTTGCTTATTTGGCGCATTTGTCGCTATATTTAGCTTTTTTCCAGAGCCTACTAGGGTCAGAATTAGTGAAAAAACTCCTGGTGGAAAATCTAGTGCTTTTTTGCTGGTGAGTTATGGCTAAATTGGTTGACAGGTGCCAGAGATAAAACCCTTATTTTTCACCATTTTTCCTCCCATTATTCCTCCTTCCTTCCTAGAAAGGACCATTGGTAACCAAATGGACCCTTATAAAATCTGTAACTCTTGAGATCATTCTCAAGAGTTAAATTATATTTAAACATCTGAACTACCTAATTTTCAAAAAAAAAAAAAAAAAAAAAAAAAAAATCTACATTGTACACATTTAGAAAATGTAGAGGGATTGCTATTTTGACCAACATTTTGCCAGTTATTTCTCCTGTAGTCTGAGAGACTAAACTCAACATCAAATATAGCTGCAAGCAGCAATAAAACGTGACCAAGCAAGCAGCAATAAGGAGTCAGAACAATATGCAGAAGAAGGAACATATTTTTGAGAAATTATCTGAGGGGGGTGCTTTTCCATTGGGAAAAAGCATTCTTATATTCAGGCCAATAGGATATATATATATATATATATATATATATATATATATATATATATATATATATATATATATATATATATATATATATATATATATATATATATATATATTAGGGTGGGACTCGATTAAAAATTTTGATCTAATTAATTAGAGGCTCAATAATTAATTAATCTCAATTAATCTCATTTTAATCGCATATTATTATTTACCTGAGAAAAGTGAGAAAGCACATTTTTGAACTGAATTTATTATTATTATTATTATTATTATTATTATTATATTATGAGTGAAGCAATGAACTGAATACTAGGCCTGTGAATCTGTGGGTGTCCCACGATACAATTCAGTATCAATTTTCTGGGTCACGATTCGATCCAAAAACTAGATTTCTAGATTTTTTTTTTAAATTCTCGATTCAAAAAGATTCCCCAATTCCAAAGCTTTCCTCTTTTCTTTTTTCTTCTTCTTATTTACCAAATTCAAGTACAAACGTTAGCATTTCTCAGTCAGTCCAGTACAATAATTGACTCTGGGGCAAAATAAATAAAATACTGGTATTTGGAAGACTAGCTGGTAAGAAAGGCAGTGCCACACACACAGCGCTGATTGTTCTGGAGCATACATTTGCGTACATTTAGCAGTCATTATTATCATGCAATTTAGTGTCAGATAAACACAGTGAAGTGAACTACTCTGAACTAGGCTACTATGATCAAACCGTTTGCCCAAAGCCCACGTCAGTTGATCATCTGAGCGCGCACACACACACACACACACACACACACACACACACACACACACACACACACACACACACACACACACACACACACACACACACACACACACACACACACACACAATATGAACTCGACTCCAGCTGCACTGATGAGCGCCGGTCGCCAACTCCAGTTTGTCCCTATTCAAGCCATTGAATGTCGGACACCTCAACGTCGCTCTGGTACTAGCCAGAATGCAGAAAGGCTTACCCAAGCTCCCTTCTCTTCACGGGGTCAGTCCAATGGTGGCTCTTCTACATAGATTTCTACGAAACGGGACAGTAACACTAGCTCCAACATGTTGGATGTGATTTGAGGCTCGAACTGCTGCGATGGTATGCACATTCTTTGTTGCATAAACTGCCTTTTTGTCCACGCTTCCATCCGTTCTTTGCTTAAATCTAAATTTGCCATCAACGGGCCGAGTAATGCTTGCTCATCTGGTTTGTCGTTCATGTTGCGAGTTGTTTTGTTTTGTTTTTGCTGCGGGGGAAGAGGACGATGAGGCGGACGGAGCTTTAGAGTATAGACTGAGTTACGTTTACTCCATAGAGCTAGTAGACCAATGGCGATTCTTCTACATTGACTTCAACTGCAGTTTGTCCCTATTCAGGCCATTTGAACAGCGCTCAAGCGCTCAGTTTCTGACTCCTCAATGTCGTGACTCCGGGTGGACTGCCGCTTCCGTGTGCGTTAGCATATTGGGTAGGTGTGAAACGGTGATACAGTGAGAAACGTTCCACTTCAATGGTGTGAATGGGCCATCAGTGACAAACGTTCCGTTCCAATGGTGGACAAAGAAAAGGTGCGAATAAATGCGTTATTTTTTATAACGCGCTATATTTTCTGTAATTAATTAGTCTCAATTAACGCGCTAAAGTCCCGGGCCTAATATATATATATATATATATATATATATATATATAAAGGTGTCGGCGTTAACGCGTTAATCTCGCATTAACTCAGCCGTGCGATAACGGCGTCAAAAAAATTAACGCGAGTTTAACGCACTGACGATGGCTCTCCTCGGTGCGCCTGTACAAACCGTTTGTACAAATCGGTTTGTACAACGGTTTGTACAACAGTTTGTACAACACAGGTGCGGGCGTGTCATGCAAATTGATCAAAAATCCAGGCAGAAAATCAGGCATGAGCACTTTTCAAACTGCTTAAAATGGCAGACACTCTGGGGTGGAGCTTACCGGTCAAAGTTACAGATGTGTTCCACATGAATCAAGGAACATGTAGAAACAAGTCCCATGATTTTTGGCCAAATGAGGCCCGAGTTATGGTTGGTCAAATGTTTCAGTTTCAAAGAATTGTTATAGCGCCCCATTTGAGCAATTGGAGTAAGACTGGTTTTGCTGCTATTTGGCATCCCCCTCTACAAAACTGTAAAATATCAGAAGCAGATTACGCTGCATGTGTAGATTAGGGGCATTAGAATCATTTTCACAAACGAGCAATTTTCATTGGCTCGTAAAAACATAATTTTTTCACTTAAAACAAAATTCACGCCCATTTTCATATTCGTATGGCTCCAAAGTTCATGTGTAGGTCATTGTTATGCATTTTGATCAAAGATTGTAGGAGAAGAGACATTTTAACTGTTTTACATATAATTCAAGATGGCGGTTCATCTAAAGGTCAGAGGTCAAAAGTCAGAATACAAAAGTTGTTCGGCATAAGCAGACGCATAAGTGAATATAAGTTACATCTCTGAGAGTCAAGTGTTTAAAGTTTGCAATTTCAGTTGAGTGCTATAGCGCCACCATTTGACCAGTGGTCACAGGCTTCGCATCATCACCGTTTGGCATCACCCTCTACCAGATTACCAATTTTCGCGAAAACCGACTGCACGGTTCAGCCAGAACAGCTATTTTTGGCGGAAGAAGAAGAAGAAGAAGAAGAAGAAGAAGGAGAAGGAGAAAAGCAGTCAATAACAATAAGTGACTGCTTCGTGGACTGCTTGGTCACTTAACAAGTCCACTTCGTGGACTGCTTGGTCACTTAATGAACAAGTCCACTTCGTGGACTGCTTGGTCACTTAAATATTGGTCCTCTGTGGCTAAATTGCAGAATAAATAGTGGGCCCTGGTATGAAAATGGTTGAAAACCACTGCTCTAGTGAATTCTAGTGCATTTTGGAAGTGCCACTAGTGCATTTTGGCAGTTGGCAACACTGGGTAGAAGCCATTTTCCATTATAAAGACCAGTTTTGCTCCTTAATTGCCAACCCCGCCATCGATATTGCTAACTATAGATCACGTTGGAGCTAAGTTTTAGGGAATATTGTCAGATGGAAATTAGATCAGCACTCGGTAGAGAGCAAACTTCCGTGTTACTGGCCTACTTGTGGGTGAGCGGAGCGAGCAGTGGCATGGGCAATTTGGAGCTCCAGGCAAGATTGTCCCTGGGGCCCCAGGGAAAATCTCCTGTCTCATACCTATGACAGGCACAGTAAAATTCCGCCCCCAACGGCCTATTCTGCCTAATGGCAAAAACACCCCTGGGAGCAAGTGAGCAGAGAGCAAGTACCCTGACACCTTCAGGAGATAATACTCTTGATAATACTCATGACAACTCTCTTAATTACGTTGTCATTATACGTCATCACCTAAACCAAACAAACGTAGTACTTGGAGGGACGACCAGCGGTAAACAGTCTGGTATTGAGTTGTGCTTGAAATGCACAGTAATTCTGCAAACTCTACATAAATATTTCAGTCGGTAAAAAAAACTCAGTCCCACTGAACGAGAAAGCTAGACTACAAGTATGACAGTCTTTGATCTTGATGCGACGCAATTTTTTATGTAGTTCATGTAGCTAGCGTGCTTCATAAATACTGGATGCTGGAATTACAGTTGTATATTAGTTTCTCCATGGCCAGTATTACTTCCTTATTCTTCTTGTTCATCTTGTCTCTGAATTCATCATAGAAACTAATTTAAGTTAGTTTACTGGCAATACAGATGTCACAACACATGTAGGGGTGAGTCGCCACATTTTAACATTTTGCATATTGATTTCACTCTTACTCAGAGATCCTTTCATCTATGTAATATTCTGAGGAAACGTACAGTACATACACATGCCTTCTATCATAGGCGACTTTAAGTTTTTCAATTGATAAAACAGGTTGGGAGTTATTAAACTGCACATGGACACTGACCGCTGTTCCAGTGTTGCACATATGCGATTAACTGTAACCCACGTGCCATAAATGTAACAACAATAAAAAAAAAACCGCTTAAATCAATTATTTGTAATTAAGGCAACTCTTTAACATTGTCTTCAAACCACAGATGTGATAAGAAAATAAGTGAATTATTAGGTATTACCGGGTGTACCAGTTTGAGCGTTTCAGTTCAAAATATAAAAAATATAAAACATTTTGACAGCCTTAATTAATTTAGAATACACTCTGTAATCAAACAAGAGCTGACAGAACCTATTATTGGCCGAATATCTAAATATTCCATATTATGATATTGGATGGGATGGCGTGTGTCACAACAAGTGATCCACTTTGCAAGTCCTTCTTTGGCGTTGCTTGGTAACCAGAACTAACTTGCATTTTTAGTGTCTAAAAACGATTCAAACTAATGAAGAACATAAGTCTGCAGACATCCATATGGGTTTTTTTTTTAACTCACCAACAACATCAAAGGAAAAAAAAAGTACCGTACCGTACATGACAATTTTTACGCATTTTGGGAAATGGCAGTTTTTCCTCAATAATTCCCAGTTGGATGAAGCAAAACACTTGAAACGTCATGAGCACATAGGGCTCCCTTTTCGTCACACGCTGAACCCCTTATCTCTTTTGTACTATTTTGATAAACTTTTTGGAATAGTTCAACATGCCAATCAACTGACATTGTGAACTTTTGGACTGGCCATTTTAACTATTGAAAAAAAAAAAAAAGTTTTTGAAATAGTTTAAAAAGGGAAAGAAGTTAAGGGGTTTAGCGGCAACGAAAATCTAGGCCGTAAGTTCAGATGTTGTTGTACACAAACTGATGCGATGACATCATGATGGCGTTGACCAATCCAGAGATAACCTTCATGTTACAGCCATGAGGTGTTAACAAGTGAAGCGAAACAACTCTCCCCTATACACTGTATCCTTCATGTGCACATAATATTGTAGACAGAGCATCTCTCTCTCTCTCTCTCCTTCCCTATATCTCCTGCACCGAGGCCTTCTTAATGACTGACCTCCTGTCAGGATTAGCATCTCTCTGTATCCATCCCCATATACACACAGACACACACCCTGCTCTCCATCCATCCGCCTCCTCTTCTAATGAACAGCCCATGCAGCAGCCTGGGCTCCAAGGACAAAGATGAGACGACAGCGGGGTGAAGACAGATGGAAAACTCAAACGGCAGCGCGTCAACGCAGAGCCTCACATTTCACCACTGCATGCCCCCCCTCGCACACACACACACACACACACACACACACACACACACACACACACACACACACACACACACACACACACACACACACACACACACACACACACACACACACACACACACCTTCCTTAAACACCCCACCACCACCACCACCCGCCAAGCCGAGCCAAGCCATCACTTTGCCTCTCAACTCCTCTTCGCTTGGCGCTTTTAACGTCCTCTGTCGTTCCTGGCTTCCGCTCGTTAAGGACAACTTAATTAATCACTGCACAGACATAATGAATTGACCAGCCGGGTCAAATTAATCCCCAGCGGGGTATCAGCGGCTCGGCTCTTTGTGAAGCCTAATACCCCTAATACCCCGGACAGAGGGCGCAGATCAAGCATCTTGAAAGTGAAAAAGTACATAGAAATATCACACTGAAAAGCTGTTTTTTTTTCTTTTTCCTTTTTTTGCGAAAATACGTGCATTAGACAGAAAGCAAATCCTCCTGTTCATCTAACACGCCACCTCTTCCTCTCCCGTCTCTCCCTGGCTAATGTTACACGTGTCACATTTATAGAAATAACATCCACCCCCCAACCTACCCTACCCCACCCTCCCGCCCCCCTCATCAGGGGAATTAGGGTTATATTTCAGGTTGTCTTAAATCAAGAAGAGGAGCTTACGGCTTATTAAAGTGTCGTCACGGCGCCTCGCCGCTGAGGATGCTGGGGGATTTGGCAGTCGTCTTTGAGGCTGCAGGATCGCTCTGATCTTTTTTTTCTGGGCCGAGGTCAGATTAGTCATTGATCTGAAAGGCTAATTTGAAGCCACATTACAGCTGTGAAATTACAGTACTGTAATGCACGCGTTCCATTTTGCAACGCGAGCCGGACAATTTCTGCATGCATGCGCGCCTGCAAAGCAACACAGCCAGATAAATGTAGTAGCATTGTGATGCTTGTTATCAAATACAGTAGGACTATCTATAGGTTCAGTCAAGGCTAAATTTCTACACCTGAAATCGATTTGTCAGTATTTAAAGACATGGACGATTATTGGACTTAATTACTTTAAACACTAGTAACTCTGTATTTATGTTGTAAACGAGACATCCTGTACTTACAGGAGGGTGAAGAGAACTTTACAACCTGCACAATTTAGGTGATATACAGTCCATTCAACCAGAACTGTTGTGAAACTAGTCAGCAGCACTTCTTTCTGACTTACTAGCAGTTTGAGAGTTGTGTAGTACAGTATCTGCAATACACAAGTGAAAGCTTCTATGCACCACCATTTACACAGTGACATAATGCCTTAGCCTCGCCATAGCATTGCTGTCTACGTTTTTTTTCCATATAGATAGTTCAATGCCCGCAATCAGAGTAGGTATTGTTACATTTATCCTCTTATTTAATCAAAACTCTTCCAATGCCAACAGTATATAGATTCAAAATGAAAGGCAAAACAATGAAATGTATTTGGGAGCTGGTTGATTAGCCACATGATTATGAAGCCTTGGCTTCTTTTCTAGTGGCAACAAAGCCTCTATATGTGGTCCCAGGAGCAGTTCCCCTTGGTGACTGCACCTCAACATACTGTATTAACATTAACATTCTCATTACATTAGAGAC